>OY728122.1:1909031286-1910281286 GCA_963277665.1 Viscum album
ATGATATTATGATCCATATATAAATAAATCTCTTATTCCTTGTTACACTATGGTTATTCATATTATATCCAATTAATTTTACATTTTCCACTATTTGGTACATAAGATGACCAAGAATGTGTTTTTAAAGAATTCTAACTTTATCTCTCTCTTTGGTAGGAAATATATATTTCTTCAAAAAAATGTTTTAAAAAAACATCAAAAAATATTCTAAGATTATACTGTTATACATAAAAGAATTTCTTATGATTTTTATATCTTTTTATGATAAAGGGTTTTAAACAAGGATTCTACTTCTCATTTTCCAATCGACGAATTTTTGTAAACATTTTATATTGGAAATAGAATGTTTAGCATGTATGGATATTCCAAAAATAATGCCCATAATTTCATTGAGGCCAATTTTACAGGTTTAAAATGATATTTTTTGAATAATGTTTCCTAAATTTCTGGAAATTATTTAGATTATAATTTTTTTTCAATGATAAATGTTTTTATAAAATATTTTATGTTTAAAAAGTGTTTTCAAGGATTTTTGTACCGTCATTTTTATGTTATCAAATAGTTGTTTTGAAAGAAAATTATTTCATTGATTTTTAAGCTTCATTAATAATTTATTCAAAAAAATTTAAATAAAAAATATTTCAAAATGTTTTTAATATCTATATATATGTTTTTAATGAAAAAATTTGATTTCAAAATTATTTGAACCGTTCATTCAATGTTTTAAAGTATTCAAAAAATTGATTTCAATAGGGTTGATGTTTTAAATATAATATCTAAACAAATAATGGATATTTCCCTCCATAATTTTTCTAAATAAAATGGTAAATCATTTTTTATTAAAAGAAAATTTATATTGGTTGTATGAAATAGATTTTCAATGAAATTCTATTTTCCTTAAGAAATGTTCCTTGCGATCATTAGAAATTATTTTCCTTCTAATATGGGATACTTTTTTATAGTTTATTATTTACTGTGATATAGTCAAGTAATACCATTCATATACATTCATAAATGGTTTATGTTTTTATGGAATGATTTTTATTGTTCATGTTCTTCATACACTAGTTGTATTCTTTTGAAACCTGTTTCTTTTCATGGGTTTGGCTTTGTTTAATTGATTATTAAAACTATCACAATTCCATAGTTAATTATATTATAAAAGATTATGATAACCATTTCATTTCATGTGATATTATGTGATGTTTATGAATCTCATCTCTTTTTATGGGTCATGATATAATGCATGTGTTATTTTTTTGGAGAACATGTCTGTAAGATTTTCTTATGTGATGGGTGAAACCTATATCTCTCTACAATGAATTCGTTAACCATAAATGTTTTATAAACTTGATAGGGAAGACATAAGGGAATCCCAATCCTAAAACAATAGGGTACATGAGAGGGAATCCAAATCTTGAAACAAGGGGGTACATAAGAGGTAATACCATATGTAAAAAAGTTGGCACCTTTACCCAAAACAAGAGGTACACGGGTGGACATCCCAACCTCGAAAAAAGAAGGTACATAGGTGGATATCCCAATCCCAAAAAAAAGAGGGTACACAAGTTGGTGTGGGGGGGTCATCCACTGCCTGAAGCTGGTATATATGTTTTTTAACCCAAGACTAACATGTTGTTAATGTATTGGTAGGTAGCAATGAAATATGATTTTCTATGATTATGTGCATTCCAAATGTTTCATGTCTTATTTATATATTTTGATTTATTTGATTATTCTCATGGTTTATTTGTGAATCATGTCATATAAACTATCAATATTTATGCCATGATTCCTGTTTATGATCTTTGATATACATGGTAAAATCTTCTAATGTTATGATCACAGTATCATCCCCTTATTATAATAGTAATTCATTCATGTATCCCACGTATACCCTTAAAAATAATCCAATATAACCTATTCTTATGTTTACTTTTTCAGGTTATGAAGATGTGTATTAATTATAATGTCTCTAAGAAGGTTTCTGGTCTTAATGAACATTTTGGGAGATAATTTAGCTCACTTATATAACTGTGTTTATGTTTTTAAATTTCCAACCGTACGAAACTAATACAACCGGTGGCCATATATTTCTGAATTTATTTAACTATTTTGAAAAAGTGAATTAATTTCTATGTACAATGAAACTCAGTAGTAATATTGCATTTGAGATATGGAACCTTTTAAAAGAATCCAAATTAGGGATTTTCTATTGATTACATAGTTGTAATTACTATTTTTAATTTAATTTTTTCCTCCATTCTTTGTTTAATATTTTTTCTTTTACTATTACCTTATTTTTCATCAAATAAGTTTATAATAATGGTGGGGAAATTGTTTATGAGATCCTAAAATTTTTTATCAGTTTAAAGATATTGATACAATCACTTTTGATTTCCTAAAACCACACCAAATAGAAATCATGAATGTTCAAAAATATCAATTCCTGTTATAGCTCTAGAAACAACCCATTCCAGGGAAGAAACATAAGAATCCTTTGTTACACACCAATGGGTGGATTTATGGTAACTAATTCACTAACGATTTAGATCAACATCAACTACACAATCTCCCACACCAACAGGATTATAGATGACCACTTATAAAGGAAACTAAAATATATATCAATATATCATTATTGGTTGACCAAAACATTGGTGAAAAATAAATTGAAATGGGATAGTTGAAAGATATGATTTTTATTATATCAACCAAACTAAAACCCTAATTAACAAAGATAAAGTAATAAAATAAGAATAATTTGTAGAACTAATCTCATTTACTGAACAATATATCCATTAGGTGGATGAAGATGTTGAATAACCTTAACTCCCACAGAATTTTGAGATTTGAGTTGAGTAACTCAGTGAAGAAAATATTATACAAGATGAACCATCATATATAGATACTAATTTCTTGACTAAATTTTATTTAAATTTATGAATTTTATTTTTAAATTTATCAACATTGTTTTCCAAATATGTATTCCTCAAAAATGAATATTTCCATGGAATAAGAAGAAGAAGAAGAAAATAACCTTTTGGGATTTGAAGAAATCAGTTTCCATCAACTAACCTCTCATGTAAAAACTAATATTGAGGCATTCATTTAAATTAGATAAATCAACCTCAAGAAAATAATGTTAGTAAAAAATTCTATTGATTAAATAGATTTTTATTTTTTAGTACCAGAAATGAATTCAATATTAAAATTTACTAAACGTTTAGGTTTGGAAAAGAAAAATTATATCATTCCATTGATGATGAATCCAAGTAAGCTACAATGGATGATGAAATGCATTTTGATTTTTATGTGGTTTCTACAAAACATAAAAATTAGGATGCTCTAAGACATGTAGTAAACTAACTTCCCCCCATTAAGAAACATACTAAAAATGGAGGGAGACATTATATCTAATAGAAAGGACCATTCATTATATTCAAAATTAATATATATATATATATATATACATATATATATATACAATTAATTTTAAGTTGGAAATGATTTACTTCATTCATGTGTCTCTCTAATAGTAGTTTCCACTCATAGAAATTGAGATAAAAATCATATAGTTGTTTCTATAAAATAATCCAGACATAATTTTTTTTGGGGCTCAACATTAAAAGTCCATAAAAGGGGAGTAAAAACCTAGTAACTACTTGGGTCTGAAAACAAAAATTATTTAATTTGATTGATTAAAAAACAAATCAATCCTTTTTATATTTAGTTATAGTTATTTATGTGGATTGTATCCTATCATAATTAACTCCCAAATATCAATAAAGTTCTAATAGGAAGTTATTAACTTGAAATTATTTGGAATAAAAATCATTATTTTTTATCCCTTTATACTTTTTAAATGATTGATACTTTTTATTTTAAATATCTTTTCATTGGTATTGTTTGATAATTATGGGAGAGGGAATATAAAACTAGTTTATGATTATTTTAAGACATATTTTTTAGAATTATTTTTAAAAATTATACATTATTTTATTTTTTTATATTTGTTTATATTATGTTTATTTGGAATTTAATTGTATCTTTAACTTATTTCAGGGGTATTTAAAATATACCATCCGTGTTTGTTCTGATTTAGTGACTTTTAAATTTTCAATTTTACATTATTTTTGAGTTCATTTTGTCATTATTTTCTCCAATAATTTATTATATATATATAATAGAGTAATATAGAATGAATTAACTTGAATAAAAAATTTAACATGGGAAAACAAGAATTTTGATTTTGATCTTTGGGAACTTACACATTTTGAAATAGAACATGTTATGTATCTAACTGAAAAAACATTCTTATAGGCCCTTTGAAACTAGAGTAAAATGAGAAATTAGGATCCCTCTTTAAATTATAATACTATTAGAGATTATTTATATGGGTAATAAACCCATCCATGTTTACAATAAATATGTTTCTTATATATATCATTGTTTAAAAAACCTAAAAAATAGTTTAGTGAACAATTGTAAAAAATAAATGGATTTTGGATAGGGGAATATTAAAAATACATAAATATGTTGATATTAATATCTAATAATGTCATTTGGGATGTATTAAAGAATTTTGGAAATAGTTATTTGGTAAAATGATGTTTATAAAGATGAATTTTTTAATGTATAACTTGTTAAAATATTAACTCCACAAAATTCTATTTGATATACAATATTAGTAAAATATTTTATTATAATATATAGTTGGATGATAATAATTAATCATTTTATAGGAAATATATTTTCAAATAACGTATGAACATTTATTTTTTTCTTTTATGTATTATGTGATTCAAACTATGAAGGATATTTTTTAGTATTTTAATTAATATTATTCCCTAAGAGTTCAATAATGTATGTTTCAGGGAGTTATGAGAGAAAATATTATAATTATAGTATATTATTTTCAATTATTATTAAACCTAATATAAATACAAAATCTAGGAAATTATTTTATTTTTATAATTTGTTGAATATAAAATTTAATTCTTATTTGGAATTAATAACTAATTTTTAGTGTTTTTTAATTTTTTTAATTAATTATAGATATACACATTATTTTTTTTATTTTCTGAGTATAATTTTAAAATTATTTTTAATTATAAATTTCATTTTCTTAAATTAAATTCAAGAATAACATTATCAAATCCTACACTATGTCTTTGTTTTCAGGGTTGATGGATTGAGAAGGAATGATATCATCGCTCGTGCGTACGTACGGCCTACCGTCTCCACGATGTGATGTGACTCATTCAACATGATCTTCAATGCATAATGATTAAATAAATGAATTGAATAAATAAAGAAGATATACATTACACTAATACCATTCTATAAATGAGGTATATATAAACTAATTAGAAGAATACGAATTTATTCAAAAAAACACGCATAAGAACAAAAAGAAATAAACTCCCGAATAACAAGTGGTAATGGAATATTACTAATATGATGATAAGAATATGACCATATATGATATCATAACAATGAGTATGATTCTCTAATAATTCAATAACATTATATAAATCATTATACAGGAGGTTCAGACACATACGAAGCAAATCAGAGCTATGGTAAGGGAAAATATTCAAATCCCAATTTTTATCTGAGATTGTTTATACTTTGGTAATTACATGGGCATATTTATCATCCACATCCATGTTTCATCAATATGTAATATTATTATGTCCTCATAAAATTTTTTAAATCCAATATTACTTAATGGTGAGTTTTTATTAAAAGATATGAAAGGACGCTTTTGTAATTATTAGTACGAGGTACTTTTTTACTTTTCTGGCCAAAGTACGAGAAGAATGTTTTTTTAACTTATACGACATGAATGGAATTTTATGATTTCATAGAACATTATTTCCATGAATCCTCCATTACATGTTTTCAAGTTTATTTTTAATCAACTTTTTTTAGTTTAAAATTGTATGGAATGTTAAGATAGTAAAATATATTTTTGATGTAGAAAGGATATTTTCCTCAAGAAAAGATTTCATGTGTATTATCAAAATTATTTTCCATCCAAGATAATATAGGGTTCTGTTTCTATCCATATTTTTACATTTATTTGATTATGTTATGATTGAATTAATTTTATGATGTCCTTTTATCTTATATGGATTATGTTATGATGGCATGATGTTTAAGGATCCCATTTTTGTTACATGGTTTATGCTATGATTTAAGATATTGTGTCACACTTAGGAATGGTTTCATTATGAGATGGGTGGGACCTATATATACCTCAAATTCATTGGATAAAGATTTATATCTCATGAGATATACATGGCTAGAACAGCTGGTTAATCCGGTTCAGTGATACAAGACTAAAATGAGGAGTGAACTCAGTTCAGAAATGGACTTTGTCCGCTTAGATAGTCTTGGAAACGAGTCTTGACTACTAAGAGACGATTCTCTATGATTACGTGTGTATGCCAGAAAGTTTCATGTTTTATGTTATGATTATGGGGATTACATTTCACTACTATGATTTATCCCATGTTATGAAATTATGATCTCTTTTGCAGGTTATGATTTTGAAAATGATATGATCTTATTAATATGATGTGATTGGTTTTTTTTGCGATCCACATCGGGTTCTCCACTCTTCTTTTTTTTGGGATCTTCGTCAGGCTATCCTCTCCTCCTCTCCCGATTTGCTGCGACCCTCTTCTCCTCTCCGTCTACATCTCCCACCATGGAGCCTTCCTCCAAACGCTTCCTATTAACTCCCTCTATGATGTCGTCAACCTCTCTCACCACGACCCCCCTCTTCGAACCGTCAACCTCTCATGTTGTTCACGGCGGAATCCTCATCGCAGCGTCCTCCCCTGACTCTTCCACCCAACTCTACCACCCGGCAGACACTGCCCCGAAATATCCACCCCACCTCCTCCTCTGGCGTGCCTCTAATGTGGCTACCCAACCTCTATAGATCATCATCCTCCTCGGCTGGTCAGACCTCTTAATTACCCACCGAAGGTATTTAGGGTTTTAACCCCTCAAATTTCACTCATGTATTTTCTCTAATGGTTGGATATTGGGATGTACACCAGTTGTATGCATTAAGAACACCTGTACGGTGGAAACCCAATACACTAAGAGTGTTGTTTTCCATTATAGATTTACAATGTTATCATTGAGATATTTATTCAAGTATTATTTTTGGGTTGATATTGTTATTTTTTGTTTTACTCTTTCCATGGGGAGGAAATAGAATCTGAGTTCTTGATTTGTACATGAAATATTGGTATTTTTATACATGTTCATTAAGACTTGTCTATGAAAAATAGTTTTAAAAAAAGAAATTCTGTTTAGAAAGTGGGTTTGAGAAAGTAATATTTGAGGTCATGTTTTTGGAAAATTAATTTGAAAGTGGTTTTGATTAATTAAAACATCAATAATATATGAATTGGTGTTTTCTAGAATAATCTATTGATGATGTATTAATTAATTTAATCTAAAATAGTGGGTTTCACGTGTTTTTGTTTGATTTATGACATCTTAATCATGATTATATGGTAGATGAAAACCTTTTTTTGGTTTTTTGGGATATTAGATTCCTAGTAGTTTGGATTATGATGGTTATGTATTGGGTATGGTATGGATTTGTCTTTGGGGTTTGGGTTGGTGGTAATCCCTCAAGATGGTGGATCTTTTTGGGGATTTTCTTGATGTTTTGATGTAAAACTCTTGATATAGGGAATTTTGGTGATTTATGGGTGAATTTATTGTGTATATTCATTAGGAAGTTTCTTTTTAGATCAGTTAAGGGGTGGTTAGTTTCTTATTTTCAGGGGTGAATGTGTGGGGTTTGGTTGTTATGCTTGGTGTGTAGGAGAGTAACCCATAGATTATTATGATAAACCTTATGGTTTGGTGTTCTGGAAATGATATTTTGTTATGAAGTATGGATTAAAGGTAGTTTCGTGATTTTGTGGTAATAATTCATGCTTAAGATTGTGGTGTGATGGGGTTCTAATTAGTAATGTTGTTATTACTGAATAATGTTGAGTAAAAATTCATCAAAAAAGCATTTAATTAGGATGGAATTGTGTTCTCATGGGAAATATGATCAAGTGGTCGTTTACCTCATTTTATGTTACAACTACTTTGATCCATTGACCAAGGCCTTAGAAAAGGAAAAAATGGTTTTCTAAGTTATCCATGAGTTCTAGGAGTAGCAGTATCTAATTTTCAGTAGTGACATGGGATCGTAAGATGTTTAGAATATGTTGAAGAAAGTTTAGTTCTTATTTGAATGGATTGTAACTCTAGAGGATATGTCTGTGAAACAAGAAGTTTCTGAATTCAAAGGAGATGAATCATAATGGATAAATAAATTTGATCATAAAAGAAGGAATGAGTAGGTTTTATGGATTGAGTTTCAGTCCCTCTTCTATGAGAGGCTAGGGTAGATTTACAGAATAAGAGAATGTTTTGGGAATTCATGGATCTATATCATTTTTGGGCCAGGGTCTTCTATAGTGATCATAATTTGATATTAGGAACTAGACATGTGTTGGTAGGATTGATGATGTTATCGATAATAATATAGTGTGGAGATTCATACTCATCTTTTTTGAGTGAAATATATATCAAGGGTTGGTGATCATTATCAAGGTTGTGAAATGTATGAACTTTGATAGTAAATGGATGTATTTAGTTTCTAGAGTTGGATGTTGGATGAACCATATTTGGTTCCAAGACCACACCAAAATTAATGACTTACCTATAGTGGTTGGTATAGTCCGTGTGTTCAGTTAATTATGAGGAGTTTATATTGGTAAATATGCTATTTAGAGATTCTGTATTTATAAGATGTCATTCAGATCAATGTGTTGGATTAAGTATCAATATTTAATATTGTAGTGGGCTAGTGCTTGACAATTCTAGTGTGGAGTTTGAAAGGGAGCAGAAAAAGGGTACTCTAAAGACTTTTGAAAGTGTGTGTGTAAGGGAAACCAAGTAGTCCAAATTGTTAAGAATTTATGACATAGATTGCATAACAATAATAAATGTTTAAATATAATAGGAATGAACCAATTTTCACATGTTCGGAAATATTTTCTACAAACAAGGAATATACAATCAAGAAGAAGGAAGATCATGCACCAAAAGATTGTCTAATCATATTAGCAAACTGGTTTGAAAAAATCAATCGGATAGTGTAAAGAATAAAATTTGTAAAATTCTCTACTATATAAAATTGATAAACCTATATAAACTAAGAATAAATGTGAATTCCATAAGAAGAAAATTCTAAATATGAGGTTTCAATCTAGAAAATTAAGAAGGATATAGGCATGAATATTTTTAGGTATTTTATACATTCAAGGAATGGATTTTCTTGGTTAAGAACAATGTCTAATTCCTATTTCTTACTTTTATGTGATGAGGGAGGTTTACTAGATTCTCATATTTTGGTGATTTTTGATTTTTGAATAGGAAATTGAAGGTTTTGTTTGAAAAATAATGATCTTTATTAATGATAATGTTATTTAGTATTGGGATGTACATATCAATTTGAATATTATTTTTCCATTGTTGGTTATGGATTCATCTATCATTTATCATGTACAGTTGACACACTGATCAAATATATATAAGAAGTTGTTATATCTCATTTCTTTTCCCACTATTTTCTTATAGGTGGTTTCTTATGATAATATTGGTTCTATCCACCACCATCGAAGACAATGAGTTCAAGATTTGGGTATGGTTTATTCCATTTTTATTCTTTGGGCCATTTTTAAGTAGGGATTTTTTGATTTTTGGGTTCCTTATATTTTTGTTGTGTGTTTTGGCTTTTGTTGAGGAGGATTCGAGTCACTATTGATGAAGTCTTACATGTGTATGCATAGGTAGGAATATGCATATATAATTTCCCTCTTTATATATATTCACTCATGCTAGTATAAAAATATATATTGGGGATAGGTTTGCTTATATATAGATATGAAAAATGCACATGCATGTCAGTGTAAAAGGGTATATGCATGTATAAATATATATATAAGGACGCCCTTGTGAATATTTGGCCATGAAAATATGTACATAGGGTCTAGGTGTCCTTATATATATATTAAGTTGCATATTATTGCAAGCAAAAAAATGCAGATTCAAGTTGTCTTCGTCAAAAGCAAACACGCCTTGAGGTTGAGGTAGGGTCCCTCTCTTATCCTATTTAATTCAAGAATGTTTTAAATTGCATTTAGTTGAATTATTAATTCTGCATATTTATATTAAATTTCAATTCATGAATAAGTGTTAGTTAAGATAATTGTTTCATTTGATTAATAAGTCATGGTTCTGTAATAAAACCCCTCCAACAGAGGTGTGCTGTCTGCGAAAATTCATAGTGGTATACCTTTCTTAACATTATTGCATTGATGTTTTCCTTATACCTGATGTCATTGTTAGTCATAAAACACACATCATACATCACCCTTTTTATATCCCTGTAGGGCATTTCCCGCTTTTTTTTAAACGGTTGTTTGAACCAAGACACTCTTTAGGTGCTCTTAGACTTTTAATATGGGTCCCATGTTGTGTGACCATGTCACATGGAATGTGATATTTAAATCCAACCAAAAGCCTAGTTCCACAGCCCAGGGGTCCCACATTACTAGTAATGTCAGATTACATGTTATGTAACCTGTGATTTTCTTGATCCTATGGGGTATTCCTCTAGGTATTCCTACACATTAGTAGGTCCCCAAACCTCACCGAATTAGGTATATCAGGGGTTACCCATTCCTCTAGTCATCATAGATTAGCATTCATTTCTTTATATATTCTGAGAAAACGTCCTCGCATTCCATCCATATCGTCCTCTTTGAAACTACATGGAAGATGCTGCCCTGCGGATTTCACTGGACCGGGCCAACACACTGCGGTCGCGCCGCGGTCACACCGTAGTCGTTCCGCGGTCACGCCGCAGTAATATCATGATTTGCCCCTGCTCCAGCCACATCCATCCCACACCACCCCCCTTATAACTTCATTTCACCCCACTGCAACCAGCATTCCAGCCCGCAACAGGCCCCCTGCCACCTTCGAATCAGCCCACACCATCCCCCCAGCACCTGCAACCAGACCCCTTCCACCAGCATTCGATCCCTCACCGAATTAGGAATATCAGGGGTCATCCAATCCTCTATTCATCATAGATTAGCATTCAATTCTTTAAATATTATGAGAAAACATCCTCTCATTCCATCCATATCATCCAATTTGAAAATAAGTGGAAGATGATGCCCCGTGGATGTCGCTGCACCAGGCCATCACGCTGGGGTCAGACCGTGGTCACGCCGCGGTCACGTCGCGGTCACACCGTGGTAATACCATGATTTGGCCTTGCTCTAGCCACATCCAGCCCACACCATCCCCCTTCTACCTTCATTTCATCCCTCTTCCACCAGCATTCCATCCCGCAAAATCCCCCATGCCACCTTCGAATCAGCCTGAACCATCCCCCCAGCACCTACAACCAGCCCCCTTCCACCAGCATTCGATCCCTCACCGAATTAGGTATATCAGGGTCATCCAATCCTATAGTTATCATATATTTGCATTCATTTCTTTAAATATTCTGAGAAAACACCCTCTCATTCCATCCATATCATCCTATTTGAAACAAAGTGGAAGATGTTTCCTCGTGTATGTCGTTGGACCGGGCCAACAGGCTACGGTCACGCCGTGGTAATGCCGTGATTTGGCCCTGATCCCACCAAAAGCCCTGTTCCACAGCCCAGGGGTCCCACAGTACCGGTAATGATAGATTACATGTTATGTAACCTGTGATTTTCTTAATCTAAGGGGGTATTCTTCTATGTATTCCTACACATTTCTAGATCTCCAAACCTCACCGAATTAGGTATATCAGGGGTCATCGAGTACTCTAGTCATCACATATTAACATTAATTACATTAAATCTTCTGAGAAAACATCCTCTCTTGCCATCTATATCATCATATTTGAAACAAAGTGGAACAGATACTCCAATTCCATTCTAATACACCTCCATAATCCATGATAAAAATGACATAAATTGCCCTTATAAATAACAAGGTCAAGGAAGGCACTGATTACCCAGTGGAAAACCCCCAACTGACTAATGGCCACAATCCATTTGGTTCCAACCATTAACCATCCAGTAGTTAGTCTAGAGCCAACCCTCCCCCACTATCACTATTAATATGTTCATGGTGCTTTATTATAGCTAACTGGTGGCCACATCTACTGATTTTTAAGAACACCACATACTTCTTCCCCCCTTTACTAAATCCAACCACCCGAAACATAAAATTTCAATTAAAACTTAATCATTTTAATTATAAATCACCAAAATTAAATTTTAATAACCCATAAAAGAAATCCATAGTCATTACAAACAATCCACTATACAATTTCACATACATGAGAAACATTACTGTGCATCACTGGTGACTTGATGTTTCAGGGGTTTGGAGATGCCTTCGGGCCTACTCCATCCCTTAATAGTTTCCCATCCTTCACCTTATCTATTATTCAGTACCTTTAAGTCTCATTTACCTTCTTCTTCAACGTATTTTTTTCTGGGGTTTGACATGAATCAATTTTGAAATCACTTCTTTCAAGATCGATCACTTGTATTCTCTTTCCAATCACGTTTATTTTCCTTGTATCTGTATAAATAAAAAATTGATTTTTGAACAAACGCAGTCTCCAATGGATAGATTCTAAAACAAGATCCATCACTTCTTTTTCATAAAAAATTATTGAAGGGTTTATATCTACTATTTCCTTGCTGAATTAAGAAACTATAAGTTCTTACTACATGAGGAAAACACTGACCCCCATCCAAAATCACTGCATCAAATGATAAAAGTCTACAGGTAATTAGGTTAGGTAAGAATGATAGAAGAAGGTAAACACTTTTTAAGGGTAATAAACACCTGTTCAGTAACTGAAGACTAGTGGAAGTTTTTTTACGTCGATTTTGTGAGAGGACTATTTATCTTTATATATATTTAAAAAAATATCTATAGTATATAGATAAATACAGAAATATAAGTACTCCATTGATATGTTTAATTTAGGTCTAGCCAAAAACACATTCAATTTTCAAGGTTTCTATTGAAACTCCCTTGGAAGAAATGACATGGCCAATGTTTTCCATGAATGGATGTGAAAAATAACATTTTTTTATAAATGTGGAGATGATTTTTCTATAGTAGCGAAATATGGTTCCATGGTGTTGAAATTTTTGTTTATTATTTTTATTATAAACTACAATACCATAAAAAAAATAGTACGGAAATATTCCTTAAATGTTCATTGAACATTCTATTCATGGTATATTGAAAATAGTATGGGGAGTTCATCAACCCAAATAAAATGGAATGGAATTCATAATTTCCATTATGTGTACTAGACACTATCTTTTTAAGACCCTTATTCATACTCATATTAAGTGGAACCTAGATTTGAAGTCCCATATTGAGAAAAATGTAGCTCATTTCAACTCATTCAATTGTTCTTCAACGATGGGAATGAGGAACCTATTCGGGATGGTATGTTTATTAAGTGCTTGGTAATTAATGAACATCTTATAAGTCCCATATTTTTTCCTTTACAAGAAAGATGGGACTATAAAATGTGATTCCACAATGTCAGGTTATTCATTCACCCAACATGTCATTAACATTGCGCTTGAACTCATAATTTAGATAATGATCTAGATTATATGGTCAAATAATTAATAGGGACGTCCCATGCACCAGATAAATAGCGTGGTTGGATTTCCAATATAGTTGTAGGCCCTACAGCTTTCTAAACATTAAGTGGATGTTTTTCTAAAATTCACCCGAATAAAACCAATATATGAGCTTACAGTTTGATTCTTATTCTATAAACTGAATCTGCACTTACCAATACCATCACTCAATAATATTATTCTTTGTTGAATGTGGTTTTGAAGTCCCCATGGTCACACTATAGAAGTTTCATTTACATATATATTAATTTCCTACCCCTACTATAAAAATACCTTGGTTTTATAACCCTATATATTCAAAGAACTATGCAGTATTGTCATCCATTATATCCTGAAGTCTACATATAGTCCCATAGGGTCAAAAACAAATGTATCTAATATACTGATGGAATTATCTATACTGACCTAAATCTATTTTCATAGGTATTGTAAAAAATAATGAGAACCACAACCATGAGTAATAAAATGGTTTGGTAATTAAAACCAACAATTTTGTCAGTTTGGAAAGATGTCTAGAAGTAAATATATGGATGGCTCTGTTCTCCAGTAAAAGAACTACCATAACACTTGATATATGTCAGGTGAGAATCATCTAATTTTACTTAACCTCATGCACACTATGGAGATAAATTGATTATCTTTCTTATTCTAATAGTTTCCTACCATGTTCTAATTCTCCAAATTCTATGACCAAATATCTTTCTTTTTCTATGTCTCCCTCCCCCTTAAATTCCCTAAGTTCTCTAAATTCCTGGATTCACACTCGATAATGATTTTCAGGGAATTTTTCCATTGGTCTGTATGGTTGGCCACGATGGAAGTATAACCCATTCAACTTTTATTCACCCAAATCATGATAACTCATATATCTCATACCATTATATTTGTCATCTCTATTTACGTTATTCATATAGTTTTCTCATTGGTTTCATTCCAAAATAAGTCATTTTTTGGGTAAATTTGTAATCCATACTAATGGATTGTCTCCAAATTTTTTTGGTAATTCCACTAACCGTGAGATGCTTCATAGCTCTCCAGATAGTTCGACAACCTCTATAACCATATATTTCTCAAGGAGCACGCTGGACTCCATCCATCCCATTTATCTGAATTATGGATTTTTCAGTGCTTATCAAGTTTTTTTTTCATTTTCCAATCCTTATTGCATATGTTTCTCAATTCTATTCATACTCTCAAGAGTATATTATTCTAAATCACAACCTAATAACATCATTCTTTTCTTCTATACATCATCCAGAGCCATATGTTGGCTCTTGTTCTACTATCTCATATTTTATTCCATGTTTTATTACATCGATGCCATATATTGTTTAATACTCCCCATAAAAAAGTATATCTAAGACACATTTGATTCCAATCGTGTTTACCTAAAAACTGTAATACACAATTTTCCAACCTAAACATAGGTTGAAACCAAGTTGTCTTCCACCGATTGTGTGTGTGAAACTATGATTTGTGAATTAATGATCATCACATTATTGTTTATTCGAGTTTCATTAGATTCATCCTCACCTATTTCCATCCAATAATGATCACCCCATACACAAATACATCATCCTTGGTTGATCCATTAAACTCATAGTTCCCCATTAGAGTCACTAAACCATTATGATTATGTGTTTGTTCTTGGTGAGAAATAAGAACACAAGCAAAAGATGATGAATTATAGAGGTATTATTGTTAATTTATGTTTCTAGTTTGGTAAGATAAATCGTGACAATGGTTTAGAGCTAGATATTCCTCCTTGAAATCCACCTACTGCAAGAATGTAGAAGAACAATAGTCAAGCCACTTCCATCTATAGGTGTATGTTCCAGCATGATTTCTTTTCATTTATAACTGAATTTTATATTGTATCACAATCCATGATGAACATATACTAAACCATGTTCCCTATCAGCACCACTAACCAACATAGGATTCCATTCCCATTCTGTACCTCCTCCACTGATAATTATGCTTAATGGGAGGACTTCTGGAGAAAGGGGTAACACCATCATGGCTCGGACCCCAGTAGCTACCAACATCCATTGAGCCTGAACCTCAAAATCGATGTTCATCCTGAACCTCAATTGTTTAGTTGGTCCCACATTTTACTTTCCTCCAACAATTTTAAGCCTCATCACCTGTAACTTGACAATTGGGGTAAGGGACGTGGGGGGGGGGGGGGTTGTCCAGCAGGGGGGCTTCTATCCAGGGGGTCCTACAGGGGTGGGGGCTTCTGTCCAGGGGGTCCAGCAGGGGGGGCTATTGTTTATGGGGGGTCCAGCGGGGGGGGGGGGGATGCTATCAAGGGGGGTCATGTAGGGGGGGCATCTATCTAGGGGGTCCAGCAGGGGGGGTTGTCCCGGGGGGTCCAGCAGGGGGGGCTGCTGTCCTTGGGGTACAGTAGGGGGGGCTTCTGTCGAGGGGGTCTGGGGGGGGCTGCTATACAGGGGCCAAGGTGTGTGCAAGGGATGTTTGTGTGTGGGGGGGGTGTCCAGCAGGGGGCAGGGCTGCTGTCCAGGGGGGTCCAACAGGGGGGGCTGTTGTCCAGTGGGGCTGGGCCTGCTATCTAGCAGGGGGTGGGGGGCTACTATTCAGGGGGTGCAAGGGATGTGTGGGGGGGGGGGGGTCTGGAGTGCATGGGGTCCAGCCGAGGGGGGGGGGGCTCTTCTATCCAGGGGGATGCTGTCCAGTGGGGCTGGGGGTCCTGCTGTCCAGGGGGTGCAAGGTATGTGTGTGTTTGGGGGGTTGTACAGGGGGGAAAGGGACATGAAAGGGATTTGTAAGGGGGGGTTGCTGTCAAGGGGGTCCAGCAGGGGGGGTGGGGGGGTTGGATTGGTGTTGCTCGATCCGGTTTGGGCAAATGCTTTTGGCCCACAACTATCATGGGTTGAGCTCCACGGTGTTCCTGAAGATATCCTAGTGTCCTATGTGACGGCCCAGCCGAATCAACTGATTGTGGTCTCTAAACAGGCTTATAAGGCCCCATATAATGATTGTTTGGAATAGAATTAGTAGTCCCACAACTCAAGCCAGGAAATACACGACTAAGACCAAGCTCTTGATGGAAAGAAGGAGAACTTTAGAACTACTAAACGTGGCCATGTTGAAGTTGTCCCAGACACACAAATTCCTACTATGACCATGCCTATACCTAAGGTGAAATTCAACAATTCAGGGTAGGACCTACGTGGTTAAGTCAAGTAAATTGGTGGATAGTAGGAGAACCTCAGTGCTACTATATATGGCTATGATGAACTAGTCCCAGATACAAAATTGGGTAGTGCTGGTTCTGGGCATGCATCTGCCTTACCTACTTCATATTTGGTTGGACATGATTCTCATAAAGGGGACTCTTTTACTCAGTTAGAGCCTGAGAAATCAGGAAAAAGGTGAGTTTTAAGAGCTACAGACGTAGGCTTTTCTCACTATATAAAGAAATTCTTCCCTCTAAGTGGGAAATCATGGGTTGATGATGTAGATGACAGTGCTCCATCCAACGATATTTCAATTTAAATAAATGGGAAGGATGAATGTCCCCTTTCCTCTAGGGAAACTGATGAATGTCTGGAGGAAAAGGACTTTAAATTCAAGGCTGAAGAGAACAATAAATCCAATAAACTGAACAACATGAAGAAAGTGGGGACTCAGACCAGAGGCAAGTCAGCTATTAATAAATGAATATTTTTTCTGGAATTTCCATGGGCATGGTAACCCTCCCACAGTCAAATCTCTTAGGCACATTCTTATGACCAACAAACCAATAATGATTAGCATTGCTGAACTGAAAATGAAGTTCTCAAGCTGAAAAGCTAAAAAATGGTCTTCAATTGGATACTCACAAATCCCATAACATGTGAACGAAAATGCCGATGAGTATTTTTTTGGATTTTTGTTGCAAGAACTGATTGGGACGAATGCTTATGGCCCACAAACCTTTAAGATTCTTCCGCAGTTTGAAAATCGTGGCAATAGGCTGTTTCCACGGTTCCAACTGTGTCTATAGGGATATAGACCCAGTTACAACCGTGGATATAGGGCTATAGACAGGGTCTGAAACCGTGGCTATAGGTTTTACCCTATAGCCACGCCAATACCAGCCACGGTTTATGAACCTGTGGTTATAACCTATATCCACTGTTTTTCGGCCTATAGACACAGTTCCAAACTGTGGCTATAGATTTATTTTGTAGTAGTGAATAAGTCTACTTCAATTTTGAAGTAATAAAAAGCCATGTAAAGTACGGGTCATTATACCACCCTTCACTAACTTAGTCCAATACATTCCTCAAATGAAAAATGTTAAACATAACATAAACATTCATATTAAAACTAGAATATGAAATGTCAATACTTTATACAGAAACCATGAATGGTATAAAAATAAAACATCCACAGTCAAACATATCATAAAAACTGTAATAAAATATGGAATATTTGTATCATAATAAATTAACATCAAAAAAGATTTAAATCTATCAACAGATGTTGACATAGTTAAAAGTGATTAGTAAATTGTATTGAGAGAAATAACCATTTATCATGAAATCATTTAAAACTCATATAAGTATGTAATATAAAGATAGATTGTAATCAAAGTTTCTCATTCCACTTTTAAACTTTTGAAATGAATTAACATTTTAAATCATTGAAGTCAATATAAATAAATCCTTAATACTATTTTGAAATCATGGACATTAATGAGAAAGGTTAAGAAGAATAAATATTTACAAAATTTAAAATGATGTTTTACTAAAAACTCCGTTAAAATAATCCATTTTAAAACAATTTTATGAAACATTGACTTGTATAATAAATATTTTCTAGTAGATACTTATGTAAAAACAAATCAGATAATAATGAGAATGTGAAATTAACCAATACCTTGCACTTTCATTTTAGTCGAGGGTACGTTTAACCTCCTGTATAACGACAATAGTATGTCATTAAATTATAACAGAACAATATTCATATTTTTTATATCCTACATGAATCATTTAAGACTTTATACAACACATTTAATATTTATTTCCATCTTAAATTAACATTTTAGGTAATAATCGTTTTCTTTATCGTACACGTTTTAACTTGTTATTCATGATCGTATCATTTAGATCATGATTTAAATACTACCATATTATACACCTTGATTTCTATATCATATATATTAATAATATAAATATTTATAGTATATAGATATATGAAATTTATGGTACCGTTTATGGAGACGGTCGACCGTACGTACGGATAAACATTGTTTATGTTTTCATATCGTATTGAATGGAACTAAGTGAATATGATATATGTAAGTATATAAATATATATATCTCCATTAGAATTATTATTTAATATATTACATACTTATTAACAATATATAATTTAATAGCCATCATTTAATGGTGAACATGGGAATGAATCGCATCCCATCGTGGAGACTGTAATCCGTACGTACGCACGAGCGATAACATAATTTTATTGATGGAGAATTTGTCTATAATTGAATGGTATATAATATTTAAAAAATAATTAAAATGTTATATTTATTATTTACATTAGTTATACTCATTATTATACCCATCCAAATAATAATGTGTTTTAATAACAAACTACACCACGACGTGCAGATGGTAAGATGTACGTACACACGTATGGTGACATGGTCATTTAAAGTATGGTTAGAATAAAAAATATGGTTAAAATATTTATAGCAACATCAAAGTATGTAGTCTGTACTTGAGATTTTATTTTGGAATAGAAACATCAAAGGAAGAGGAAGTCGGAGATTAAATGAACTTGAAAGATGGTAGTGAAATTATTACCTCTTCATCAGGTGTTTCCTTTTGATTTGATCAAAAGGGCTCCGTAGGTTGGATTTTTGATCATTTTAAGGATTCTAGGTTGATGTGGGGGACGTTTTGAGGATATTTGGGCCGGGGTTGGCAGAGCCAAATGGCTTGGGTGGTGTGATTTTGAGAGAAGGGGAAGTAACATTTTATAAGAGAGGTGAGGGTCAATTTAGGAAAAGATTGAAATATTATTTTATAATTAAATAATTTCCAGTTTATAATGGCTATAAACTAATTTATTTATAGTATAAGGTGGGTATAAAGCTAACACCACTCAACCAATAGGTTTTAAGCAGGTTTAGTTCAACATTTAAACCTTATCGTTTAGATTTAACACATTGTTAAATTGTTTAACTTTTACTGTGTCTTCTTGTATTCTTACACTATATGGTTAATAAAAAAACTCTATACATAAAAGAGTGACTCAAGTGGTTTATTAATGATCCATATAATATTATTTATGCCCTTTGGCCGAATCATTGAGTTTTATGAATATTATATCAACTAATTATATAGTATTTTTTTAAAAACAAAATTTAGGTCAATTTTGACACTATTTGGTATGGGGTTTTTGTGAAAGTCATCACAACATGATCAATTCTAACACGATTAATTTACTCCACCCTAACATGTAAGCTGCACCATGAAAATTTTTGGATGTCATAAAAAAATTTAAATTATATTTATTTTATTATTTTTAATACCATTTATTTGATTCTTTCATTAATAAGGTAATTACTACATCATCATTGTATCATAAATAAATTTAATTATGTAATTTATAAAAAGTATAAATAAAATAAAATTATATATGAAATTTTTTAATCTTTCTAATGAATATTTATAGTCGATTTTATCTTATATATAACACTATATTAGAAATGGTTTAGTTATTAAATATTGAATTTAACACTTTTAACTCTTCTTTAAATAAAATAATAATAAATGTCCGAATATAATACATGTTGACCTAAAGGATAATATTTTACTAATATGGTTGTATTTGGTCTAATTATACTTTTCAAATAGAATAATGACATGTGTTAGGGTAATTATAATATCATTTTTACCATTAATTTCCTTATTTACTTTTATTCATGGTAAATAAAAGTCATAAGTTTCTATTCACCAAAAAATATTATCATCTTATTAAATGAAATTTTACATACTGATATTAACTATGTATCTTAGATTTTTTAAATTCAACTCACAGAAGCGGTAAAATTATGTTTTATGCAAATTTGAAAAGTCTCGTAAAAGGATTGTAAAAAACGATAAAAAGTTCAACCAAATTTTATACATCTAATTTTATTATAAAATTACTCCAATGAATTAAATTGAACATATATAGGTATAATATATCTATTTTTAAATAATATAAATTTAAATAAAATAAAAAATTATTTAAATAAAATGTCGGTTTTAAATAATAACGATGTGTTTTCACTTATCATGAAAAAATTGAATGTTTTCTGAAAAAATTCTAAACATTCACCCTAAGATAATTTTGATATAATGAATTCATAATTGATGTTTATTTTACCAATTAAATAAATTGAAGTTTCATTTATCAAATTAAAATTAATTCTCGTTGTCAAAACCAAAAAAGTGGGATTTTAACAAAGTTAAAACAATTGAATGATTGACATGTGTTTATGTCAAATTTAAATGTGAAATTACTTATAATGACCTAAATTGTATTAAATAATAAAAATATAATTTAATTATAAATCCAAAATATTCTAATTTTTAATTTAACACTATATATTATTTCTATTAAAAAGTTGTTTTCAATTAAAATTTAGTATTTTTCACTATTCATCAAAATATTAAAGTTATCAGAAAAGTACCAGAAATTTATCCAAACTAAATTTTTATGTCCTGATTCTAAAGAATAATTTAATTTAATTAATTTTAATATATAAAAGTGTCAACTATTGGTTTTAAATGCATTCTCTATCAAACCGGTGGTAAAATTACATTTTTTGAAAAATACATCTTTTATCTGAAAAATTGAATTTGTCCTTATATTATATTTATGAAACACAAAATATGAATGTTAAAATTATATAAGATATATATAAAATTCAAAATGCAGTTAATAATTTTCATAACCACTTTTTGAACGTCTAGTTTGGTAAGTCATGGTACTTTCGAACTTATTATTGCATGTAGTTCATGTTATTGAATTACATTGAAGAGAAAACTTACTATTAAATCATGGGGTGTTACATTATCCCCACCTTCAGTAAATTGAGTTCTCATAATTTGAAATTTTTCTTCGAAAATAAAATGTTAAAAATAGAAAAATACCTTTGTTGAAAACCCACATCTAAAATTGGATCAATAAAATTTAGTATTAATAAGAGGGAATTGGAAATGAAAAAGTCACCATCAAATTATGATCACAATTAGGTAATCATTGGTCTGAATTAGAAACACATAATTGGAGGGAAAATGTAAATATTTATATGGAGTGATTGAGGTAATCAATCAAAAAAATTGTACAATTTATGGCCTCAAATCCATCAATCTATGATGATTTAAAATATCATTAGTTCAACAAAACATAAGGTATTAGGATAACACATTTTTGGTTTTAATATCTCTTCTCTATAGTTTATGGAATAATTTATTTATAGAAAAATAGAAAAAATACACTTTACAATTTGAGTTTTATCCTTCAACTAATTACTACCACAAACTCATCTTTCACTCCAAAAGATAATATAATTGAAAAATATTTTATTTATCCTAATCGTATATGGTTAAAAAAATAATTAATTTTTAATTAATTTGTGAGAATATTTAAAAAAATGAATTATACAAACTAGGACATCATTTAGGCCAGTGGTTGGTGATACACCCTCGTCGCCCATCAGTTGTGGGTTCAGGTCCCGCGGTCTAGCCGGATGTGACGAGTTATCCGTTGACCCCCTTGTTTTCCGTTTTATGATAATCCAAAAGTAATATTAAGAAATGATTTATCCTTAATAATTGTATCCAAAATCAAAATTAATCCACTCCACTCTTTAGACTTTTCCAAAATACTTCTGTCCAAACTCACAGTCCAAAATTTATGAGGAAGGTAAAAAAATGAAGATCTCATTAGCCACATAAAAACATATGAATACCTTCATCATATATTCTTTTAAAACATGGTAACACCCTGAATTACCATAAAAGTGTATTTATTACATTCATTCTTCCTCATTCCTTATAGATAACTAGTTAAATTCCTTATATCCAAAAATATTGAATATTAAAACAATGATGGAATAAAAAACCATTAATCTGTTCCAAGGTAGTGAAGAGTGTCAAATATAATTTATCCAAATAATCCATATCATATTCTAGAAACACTACATCATTATAAGGACCATATTATGGATTAACTTTCCTTCAACCATGTAATTACCCCAATGTTTAATGATTTTAAAATAAAAAATTCATATAATTAAATGCCTTTCACTTAGTTAAAAAAAAATAAAACTTGTTTTTGGAAGGATTGATTGATCCACCACTATGTTTTAAACCAAAAATCACAGTTTAAATTTAAGGGGTGTTTCAATGCTACTTTTCATGATTAATCATTACTACTATGTTAAAAAAACCCAAACCGTTTTCTCAAAATTATTCTTTATATCCTCTCATGTAGATAACCCAAAAAACATCTCATCATGTCCATGAACATAAATTATTTGTGGGAAGACTTCCTCTATAATTTCTAGATGAGAAATACCTTTATCACTGCTCTATTAGTTCACTACAGTTTTTTTAAAATGGTTAAATACTAGTTATCGGATCATTTTTAATTTCCTCACTTGAATCACTCCAAATGTAGTATTATTTTGTTGGTTTAATTCCCTCAAGATTGCCTCCTCATATACTAATGGTTGTTGACTAGAAACTGCTGTCTATTGATGGTACATTGGGGAGACTATACCCAAATGATAAGTGTATCGAAACATTATATTAAATAAAATAATAGAGGAGGATAATCATAACAATTTAAAGTCAATAATAAATGAATGAATAACCATGAATTAAAATGTTATAATTTACCATAAATTGACACACAGTATGAAACACAATATACATTGATACATGAAAATAAATAAATAATAATAATGTATGTGAATATAAAATAAAATATTCATCATGTATAATTAATAATGTATAATTAAATAAATTTTATGAAGTTCTAATTAGGTTCCCCATGGAGAGATTTATGTCCATACCTCCTTCTTCTTAATTGATAATATATCTAAACATTCCATCGTATATATATATAAACATATATATATATAGAGATATACATGAAATGGGGAGTAACATGGGCATATAATTAGGGCGTCTATATATATATAATTATTTGATAATATTCTCAATGAATAAATATGAGTACCTGCCAAAGAATCTGAATCGGGGGGATAAAGCGTCTTACAAACCATTCCCAATCAATGATGTGAAACATCATGTACAACATCCTAATCAAGGTCATGAATCATCATGTCTAACAACTCAAAATGATATGAAATTTAATTTGAAAAATTATATAATGAGTGGCTAAGAATCATAATTTCCAATGATCATAACTGAGCCCTATTAGTGTTTATCACATGTAGGTTAATCCCACATTCCCAGTCAAACCTTAACTAGGGTGTTCTATAAAGAGTAACAAAATATCTCCAAACGTGTTGTGTAATTATACTAACAATTTGCATTTGACCCTTAAATATTTTCCTTGTTATCATTAATTCTATATTGGAATCCATCATGTTTCATTTAATTAATCAATATAAATACAAAAGAAGTAAATGTGACAAGAACAGTGTATCAAATCTTCATAACAACTCATTCTATTTTATTACACAGTTTATCATTCACATACCAGAAGGAAAGGGGTACAAGAACCACACCTCAAAATTTTACAAGTCGAAGGATAAATCATTACCTTTAAAATATTCATTTAATTAATATTTTCCTTTAATTTTACAGTTTATGGATCATGAATTAGGTGAATAATATTCCTAGGCTATGTGAGTCATCCACACCGCTTATAATTCATTTTATTCCGTCCATTCATTTCATTTAAAATATGCATAGACAACACACATCATGATATATTTTAATTAAAAAGATAAAGCATAAGGGTTATGTAATATAATTGACAAGCTCCAAAAAAATTGTTTAATTCAAATAATACTTCCTCTAATGTATCATTAAGGTACATGCAGACTATCAAATGGAATGAATTAAAATATTCCATAATTGGTTTCTTAATACAAGGGTGGAAAAATAAAATCATGGTGCATGAAAAAACATCGTATTTCATAAACATGATAGAATTTAATGTAAAATTCATAGACCACCTACCTTATGATTTGGAATGTTGTCTCATAAATTTTTAGTTACTGAATGAATCTAAAATTGGAGAAATTTGAAAAATATACAAATGACCTGAATATAGTGAAAATGTGATCACAAGGAAATAAAATAAAATATGGAGAGGTAAGAAATGAAAAAGACAATGATGAATCATATACATACCTATAGATATCCATCTTGTCTGAAGATTTTTTATTATGACATAAGTTGAAGGAGATAACTCATTGCCTCGAGAATAGGGAGTGGGATATCTTGAGTTATTAGATTGAGTGTTGTTCATGAATGGGGAAGTAAAAAAAGGAGAATATGACCTTAATTGCGGTTAGTGAAAATGGTATTTTATAATTCATTTATAATTTACATGGTTTGAATGAATTGTTTGGCGAACAATGAAACAACCGTTTGGTGAAACTATCCCAATGGACACACCCCTCGCACATCTAGGTACATTGTTAATCCAACACTACACTCCCTATGCCTTGAATCTTCTAGGATCTCCATCCATCACCTATAATGGTATCAAATATATTAAAAAACTATGTTCCAACCATGATACAACCTTAATACTCTGGACAAATATATATTGTTTCTTAGGCCTATTTCATTCTTTTAGAAAATATAGTTCTGTAAAAAAATTGGATGAATTGTTACATTTCACGGTAACCCCTAACCATTCACCAACCGTGAACCGAAATATTTCTGTCCTAAAATTGATATTTAAAAACATAATTGTCTAACATATCATATGTTCTTCTGAGAAACCAATTGGGACCTCAACCCCATAAAAAACATCATTTCAGGATACTAAAACTCCCCCCATAATTTTCCAAATGTCGTTATGAAAGTCTGAACATATTCCCAAAAAAAAGATAAATTTCCATTGGAAATTACAATCCATTAAAAACATAGGACATTTAAATCTTCCAAAATTAGAAACTATAATCCACAATATTTCCTACTAGAAATAGAAAAAAATAACTTAAAATAATTGGGCCTCGAGTTTCTGCTTAAACGATCATATTTCATTTACAAACTCCCAACGCAACTACAAGAGTCATTTTAAGAACGGAGTATAAAATCTACCTAAAAAGTGATCTAAGAGTCATAATTATCAAAAAAGCACTAATATTGTTATTATAAAATCCTATATAACCCAATTTATAATAATATTTTCATCCCATATAAGAGTTAAAGATAACCTTAACCATACTATAGGTTTGAGGCTTGAACAACCAATTCCAAACCATGATCCAGACAACATAACTTTCCAATGAAATTAAGAGATTAGTGTCTTAATGTCACTACTAATGTGTTTGGTAGATTACAAAGGAGTACATTCCCCATTTCATTTATATAATCGAAAAAATCGAATGCCAATTGGCCAAAATTACATTGGTCACATCGTCGTTTCCATGAAAATCCACGACCAACATCAAACTCCACCTGCTTCATCCAAACAGTGTAATAAATACGAATTACCACCTACCATATAAAACTATTTTAATAAAACTATATTGAACTACATCAACATGAATTTTTTCTAAAATAACTCAGCTTCTATAGCTGACACGTCATTAAACCATATTTTGAGGCCTTTATTTTGGAAATTCGATGACTATTCTAAGCACGCTCCAAGAATCTTATAACTGAAATTTATTGATATCTCTTGGATGAAACATATTATGTCTCAGAACATATTCATGAGTTATTACCAAAACTAATATGTCCCTATTTAAGAATATATAGATGTTCAAACACCACACTAGGCTTAATGGCCACACTTTGACTTCCCTCAATACCGTAATCAAGATTTTACCTAGAATTTATGTTTATTTCAATTTTTAATTTATTAAACATACATAATAGAATTTGGGATCCTATAAAACCTTATAAAAACTTGATCAGGACTCAAATTATTGTTATCACACAACAACTGTTGGTGGGAATCCATTCCACGTGTCTCTCATTACATTGCTCCTTGAGCACAACTATCAAGGACTTACTCCATCAAACAAAAAATGAATTGAATAAAAAAATTATCTTTACATATAGATAAATGTCTCTCAAATTTCTCAAAATTATTTCTTGATATTAGGAATTATCACCAGTAGACAAAGAGTAAAACATGATTCTATACATTACCTTCTCCAGATCAATGAATATTAATATGTTGGAATTTGTCAAAATTTTCTACTCAAAGGATTGTATATCTCTCTCGAATAATTCTTCATTAAAAAGGGTTTATTATCCTTGAATAAAACCCTTGTATTTAACACAATTAATTGAATGCAGTCTAAAATAAACATCAAAATTGATTACTAATGTTTCATTCAATCCACACAATAGTGATATTTTTATGAGATGCCAAGATTAATGGATGGCGTTTTAATTTTGGACCTGAACATATTTCCATTGATGACATTTTAAATGTTATCATTCAATCAAAGCCTCCATATTCCAAATATGACACCAAGAATTACTTTATAGTCAGGTACACAACCAACCACCTCACTATTGTTCTTCTTTATAAGTATAGACAAGCTTCCAACCCATCGACACATAGATCACTTATTCATCCAGAGATTAAATCTTATTTCTATACCCAGTTTAAACTCAAAACAAAATTTTAAAACTCATCAGCCTTAACATGTCTTAGATTCATGATTAATACCAATTTCCTATCTTATATAAGCTATTTTGTCCAATCCCAATTGGTCCATTTTAGTCACTTTCCATCTATATGGAAGGAAACACACCTCATGACCGATGTGATGCATCCCTCATTAAAATTTTACTAGTCATTATATTTACTAAAAGTGAGAAATCATCCCATAACACACAAACTATTACCACTAAAAATTACTCTTAGTCATAGAGAATGGTCTTCTGCCCTGTGCAGACATGAGCGGATATGAAACAAACTGCTTATTAGTGTGAAAGAATAGTTTCTCTCTTAGATGAAAGGGATGAAATTATTTAATTTTCTCAGATATTAATTATTTATAAACTCATACCAGAACTAATAAAATGTAATTAGGTTATAAAAACCAAGTTATGTCTATAAATGTGATTTTTTTTTCGAATTTCTATAACAAACTCACTGTAAATATTGGGTGAAATATTTTGGTCTGTTTTGTAAATTTATTATTATTTTCTAATAAAATAATTTTAATCATATGATGTTAAACTATGATAGACGACTTAACATTAGAGATGTTAAATAGTATATATTTTACTACCATTGGAATAATTACAAAGTTAGTAGACCAAAATAATGAGAAAGATGTGTTCCAAATATAATTAGAAGACATACCTATTGATGGGAAAATGATTTTTTAATATAATTGGATGAATCTTGAATAATAATACTCATAAATTATACTTTAATTTGGCAAAATAATCATGAAATACTAATGGGGGATATTAACACTACTATTTTAAATGGTTTTCCTCATTCACGAAAAACTAAATAAATTTTAAATATTGAAAAAAGGATTGGTTAGCCTCATTAAGGACGAGATTAATCATGAATATTAATGAATCATGATGTTTTACACTAAAATACACATAAAAAAGAAATAAGGTTTGATGAAAAATCAATCAAAAACCGTCTCTCCAATAATTCATAAAATTTAGAAAAATAAATGAGGAATAAAAATATTAAATATTTAGAATAAATCACATTGATTAATCCTTAATATTGAAAAATGAAATAAGGAATATAAATATTAAATAAAAAGTATTAAATACTCTATGAAAATAATTTATCCCCAAGTCCTATTAGGAATCAAGAACCAATAGATAATTTTCTATTACTTGTTAAAGAAAAAAATCAAAGGGAGGAGGAGTCTCCCTCAATGAATTGGTTGTATTAAATGTAACTATTCCATCTAGAACATTCATCATTAGACTCCCATCTATGGGTATTCATTAAAAATCCAGAACGAGTAATGTGAATCCATGATCCCCCCATGTTTATATGTTTACAGGATTTAACCTATTTCTTTCCTATGTTCATCATGAATTGGAATGCACCAACATAGTTCATTTTTCAAGAAGATAACAAACATGTGGCCTCATATTATACCATATTTATTTACATAGAAAAACACCTACAACTGAATGATGTGGGTGGTTGGAATCCTAGAGGTATTAACTTCATGATTCTTCCAAAATATTACTACATTAATATAATTACGATACATACAAAATACAAACCATTTATTATTATTTTTAATATTATTGTTATAATACATATTAATGAATATAAGAATTTATGAAATTATTATAATTTTTTTTATAATTTTAATAATTATATATTTATAAAAACATATAAATATATTACCATATTTAATAATAACATTATTAAGTTAGTATATATATTAAATTATTAGGTTTATTAAATTATTTATTTAATTTATAGTTTTTATTATTATTATAATTTATTATTATTATTATTATTATTATTATTATTTAATCTCTTCTATTTTATCTCTTCTACCCATGGGGTTAGATCCCTCTTCAGATATCCTCCGGTAGGTTAGGGTTCTCTTCTCTACTGATCTCCACCCAGGTGACTTGAATGATCGGGCGGTGTCAGCATGGAAGAACAACTCAGCTCTTGTTACATGTTATTAATCAATTTTTTCATGGGACATAGATATATATTTGTTTTTGGTGATGGTGGTTCATATAGAATTCTATGAGTTGAACTATTGAGAATTTATTCAACCGTTTTTCATAGTTTGGTCTATAGCATAGAATTGGTCACTCGGTAGAGGTAGGGGAGAAAAAGGCCAGTTGATGGTGACTTTTCACACTATCTGTAGGTCCTGAAATGGTGGGTGGTATCTGTGGATGTTGTTTGACATGGAAGAGGCACCACTATGGTGATGCTGGTGGAGTGTCATCTATGGCAGAGGGTTGAACTTGTGGTGTCTCACTCTAGAAATTCTTTATTTTGGGGGGAAACAATGGGTGGAGATGATGTTGATTTGAACTATGGTGGTGGAATATCTTAAATATATGAGCAAAAACAGGCTTGGCAGTGACTCAATTAGGCGGTGATTTCTATCACACTGATTTAGGGGAGCTAAGGATCATGTGAAATATGGGAGGTATTTGTAGTGGATTCGCCAATAGTGGGTAGGCTGGTTGTGGATTTTTTGCAGCATTTTTAAAAAATAAAATATAAACATAAAGAAAAATTAAAACAATAATATATTAAAGAAATTAAAATATTAAAAATATTTTAGTTGATAAAAAAACACCTTGTAAAAAATTTAATTAACAAAAAATTTAAAACTATTGAATTATGAAAATTAAAAAACTATTTGTTAATATTAAATAAATAAAAATTAAATAATGTAATATTGAAATACGTATCAGTTAATAATTTTGATAATCGCATAATACATGAAATAAAAAATAAAATTTAAAAAGGGTAAAATTATAATTGAAACAAAATTAATTATTAAAATATAAAATAAATATAAAATAAATTTAAATAATGAAATATATATTAATTAAAAACTAAATTATTTTTTCATTAACAATGAGTGAATAGATTTAAATAATACCAAAATAGAGTCAAATTCACCTAAAATAAATATAATAAAGTACAATAATAAAAATAAAATAATTTAAATAAATAATCACATAAATAATTATTTAAGAGATAAAAAATAAGAATTTACCATAACAAATAAGGAATAATCAATTTAACAAGAAATTTTTTTTAAAATTACTTAAAATTTATGGGTTAGTTATTAAATTAAATGATTAAAAACATTAATAAATGATGTTAAAAAACATGTCAATTAATGGCCACATAAAATTACCCTATACGTAATCTCGGAATTTCCTAAAGCAATAAATAATCAATTTAAATAGGAAATAATAAATCTCAAAATTGAAAAACATTATTTCCATAAAAAACATGAATACTTTTAATGATATTTTATCCATTGATTCCTTTAGAGTAAATTTTATGTATTCCCTCTAAAAATATAGGGGTTTTAGTGAAATATTAATTACTATAATACTAAAATTATACCTTTTATTTTTATAAAAAAATTGAATTAAACAAACTTGAATATAAATTTTACTATGACTTTAAAACATCTATTTACCTCTATCTTAGAAGACAGACATCATTATAACTCCAACAAATTACACACAACATAATTGATGTGTGGGTTCAATAAATACATATAGAAATAAAAAATCATACAATAGTTTTAGTTTAATGAATTAAAAATAATGATATAATGAAGGAAAGAAGCATAGATGAGATTAAGATTATCGTTTGATATATCATGTATGTTGAAGTATCAAATGTTCGATTAAAAAAAAGTCACACTTCAGTGATAGTTGTATAACAATGTCTCAATAATCTGACCATGAACATATGATTTCTTTAGGTAAAGAAAATATTTACTCAATTGAAATCATAGAATAATCATGATTCATTATTTTCAAAGTGTCTTTATAGATTTCAATAATATTAAAGAACTGGGACCACTAAAAGTGAAGAGAAAAACAAAAAATCAACTAATTTTGAGACATTTTAAAATGCATTTACTGGGTTAAAATAAAATCATAGAGTAGTGCATATATATACCCTTTCCCCAAAACATAAAAACTGAATATATCATAAATTTTAAATTTAATTTTTGAGGAAAATTTTATTACCTTTAACTTTTAAAATAGGTGTGAAATTTAACCATTTCAAGGATATATTAATGGTTCATAGTGATGTTTTAAAAAAATATAATTTTTCCATAGTAATTATTTTAGAAAACATTAAAATGAATTATTCATAATGATCACTGATAATATCGTTTCAATTATGTGAAAACAATATCATGTAAAATATGGACCACACAATGAATTGGGATTCATCAATTTTTAATATATGAGTAAATTATATTTTTAGTAGAAAAAACTATATTATAGGAAACATTCAAAGAATATCATATTAACATTAAAACTAATAATAAGTGGTATCACTCCCCCACACATAATACCTAATTGTGAATATATTAAAATGAAATGAATATTTTTTTCTAGTATTAGCATGATAATAAAAAAGTAATAAGGAGTGCTTGAAACTTGATGCCAAAATAAAAAATAATTGGTTTAATTAAGAATTATCTTTTGAGTGAGGGTATGACATGAATCCTATCCTTGAATGTTCCAAGTATATATGGTAACTCTACTCTTCTATTAACTCCTCATCAGTGAATAAAATAATACTTGTAAAAGATGAACATGTGATATAGAAAAAATAATACATTATTATTAACAAAGGAGAAATAAAGAAGCCCAAAAACACTATGGGTTGAATCCCATGATGAACTAAATTTAATGTATTCATTTTATGTTCCCTTTAATATCTATTTTAATGTATGAAAATGGAAGCCCAGCCCTTTGACTACCCACAAAAGAATGTTTTATTATTTTACCATTTACTAGAATTGGTTTATTATATTTAACTAATATTCTAAAAGATCCATTATTCAACACACTAAGTATATTATATGGTGTATAGCACTTAAATTACAGTTTACTAGGAAAGTGTTTCTCTATGGAATCTAAGAAAAATTACTTATATATAACATTGAGTTCTACTTTTGGAATGACATAAAAATAAAAATTCATTTAACTCTCATTTTAAATACAAGAATTGTCATATTAATATCTCCTCTTCTCGTATATTTTACTATGTTATAGAAGTCATCTCTCCCCGGTAGTTTTAAAATAAATGGATAATTCCTTTTCATCCAAATATGACTTCTATTGAAACTACATAGATATATGAAATCATTTCACATATTATAGAACATGTAAAGATATTCCAATTGGGATTTTGAATAATGTTCTACAGGATCACAAAGAATCATTTTATTTCAAATACAAATCCTCCAAAAATTTTGACACATTTTTCACTAACATCTCTTTCCTCTCCATATTTTAAATTTCTACATGTCCACTACATTACCGATGATAGGGAGGTCTAGTTCTATAGGAATAACCATATTTCTCAATCAAATCCTTAACTTGTTATTTCTTAAAATGTTATTCATTGGAACTAATGAAAACTCAAGGTAGCCTAAATCTAGAAAAATGTTGTTTTTGATAAATTTATTTTTATTTGGCTTACCTATTATGTGGATTCACTACCTCAACCCACATAAATACATTTCTAAAAACAAATAAATTATAATCATTCTGATTAGATGATGGAAATGATCGCATAAAATTTAATACCCATACATAAAACATCTCCTCTTCTATAATACATTAATGAGTTCACTCATATTTTCTCCCAAAATTTCCCATCCTTTGGCATCTATCACATGCCAAAAAATAATCCCTTTACCCTAGAAAAATTTGGTCTATTAAAATCCATCTTCAGGAATTTTGGTCTGTCCTTTAACCACCATGATGTCATCCCCATGGGGCTGAGTGAAAACTATCCAAAAGAGGAAACTTTTTTTCTATAGAAAACCCCTTCCTCCAACCCCATCATCGCATATATTAAATATCAATGTTTCATCCCAGATATAGTACATAATCACTGAAATTAACATATTCCTTTGGTTATTTAATGAATAATATGGAATAAAACATGAATTCATTTAGACTGAAAAGAATTAAAAATTGGAACACTTCTTAATAGGTAATGTGAGAAAATTATAATTAGGAAAAGAAGAATTAATCACCCTTGTAACATGACACTGGGTACTGGAAAACCTAGAAATGGGATCTACAACTACATTCTCAGGTGTATGTGTGCCTCAAATATTCATAAATAATTCCTCAAATAAGATAATCCACATAATATCTAGTTTTAGACATTTTATTTTAATGAAAAAAAATTATGGAAAAAATAGTATTTACATATTTTGGCATTTAAACGTAAGAGATAATGCATAAATTCTTATAGAGAAAAACTCACTGATAACAACTCTTTTTTAAAATGGGAGTAATTCCTTTTTGATTCATTCTTCAATCTTCCTAATTAATCGAACACATTTATCATCTTCTATCACATTTATCCAAAGACATCTCCAACGACAATGTCACATGAATTACACATATTTTCCTAATGAAACATCCAATCATGGACATTTATGATAGCTGATGAAATGTGTTATTATTGAAGAAAAATAAATGATTATAATAAACATTTATCAAATAAGAAGGGTGAGTCTTGGACATTCTAGGAACGAAAGGGATGTGTTATTTTTTAAAAATGAATTATAATCCTATGGTAAAAACAATAATTTCCTATGAATCTTATAAAACCAATAACATTTTGATGTGGTGGAAATTATTGAGTAACTTCAATAATGGCATTATCTTCATATAACCTGTATTTTAAAACATTATATTGTAGAACAATAACATTAGTTACCAGAAAATAGTATTTATCCTTGTATAAAACTAAATTTAAACCAATGAATATCAATAAAGCCATTTATAAATTTCGTAAATAGATCATAAATGTTACACTACGAGAAGATAGGTCATCCAAGAATACCTTAATTACCTTCACTATAATGATCCAAAATATAGCCATCATACATATTTTAAAGGTAGCTAGAACACCACATAATCAAAATGGTATATGCTAGTAGAAAAATGTCTGAAAGGGTCATGTGAATGTATTTTTCACTTGATTCACTATAAGTATAAAGATATGTCTATAACCATAATATCTGTCAAAAGTATTTTTAAATATTTTTGAGAAATACTCTGAATAATATTATATAATAATGTAAATAAAAAAGTTTCATTCATAGTGAAAAAATTGGTGTTTCTATAATCTATAAATAATATCTATTTGGCTTCTTTTCTCACTTTAATTTTTTCATTTGTTAATTGATGAGTACAATGAAGCCTTCTTTTTTTGGGACCACGTGGACCAGAATAAACAAATAACTATCATTTATTGGTTGCATAATTCTGGAATCTAGAAACATGATTAATTTTCACATAAAAACATCATTCATATTTTGGTTCATTCTCCTTTTACATTCAACACTTTATTTGTGGTCTAATTCCATATGGATCTTTTGAGTGCAGAAAGATGGGATAATCCATTTGGATTCATCTGTGGACCATCATATTGCTGTTTAAAGTTTTAATAGATCAAATAAAAATCATTCCAATTGAATTTTTTTAGATTAGTAGAAATTATTAATGAATGTGTTTATTTATAACCTATAAATTCGTATTTTAGTTGTTTTGGGATTGGTTTTAGCTCCAATGTGGGTTCTTCATCACATGATGGAAGTTTTATAAGAATCGAAGGACTATGATCTTCTATATGATTATTACAAGGAGGTTTAAAAGTAGAATGATGTTTAACTTAATACTATCTTTTATATTTTCTATCACTCATATCCATTCTGGATAGATCACTCTCATAATTATCTAGATCAAAATTCAGAATATTTATCAACCAAAATCATACAATTATTTCAAAAATTCTCCATCGATCAAATAAAATTAATCATCATTGCATATAATATTATAACAATCATCAGGTTATCAAAAAAATTGTTATGTTTAGAAACAAAATATTTATAACTAGTTTGATTCTTGATAACAAAAATAGGACCCCTATAAAATTCTGGAAAAGTTTCCATATTCCAAGTAAAAAAATGTTCAATAATGTGTGTTAGATCATTTTCAACATTCAAATCAATTTCTATAACTAAATATAGTTTTCAAGATTCTTCTAAAATTTTAATCTGAGTGTCATATTCTATGGACTCTATCATACATAAATTTTCACCAAATGTTGTTCCCTTATCATTTTTAAATACATAGAATTCTTTCTATTATTCACAAAATATAAAGATAATTTGAACCTTAGAAAAATATATAATTTATCTTCTCATTTAAAAGAAGGCAATATATATATTTATAGTTACATTTTATTCAAACTCCATGTCTATAATTACGAATTCATTTGTAAAAAAGAAATTTCTAACAGCATTCAGTAGATCATCTACCCTTCCTAAAAGAGGTATGAATGAGTGGTTGTCTAACTATAAGATGAAAATGGTTCATTTATGGTCACACAATGTCATATATTAAAATAGTGATAAAGGGAAGTGGTAAACACTGACACCTAAATCCAAATAAAATTTCAGTTGACCATTATTCCCTAATGTGTAGGTAATTACAAATTTACAAGGTTATTTGAACTTGTGATGGATTTTCTATTGAATAATAGAAGTAAACTCTTTAGGGATGATGTATTTAGAAAAATATTTCAGATAATTTTTGATTTAAATAATTTTTTATTTAATTTTAGATATTAAGGAATCCTAATAATATATTGAATTAACATAATATTCATCCAGATCATGCATAGAAGCCAAAGGAACTAAATGAAGATCAACCTTCTTTTTACTATTGGTTATTATATTTTTAGGGAATGGAATTGCTGTGATATAGTTCAAACAAATTTTATTCATATACTATATAACTTCAAAAAAAATTGTTACCTTATTTTTATTACGTTTTTAAAAAATATTATTTTTTCAGGTGAAAATTGTGATTTTCTTCTTTTCAAATGATTTTCTTTTGATTTCAAGATTCAATGTAATGCATATTTTTTGTCCCATATTAACAATATTTTTCCTTTTGGGAACATCTATGGTATCTTCCAGTTTCTATTTTAGTATTCCGTTCACCTAGTTTTACAACTACCATAACAATATCCCTCAGGTTTATTAAGAGTTGTGCTACATATATTTATTTTTTCCCTCTAATTCATACCCCTAGATATTTGGCCAATTTGAGTTTCCAGTTATTTCATTCATGCCTCAGATTTAAATTTAGAACAATTATCTTTGTATTTTTATCTATTATGTTGAGTCATGAACTTTTTATCTCGAGAATCATCTATTTTTAATATTTAATCCAACATAGATAAAACAAATTTCACAATGTTCCTATGATAATTAAAAGGTTATTATATTTGTTGAATTTAATAAGGCCCTACGAATATTTTTGAAACCATGTGGTGGGGAAGCTTTTAAAAACCCTTATCCTTCAATGAAATATTTGGATTAATTATATTAAAATGATTTTAGTTATTATATAAAGGATTATCCCTTGGAAATATACAAGGTTTATAAACAAAAATGTTAGAATTATCAGATTATTGGACAATCATATCAAAATTAGGGTAGCAAGAGTTTGAAAGAACCTACATGTCATTATGGTGGAACTTCTACATAACTGAATTTTCATCATTAGCATTATGAAACCCAATACCTTTAACATAAATTTTATTCGAGAATATTATTGTATTTAATAATAAAATTTCTCTTAGAACACATATATTCAGAATTTTTTGCAATTGTGTTGTTTATTTTATTCAATTCATTAGTTGTCATATTTTTAAAATATCTAATAAATTCATGATCAACTGGGGTCCGATAATATGTGGTGTGGATATTGTAAAAATTTACCATAATGAATTATGGTACAATATAATGATTAATACAATGTCTTATAAGATCCTTAAATATGTCACATTCCTCATCGAAAATCTCACCCTCATCTTGAAGAAAACCATGGATGTTAGGCCTTATCTTATTCATTGCTCTTTATGGATAAAATTTCATCCCGAAGGCATTAAAAATGTGATCTCACATACTGAATTTATTTATCCATTTGTTAAAACAAGGTTCTATCATTTCTATTAAAAATAAATTGGAATGAAATGAATATTTAAAGCTCTAAGTGATATCTTAATAAACCAAAGATTACTAGACACTATAGACAATTGAACCTCCCTGAGGAATGCAATTTTTCCAAGCACATTTCTAGGTTTCAGATCATCATTTATTCATTAATTATTATTATTATTATTGTGGTTTTTGTTTTTGTTTTTATTGTCTATATTTTCATCCATTTTTATTTTTCCTTTTTTTTCTTAATTATATTAAAATGCTTGTTAATTTTGGGACGTTATGGCTATAAACTATCATTTAAAGATCCTATATTCATAAAAAATGCAATGAAAATTTCAATTCAATAGATAAAAAAAATAAAGGAATAAATATTTTAAAAATAGTTAAAGAAACAATAAGTAACCTTACATTGAAATAAAATATTCAATTTTTTATAGTACTATTTAGTGGTCTTTATTTTTAAAATTTATAGATGACTTTTTATATTTTTTTAAATTTTTTTGCTTTTATCCCCCTAGAAATAATTCCAAAAACGTGAAATGAAAATCACTAATAAATTCAATTAATAATTATTTATAAACTCTTACTAGTTTTAATATAGTCATAGTAGGGTATTAAACACATGGGAAGGGTGTAAATGCAATCGTGTAACTAAATTAAAAAAAACCCACATTAAATTGTTGGTGTAATATTTTTGTTTAAATTTAGTTTTTTTTTCATTTCTAATGATGTTGTTTTTCACCACTAAATATTAAAATGTGGAATATTACCTACCCTTGGAGATATCAAATTGTGGTAGAGGACCTATAATTGGATGAAGTCCAATGGTGGAAGAATAAACATACTTGATGGATGTGTACCAAATATAATGGGACGAACAACCTGATGATGTGAAATTGATTTTTTTTATAATTTTATTAAACATGAATTATTATATTCAAAGAGTACAATTTAATTATGGAACATTATTAATAGAGATTCAAATGGGATATTAGCACAGCTGGTGTAAATGGATTTCTTCATTCACAGAAAAATAATTGAATTTTTATTCCTAATAATGGGTTTTTTATATATCCCTATCAAAGAAATTTATCTTTCATATTATTGTTCCCTAAAGTTATACTCATCATAAAACATCTAAAAATAATGAGTTTTGAATAAAAATAATCTAACATCAATCTAACTAATCATTCGTAATGTTTTCAATTTGTTTAGAAATGAAAAATAATATTTATGATTTCAGAATCTATATTTTTGAATGATTTTGATTCACGTAACAAGACATAATAAAAAAATATTATACTAATAGGATTCAACCCATTGAGAAAATAATTTACCCACAATTCATATCATGAATAAAAAAAAGAAAAAAAATCTATTATAGATTAAGTAAATAAAATTTATTTGGAGAAGTAATCTCCCTGAATGAAGTGGATTTTCTGAATGTTATAACTCCTTCTGAAACTCATTTCTAAAATCACCCAAATTTGGTTTATCCTTGAAAATATAAAATGTGGAATTTGAATCCTTTATCCCTATTAATGGATAATTGTTTATGATTTAACCTATTTAATTCTCTGGTTCATCACTGATGGGTTTGTGCCATCATAATTCATTCTCATATAAGTTACCAAACAAATGGCCTCATCTTCTACAATCTTTGTGAAATTAGAATAACACTTATAACTGAATTTTGTGGGTGTTTGTAATCCTGGATTACTTTACTTCTGGATTCATCAAAATAATCAATAAAAATAATTATTATAATTATTATAATTATTATACTTATAAAAAATAAAACATTAATTATTATATTAATTATTATTATTATTATTATGATTAATTAATATAATTTTTTATAAAATAAGTATATTTGTTATTATAATTTAAAGTATTATATATTTATAAAAACAATATGACCACATAAAATATTGTTATTAGATTAAAAAATAAAATAAAATATTATGTCTATGAATTTATTTATTTTGTTTCATTTTTTAATTATAAATTATATTATTTATTTTATTAACATAAAAAATTATTATGTTTATTCAATATCTTCTTGTTTATCTCTTCTACATGTGGTTTTAGAGGCTTCGTGATAATGCCTCGATAAGATCAGGGTTCTCATCAACGGTTATCTCATCCATGGCCGATCAATTACTCAGGTGGTATCAGCATGGAAGCCTAACTCTACTCTTGTTACTTTTTCATAGTAAATATAATTGTGGGTGCAAGATGTAGAACTTTTTTTAAATGATTGACTGAGTGAAGTAATTGATATTTTATTCAACTATTGTTCATGGTATGGTATGTAAAGGAGGATCAATTGTATCAGGACCCAACCATAAACATGACATAATTTAGATATTTCAACTAGATTTCAATTCTTTACATTCCTAAAGATATTTTTGAATTATAGACATATAAAGTAAGGACCTAATTCCTACATTTCAACCCAAAATCATAAAGAGGGGTACCATTAAAACAATATCTATTTGGTCCAAAACATATAAATTGTTAACACAAAATAAAAAAATGATTTCCTTAAAAAAATTAAAAACATTTAACATGACATCTTATTTTCCATTAAACATCCTTATAACCTAGGAAGAACATTTAAAAAAATTGTATGAGAATTAAAATATTTTTAAGGGATATATAAAGAAAAAAATAATCCATTATTAAATGAATACAAATAAACATATGAAATCATTTTCAAAAATACATACTTCTCACCCACATATATTTAATTAGTGAAACATGGGATTTCCATAAAACATTAGAAAATATATATAAAATCATAATGTTGTGCTGGGTCATTACTTATTTATATCGTAACCCTAATGGCTACCTTATTATTTGTTACCCTCACGACTACCTTACAATGTCACCCTCATGGCTACCTTATGTTGTAACTATTGGAGATACAGCTAGAGTAACCATATGGATGACCTCTAATATTCATATAACCAATGTATTGGAAGGATATATAGGTAACAACATTGATTATAAAAAACTCCCATGAAATATGACATAATCACAAAACATGGGTAATTTCATAAACACGTTGATTTTGAATTTTGTACTATATAGTTTAAGAGATCATTTGTAATGAAAAGTCCCTTAAAAATATTACATAATTGATTTGATAATTAATATAATGAATGTAGTATGTGTATACACAACAATTAAACAAAATAAAACATAATATGAACTAAAATTAATTTCTCAAGTAATCTTAGTGACACATAATTAGCGAAGTAGAAGGATAACCCAATGAATGGAAATTGGGTTATGAATTCCCTAACCTCGGGTTCATCTTAAAAAAACCTATTTAAACCCTCTATATAATTGTTAGAATATTTTTATTAATATTTTATAGATATATATTGATGTTTATAACACATTATAAGATCATTTTATGACATCATTCCACCCATTAATAAATAATATTTTGTTCACTCCATTGTTTCAAGTGCATTATTTTCAGGATTTCCAGGATTGGTTTGTAAAGAATATAATTATAAAATGGAACTGAAACTATAGAAGCGGAATGAAATGGTATTTAAATATTTCTAGAATATAAAATAATGTCGTATCTTAGTATGGTTATATGGAATTATGACAGATCATTAGATAGATCATTAGTGATATTAGTTTAGATCATTTTGTAGGTTCTTTGATAATCATGAAATAGTTTCATTATATAACATAATATTATGTATTAATGTTAAATTTAGATATTAAATAGGATAAATAATAAAATTTATAACTTGTTTCAACTATAGAAATTGTTTTATAACAATATTTTATGGAAGTTATGGAAATTGAAAAAACATCATCCATGATTTTGGTAAACTAGCACATCATAGAAGATGTTTTTTACTTTAAGAATAAGTGGAAGAAGAGAGGAAGAATGACGACGACATTTTCCATAAACAAGATAAAAATTGATTATATATATAATACTGGAGATTTCAAGCCTCTTGGAAAATGTGATAATGAGAGAGTATAAGAAAACAAGAGAACTGAAAATAAAACACAAGAAAATGAAATATGGTCTTTACCTCTTATTATCTTCTCCTTAAGATCCTCATTAAGGCCTAGATTTTGGTATTTTGGTGATGCCAAAAGGTCTTGGACATGCAAAAGAGACCTGGGAAGGATATTTTCAAGATCTTATACAATTAACATTGCATGAGAGGTGTGATAGGAAGAGGGGGTGAGGGTGGTATTAATATTAGAGGGGAGGAGGGGTTTTAGGTTATTTTGAATCTTTAGTTTAAACTATTTTCTCAAAACTATAAATTTTATTTATTAAAGTTACCAAAAATAGTAATAATTTCAAGATCTTATACAATTAACATTGCATGAGAGGTGTGATAGGAAGAGGGGGTGAGGGTGGTATTAATAATAGAGGGGAGGAGGGGTTTTCTATTATTTTGAATCTTTAGTTTAAACTATTTTCTCAAAACTATAAATTTTATTTATTAAAGTGACCAAAAATAGTAATATTTAAATTTGAGTTAGAACCAATGTACATTTAAATCATACCTGACTCATGCATGATTCCGAAATTCATTTATTTATTATATTTCATAATTAAAAAATTTCCCAATTCACAAAAAATTGATGTATTTCAGAAAAATCCCAAAAATTCAGCCAAATTTTTATTGATTTTTATAATTATAAAATGAACTCCATTTTTGAAAATAACTTTATAAATATTATTATTTTACTTTCTTAATGAAATCATAGTTTATTCGAAAAAAATAACAATTCGAAAACTATAACTCATTTTTTATCGATTTGAAAAATTAAACAAGATCTCATTATCCTATAAAAATACTAAATTAAAATTAATAATATGCTTTACTTTTAAAAAGGTTCACATTAATATTAATTAAAAATAAATTTGGTTCTATCTAACTCGAAATATCTTATTTTTCGCAACAATGTATGTCTTTTTTTTTAATTCAAAACACAGAATCAACAAAATTATGTTTAACGACTAGTTTACCACTATCTCCTTAAAACAACATGTTATTATGAATCATAAATTATTTTTAAATCCTTCGGATGTTAAATTCTCCCCACCATATGAAAATTACATCCTCTTAATTTTTTTATTACATACTTATTAAAGAGGTGATGATACCTTTCTGTCATATCATAATCAGATTCCAATGTAGCTTCTTCAACCATGTGGTATTTCCACAAAATCCTTACCCGGTATACTACCTTATTACACAATTCATGTTCTCTTCAATCAACAATCAGACTAGGTTTCTCTGATAATAATCGTTATCTTCCCCCTGAACTACTTTTCGGCTCAAAAAATGATATTTATCTAGCACATACATTCTGAACATCAAAACATGAGAAATATTCTATACTTGAGATAAAATCAAAGGAAAATCTAGTTAGTAGGAAACCATTCCAACTTTATCCAAGATTTATTAATTTCCAATGAATCCTAGAACTGGCTTCCCTTTCATAAGAATATGAATAACCATCTTCCATGGTGAGATTCTATGAAAAACATGATCACTTACATCAAATGAAAAGTCTTTCATCCTATTATCTTCATAACTTTTCTACCAGCACAGAGCTATCTTCAAGTGTTATTGAATCTTATTCACTTTATATATCACTTCCTCTACCAATTCGAGTACCATAAACATCCTTTCCCTAACTTCATCCCAAAAAATTTTAGTTCGACATAACTTTCCATATAATACCTCTATATGTTACATTGTTATACTGGAATGAAAATTGTTATATTAAGGAAACTCAACTAAAGAAATATGTTGATCCCAACTTCCCTGGTAACCCATTGAACTAGCACGAAGAATATACTCCAACATCTGAATCGTCCATTTTGATATCCCATCTGATTGAGGATGAAAATCTATAATGAAATTTAATTCTCTTCCAAATGTCTTCTCAAGGCATTTCCAAATGCTATAAGTGAACTTGAGATGATGTTAAGATACAATGGAAAGAGGAAGTTCATGTTGCCTGAAAATCCCTTTGAGGTAAAGTCGGGAATGATGATAAAATACATCTTATATTGAATAAGATGTAAATGAGAAGATTTATTCACATGATCAACAATAACCCATATTAAATTGTTTCCTTGGGATGTCTTTGGCAGTCCCACATCGAAGTCTATGGATGTATTTTTTCATTTACCCTCTAGTACTAGTAAAGGCTAAAGCATCCCTATTGATAAAAAATTCTCTACATTAACCTATTGACATGTCAAACATATCTTGATAAATTATGTAATATCTTTTTTCATTCCATTCCACCAATATTACACATTAAGGTATCTTTATTTTTTTGAGCTTCAAGGATGATCTAAAAATGGAGATGTATAGGCTTCACATAAAAATTATTTATTCAGATGGAAATCACAAGGAACACATATTCATTTACAAAATATATAAACACAATTTTTATCAAGGTTAACTAATGGAAACTTATACATTTTATCCAATTATTACTTTTTCTAAAACTCCCAATCTTCTTTCTGTGATTTCTTAATTTTGTATGACATGTTTGACTGCACTAAAACCTAACAAAATCAAGGAATTTTTTGAACCAATAACATCCAAGGCCAAATACATCAAATCATTAATTAATGGGTCATGTTTCATTATTAAAATAGTATGTTATGCATGAATTTTTCGACTCAAGTAATATTATAATTTGTATCCTTTTCTCAGAAGGTAATTGATCGTGTAATTATAATACTTTATCAATTCAAGCCATATTTTCTTCCTTATGTTTAAATCCATTTGAGTGAATATATACCTCATACTAATATGGTTGGTATATATATAACATTTGGCTCTGTATAAAGGATGCCTCGAAATTCTTAAATCAAAAACCACAACTCCTAATTCAAAAACATGTGTGGGAAAATTGAACTCATGAGGTTTTTTTGTATTGATATATATGAAATTAACTGATTATTCATTATCAGAACACACTCAAGTCCCTTTAATGAATCATCACTATGGATGAAAAAATCACCATGTCTTTATGGTCAGATCATAACTGGAGAATTTTTCCAATATTCTTTTCAATTATTGAAAATAATCATCACATTCTTTTTCCTAGATGAATTTTACTCATTTTTTAGTTAACATAGTCAGTGGAATAGATAACCATGTAATGTTTTCAACAAACCTCTGGTAATAGAATGAAAAACCAAGAATACTATGAATCTTGATGAAATTATAGGTCTTTTCCATTCTTCAACAACTTTATTTTTAGCAGGATCAATATTTTTACCATATTTAGAAACAATATGTCCACGGAAAGAAAGTTGTTGAAACCAAAATTCACACTTTTTGAATTTTCAATATAATTTATTTTTGTTAAGGGTCAGGAAAATTCACCATATTTTTTCTTTTCTCTCATTAATTCTATAATATACTAGAATTTCATCTAAAAATACAACCAAAAACATATCCTAGAATACATGAAATATTATATTCATAAGATCCATGAATAGATCAGGTGAATTAGTTAACCCAAACAATATGACAAAAAATTCTTCATGACCATATCTATTTTGAAATGATTTTTTTGGGAAGTCAAGATCCTCTACCTTTGGCTAATGGTCATAGATCTCAATTCTATATTGGAAAAATACAATACAGCCAAAATCTGATCAAACAAGTTATATATGTGAGGAAAATGATACTTATTCATAATAGTAATGTTCTTAAAACCTCTATAATCAATATAAAGTCTCATGGAACTATATTTCTTTTTAATAAATGAATATGATCCCCCTATGGTGAAGTGCTAGGATGAATGAATACATTATAAAGAAACTCCTACAAGAGGTTTTTTAATTCAAGAAGATCTATTTGTTTAATTCAATAAGTTGGATTGGAAATTGTCTTAGTATGTTGAACTAAGTGAATTGTGAATTCAACATCCCAATTAGGTATAACACTAGGTAACTCTTTTTGAAAATTCTAGGTGTTCATTTAATTATGGCGTATAATTAATCTCGATAGTTCCCCTATTTTACACAATTTTGGAGTGATACATTCATTTCTGTCATTAAATAGTTTCTCATATTCTTGATATGATATCAACTATATTGGTTTATTCTTGAATAAAAACTGAAACTAATTCTAAAAAACAACTTATTTAGCTCTATAATCAGTCTTAGCATGATAAAAAAAGCCAATACACACCCAAAATGACCACAAACTATAATAAGGGAAAAAATAGTTTTAGGCAGTGTATTTCCACATATAACAATAGGAAGATTCTTAAAATTCCTTTTTCTATAATATTTCCCACGGTGTTTTAACAGTATGTTCTAGTATACTTTTTTATGTGATATTTCCAATTTACCAGAAAATTTCATAGAGATAAAGGAATGTGTAGACCCTATATGAGGAAAGTGTTTAGAAAAATATGAGTACATAAATAAAGTACATTGTACCACATCATTGGATAGGCTTAAATTTTATAACGTAGCTGCAAACAATCTCTCTAAACCATTCTACATATATTCTGGCTGATTCCCATCATTATGATCATTCTTTGGGAAGGCATTTTACAAATTACCCTTCTCGCCTCATTTGAAAGTCATTAAAATTTTCTTTTTAGGATTAATATTAGGATAATTTTCAATAAAATCTAGTTCCGTTTGTCCAAACTAACACATCTAAAAAACATCCTAGTTTTAGTAAGGCGTTCCCCAAGTTTCTTAATACAACACCTTTCACAAACTGGAAAATTATCATCCATACCATTATATTTATTTGATTAATTGTTACCCAATTCTTTCCATTTGTACCTCTTCTTCTATTTGTTCCCAAAGTAAAAATGATCATCAAAGAACTCCATTAATACCCCATCAACACATCAAAAAAATTTCTCAGTAATTTTTAACTCTAAATAATCCAATTACCTTTTATATATTGTCTTCAATCCTATGTAAAAATAGTTTATTTTTCTATCAAGATCCCAAAAAAATATTTGGAGCATACCTTGCCAGTCGTGTGATGTTTTCTTCATACAAATTCACTAAATATTCCTCCTTTCCCTCAATTCATGGAATTTATTCTCCATTATATGTCTCTTAACCTTAGGATATTTTTTTACATTGAAATGAATTTAAATGTCTTCATACACTATGGATTAAATATTCTCTTTATCCCTTATATTATTGACCACTGACCACCATTGATCATCTTCACCTTTAAAATGATAAAATTAAAGATTATAATTTTTATTATATGAACATCCCATAAGATAGAATAGATTTTCAGTGGATTTAATCAATCCTTCAACTACTATTGGGTCAGAAGATCCATTGAAATAAGAGGGTTCTACCTTAAAAAATGTTCCACTATCATCATATTCCTTCATGGTAGATCTGGTTGCTATCTTTATATGATATCAATTACATTTATTTTATATGTCAGCTATGCGAATACTGTTACAAACTTCTTAGATCCAATTCCCACTATTCTCATGTATGGATTCTGAAAGTTATTTGTATCTCTGTTCCTTGCAACTTCAGTTTCCCTGTTTCTTCAATGTAAAACCATTCTAAACATATATATCATAGATGAAGAATCGTGGTAATATTTAAATTCTATACCATTTTATCCTAAGATAAATATAATTTATTTCATTCTATTAACACCATACTAACTCCTAATGTTTTCTAAACCATGCTCTGATACCAACTATTAGTACCTAGCCTTATACATTACATAATGTATATATTTCTACTATATTTCACATATATTCATTCCCAATGATCTTTTTTGGTTTATAGTTTTATAAATTTATGAAATAGCTCATACATATAAACAAAAAATAATACAAAAGTTGGTATTATTAAAACAATATTCATTTCATTCAAAACATAAAAACTGTTAACACAAAACAAAAACATGATTTCGTTGGAAATAATTCAATACATTTAGCATAACGTCCTTCATTATCTTAAAGATCCTTATAAACAATGAGAGACATTAAAAAACATGGGATGATCATAAAAAAATTAGTAAGGGATATAAAAAGAAGGAAGGAAATAATTTGTCAATGAATACATATAAACATATGAGATCATTATCACAAATACGTACTTGTCACCCGTATATACTGACATTGTGAACCATGGGATTTCCATAAAACATTTGGACACATATATATAACTGTAAAGGTATATTGGGTTATTAATTACCTATATTGTAACTCTCATGGATACCTTATGATTTTTAACACTCATGGATAGCATACAATATAACCCTCTTAGCTACCTGACATTGTAACCCCCAAGACTACCTTATGGTGTGACTATTGCAATTACTCATGGATTAACCATTTGGAAGACCACTAACATACACATAATTAATTAATTGGAGGGAGATATAGGTTCAAAAAATGAGAAAACACAATTCCAAATAACTATAACATAATCATAAAACATGGATAATTTCATAAAATCATTTCTTTTAAATTTTTTAAAATATAATTTTATGAGAGGAATTTTAATTAAAAGTCCATTACAAATATCACATAATTGATTTGAGAATTAATAATAATGAAGTAATATGTATATAATATATAATTAAACATATTAAAACATAATATAAATGATAATTTCTTACACAAAAAATAATAATTAAACATAATCAATGTAGTATATGGTTAACCTAATGAATGGAAAATGGGGTTAATAATTCTCTTACATTGGGATTTTCATACATAAAACTTGTTTAAAACAATTTTATAATGGTTGGAATAGTGTGATTAATATTTTATTGAAACATATTGATGTTTATAGAACCTTATAAGATCATTTTAGAACATCATTTCACCGATTAATAAAAAATATTTTGATCATTCCATTGTTTTAGGTGCACTCTTTACATGATTTACAAGAATGATTTGTAATGGATTTCCAAGTAGTGTGGATGTTAAACTCTAGATGTGGAATGAAATGGTATTTTTATTTTTCTAGAATATTTAATTATGTCATAAATAATTTTGGATATATGGTAGGAGGATTGAACTATAGATAAATAATTAGTGATATCCATTTAGACAATTTTGGTGGTTCTTTGACAATCTCAAACTAGTTTCACTATATAACAAAAAATATTATGTATATAGTTTAACTCAACAATATAAAAGAGGATATATATAATAAAATTTAAAATATATTTAATCCATTATAATGGTTTATGACCTAATTTTAACGAATTAATTAAAATTGAAAACACACCATCCATGATTTTGTTAATTCAATAGATCACGGACGGTGTTATACAATTTTTAGAATAAGTGGAAGAGGAGAGGATGAATGATGATAAATTTTTTCCACAGACATGATAAAAATGTGTCATATATATATTTATATCTTTAATTCATATTAGATAAAGTGAGGATAATAGAGTATAATGAAATAAAATAATTGAAAAGAAAACAAAAGAAATTGAAAGAGGATCTTTAACTCTGGATCTCTTATCCGTGAGATCATTTTTAAAACCATTGGTTTGGAATTTTGGTGAGAAAAATAGGTTTTGTATATAGGGAATATCCTTATGAAGTTTATTGTGTATAAATTACATAGTTCAAAAATCTTGATAGGTTTGAGAGGAAAAGGGTGGTGGTATTTATAGTGATGGATAAAAGGGGTTTTCCATTATTTTAATCGTTTGTTTAATATTTTTACTGAAGACTATGAATAAAATTTATTAATGTGAAAAAATATTAATACGTTCATTTTAGTTCTACAGAAAGTCCATTTACATCATCCGTGGCTCTATCATGATGTATAAATTCATTTATTTATCATATTTTTCATTTATCAATTTTTACTATTCTCAAAAATTCAAGTATTTTAGAAAAATACAAAAAAAATCACCGCAACCCATTTTTCGTGTATAATTCAATAATGAAATATAAATTTTGAATTTATTTTTCTAAATCTGATTAATTTAATTTGTCAATAAAATCATAATTCATTTGAAAAAAATATCAATTTAAAAACCATAACTCATTTATATTACTTTAAAAAATTACAAAAAATCTAATTATTATATAAGCATATGTTAATAAAAAAAAATAATCCTTTTTATTATTCAAATGGGTCATATTAATTTCAAAAAAAACATGTTGGTTCTATTATACTCCAAATAATTTACTGATCACAACTGTGTATGTTCATTTTTCAAAATTCAAAACACAAATGCAACACAATTATGTTTAACAACTAGTTTACCACTATCACCCTAACAATTTTTTTATCATGCATTATAATTTATTTTCAAAACAATTGGGTGTTAAAATTATCTTGTATGATGTAGCGGAGCACATGTTCGGATGATGGTGAGTGGTGATATTGGAGGTTGGTTTAGCAATGATGCGTGGTAGCTATGGTGGTGGCTTGACTTATTTTAAGAACCACTAGTGTTCTTCTAATTGAAATCCATATGTTGTATCAAAATATTTGTTCCTCACTCACGAGGAGCCTCATCTTGGAGGAAGTAGGGGTTATAGATGGAGGTGATTAGAAAAGTTGTGGTGTGTGATTGAATATAGAGGAGAGAAAACATGATTAGGGGAACCACACTCTAGAGCTGTGTTCTCTGACGGTGATTCAGGGGAGTGGTGGCTTACATTAAATAAGAGATGGATTGGTGGTGGATTCATCTATGGTGGGTAGGCTGTTTGTGGTTCATCTTCAACACAGTTACAAAAAAATTAACCATAATAATAAATTTTAAAAAATTATATAGAGAATGATTTAAATATCAAATACAAAATAAAAAAATAAATAAATCAAAATATAAAAATTTAATTTAAACAAGTTTAATTTTACGAATTATATAAATTTAAAAAATATTTATCAATATTTAAAAATGAATAATTAATTAAAATTGAAATTAAAAAAATCCAATAAATAATTTTGATAATTGAATAAAATTTCAAATAATTAATAAAATTTTAAAGTATACAATTATAATTGAAAAAAATATTTATTAAAATGTAAATTGATGTTAAAAAATTTAACAAAAAACTAGAAGACTTAAAAATTAATTTAATGCTTCATTAACTATGAATTAATTGAATTACTAAATAACACAATAAGTGAGAAAACCACTGAAATCCCAATACAAAAATACTATAAGAAAAATATTATGAAAATAAATATTCACATATATAATTATTTTCGAGACAAAAAATATAAATTTATCTTAAGAAATGACAGATCAATGAAATTAATAATAAAAAATAAAAAGATAAATTATTTAATATTAAAGGGTTAAATAATCAATTAAATAATATAAATAATAATAAAATATGTGGAAAGTCATCTTAATTAATTGACACATCAATTCACATGTTATGTTCATCCTGATTCACATTAAATCATGTAATCAGTATATCTACAAAATCCAAAACTAACCCAGATCGGTAGTTTTGTTACACCCATTCATTTTTACAACATCATCCTAAATCACATGGACCACAATGATTCTGAATATTATCATGATGATACAAAAATAAAAATGAGCTTTCGAAACCCATTTCACTGTACCCTGGAAATTACTTGTGGATATAGCCTTCATGTACTCCTGAATAATTCTATGAAATTGTTAAACTACAATATTTAAAAAAATTATGCAACATTTTCACTCGAACTAAATTCTATTTAAAACATAACATTTTAACTAGTGGGGAACTACACATTACATGTCATGCTGTTGTTTTATCCAAATATTGTAATAGTCATTGCACAATTCTAACATTAGATTTAATACAGATGGATCAACTCAGATTCATTTTATCTATATAAATATTAATAGGATGAAGACTCTTGAGTCATGCACCATTAGGAAAGAGGAATGGTAAACTGACCAAGAAATGGCTGACATTTTGTAGGCATGTATATCCATTTGAACTAGATCATTACACAATTTTTACAACATTTAAATGGATTATCTTACAGAATGACCACCCATCCATCATGGGAGTGTTGTTACATCGCTAAGAGTTATACACAGGATAGTCTATACCTAAATGACACCACATTTCAGAAACTATTCATAAAATTTTAAAAAATATTTTACACTCAAGGGAACTACCACAACAACCTAAGACCTCATTTAGTATGAGTTCCAAATTTTAAACTATATTCAAACTAATATTTTCTCTAGTATTTATTTACATTACTTTTGGTTCATGAGATAGAAGAATAAGCCTATGGGTAATACTCATATTCCTTTTCAAAGGAAACCAGGGAGGAAATGTTAGAATTTTCCCTTATATGAGGGATCATTATATAAACACCTCAAAAGATATTAATTATATAAGGGATATAATAATTTCCCATTTGGTAAAAAATGAATAATAATATATAAAAAGTATATAAAGAAATATATATAATGAAAAACTATAACAAACACTTTATTTTGTGGATGTAATTAAGCATTAAGAAATTGTATCATAATTTGCATTTTACTGTCATTTATTTATCCAAGAGTTCATAAAACTAGGATCAGTGATAGAAAATGTATATTCCATGCTATAGAGGGAAGGAATTAGATTTTAATTGGTATTATAATTAACTAAAATACCATAATAATAATAATCAGAGTCAGATAGAATTTCTTTTATCATTCAATGACGTTGATTCAATTAGATGCCACAATACATTTATAACTAACCCGTATATGTTACTACTAACATGTTAAATAACATTACGATATTTTTCAAATACACACCCCCCTTGTTTTAAAGTAAAATGAAATATAATGATAAAGTCAACAAATGAGGGTCTGGTAATTCCAACCATATACCATTTAACTAAAACAAAATAATATTTGATTTATTAAATATCAATTAAATACTTAGTATAAAGACCAAGACTTCAACAATATATAATCATTAGTTAAGTAAAAAAATTTACTTTAATTCAAATCAAGGGTATTTTATGGTTTTGGGATTTAGAGAATTAATATATAATTCATACATTAGAGCTCAAATATTACAATGTAAATATTTCTACTCACTATCCATTTTTTCATAAATTATATAAAAAATAAACATGTTTTCTTTTCATGTCTAAAAATCATAATAGTTCATTGACCCCATACATAACTCTATTATACCTTAAATTTAATGAAAAAACATATCAAAACATGGGATTAGCATAAAAATTTCAATATGGGACATAAGTGAAATAAATAAACCATTTTTCCATGAATAGTTATAAACACATGAAATCATTTTCACAATGTAATACACTTCAACAATAAAACATAAAAACTTCAGCATACCTAATGAAATATTATGATTAAATTAAATAACCATAAAAATCATAAAACATAAAGGTAACATGAAAATTCAATATCATTCTTACATTGTAACTTTCATAGCTACATAGGGAGTAATCTTCATAGTTACATTCGGAAAACCCATTAAAGTATATTCTGTAAATCTATTACGAGAATCCCTAACATTTAACTCTATCTCATTACCCAATGCATTGGAGAGATATAATGGGATATCCCATCCTTTTTTTATCATGGAACCACCCTTACCCATAAACAATTCCCAAAAACTGAAAAATAATAAAAACATATAAAACAAGACTAATGGAAAAATAACATTTCCACTTTGAAATCATAAGAAATTATTTCAATATATTGATATAATAAATCCATTTTCAAAACCATTATCTATAACAAAATACATGAAAAGATAATATGGTATTTTTACCTTGAAAAAACATTATGGAATATAGACGGAGACAAATATCAAACAATGTGCATGGCTACAGAAAATTTATTATTGTTGTATACGTTAAATTACATTATTTATTGATTTCATAATGTAAATAAATTCATATAAAAAAATTTATTTTGAAAAATATTGAATGAAATTAAATTTAAAAGTGGTTTATTATACACTTTATAAAATATGGTGATGTATAACATCAAAAATTTCCTCATTGAAAAGAAATTGAGATCTAGTCCTTTACATCGAGTTTGATTTGTTAAGTATGTTATTTATCTTCCAAAATAACAAAATTTGGTTAAATAATTATTTTATTGAAGCCCTTTATCATGATTATTATTCATTTTATATCACTTCTTACCACAGTATAACAATTATATAATTATTTAAGTTCATATTAGGTTTTTTTTCGATATTCAGTACTTCAGTCAAAAAATAAAAATGGGTTGATGTCAAAAGAACATGTGGTCATAATTACATCATCTAAATAATAATATTAAGGAAATTATTATATATATTATACATAATGTTTAATTTAAAATCAATCCATTATGTATGGTTATGAAAAATGAACAACACAATAATCATCGACACGGTAGGTAGTGTGTACGCATTAGTAACATTTTTTATTATTCATTTCTCATTATGGAAGGAATGTGAGTATTATTTTTTATTTATATAATTATAATAACATAATTAATATCATATCACTCATTTAAATATACTTATATATACTATCCAAGTTATGTGGTGAATAAAAATGAATCACATCTCTTTATGGAGGTAATATTTCACATGTACGCAAGAACAATATTTCCATTTTTATATACATGTAAAGTCATAATGTAATTGATGTATTATTTTCATAAAATGATTAAATTTTAAGGAATTTCACATATAAACACTAATTAAATTATAATAACCTATCATGGCAGATATTTATGCAAAAAAAATTATATCACTTCATGGAGGTGATAGTTCACACGTTTGCACAACTGATTAATTCCTTTCCATTTTGATAGATATGGAGATGGATTTAGATGATGATTTTAACACAATAAAATCTCATTATATTTAGGAAACTTGTTTTATTATCTAATCATATATGAATATTATTTTAAGTATGTGTACAAAGAAATAAAATAGAAACACTAAAATAAAAACATTACATTTCCTTCATATGATCACATTTCATTACACCTTAACACCTCTATGAAGGGTTTTCTATATAAAATAAGGCATAAATATTTTGGAGAGGGATTATAGGAAGGGTTTTTGTTTATTATTGTAATAAAAAAGGTTTTTAAGTTTAATTAATAGATAATAATGAGTTCTCTTTTATAGGAGATGGTAGAGGCACATTTGAAATTATTAAAATATTAAATTAATATAAATTAAATTTCTTTTCCAAAGTATTTAAAAAATTTTATTTATATGACTGAATTATTTGGGGTATAAATAATATTATAAAATAATAATTAAACATGTTTATTATTATTTTAATCATTGTATTTTTTTAATCCTCTTTTAACTATTATAGTTTTATTAAGTATTTACATTTTGAGAGTTAAAATAATAACCATAATAGGAGAAAAAACCAATTCATGTGTCATTAATGAAATTTATAGACACATCTAAAAATTGTTTCTGATTATTATCTTTTTCTAATTTTTATAATATATTATAAAATATTTTATATTTTAAAATACCATTAGTGTCAATTGGGACACAATTAATTTCTCGTCTTTTCAAAAATATATTTGCATCAATATAATCAATCCATATTTTTGAACATATCACCAACTTGTTAAATTCATACATAAAAATCATTTATGGAAACAGTTATGTAAATTTATTTTTATTTTTATATTTATAATATAATTTATTTAATTCTTTTATCTATTATGCAATTACCACATCAACATTGTGTATCCATTGAATTAATATTTTTATTTCCTAAAAATTATAAAAAATTAACATGGTTTGTGTAATAATTTTATATTTATAAATAATATTATTTTTTAAATATTTCACTAATATATTCCATATAGAAAGTATTTCAGTAATAAGTGATATGATTATGACATGTTTTTTTATACATTGAATAAAATGTTTTAAGTGTCCTAATCAAACCCATGTGGATTAAAAAGGATAGAATCTATGCCCAAGGATTTTATTTGACGAAAATAAATCATCCAATATGATTAAAACAAGTGTAATGGTAATTTTATATTATTTATAATACTATTTTAATCATTAATTACATGATGTACCCTGAATTGTTTTAATAAAAATAATTACAAAATTTTCTATTCATAAAACCCAAAAATAAAAAATAACATATTTAAATAACTTGTAACTTCTAAAAAAATTATGGAATCCATTTTTTAAAATTTATAACACATAACAGGATGAAATTGAAAACCCCAATCTCGTTGATGGAAAAAGAAAACGAGTTTTTAAAGTAAAACATTCAAACGTTCATATAGTTTTTATATCCAAATTAAACGTGACATTGACTCCAATTACCTAAATTGAATTAAATGATAAAAATATAATCTAATTATACTTTAATACCAACTAAATGGATAAATTAAAAATAGAAATAAATTATAAAAAAATCAGTTTTGAATTAAAATTCTCTATTTCTAACTTTTCATTAAAAAAATCAAATTTATCCGAAAATACACAAAATTCAACCAATGTAAATTTTGATGTACCTATTTTGAATAAGAAGTGTATTTTTTAAAAAAACATTATAAAGGTTTCAAAATATTTTTTTAAAATTGTTTCTCCATCAAAAAGTTGGTAAACCACCTTTCAAAAATATTACATTATTTTATGAATAAAATTGGATTTATTCTCATTTTATGCCTAAAAAGTATTAGATGAATGTAAATTCATTCAATAAAAATGTGTAAACATAATATATTTAGGTCTATTCATTTCACCCAATAAAAATACTATGTGATAACTAATACATAAAATAATAATATTACAACACATTATTTTTTCTGAGAATAACTTAGTGTTACATAAAATTCATGATTTTGAAGAAACCCCCTGTTTTTATTCCTGTAAACAATAGGACAGATCATATCATAATGGTAAAATTATTATCTCATTCATAAATATGAAAAAGAATATTATTTTAAAATTAACTAGGTTATTACATACTTCCCCGCTTTTGGAAATTACGTCCTCAAGGTGTTAAATTTGGATTCAGTAACAAAGGTTTCACATTTCAAATTTACTTCTTTGAAATCCCAAATATTAAAAAGATTCAATAAAACATACAATTTAAAATAAAGTGAAGTACACAGGTCACCTAAGATGAAAAATACTATGGTTCAATATAGGAAAACCTAGATATCTAAAGGAAATCTAATAATCAAATTCTAATAGTGTGATAGAAGATACTATTAGGAGAATGTTAATAATAAAAAACCATAAAATTGTTATAGGATAAATGGTAATATACTTTGTTTTATGTAAATATATATTTTTTTGTTTTAATATCATTTTCATAGAGATTTTAAATTTAATTACTATGAATAATATGGTCACATGAAAATATACTTAGTTGAAATGTAGAGTTTCATCCCTTAATCAGTTTCCACCACAAAATCCTATTTTTCTACATACGATGAGTATTTATGTTATTTTTTTCATGCATAAAGCACTAGAATAAACACCCATAATAAAAAAAGTACAAAAAAAATTAAAAATCAATTTTAATTGCCTTTAATAATTAACCAAAACCAAATGGTTATTAAAACATAAGATAAGATAATTATCCAAAAATTAATAAAAATTATTTGATGAAATACTCATCAAAACTCCATAGTTCAACATAGACCATTGAAAAATAATTATCTTTAAAAAATAAATTCCTTACAATAATGAAAAATAATATTTATACAAAAATATTAGAAGGATTTATTCACATTATCTTTCAATATAATGTTACAATATTCATCTCGGTTGGAATCAATTACTCTTGAAGTCTCACAGAAAAATTAATTTTCCTGATAATCTTCATGATATACTAACTATTTATAAAAATAATATGAATCACCATAAGTCCATTATAGATTCATCCCAAATATAATTCAAACATTATTTATAAAATAATATACCATAGTTTTATATTAACCCTTATCATATAATATCCCAAATAAAAACATGTGTCAAAATAACATTAATCACTTAAAAAAGAGGAAATGTGATGCGAGTGAGGGTGGAACTTCTAATGGAGGTGATGAGATCTGGGGTGTCAATTCCCAACAATGGTTCCCCACTTATTCAGTTACGAGATGTTGTTCATGGGAACATAAAAAAATAGAGACTCGGAAGAGAAAAATTCTTCCGACGCATCAGATATTGTGGCAAGTGTGGCGGTCTCGTCCCAGCATGGTTCATCCCTGATGTGTGGCTCTCAACAAATCAGAAATAGTTTTCCTCAATAAAATTTATGGGAGGTTTAAGAGGACATTTCAAGTTATACCATGAAGGAAAATGTTTATTGACCTCAAATTATACAGGCATCAGATGTTCCTCAAGGGATGTGGATTTTGGGTGATACAGTGGGAGATATCCATGGATTTGCTGCAGGGGTTGAGCATCGAACCCTGGCATGAAATAGTGTTCCTGAGATTGAGGGAACCTTTAGGAATTACACATTTTATACCTTTAATGGTGTGAATTATTATTCCATTCGAATAAAATGGAACATTGTGAACATAAAATCTGAACATGATGTTTTTTTTGAGAAAATAAAAATACGTGAGTACTAGATCATAACTTGCTTATTTGATCATAATGGTTATCATCCTCTGAATATAAATGAATACAAGGAGTGTATTTCATATATATTTAGGTTTGAATCCTGGAAATTCATCTTTCCATGATGGGGATACATATATATGCTATTCCCCAAGGGTGAACTGAATGTTCGAACATGGGGCTTCGGTTCCATTGCGCTCAAGTCTGGGGTTATCCGCCTTCATGAATGGGATAAAAATTCACCTGATTTGAGGTTGCTAATACCAAAACTCAAATTTGGTTAAGGGTTTATGGTTAGTATTGGATACTATAAAACCACAAAATATTGAATGATATTCCACTGTCAATTACAATCCTGATTAAAGTTGACAAGGAAACAGAAGTGACCCTATTTGGCCACTTCACCAGGTTCTTGGTAGAGGTTAAACTAAGATTAGCTATTGTTGGTATGGTAATACATCAAACTGATGATGATATTATTGATTTTAAGACCATATATGAGAAAATACCAAAATATTGAAAGGATTGTAATGTTACAGGTAATGAATCATCAAACTAAAGGAACTCCATAGTTTTCAACATCTGTGCTTTGATTAAAAGTGATATTAAAAATATACTTAAGAGAAAAAATACCCATGTTTGGAATGATAATGTTCTTAAAAAAATATATCCACCTAAGGATAAAAAAGATACATGTATTATTAAATATGGAATTGTAATTTCTAGTGATAATTTCAAACAATGAATGAATCCCAAGGAGTTATTACTAAAGATGTAGTAAAGAAAATAGTTAATTAGAAGGGTGGTCAGCCAAGTGATTCAACTAATTTTTATGCCTATACATTTGAGAATAAGATGAATTCATGGGATTATATCTTTTTTTAAGAGGTGAATGTCAATAATTCTAATACCTATAGTAATGGTAGAAGTGTGGTCTTGCAGAAAAAAAATATTTTCAAATCCTCAAATGAAATACAGTGATAATGATTTGATAATTGAACATGTTATTAAAGAATAAATTCAAAAATCTATTGATCATCCAGTTTTTACATGAATTTATGGATTCTTCAAGTAACCAAAAGCTTAAGAAAATTTTGTAATCTGACTCACCAGTCATTTCTAAAATTTTACATTCTTCTCAAAAACCCATTGTGGATAATGAGGCTTTTCGGTTTGATTTCTACAAGAAGATGATGTCTCTAGTTTTGTCTTCAATCGTGGTATAGAAACCAATTAAAGGTAACCCTAATCCTTTCTATCACGAACATATTTATTGGTCCATGGAGATTCAGGATAAAATTCATGGATGTCCAAATGTACATTATTAGAAAAACCACCCAAGGATTATTTCATAGGCTGGCGAAATGGAGGTCTAGGGGTTGATGAATCTAGTGACAAAATGTGTGTCTTCAAAAAAATTAAATGAGAATTATTAGAATAACTCTGACTCAAAATGAAATGATTTTGAGACACTACTTGAAAGTATTAAATATATTTTTTCATGTAGGGGGAGATTAATAGGTTGGGGTATAGTCATATAAGGGTTGACTTGTATTCAATTCGAGAAGTAGAATGAAATTTAAGTGAAATATTAAGGAAAATACTATGTCGATAGATTATTTATTTTTGTATTTTTCCTATATTTTCCATAATATATTGGGTTTAAAATGTTTTAACTCTTATAATAAATTAATGACAACCTAAATCGTTGAAAAAAACATTAATCACATAATCCCCAATTAATTTTTCAGTCCCATGGTTAACTATTTGATAAAAAATATATTCCAAAAATATAATAATTTTTAATCCATCAATTTTTTAACTAAAAAAATCATAATAACCATGTACTCCATGTAATCCAATGGTAGGTTATTCAAATTTGTCTAACTTCTATTGTGGGTTTGATTACTACAGCCTTGCCCGGCATGACGGGTTGCCACTCATCCTGTGATATGTCCATTTTATAGTCTATATCATTCATTTAACATTATCAAAAATATGACAATGTCTTAAAAAATAAAAATATCATTTTTTCACCAATTTCTCTCCTGTACCTTTCATTTTGAATTCGAAAAATTTAATAACCCATAATTACTTCAAATCAAATATTATATGATCCCAAAAGGTTATCCACAACATAATAATTATTTCTATAAAAATAACTATACCTCAAATGAAATTTTGACATAAAAAATTCATGGTTCCCTATTAAAAAACTAAAAATGTTTTCAAAACTCCACCATCATCAAAAGAGTATTAATTCTGTAAACATTTTCACATCATTATGTATACCATAACTATTTAATCCTTCATATGTAGACATCTTAATATTTCAAAGTTCATCAGAATCCATCAACTATGCATTTCCACCCTAAATTTTAATACATCATCCCAAAAAATCCATGATATTTATTATATCCTCATGAATCAAAAATATCGATTATATATTGTTTCATACTTTATGTATATGAAGATAATTAATAGCTTGAGTCTAGATTTCAAAGTCTTTTTGATGATCCATTTATATTTCACTATGTTGTCCTAATTCCAAAAACTAAACATTTACACAACATCTGGTATTTAACCATTCAAAATAATTGTTATATATGATATATTTAAATCCTATATAAAATAAACAATGACCTTTTTTTAAATGTACATGGTTTGGATAAGTCAAACTATTTTATGTATGCGACTTGAATATCCAGGAAGCTATCAAAATCATTCAAACAAGATTTTGTGATAATAGTGACGATCAAATCATCAGGGATGTATAAGAAGGTTATGAAAGATATATTTCATACCATATTGAAAAATGAACCTTAATTCTTTGAAAATATCATCACATAAACATGAAATAAATTATTAAAATAATAATCCTATATAGGGTAAATATAAAATAAATTTTTCTATAATACTTTAATTCATCGACCTCTATATATCTTACTTGATTTATTATTTTATCAAACCCACTTAATTTACCATAATATAAAATAAATTTCCATATATTAATAAACCTCTTTGTTATTTGGGACCTTTTACCTAACCACAGATAACATCCAAACCTCAAAATTTTTCATAAACATCCCATTGATACCAACTATAAAGACACAATATTAACCATTATATAATATTTATTTATATCAATAATTTTACATTAATTCACATTGATAATAATTTTTTGTTTACATATTTAAAAAATTACACCATAATTAATATATAACAACTCAGATATTATAATGTACAAACATCTAATCACTACCAACTTTTTTCATAAAACAGAAAAATCATTTAAAGATATACATGTATTTATTTCATGTTTAATTATCATAACATTTCCTGGAACCCATATCTAAATATATTATCCTTTAAATGATTTAAAAAAATATATCAAAACATTGGATTAGGATAAAAATATTGTTATGGGACATAAAAGAAATAAACAAACTTTGAGCCCATGAATAATTATAATGTTAAGAAATTTTTTTAACAAAGATCTACATATCACCTTTAAAAAATAATATCTTTATATTACCTAATGAAATCATAATAATATTATAAATATATATAGTAATCATAAAACAAAAATTAGTTTTTTTATCCATATCATTCTTACATTATAGATTACATATCTTCATAGTGAATAACCATCATGGTCACATTTTAAATACCATTAGCTATACATTCCTTAAATATCTTAGGAGAAACCTAATTGTTTAACACCAAATTATTACCCAATACATTGGTGATATATCACAGGCTCACCCTCCTTCTTTTTATCATGGATCCACTATTACTCATTAACAATTCCAAAAACCATAGCAAAATCAGAAGAAATAAAATAATCATAATGGTAAAATAACATTTCCACTATGTAATAATAAGATGTTATTTCCACATTTCGATATAATAAATCCATTAGAAGAACCATTTCAAATTAAAAAATATCTGAAAATGTAATATATTATTTTTTTTCTTTTAAAAACATTAATACTACTAGAGTAATCTAAATATCAAATAATTTTCAAGGCGGATGAAAATCCATTATCAACATATACATTAAAAAATCATTCCTTTGGTCATTTAATAATGTAAAACAATTAATGTTAAAATATTATTTTTTAAAAAAATTAATTAATATTAAATGTATATTGGTTAAATTTTTCTGTTTATAAATGTAGGTGGTGTATTACATCAAAATATGCCTCAATGAAAAGAGATTGATAAGAAGACATTTACCCTGAGTATGATTCATCACGTATGTTCTTTATCATCCAGAATAATGAAAATTGTTCAAATATTTTTTTTCTAGAGAAATTTTTTCATGTTTATTATTCCTTTTCGAACAGTCATTACAGTGGTATAACAACCTGATAATTATTTAATCTCATATCCGATATTTTTTTGATATTATATACCTGATTCAAAAAAGAACTTGGTATGATGTCAACATTACATGTAGTCATATTTCAATCATCTATATAATAATATATATGACATTATTATAATTTTTATACATAAATTATACTTTTAAATCAAACCAAAAAGTATGGTAATGAGTGATGAGCAATTTTATAATCATGGAGACAATTGGATGTATGCACACCTGAGTAACATTTTCCATTTTTCATTGATAATTATTGAATGAAGGTAATTATTATTTTTCCATTGTAGAATTATCAAAACATAATTAATAGAATATTAATAATTTAAATATACTTATATATAAAATGGATGTGATTTGGTGAATAAAAACCAATCACATCCCATCGTGGAGGTAATAGTTCACACATAAGCATGAACAACATTACCATTTTTATGTGAATAGAATGTAATAATGCAATTGATATATTATTATTTTAATTTTATTTCATATTTATTAAATATAAAAAATGAACATTAATTCAATAAATATAACCAGTCATGAGAGATAGTTATGGAAAATGAATTATATCAGTCTGAGGAGGTGATTGTTCACACATACGCACAAAATATTAATTCCATTCCCACATGATGGAATTTGATGTGGAATTAGGTGATTATATTAACATAATAAAATTTGATTATATTGAGGATATTGTAGTTATTATTTAATCATGGATTAATAAAATTTTACGTATTTTTAAGAAGAAATAAAATAGTAACACTTAAATAAAATAATTACCTTTCCACATATGATCATATTTATTAATACCTTAACATCTATCAAGAGGGTGGTCTACCAAATATATAGAATCAAGAACGTGGGGATGGATTTAGGAAGGGTATGGGAATATAGAGTCTAAACTAAATTGTTTTTATGTGTAAGGAATAGATATTAATGTGTACCCTGTTATAGAAGAGGTAAGGAAACTCTTGGAATTCTCAAAAGTATTAAATTAATATAAATTAATTTTCTATTATAAATAGGACTAGATTGATTTAATTAGAATATAAGATGATTATGTGTCTAAAACTAACCATAAAATTAATATTTTACAACTATTAATATTTTATAATCTTTATAATTCGGTTTTACCCTCTTTTAGCTCTTACAGTTTTATCAACTAATTTACACTTTGATGGTTAAAATAATTACAATAACATGAAAGAAAGACCTATAAATGAGTCATTAATGACTTTTTTTTTGAATTATCTAATCTTGTTTTTAAAAATGTTAAATTATTATAAATTTTATAACATTTAATAAAATATTAAATATTTTAAAATACCATTAGTGTCAGTTGAGACACTATCCATTCCATTACTTTTTTTGACATATCCTAAAATAAATATATATTCGAAAAAAGTACTCTAAAATATAACCAACATGTAAAATTCATCCTAAAAATTAATTTATGACATCTATTATGTAAATTTATTTATATTTTAATATTAATAATATCATTTATTTGATTTGTTTATCAATTAATCAATTATTACATCATTATTGTGAATGTGATTAATTTATTTTGTTACAAACAAAAAATTAATAATAAATTACCATGACATAGGTAATAATTTTATATTTCTAAATACTATAAATATTAGTATATATCACATATATATCCCTATATTAAAATTGTTTTCTTATAGGTGACATGATCATGACATCTTTATCATTACTTTAAATAATATGTTATAACTGTCATAATAACTTCCATGTTGATTATAATAATAAAAATTTCAACCCAAGGATTGTATTGGTCAAAAATAAACCATAATATTATATTATTACATGTCTTGGGTTAATTTTATAATATTTATAATATTATTTTATCCTTTAATTACATGATTTACCTTTATTAGCGGTAATTAAAATAATTATTAAAGTTATAATTCATTACGAGGAACAATAAAAGGGACCTATTTTCATAATTTTCACTTTCTTATAAAAATTATTCAATAAATATTTTAAATTTATAAACATTGAATTGGTAGAAATCAATAAAAAGTATTCCATTCGGTGGAATAAGAAAATAGCTTTTTGATGTAAAACAATCAGAAGTTTACGTTGTTTAAATCCAATTTCAATGTGAAATTGATACCAATTACCTAAGTTGGAAGAAATGACAAAAAAATAATAAAAATATTATTTAAAAACAACAAAAAGGATAATCTAACAATAATAAAAAAATTATATGAAAAATTAGTTTTCAATTAAAATGAAGTATTTTTTACTATTCATTAAAATATGAAAATTATCATAAAAATACAAAAAATTCAACCAAAGTAAACATTAATATCCCATTTTTAAATAATAAGTTCATTTTTTAATAAATAAGATATAACAGATTAAGAAAATAGATTTGAAATTGCATCTCCATCAAATGGTGGAAAAACTACTCTTTTAAAAATACTAGTCATTTTTTTATGATTAAAATTGGATTTCTTTTAATTTGAAGCCAAAAAATTTTATATGATTAATGTAAAAACATTTAAATAAAATTTCTAAACATAAAATAATTATTGATATTCATTCTTATGGATACATCATCTATTTTATAACTACTAGTTAAAATAATAATTTTACAATATTTTATTTTTTTGGTATAACTATTTCTTGTGTGAAACTTATGATTTCAGAGAAACTCATTATTGAATGTTAGGTACACTATCAGACATAGAACCCCTTTAATGTAAAATTACTATATAATTCATAAATATTAATAAATTTTATCAATAATTATTATATAATTACCTAGGATGTTACACTTCGGGAGGTTATCAAATAAGAATATCATGTACAGATGAACATACTATGGTTGAGTCTAATTTATAAGGATATAGTCATATAGTACATCATTCCAAAGTTATAGAGGAATAATACGTTATATATAAATATTATGGGTTACTTATATATACCCTTTATTGTCAATTTATTATGTAATTAGGCATTATATTTTATAATTGTAATTGTATAACTATAACTATATTTTTATCTTTTCTCTAAGAATATAGAAATTCAATACATGATTGTTCATTTACATGGGCCTCCCTTTCCAAAATTCAAAGGCCCATAAAATTTATAAATTTATATTGGAACCCATTTATCATAACCACTAATTCTTTATCCCATGTAACTAATAGTACAGGGATCAAACATTTCATAATTGGATAATTTACGTGCCACCATCATGCTATATGGGACAAAACCAACTCAAATGATGTAGACCCATTAATAAAAAATCATATATCATAACTATCAAAAGAAATGGAAATCTACAATATAATTATGGAATAAATACAATCAAGTCAATAACCACCCATGGAGGGTTTATAGGTAATCTTGCTAATTAATCAAGGAAACATGGTACATAGATAAGCATCAGTTAGTCTACAAATACAACCTACATGAATAACATATTTATGTCACTTCAATCTCTTTGTTCCAACAATGATTCTTGTAATAATAAATCTTTTCCTTACCTGGGAGAGGATAAGAATACAGAAATAAAAGATAATTCTAAAAATATAGTAACTAGAAGAAGTAAAAAAATAAAGACATGTTGAAACAATAATTAGATTTAAAAGTGGGCCCGAATAATCCAATCATATAAATCATTAAATTTCCATCCTAAATGGGTTGGAAAGACCTTGAAATTATATAATATTCATGTGTCGACAAATTAATAATATCTTATATACACCCCCAAAAATTATTATAGAAGAAAAGAAACTCCTTTGATTACATATTGTAAAATCCCACCCTAGATCACTCTATAAAAAATAGTCACACTAGTGAGTCACATAGACTCAACCATCCCTCCTCGTTTAAAAGAGTCTATTAACTTGTAGCAAGGATCAGATGATTTTTGTTTTTGGATATAATGTCTTCAGGATAGGGGTAACACAACAATATATATAATAAAAAATAGTGGAAGTTAATAATAAGAAATGTAAATCAATATTTAATGAATTAATATCAATCTATAAACATGTTAAATTTTACATGTGATAGAGATACGATTGGAAGAAAAATATTCATGTCTAGACTAATATAAATGATATATAATAAAAATTATCTAAATTTTAGGGGGGAGACCAGGTACTTTCTATGAAACCAATCCTATGATCCGATGTCTGATCATATCCCAAATGAAAGAAAAATACAATAGAGAATAGTGAATATTCTACCCATAAATCTAGAGATCTGACCGGGTACCAATTGGTAGCTAAGATAGGGTGTGATATAGACATAGTTGGCCACTACCAATAGTGTCCAACGTGATCTAGTATATAAAAATAAAATGAAGTAGTTTGAAGGTATAAAAAATAAATATTTAGTAAAAAATTGTAATCATGTTGGGAATATATTCCTTATTGAAACTTGGATGAAAAGAACTACATCGGTTTAATCATGAATACATCTGAATATTCAATCATGTGTATACATATTATTATATTAAAATATATAAATGAGTAGATATACGTTCACCAATGAGGACCCAAGGTTTATAACTGAGTCATCCCAATATATATATATATAAATATATAATAAAATTCTCATTTCTTAAATATGGGCACCATCCCATTCGTCTGAATAGAGGATATAGAGCACCATTCCCTTCAATAGTAATCAACGATGTTAAAAATAATCTACAACAACATAATCATGGGTGTGAAATTTCATTTTTGACATCTCAAAAGGATGTGAAAATTCTTGTCTGACATCATAGACCATGTGGGTGTGAAATTTTAGGTCGAATAATCATAAATGATTCCACTTAGTAATAATCACATATTGGGTAATCCTACTTTACCAATGAACCCTTAAACTTGTAAATCCATATATAAGACTGTGCCATTGATCATGGTGTAATTTAATTCTATCAAGACATGTCATTTCACCCTTATATATTGTACATCTAGACATTTCTTCATAAATTTATTACATCAATATTCATTTCATTAATCAATACAATTAGATAAAAGTACCAGTTCCAAGAAGGTTATATAGAAACCCCCTATGAATTCATACTATTTTTAATCTATTTATCATTCAAATGCATGTAATTAAATTTATTGGTAGTATAGATCACACGTTATCATGGGCATGGGTAAATCCTTGTCTTTAACCTTTCCATTCCATTGAAATTTTATTTCCTTCATAGAGTATTGATCAAACAAAATTTAAATAATGTACATAGTCCAAGTGATTCATCCAAATGACATGCAATTCATTTAATTCTATTTTATAGTTTCATTTAAAAATAAGCTTGTTTACAAACAACAATGAGTTATTATAATTCCAAACCTAAATCACAAGGGTTAAGATATATACATGACAGACCCTAATCTGGTGGATCAAGTAGTTGTACATATATTTCAATGGTTTATTAAGGTGCATAAAGACTATCTAATTTATGTTATTAACAAATTACATAATGAGTTTCAAAATAAATGGATTAAACAAGGAATTTATGGTGTATGAAAAAATGGCATATTTTATAAAAATTATATACATTGTGGGAAATGACAAAGAATAGCTAGATCATTTTTAGGAATCTATAAACATCCATTATGGGGTGTTGATTTGATTAGGAATGAGTTAAATCATAAAAATATATAAATGAGATGAAATTTTGGCGAAGTGATCATATGAAAATATTACCCAATATACTGGGGTAAATGAAAAAACTATCTCATGGAATATTAATCTATCTGATGGTGATCCAAAGTGACTAACAATGTTTGATTTTTATTCATGATGAATAAGATAAAACTATTCATAGAAAAGATATCAAGGGATATATTAAGAAGTTGGAGGTTGTGTTGTTCGTGAATAGGGAAGGAAGAAATGTGGACAAAAAACATAAAGGATGCAAGAAAAAATGGTATTTTCTATCAAAATTCAAAAAAAATGGTTTACCCACATGGTTTCCCAAAAAATTAACCACCCATGCTATGATAATATAAATAAGGACACCACCCACACACGATTAGGAGCATGGTTCATCAAACTAGATGAATCATGTGAGTGGCCACTTCTAGGAGCTCTATCTTTCCTACATGGTTGTAGCACATGGTTAAAAAAATCCTTAGTTGATTATGAGACTACCATTGAATCTTTGAACTCGTTAAAACAATTTATTGGGAACATTTAATGGGTAAAACAAACTGTGTCCCATAATAACATGGGTCACATGGTTTCACCACTTGGTTAGAACTGACAGTTCATTGACTGTGCACCCAAGGGTGTCTCTCTTAGAATTTATAATTAAAGACAGGTACTTCAAAATCTAATTGCGGAGATCAAGATTCCTATATAAACATTAGTAATATCAAAAAAGATAATTTTAGTGTAGTAAAAATCGAAAAATTATGTTTCAAAGATCATTATATCATTTAGCCTATCAACAAATTAAGAAGCCGAAATTCATTTGGTTATTCAAACCTATTTAAAACACGAGACATTACATACTTAATGTATTTAAACAATGACATGCTGACATATCTATTCCACACCTCCTTTAGATTTCACCATATCGTCAAAATTCCTAATGTATTTAAACTACAACATAGTTATATATTTATATCAAATCTCCTTGTAGTGTCATATCAAATCCTTTTGCGTGGTGATCATTTTAGCTTTCTCCTTACAAAACAACAACTTGATCATCATATTGTGATGTCTCCACATTTTATCTCATCATGAATCAAAATAATTCTAAATTATTATAATATTATTTAATTATGGTTCAGTAAAAAACATCATCTAAATTAATATGTTTAGTTCATTATAATATAGGAAATTTAGAAATATATTTATACATTTATGTAGAATTTAGGGTTTAAAATTTTTGTCGGTTAAAAAAATATTTACACAAGTCCAAAATTTTTATTTACATATCCCAATAACTTAATATAAATCATCAATCAACATTAGACATATTTTATGATACCCATACATAGACATCAAAATTACCTCGTTACCTTTATGTGAATGGAAGATTCATGGACTCACCATTACATATCTTTAGACCAAATTTATGTTGGATGTTGAAATTAGGGATGACCTTTACCTAATCGGTGATCACCTATATGCAACATAGGATAATATTGAATATCTTTTTGTACATTCAAAACTATTCTTAGTAGTTTTATGTCACTTTATTTCTTTTCATAGTGCCTCTATGTATCTTTGTAAAAAATTTCTCTTCACTTTATTATCCTCATGACATATTTGTCTTAACATTAAGTAAGTATTGTAATTATCAATAGTTCCTTATGTAATAATTTCAACTCAAAAAAAATGATGCCCTAATTAATAGAACCCTAAGACTTCTAATAACAATCAGATTTTGTATAAAATGTTTCATAAGTATTCATTTTCATTAAAATGAATTATATAATCATAAAGCCCAATTTGTCGAATTATATAGTTTTTCATTATAAAATTTCCATTAAAATATAATATTTTAAAAAAACTAATTTAAAAATAATTATTAACAAAAGTTGAAATTTAAAAAATAATTATCAATCTTATATATAGATTATAATAAAAACATTAACCCAAATTATTTTGAGATTCTACAATTTCCATATGAATGGCACTACACATGAGTTATCCTCTTCTTCTTGAACATTATATGAACTCCCCTTTCAACTTCTACAAAAATCTTTTATATTTAGATCTATCAAATTATTATTTCAATTTTTTTTTTCATTATGGAACATATATATTCTATGATAATTGAAAACATCTAAAACACAAACAAATTGGGTTATAAATGTAGCACTTAGTATTTTTTTTCAATACCAGATAAAGTGATATATAAATTTGTTCCCAATCCTTTAATTCCAAGTAACACCCTTTATCAGAAAATTTCCATTTACCTTTACTCTCTACCCCCATTTTTATTAAATAAAATTATCTTGAGGAAATGATGTAATAATTCATACATGAACAATCTTTCATAGATCAATCCACTCTTGGTTTTCATGGGCCATTCTAGATATATAAAATAAGTGTGTTTGATTTAAGAAAAAAATTCTTTCCATTATCAATTGAATTTTATTAAAACGAAGATAAGAAACACATGAACTTTATAAAATAATATCCTACTATTTACAATGATAATTCCAATGATAATACCAACGTCTCATGAAAAATATCAACATGAATTCCTTTCACTCACCATAACACACATGTCAAAAAAGTTTGAGTAAAATGCAATATTATTCAAATAGTACTAAACCTTAATAAAATATCTCCATTATTAACACTGATAAATTAATTTTATCCCACCAGATAAATAAGATATTATTTTCAATTACCAAAAATATGAGAATTTGAAAACATACATTTTTAGTAACACATAATCAAGAATATTATTGACTAATAATATTTATATATAATAATAATTCTAGGGGATTTCAGTTCACTATTCATCACATATCTACCCATCATGGAGACAAAATACTCAAATTGAAGTGTTTTTATAGATTTCACAATAATAAAATCGTCATCATGTATTATTGAAACATCAATTTTTCTTTATATTAACATTTGATATATCAATATAAGATTGTTTATTCATTATTATTACTATTTAGATTTTTATATCTTACTCTCTTTTATTGGATTCCACCTTGATAAAATGATTCATATTCAATTACAATTATTTAAATTATAAATCAAAAACACAAAAATAAGACAATACGGTGGAAATTCTTACTCCTTAATGTGAAAATATATTTAAGGGGATAGTTTCACCATTTTTTAACATTATTCTTTGTAACAACCCAATCATTTATGAATAAAATTATTAATTATTTTATGTGTTATGGATAAATAAAAATCATGCTCATTTTGTTATTTTTATTTGGATTAAATTACATTTATGCATTAGTACCATTGATAATATAGACATTCAACTCTGATCACACAACTTATATAAATATAATATTTTAAATAATCTATTTTAAATAGAGAAATAAGACGACAACCTCATTTAGTAGACTCAAGCCATACACATCTCATTTGTCAGAGATCAAAAAGGAGGAAGCATCACTGGGCTTCCCTCTCGACCAATCCCAAGCTGAGATTCTACATGTTAATCTTGAATGGAATTATCAACATTAGATGTTCATTTTAATAGAGATTACCACCATGGTGATGTTTTCCAAGAATCCCCATGGGTCTGTCACATTCATGCATCTTACCCTTAGGTCTTATGCTAGTATTATAATGGGCTACGTAAAAAGGTATTAGTTACTTGTTATGTAATCCCTTTTTATAAATAAAATTATTATTCCATCATTTCCATTATTTGAATAGTATTTATTAAAAAGTGATGAATTTCATAAATATATTTTTGGGTAAAAATAGTACATTAGAGAAATATATACATTATTATATAAAAAATTGGTCTTTATTAATAATATTAAAAAAAATTTATAAATGATGATTATATCAGTTCATTATCATTAAATTATTATGTAATCTATTTGATTAGAGTTATCTTTTTATACGACTAAAAAAGTGTATTTTTACAGAATTTATTTTATGGAATTAATGAATTTTTGAAATCATTAATATTTTAATAAATTATTATCATCAAATTAATTTTACTTATAATAAACTAGTATATATATTTTTTGATGTCATATGTTATTTTGATAAAAGATTGAGAACTTTTTTTGTCAAAACATGTGAATTTTAAAAATGATGGTTTTCATTTAAAAAGTAAAAATCACATAATAAGAAAATTATTTTGAAAAATTTAATATTCTTTTTGGAATCATGATGTTGAAGATATCGAGAGTTTAATTTTTTATAATTTCCTAAGATAGTAAAATTTTTTGGTAAACATTAAATACCGTATAAATAAAATATGTGATTCATGACATCATAATGACCCAAAAATTATTTAATAAATAATATATTGGTTATTAAAGTCCCAATATATGTTTTTTCCTTAAAATAATTTTATTTTCGATTGGTTTTACCTATATTTTAATGCCTTAAGGAATCCTCCAAAATGTATAAAATATTTTATAATTTTAAATTAATTTATTTGAAAGTGTGGCTCACGTCCACGTATGAAATGGAAATATTTTAATATATTCAGCCCATGTAGTTATGAAATAATTTTTCTCACTCCCTTGTTTAAAAATACATTGGAAAAAACCCTTTGATGTTGTGTGGTTTTGAATATTTTATTGGGAAGTGTCCAGAACCTAAATAAAAAAGAATTATCCCTCCTTTATTATATACACCCATCCATGTGCCCATTAATCTTCACTAAAAATCCCTGAAGCTCATACTCACTCTTCTTTCCACTCCCTAGAGTCCTCCCATTGAACAACATTCTCTCATGAAGCCTCCCACGAGCCTTTGGGATTACACATCCATGTAAGGGATCTTCCACCCACATCTTTTATCAAGCATTCATTTCTTGTTTTTTCATTTAATTTAATTTTTTATAAATATTGGGATATGTTATTAAATATTATCTTTATTATAATTTTATTTTATAAATGTTGACATATTCATTTCACTCTCATTGATATCCCTCTATGATCCTTTATACCCATCTGTTACTATGCTGGATTTTCATAAGGGATTTCTCTCTTCTCATTTCCATTCAAGAATTTCATTTATATTATGCTATTAAATTCCTTTTCACATGTTGGAATATTATGTTACAAAATGAACATACTATCCATTACATTTATAAATAGTGAGATACCATTTCTCTCTTATCAACACAATTCACGAATTTATATATGATGACATTGTGTTGCCAAAATTTCACGAAGACTTTCCATGGAAAAAAACATCGTATAGTGAATACCATACCCATTACTCTATAAATGGTATTCACCAATAATCCCATAAACATATCCAATAGTGGAATAAATGTATGAATTCCTCATTCCTTGATCATGGAGTATATTATTATGTTTAATGAATCCATGTTATGTGATCTATGTGGCACACTTAAGCATTAGATTGAAATGATGTTTAAGGATGCACCATAAGAGCACTCTAATGCATTGGGTAATGGTTAGTATCATGATATGTCATGTTGGTTTAGGGTTTTACCTAATTCAATTATAGGAAATTTTTCCATCATGTATTGATATGGGTTTACCCAACTTTTTTTGTTAATGATGCAGTGTTTAAAGGTGTTTCTACATTTCGATATAATGACGATCACGTTATATCATGCCTTTATGTTGATGTTTCAATAATGCTCAATTTATATGTCTATTGCCTAAATTATAATTTAATATTCATTTTATGCCTTTTTTATTCTCTTACTTGGCTTTATAGATCACCCTTTTCTTATGTCTGTCCTCAGGTTATCCAATGCGACGCTAGGTATGAAAGAGTGTTGTGGTCATGTAAAATAAGTTTTCAATAAATATATTGTATTTTATTTATTAATTTTTCATGTAATGTTTCTAATCCACAAATAAAATATAAATATCATTCATAGGGGTTTAATTAATTGCAGGATTATGTAATAAATCATGTTTATTTGTTTAATAAAGACCAGGGTTGTTAGAGTTGGTATCAAAGGATATGTTTAGTTTTTTTGGATTAGGATTATAATACAATATTTAAAGCCTTAGAGATTATACCATGTATAAGAAAAATAACCATATATTCTGGTTATTATAGAGAAAATGGTGTTTTATGAATATACGTCCATGTATGGTTAAAAAAAATATATGTGGATCTAGAACTGAAGTATGTAGGGATAAGACTGGAAAAGTCTTCTTTGATATAGAATAGAATTGGAATTGGTGCACGACAATGGGCCTTACTACACTCTTGGTTAAACACTATCAGGGGATATTCTTTGGTAAATTAAAAATATGATTATGAACCATTATTGATGGAACAGAAAAACACATAAAAATATACATTCAGAAATTGATCATTGATAACTTTGGTTTAAGCCTATAAATTCATAACATAAGGAAATAAATTTATTTTATAATTTACCCATTATTTCATTGAATTCTTATTTATGTGTTTAATAGTTTATAATATGTAACCCTAAATTTTCTTTTATTCTATCTAATGGTTGGTAATAGTAGGACTCAGGCAATCAACCGATGTTGAGATCAATGTGATAACTATTCTAATGAGATTCCTAATCTGATGGGAGTGGGAATTGAAAGCATTATCATGATACTCTCTTAGTGAAATATTTTTTTGAATATAAAAATGGGTCATGTAGAATGTCCATCCCCCCAACAAATATAAATTCACAATTGAGAGCTTCATGAGATGAAGGTCTGCTACATTCAATGGATCCATGATCCCTCAATCGTCGAATAATGTGTCGACTCCATTGAGAAGATCATATCTATCAATCAATGATCCGAACAATAGAACGTTCTTTTGGTTTCTTATCGAATGGAGGGTGAAGCTGATCAGTGGTGGAAATTGATAAAAATAATACAAAGCTTGTGGAAGAGATCGAGGTGTTCTAATGGAAGGATTTCTAAAAATATGTTTTAGATAAATATTTTCCTCGCTCACTCAGACTTAAAATGGAAATGTACTTCCTTTCCCTCAAGAAAATAAACAATGAATCCATTGGATCGTGTGAGTAAAACAACACAAGGATTGAATGATATTCCTCTTGAATTGTTGTTACTCATGGATACATGTTTAACCTCTTCTTTGGTGGGATAAAACCTAGCCTGTGGAAATCCATAGTGATTCATGACATTGATATCTAGGAGGAAATTTTCTGATGTTCACTCAAAGTTGAGGTGGAGATCACTGAATATCAGGAGTATCATGGGGATATAAAAATGAAATTGGACAATAATTTTCATGGTCTTATGGATAAATCAAATATTACTATGAATTTATAGCTCTCCACTGGCCAAAGGTGCATAAATAACCACCCCATAAATTACTTGATGGGGTTAAGGAAATGCTATAGGTGTGGAAGAGATGTTCACATAGACAATGATTTCCATCTGGAGAAACCTGCCCTTTTGAAAGTGGAATGTAATGCTCAAATCGACCCTCAATGTGTTGTTTACTGTTATACCTACAAGTAACATAGTCACAATTAGAATCAGTTCCCTAAGCCAAGGGTAATACTAGGAAACCAAAAACCTACAAGGAAATATGGTAAATTTTTTCCATCATTAAAAATGAAAGGATTTTTGAAAATTAAATGGTTATAGGTATGCTAGTTATTCATTCATGGATTGAGAATGTACTTTTTAATTATGGTTCTATAGATTCTTTTATATCCTGAACGTTTTGTAGAACAATCCAAACAATATCAAAAATAATGGTAGTTGAGATATCAGTTAAAACAAGAAATGTCAAATGTCTTGCGTCCGATGAATATAACTCATACCATAATATAAATTTTGGATTGAACTTCATGGTTAACCACATCATACTCTCTCTATGGGAATTTGATTCAATTATTGGAATGGATTGGAATTCCCTATATAGAGACAACATAAACTACTGTGAGAGGGAAATCACTCTCTATTTGAAGAATCAACCCCAAATTTTATACAATTGAAAAGAGTATGATGAATCTCCCTCATCACAGTCATTCAATAATGGATATTACTACCCTAAGAGAACGCATAATTTTTTTTTCAAATGATTGAGTCTAAGGAAGGATCCATCCTCAAATAAATTCCAAGTGTGAGGGAATTTGTTGATTTGATTCTTGAGGAATTTGTAAGTCGTCCTCCTAGAAGATATATTGAATGCCTGATTAATCTTATACCCGGGGAATTTATAATATCCAAGACTCTATATATATTTGTTACTATAGAGCTTGAAGATCTAAATAAACAACTAAATAAGAATTTGGATAATGGTTTTTTATTCCCATGTTCTTTACCAGGGTTGAACCAGTCCACTTCATTGAGATGGATGGGTTAATGTGACTGTACATTGAATATCGTGAGAACAAAAAAATCCCAATAAAGAAAATGTACAAATTTCCAATAGTTGATGACTTTTTTGATCAACTACACGACCACAATACTTATTTTTCAACAAGGTAAAAGCACTATTAATTAATAGTAATGCATTTAGGACTCAAAAATTCTCCATAAATAATCATGCACTTGATGAATAGAGTCTTTTGAGATTACCTTGATAAATTTGGGGTAGTATTTGTAGACAATATCATATTATACTCCAAAACCAAGGTTGAACATGAGGATAATATATGAATTGTACAAGAGACCTTGTTAAAGGAGAAGCTCTATGAAAAGTACAACATGTGTGAGTTCTAGTTGAATGAAGTCTCATTCTTGGGAAATATCATCACAAGTAATAGGATATCTGTGGATCCTTCCAAAAAAATGAAATGGAGGTTTGAATGAGGTAGAAATTTGTGATGGAAGTCCATAGATTCCTAGGGTAAGATGGTTATTATCGCCAATTTGTGATAATTTTTCCAAAATTGACAAACCCTCTTACCAAGATAAATGGAATGGGAGTAAAGATTACTTGGAATTATGAATGTGAATTATGATTCATGGAGTTGAAGATGAGGATTATCACTACCCCTATTCTCACACTACCAAAAAGTGGGGATCATTTTGTAATCATTAGCAATGTTTTGAAGAAGGGCCTAGGATACGTGTTTATGAATAATGACAAAGTCGTCTCCTATTTCTCAAGGTTGTTGAAAATTCATGAGCAAAACTATCCCATGCATGATATGGAGTTGGTAGCTATGATATATGCATTAAAATATGGAGGCATTTTATCTTTTGAAAAAACTGTGAAATATATATGGATCACAAAAGACTCAAATATATATTCACACAAAAAGAGATGAACATTCACAAATGAAGATTGTTATAGCTCATAAAGGATTAGGAATGGTCAATCCATTACCAACATGGGAAAGAGAACTATGTGGATAATTATCACGGAAGAAAGGACTTAGTAATTCTATCATTGATGAACTTTCACTAATGATTGCTCAAACATATCTTATGGAGAGGTTAAAGGTTCCTCAAAGTGATGATGTGAGAATTCAGAAGAATGTGGAAACTATAATTAATGGGACACCAATGGGGATAGATTTTAATGAAGAAAGAATTGTTATATCTGGGTCAAGATTATGTGTTCTGTCAAATCCAGATTTAAATAAAGAAGTTTTGTATAATTATAATAGTTTTACATTATCCACTCACCTCAGATTCAAAATGATGTATTGAAATCTATGAGATAATTATTGGTGGGATAGCATGAAGAAGGAGATATTTGAGTGTACATAAATGTGCCTGGTATGTTATCAAGTGATAGCTGAGAGGTATATGTCTAAGGGGTGATGCTACCATTACCCATACCAACATAGAAATGGAAAAACAATCACCATGTATTTTGTCACCAGACTTCCAAAGACATCCAAAAGAAACAATTATATCTAGGTTGTTGTGAATTATCTTACAATCACTACACAATTCATTGCGATTAGAGGTATTTTATGATTAGATTAACTAGAATAGATATACATAAGATATGTGGTAAGTATGAATGGAGTACCACTATCTACTATTTCTGGTTGAGATCCACAATTCCCCACTATGTTCTAGAAAAGTATCCAACATGCTCTGAACACTGAGTTGAACATCATAACATATTATTAGCATCATATTGATAGCCAATCATAGTGGACTTTCCCAAAACATGAGTACAAGTTTAGAGCATGGACAATAGACATCAAAAGAGGATGAAATTAAAATATCCTTCTAGTAGAGTTCTCTTTCAATAATTGTTTCCCTTAAATCATCAAAATGGATCTTTATGAAACCATTTTTGGGAAGAGGGGCAGAAAACCTACCTGTTGGGATGATGTTAGGGAGAAAAAACTTCTAGGTAATCAAATGATCGAATAAATGGTGGAGACGATTAAAACCATCAAGTAGAACATCAAAGCTGCACAATTTCGACAAGAGAGTTATGCAGACAACCGTCAACAAGACCTAGAGTTTGATGTTGGAGATTGGATTTAAAACACATATCTCCATGGATGATAATGATGAAACATGGGGATAAGGGAAATGTTATTCCAAGGTACATAATACCTTTCATGATCCTTGATCACATAGGAGCACTGGTCTATCGACTAGCACTCCCACTAATCCAGTCTCTAGTACATTAAGTATTCCATGTATCACTCCTGATGATGTACAAACCTAACTCATCTCATGTACTCAATTCATAGTTTGTACAATAGGATAATGGAATCTCCAATAAAGAGAAGTCAGTGAATATATTAAATCATAGATAAAAATTTCTATGAAATAAGATGATTCCCCTCATCATGGTGTTTTGGTGAAACCATGTGTTTAATAAAGCAACATGGTAATCAGAGGAAGTGATTAGATAGTGTTACCATCATATGTTTTAGTGTGGGAAAATAAATTTTCGAGGGAGAAATTTCTTAATATGGGATGGTTGAAACCACTAGTTCATTTAAGAATAAAATTACCATTCTTCTAATGTGTTATGGATATAGAAAACACATACTATTTTTTGTTATTGGGTTTAAATGACTGTTAATTATCATTTCCATTGATGATATATCGATTGAACAATTATCACAAAACTAATATAAATATATGGAAATAATTAATCATTTTGACATAGAAAAATGTGATGATGGCCTCTTCATGTATACTCAGGCTGTACGAAGATCATTTTTCAACGATAAGTAAAGAGGTAGTGTCATCGTGCTTCACTCTTGACCATGCTTATGCAAAGCTTCAACACGTTATTATTGAATGAAGTCTCTTACATTATACATTACAGTTAATAGAGATTACCACCCAGGTGATGTTATTCGAGCATCCCCAAGAGTCTGTCTCCATCACACACCTTATCCTTTGGTATTATGATAGTGTTATAAGGGGTTATATAATAAGTTGTTACATACTTATTGTGTAGTCATTTTTTACAAATAAATGCCTTACTCCATGAATCCCATTATGAGAATAATATTTCATAAAAATGATGAATATGATAAAATGAATTTTTGGGTAAAAATGGTAATTTTCAGAAATATATACCTTATTATTTTAAACTATATTTTTTATTAATAATATTATAAAAACAATTCTTATAGATGACAATTATATTAGTTCCTTATCTGTAAATAATTACGTAATCAGTTTGATAAGATTTATATTATTATACAATAAAACATGAAAGTCTATTTTTAATTAATTTATTATAAGGAAATAATAAATCTTTTTAAAAATTAATATTTTAATAATGTATTATTATCAAATTACTTTTATTAATATTAAATGAGTATGTAATATCTATGAAGTCACCTGTAATTTTTTTTAAGGTTTGTAAAATATTTTTGTCAAAACCCGTGAATTTTTATAATCTCATTTTTCATTATAAAAGTGAAAATTCATATATTTAGATAATTATTTAGATAAGAGGAATAATATTTTTAGAATCAGAATGTCAAAATTATCAAATGGTGAATTTCAGATAATTTTCTAAGATAGTCTAATTCTTGGGTACAAATTAAATAATATATAAATAAATTATGTGTTTTATGACATCATAATGACCCAAAAATGAGGTAATAAATACTATAATTGGTTTTCTCTGCCCAATATATGTTTTAATAGTATAATAATTTGATTTTAGATTTGTTTTAAATATGTTTTAATTCCACTGGGAATCCTTCAAAATGTAAAATATATTTTATAATTTTAAATTAATTTTTTTAATAGTGTGACTCCTCTAAACATATGAAAGTGAAGTATTTTAATATATTTGTCCCATGGACATATAAAATAAATCTTGAAACTCCTTTATGTAAAATGTTTTTGAAAAAACAATGGGATGGTTTTTGGATTTTACTATTTTATTTTGTAGTGTCCAAAACATAAATAATAAATAATTATCCATCCTTTCCTATAAAAACCCACCGAAAAACCCATTAAGCATTTCTAAAACTCCGTTTATCTCAACATAAGTCTTCTATACACTAGATAGAATCATCCCATGGCATCCTAATAGCTCTGAGGAAGAATTTCCTAATCCTTTGGGATCACACATCGAAGTATGGCATCTTTCACCCTCCTCTTATAAGAAGCATTCATTTCTTGTTGGGTTTTTTAATTTCGTTCATGTCAATGTTGTGATATGTTATTAATTATCATCATTACTATATATTTGTTTTATAAATGTTGAGAAATTCATTTCACTCTCATTGATCCCCCTCTATGATCCTTTAAACCCACCCATTACTATGCCAATGTTCTATAAGGTATTTCTCTCTTCTCATTTCCATTCTAGAATTTATTTTATATAATGCATATATGTTCAATTTCACATGTTGGGATATTATTTCCCATTATCCCCTTACTATCCATCACATGTATAAATAATTAAAGACCCTTTTATCTCTCATCTACCCAATTTATGAATTTACAAATGACAATGTTATGCTACCAAAATCACACCGTGATTTTCCATTCCAAAATCATCATATAGTGAATACCATACCCATTACTATATCTACTGTATTAACCTTTAATCACATATACATATAAAACAGTGACATAAATGTATGAATTCCACTTTTCTTGATCATTTATTAAATTATTATCTTGTATGAATCTATGTTATATGATCTATGTGGCATACTTAAGAATGATATTGAAATGATTATGAAGGGGGAACCCTTATAGCATACCAATGAATTGGGTAATGTTTAGTTTCCTGATTCTTCATGTTATGACGAGTTTTTACGTGATTAATTTATAGTAGTTTTATCTATAATGTTGGTATGGGGGTTTACAATATTCCTTTTTGTTAATGATTTAGTGTTTTAATATGTTTCCAAATTTCCATGTTATGATTATCATACTATATCATGCCTTTTTGGTCAGGTTTATCTTATGCTCTATTGATATGAATATTTTCTATCATTTATTTTATTTTTCAATTTATTACTTTTTTTCTACCTTATTGGGATGTAAATATCACCATTTTCTTATGTATTTCGTCATGTTATCCCATTCAATGCTATGTATGAATGAATGTTGTGGTCATGTAAGAAAAGTTTTCAATAAAGATGTTTTATTTTATGTATTAAGTTGTCTTGTCATGTTCTTAATCCACAAAGAGACTAGACCTCTCGATATTCTGGGTTATATAAAGTGTATGTCTATGTAATAGATCAGGAATAATTATTCAATAAGGACCAGGGTTGTTGTACTCATGACCCCACATATAATATTCCAAAATTATTTTTTCATGATAGAAGGTGTGTATTATCATTTTTGTCTTCATTTTTGTTTCTTATTTAAAATATAGTCCTTTGGATAAATGAGTCACCATGTGATGTTCCTGTATTCATAGAAGAATATTATTTGGATTTAAGGATTACTATCTAGTCTATTTAATTTTGTCAAACCTCATTATTTCTTCCACATTTTTCTTCTTTACCATCAAGGTTGTCTTTTATTAACAAACTCTCATGACATATGAGATATTCATGTATATCCTTTTCACTTCAATTAACACTATCTTTTTCTTAGTCATCATTCATTATATTATATTTCACCATATTCTATTGATAAACAATTAAACATTATTCATATTTCTTGTTAGTATTATTGGAGTATCCACGTGGCTCCTTAAAAGAACTTTTAATTTATTAAGTAATTCTTAGCGAATCCCTTGTCTTAGAAATACTAGATCATTTATAAAATGATCATCTTTAGACTTATACATAATTTTTCTACAAAGTAACCTTATTTTAGTTTTTCTTCAACGTCCTTCCCTTGGATAACATACATTTTTTCAATATCTCTTATGTTAACTTACTCCCATGTTATTTTGATATACACAATGATCAACAAGAACCCTTATGCTATCAACATACATTAAAAACATTATAGATATTTTTGTGGGTTTTAATCATGTTTATGTTATATATATATTTAATAATCTCTAGTTTTTTTATTATTTTATATCCTTACCTACATGAAATGGGATTCAGTTTTACTACTAGATTTGATGGATTTTACCAAAAGCCCGATACCCTATTCCCAAATTTGTTATTACACCAATAGAACCCCTTAAACTATGAACGTATTTATTAACTCCTTATTGTATAGAAATATTATTTCTATAAGAAGACTACTTTTGGGATTTCATTACCACTAGTAGGGTTCCTCTTAGGGTATTATACATCATATTCTTTATATATATCAGAGACATGGTGGTAGGATTATTTTCACTCTCCATTTTCCACATTTTATATATTTTATTTTAATAACTATATAATTTTTGAAAGATTATATTTCCCAAAATATAGATTCAAATATTGATGTTATATTCCCTTTTTTACCTTAATGATTTGTGATCACAAGATTATCTTAGGGTATTTTCATCTCGATGAAGGTATTTTTTATAATGCATCGTCCTATATGATGTGTTGTGTAATAATTGTTTTCTCATATTGTTTTGAAATAATTACCTGATTTATTTCAAAATTTAAAATTTTAACCTCACTCATGAAAAAAATTATATTGAAAATGTATTTCTCATTTTCCATAAGTTGAAATTTTTGTTGACATACCTTCTCCACGCTTTTACCTTCTTCATCATGAATTTTGATCCTTTCCTATATAAATGTATCAATATCAAAGAATATTTTATATTTAACTTACAATTGTGAATTATCAACTTTAATGATGTATTCATATAATTATTATAATAAATGGATCTTATTAATTAATAATTTTGTGATTTAATCCTTTCTTTGGATTTAATTAAGCAACTATTATACAATCTTTTAAAATTTTCCTTTAAGAATCACACCTATAGCTTCAAATAATTTAATTCATTTAGATATTTTTATATTGGATAAATCAATTAAATATAAAGCCTCGTCCATTTTCACTCACTCCAATTCATGTTGGGAGACATCTTGTCTCCAATGTTCAACCATTATACCATCCAAAGAGATAGATTATTTAGGAAAATAATGCAGAAAACAACATAAAGAAAAATTTGTTAAATATGTAGATTTTTGATCACCCTAACGGATGCATAGGTTTTATTGTGGACAATTTATAAAATATTTCAAACATACCTCACGAACATTTTATTTTCATAAATTATTTGAGGTAAAATGGTTTTTCAATCCCAATGTGGTATATTTATCCAAATTTTCTTATCCTTCATGGAAGTATCAATAAGTGTTTCCTTGAGAACCTAAAACATATTCTACATCACATTTTATAGATGGATTCTTTAATCACTTATTTTCTTTATTATTCGTGTACATTTATCTTTGGGTAAAAATTTAATTCTAATATAAAATAAAAAACTATTCACCAATATTGTATATCAATATGAATTAGAAAAGTGAACTATAATTTTCAAAAGAGGCCAAATACAATGTGGATATTATGATCAAAGGTTTTACCTCAGTCTGGTTCTAATAGTAACATGGATTCAAGATTTGGTGAACACCTAGAGGGGTTGAATCATTTTAGTTGTCTTTTTTAAAAATAGAAACATTTAATCCCTTTATTTATATGGGTTGTTAAGATATAAATTATCTCATTTATTTACCTTTACATCCAGTTATAGCACAAAAAAAAATTATATATGAGGTTTTACATGGTTTTACATTCAATAAAAATTGTTAATCCATGGTGAAAATTGGCTACAATACATAATCACATGACTGACTAGAAAATAATAATATAATTTACATGCAATGTGGTATACAATTAAAACCTAGGTTATCACTTTAGTCATATTTTTGTGTTGTAGTTTCTTCCATATATTGGTACCTCTTGAACATTATGATGTGTGTAGGTAAAAAAAACTCATTCACCCACAACCTATGACTTATTGTTAGTGTCTTTCATTGTTATACCATATTTATCTTCTTCAACATCCACAATATCTTGAAATTCCCACTTTATTCTTATTTTTAATGCATGAAATTTTAAAAACACATTGTCCTTTTTCTTTTTCGAATATGTGAATCAGAGTTTTATTAGACATTCATCCCCTGAGATATAAGTTTCCAATCAACTCTACCGATTTTCATATTTCCCCTATTCATTGTATTCATTTTATGTAATTGAACTGGATAGGTTCTTCTTTCATCATTCTTATTACTTCATGAATTCATAAAACTATCAATTTTTCTATCCATATTATCTTTAATAAATATTGTATTCTTCATAGTGGGTGTTTTACCAGTTCTTCTTGATAATAAAATCTTTATCAGGAATAAAAACGTTATACTCTAGCAATCAAATTTTTTACCTATAATATATATTTATTAGAAGAATAAAAATACCAAATTCATTCACACCATATTAGTTAAAATTTACTATTATTACAAGAATAATAATCTTTTGAATTTAGAACATTTTCAATAATTATATACTCATTGTGTCATGAAAATTAAATTCCTTGAATATCTATTTTTTCATATATAATTTTTTTATTTATATATTTTTATTCCACGTAATCCACTTATTCTACATCCACATGATTATAGGATCCCATTAATTTTTTAGTTTTAGATACAAAATTTTCAATGTAGGATTCTCTAAAAATATTATTCATTTAATATTTGAAAAAATTATAGAATCACGATATAAGATTCATGATATTTATAAACATTATAATTTCACCATTAATTGAAAAAACCGTCTTCTTAAATTGAAGTCAATATTTCCATTTTAATCCCCTTGAGACTCAGTACCAAATCCCATGCGATATTAAAATATCCATGATCATTTGTTTTCTATAGATATCATTGATTATATGTATTCTTGAATTCATGAAAAACTATGACATATCCATAATCGTATAACTACTTTTGATTTTATTTCATTTATGAGGACTTCTCAAAAAAATAAATTTGAAGAAACTAGGGTTTGGACTATTCTATTTTGATCATAACTTCTTATTATATTATTTATGATACCACATGCACTTCCATCGAATGTTTTAACACTTCATTTCATATAGGTAGTTTGGGATCTCAAACATTTCAAAAAAATATCACCAAAAAATTAACCTATATTTTGGTGATATATTCATTTTTCATCTCCTTGAGGTGTGGACTTCAATCCTTTAGTGTGTTGCCCATTTCAGAATGGTATTTACACCACAACTGACCAATATTCATTTTTTGAAGGCCCCTTATTCGATATCATATTGAATAAAAATAATTATCTTTTATTTTTATATAATGTCATTGTAACACCCAAAGATTTTATAGTATGTACTTCTTCAAAACAATTCAATAACTTGCACTACATGTAACACTGAGTTCAAGAGCACCATGAATTACCAAACAAGACGTTCAAAAGAGGTTATGAATATTATAAACTAAATTTTGAACCTTATATAATCCTTATAATTTTATAATCCATATTATGAGCTTCTAAGACATAGTGTACTAACAAATTCATTTTTTCAGATAAAAGAAGTATTTTTCAAAAATGCACTTTTACCAACTTTAATAGTAAACCCTTTTTAAATCCAATATTTTAAACTTTTATATATTCAATATGACTAAATAAATTTATTCTTTAGAATAGGGACATCAAAAATTTACAATGTAACACCCCAAGCTTCCACGGTATGCTTCTCTTTGAATAATATAGTAGCGTGTGTTGTACGCAACTTCGAGTTCTAACACACACTACAACCAATCAAACTAGCCGTAATGAATAGTAATACATAATTTTTAAAATTTAATAAATTATATCTCATAAAATGTACTTCATTTTTTCATTTGTAATATCAAATTTATCCTAGGGTGAAATTTTGGTACTTTTCGGATAACTTTTATATTTTGATGAATAGTGAAAATTACTAAATTTTAATTAAAAACAAATTTTTTAATCATAATAATTTGTAGTTATAAATTATTAATTTGAGTGGTTTTAAAGTATATTTAGAATATATTTTTACAATATAAAACAATTTTATACATTGTACATTATTTCAAAATTAAACCGGACATAAACAATTGTCAATCTTTTGATAGTTATTATATCTTAAAAACACGCTTTCTATTTTGACAGCAGGAATTATTTTTAAATTAATTTCTGCCACTTCTATGTTTGAAATTTGGAAAAATGGATTCCATATTTGGAATCGGGTTTCCAAATTGTATAAATAGATAACTTTTATTTTTAGACATTTTGAAAAATTAATTCAGTAAATATTTTATTTACCATGGTTAAAGGGTAAATCCGGTAAATAAGGGTTACAAAAAAATATTATAATAATAATAAATTACCCTAAAACGTGTTATAACGTTTTTGGAGGATACATTTCCGACCATGGGAATCTTTTGGTCTATTTTGGAACCCCAAGGATCTACTTGTAAGTGATAATGACACTTTATATTAATTAAGTTAAAATAAATACAAAAATGACATATTCATAGATCTTTAAGAAATACAATTTTTACATAGGGTCATATAGGTTGGTTTTATACTATAAATATTAATAATAAATATAAAAATATTTCCTAAATAATGGTATTTTATTTATAATTTTTAGACCATATCTAATTTAATTTATTTATCACACAATGATGATGCAGTAATTACCATAATAGAGAAAAATTAAAATAATTGATATTATAAAGACCCAAATAAATATAATTTGAGACTTTTTCTGAATTAAAATAATTTTTTAGGTTAAGAGGACATTTTATGATTGATTTTATTATCTTTTTTCGAAGTAATCATACTGAAATAAATTTTACAAAAATCAATTATTGAATAGTGTCAAAATTGACCTAAAAGAGTTTTTAAAACAAATATTATATTATTAATTGATATTAAATTCAAAAAAATCTAAGGATAGGACAAGAAACTTATATCATGATAGGTGTATCATTAATGGACCTCTTGGGGGTCTCTTGGATGTACATAGTATGTTTATTTACTATATAATATAAAAATACAAAGTGACATGGTAATTGTTAAACTAATTAACTAAGAGTTAAAACTAAATGATAAGGTTAATATAGAGATCAAAACCTATATAAAACATATTTGTTGAGTGGTTTTCGACCCATAAACACCTTAAAATTTTAATAATATACATTGAAGCCTTTATAAAACGAATATTAATTTACTATAAATTAATACTTTATGTTTTTCCTAAAGAGACCCTCCTTCCCATTCTAAAAGGACCCAACTTCTATTCAATTCATCACACCTTCAAAGCCTTTTGGTTCGGCCAAACCCAGCCCAAATACACTCTAAACTTCCCTAAATTCATCCTAGAGGAATTAGTTTGATCAGAAAGCCAACCTAAGGAGCCCTTTTTATCAAATCAAAAGGAACAACTTGAAGAAGAGGTAATGTTTTCACCACCCTCTTTCAAGTTCCTTTCTTCTTCAACTTCTTCTTTATTTTTTATTTATATTCTAAAATAATCAGTCCCGTATCTCCAATATACTGTGATGTTATTATAAATATGGTACAACCATATTCAATATTCTATAAATTCTTTTAATGACTTGTCACCATACGTGTGTACGTATGGCTTACCGTCTCCACATAATGGTGTAATTGATATTCAATACATTATTATTTGTATGGGTATAATAATGATGTTTATTTGATGTAAATAATAAATATAACATTATAAGGATTCTTTATATATGATATAACATCCAATTATATATTTTTTTAATATCGAAATATTGATATTTTTTCTCATGTGTACGTATGGATTACCGTCTCCACGACGTGATGAGATTCATTTCCAAGATCACCATTCATCGACGATTATAAAAATATATATTACTAATAATTATGTAATATATGACATTATAATTCTACTGGAGATATATATATATTTATATATATAAGGATTTATGTACTTACATATATCATATTCTCTTACTTCCATTCAATACTTATGAAAACAGAAACATCGTTTATGCGTTAGTACGGACTACCATCTCCATAAAGGGTGTTTTCCATTTCATATATATGTCTATTATACATATTTATATTATAAATATACATGATATATTTATCATGTTTTATATTCTGGAAGTATTTATATCATGATCTAAGTGATACATCAAGAGTAAAAAGTTAAAACACGTACGATAAAGAAAGCGATTATTACGCGAAATGTTAATTTAACATTGAAATTATTATTAAATGGGTAATATAAAGTCATAAATGAATCATGTATGATATCATAAATATTAATATGGTTTTGTTATAATTTAATAACATACTATGATCTTCGTACAAAAGGTTAAATGTACCCTCAACTAAAGGAAAGTGCAAGGTAAGGGTTTTCATCTCACTCCTTATTCCCGTGAGATTAATGCCATATTGCCACTATTACCTTTTGTGTGGTATATGTACTGCCCATAATTGTATTATTTGTGTAATAAACTTTAATTTATGAATATTTACATATTCATTGTATGATACCTTATTCATGGGTTGTCTATTTCGTATGTTACCAAATTGGTAAGGGTTAATTCCTCAATCTCATTATTATCCGAGATTGTTTAAGTGTAAGTATTTACTGGGAAATTTTTTTCATCCATGTCCATTTTTCATAGTAATGATTTCAAAATAAATATTTTAAGGATTTTTAAAGGTACACTTTATCATGAATAGAATTTCAAATGTTTTATAAAGCTTTATCTTTCAAAATATTTTTAATTAATGTCCATGTTTTCAAAATTATTTTAAGGATTTATTTATATGAAAATGAATGTTTTTCAAATTATAATTCTTTTCAAAAGTTTCAAAGTGGTATGGGACACTTTGATTCAAAAATATCTTTTAAATTACTTCTTTAATAAATTTGTTACTATTAAATGATTTTACAAAAAGGTTATTTCTCTCAAAAAGTTTTACTCATCATTTTTCATCTATGTCAACATCCTTTAATGGATTTTAAGCTCATTTTAAGATGATTTATTATACAAAACATCCATTGTGGTTTTTGTGATATGTTTGACTGTGGATATGTTATTTTAATACCATTCATGGTTCATGGAGAAAGTAATGACATTTCGCATGCTAGTTTTAATACGAATGTATATGTTATGTTTAAACCTATTCATATGAGTAATGAATTGAAGTTAATAAGTGACGGGTGGAGCCCTATATATCTCCTCGATGCATCGGTAGGTCTCATGAGACAAACTTGTGTCTTGGAATGAGGCCTTGACAAAATCTTATTTTTAGTCTTGGCACGAGGCCTTGGCTACATGGTTATGATAGTCTAGACTTATGCATTCCATCTTTATGAAAGTGGTTAGTGATATTGCATGTGATTGTTCGACTAGTAAAATATCCATGTAAATAAGAAAAGGGCATTATTTCATTTTATATTTTCCATATTATGCAGAAGTTCAAGTTTTAAAGGCTTTTTTTAGTTATACATTGCCTCAAATTTTTATGCTTATTTCTGAATGTTTCAAATGTATTGCTTACCCTTACTGAGCATTTGATCTCATCCCTTTCTATGTTTTATTTTTCCCAGGATTCTAAGAAGTGTATTGTGATTGATATTCAGGGTTAAGGCAAGGATATTATGGCATTCATAAAGGATTATTTATGTTGTTTTTCATGTTATGAAGTGTAATGTAACATTCATGTATGTAATCTATTTTCCAATACTGCTAAACTGATCGGTTCTTCGGGACATGATTCCTTGTAATCATGCCAATGTATTAAAATAATTCACCGACTCTGGGTAATTGTGGTCGGGGCATTACAGTCATTAAATATTTGTAAAAAATAATCATATGAAATAAGATCTCTAATTTTTCAAAATATACAAATAATGAAATTCTATTCATACTCTAATGTAGTATTTAGTGTTTTACATTAATATAAGGAAAAAATTATGTTTATGTCGATTCACTACATACAATTATGTATCTCATTAAAAATTTTATGGACCTTAATTACCCTTATATACACTTGACATAACCCTTACAAAGGATTTCATATTACCACATTGACTTTATGTAAATTTCAAAATCTTATACTAACCATTATGTAGATATGGACATCCTTAATATAGTTAGTTAAAATCACAAAGGACATTAATATAGAACGAGTTCAACATTATTTAGTGACATATTTTCCTCAATACATTTATATTGTTTCGAAATTATACTCATAAACTTTATGAATATTCACTACCTTCCTTAGTAATATTACTCAACTTCATTTGATGTTATTATTATATTCATGTAACCATTGATATGTTTATCTTACCATTACATATGTACAATAATTATCAATTCAACCATATTGAAGTAATAATTCTAAATCAGAAACACCTTAATCCTTCCTCAATCACTCCATAGGACTTCCATATTTAGTCAAATATTGTTGAAATTATTTTATCACTTATTATTTTCTTTTAGATCAGTGATAAAATCATTAAAATATTCGTAGATTTATAATTTTATTCTTTAAAAATAAAACATTAGTCAGTAATGATAAATATAATTTCATTAAAAAAGAATGATTCATTAAAATTTCAAATGAAAGCCCATTTTGTTTTCATATTTATCATTATAATAAAATTTAACCCAATCTCTTCTATGGTGTTTTTTACAATTTCCATAAAAATGAAAAAACCCAAGTGTTTCCTATTATCCCTAAAAAATATTTAAATTAACCTTCCAAAATTCATGAAAAGCATATACATTTATATTTTTCATATTATTCTTACATAACATATATAAATTTATCCACTTATATACTCCATGATCAATAAAAATAAATACTACCTTAAAAAGTGGTATCATCAGAAGAAGTAATAAATTATTTAACAAAAAAAATTAGTAATAAAATTATCACAAAATATAGATCATGTAATGTATTTTACCATTATCTCCGATTTTTAACTATTCGATTTTTGGTTTATAACTCTTGATGAAAATAAATTATGAGAAATTATTTTTTAACTAAAATATATCTCAAAAGAATATTTTTCAAACTATCCACCATGACCACTCGAGATAGCAACAATCAAAAAAAAATTTATCATATTTAAAATAAAATATTTTTATTAAAAAAATGGGTTGAATTCAATTTGTGAGTAAAAAAATAAATCCATTTATGTTGGTTGTAATCATCAACTAATATATATTCATAGTGGTTTTCTCTAATAATCCTAGTTTGTGTTGATCTAGAATTCCCCTATTAAGAAAACGTAATGTTTTAGATGTTTATATTTTTCTAATAGGTTTAAATCGAATATTATATTACCTAGTCTGTTGGGAAGGGTCAACTAATCAAGAAAAACTAATCTTATGCTTTGGAAAATCATTCAGCAGTCCTTTCCTAGAAAATATAACCTTATTATAGAATTTATAATGTTCTAAACTCATATTATATAGAAATGATTCTTCCCTAGGTGAACTAAGGTAAGAAATTATCCATGAAATTACGTATTGTGGGTCAATAGTGTAATCAATATCATGCCTATCAACAGAAAAAATGTAAACTCATTGTGAACCTATGATGGAATATTTTACATTCCCAATGTTCATAGAGTAACCTTAATCATATTATTTAATTATGCTAAAAAGAATATCTTTAATACAAAAAATATAACACATATTTTAAATTATACTCTTTCTAAGAATAAAATATCTCATATACATTTAAATTGACTATACATATTGTCCCATAGAGTAAAATTTACTCCATTCAATTTCAATATGTTTTGGATATTAGATATGATTATGGTAATAGACTAAGAAAAATAACTATCCATATTCCATGTATTCTTGCTACATGAAATCATCCTTTTCTCTTTATATAAGTTAAACTAAATGATTTTTTCCCAAAATTGTTTAGGTCTGACAATGATAAAAAATAAAACATTATGAAACCACATCGATCTTACTATGCAGTGTTGAATAGATTCTAACTATTAAATAATAAGATACCAATATGTTTTAAGAGATTTAATATTTTTCATGTAACAAAACCTATTCCAGTGACCTCCTCTACAAAATTTAGTATTGATCGGTGCCCTTTTTTAACAAAATATTTAGATATGAAGTGAGATTTTCTGGAAGTAAAACCATCTATAGAAGATGATATAATCGGTATTAAATCTCATCATTATTTTCAAAATTATATCTAATAGAAATAAATTTATATATAATATTATTTGGAAATATATTATCATATATATGTTGTTCAATATCATTATAATATTAATATTTTTGAAATAATAATTGATGCATCACCTACCTTGATTATATGATTATAAATTATTCAACATCTATAGAATTTTTTCTTTCAGTCAGACTATAGAATTTATTTAACCTCTAATATCATTTTTCATTTTACCCACATATTGATCCATCTCTTCAAATTATTGATTTTATTATCATATAATGTAAAAAACATAGATTGAATCTAAATATAATTTATTCATAGAATTTGTTGTAATCATTCCTATGAAAATATTTTAATCATTATTTTTATTCCAAGAAGACTTTTCATGTTTTAGTAATTATCAATTTTTAAAATATAGTTATATAATGGTGAAGCATTTATAGAATTCTAGGTGTCCGATTTATATCTTATAACAGTCTTCCCTTTTACCATGATTGAAATTTTAGATATATAATATTTGTTCATATAATATCTAATCTGATACAAAAAAATTTCTTTCACCCGCTATTGATTAGTAAGGATGTTTCATTATTTTTATATATTTTTACAAATTTCTCATATCAATATCATCAATAATATTTGCAATTATCCCTGATTTTGTTAAAGGAAATGCAGGGAAAATATCTATGAAAATAATTAAAAAAGTGGGAAAATGGTGTGAGGATGGGGTCAGACCTGACATAATATCCCTCATCTATGAACTTAAAGACCATTTTTTCCGTAATTTTTCATCTTATCATTATCTATTTACTTTTAACTTCATTCAAATTTATACGTCATCCACGATCATGACCCCAACCCTGACATCTAAAATTGCACTCTTATAATCTTGTTTTTTGTTGTTAGAGGCGGTCAATGTCACTGTCATCAGATTCAGACTAGTTCAATGGTTGCAGTAATGCATTTTTAGCAGTATAATATGCACGTGTGCATCCCCAAAGATGAATTTGAGTATGGAGACCTCGCTTCTGATGTTTTATATTACTTCCATGGTTCTTCTAACACTTTCTTTTTTGTTTCAGATAAATCATTCTCATAATGAGTTTATGTATTAGAATCATGTACCTCATTGTCCCTCAATTTGGACACTCCTTGATCTTGAGAAACAATTCCAATAATATGATCACAATTTTCAATTTGGTAGAATATGGAAGATCCAAAAACATTTATAAGAACAACCTAATCATGAGAAGCCACTTCAGCAACAGCATGAGGTTTTTTGAGTACACCACCATGAGCATTCTTCTGTTTGACATCATGGGGAACATGTGGTAGAATCTCGACCAACTTATCATTACTATTATTAACATCACTGCAAATTAATGTAGATTGAAAAATGGTAATTGAGGGAAGTTCCTTACATGGTTCTTGGACAGAGGGAATATCATAATTGGGCGCTTCCACTTCTCTACTCTCAAGTGACTATGTGGAGAAACCACAATCTATCAGAGGTTCTCCTTGTAGACTAGAGGAGAACACATTAGCAAACATTTTTATTTCCTTGTATTTTTATGAAAATATAATTTGAAAACCATCATTAACTATTAACTTATCATTTAAAAAATTCTTTTACCTCAAGTCATAATCCACAATTTCTTGCACTTTTTCTTTGATGACATATTGTCTCTTCTCCTCCTTCAATGATCTAAGAGCTGATGTAGCATGTTCTATTACATTGATATGTTTTGAATTCTATTGTTTAGGAAGTGTGTTGGAAACATTATTCCCATACATATGATGTGATTCCTGCTATCTAGGAAGTGTGTAAACCACTCGTACCCCATGTATACCAAGTAAATCAACAAGATGAATCTCATTTTCGTGGGTGTGCATATCCAGGATAGTTTCTCCAGTATATTTTTGGAAAATATCTTCAATGTAGGAGATCCATCATTTTTGGACATATTTTAAGTGGATTTGTTCTTGTAAACTTTCTTAGTACCTCTACACCTCCTATGGTTTGTACCAAACAATATACAAACATCATAAATATATCTATATTTTTTGAAAATAGAGAACTTTATTTTCTTCTGATTGTTTTCAAGGGAATTACCAAAACAATTATATCAATAATAGAAATCTGGTATCTATTCAAATTGTATTGCAAGCTCATGTTTAAAATATCCAGCAGATAAAAAACTGTTTCTATGAGTTCCTATGAGAGATTAATTTTGGCCAGAGTTCTAGAGAAGTGACCATACCACACCCCCTCAGTTTTTCTTGTCATGTTTGATCAGTTTACCCACAACAGCATCCACATTTATCAAGATTGTAGGATGCCATAAGAAATAGTTCAGGACATGTATTCATATTCAGGATTGAAAAAATGTGTTCTTAGAGGAGTGTCAGTCAGTGAGGGGATTCCATTATTGAAGGGTTATAAAACCATGTTCCAAATGCATTAGACCAAAACCACAAGCCATAAATTTCAATTCCTCTCACGAGAAAAAAACATGAAATAGACCCTTGCCAATTGAAATGAGTGTCCAATAATCAAAACAATTGTGTTGATGAACCCGATTCTTAAGGTCTTCACTCTTACATTGATTATTTTTCCCTTCGATGGGATTATGACCAGTAATGAGTGCCATCATAACTTTATTCTATCTTCAACTAATTTGGGACTGGATTCCAAAAAAGGTATGGAACCATTGTGGGTGATTATTTTATGCATATAATCTAAGTCATCTATTGAATCTGAGAAAAATTGATTAGACGAGGTCTAAGGTTTTAGGTCAGGGTAACTCTCTATAATTGATTAGATCTCCACTTATTTCCCAAAAATACTCCCACCTATGCATCATTGAAGACATTGTCCATTTTCCCTGAAAATATAATCAATAAAATCAATGATTTCCATGGTTTAGGGTTCACAGAGTATCTCATTTTCATTGCACGGGAGTGCGCACCCCATCCTATAGAAGTTATTTTTAAGATAATCTTATTCATCTGTCTTGAAATTTTATAAAAAACATTATTAAAATTAAAAAAGAGTAATACTATTTAGAAAATACATTGATGTAATATTCTTTATGATATTTTTTTTATGTATTTTCTCAACAATCAATATCAATAAAATAATTGTAATAAAACCTATTTTTCCTCTTATCATTATTATAATCAGTTATAAAAGTTTTCACATAATATATTAAGGTTCCTATAAAATCATACAGGTTCAATATTATAATTTTTTAGTATATTCTATCATTATTCATTTGGATTAAAACTCATTCATAAGTATTTCAATGATTTTTTAATATGTATTTCATCTATTATTATTCTTCCACCATGTGTCTAAAATCCATTAAAAACTATAAAAAAGAATTTATTTATTTGAGATACTAATTTTATCGAATGAATGTGAAAAGATTGATAATCATCTCTTATAATTTTATCCTAGTTTCCAAAACATTAGAAATACCAATGTGTGTGAAATCATGTATTATAAAAAATATAATTATCCATACCGCATAAATAAATTTGAATATATATTTTTTGGGTAAAATTATAAATTTCATTGTTCTATATTTATTGATTTCCAAGTATTACAGAATTTACTCACAAGTAAAAGTAGACATTACTTTACAAGGAATTATTAAATTTCATGTCACAAATTGATAATGAATAAATTTAGTTTTATTAACTAGAATTTGTATTGGATACTTATAATATTTTTAATTAGAGGCAATAAAACTCATAGGTTAAATTATATTTATATTATCTAATTTTCTCATTAGTGACCCTACCATAACAAAAATACCTATCCTTTTTCTAAACATCAGGGTATGGAACATCTATATATAAATACTAAAATTTAAAAATAAAGAGACTATATCTAATAACAAAAGAGTAATAAAATATATAGAGGAAAGATATTGATACCAAGTGTTGGTCCATAATATCATAGGTTAATGATGGTTTGAATTGAAGGCCTGATGAAAAATTAAAATTTATATACTCAACAATTCATTTTTTACAAAAGTAATACATATTGAATAGATCATAACATAAAATAGTAAAAAAATTATAAACACATCAAACAATATCTAAATTGGAAATTACAAACTACATGAAAACATAAATATCAAAACATTATGTTCATGAAAAATAAGGGGAATATTATTATTTCTCAAAATAATGGATAGCAGTTTTTCATTTATGATATGATTGTATAGCTACATTTTCGTTAGTTAACCATGTGGTGGAGAGAGCATAAAATAAAACTATTTATGTTATGCATTTCTATATTCAATTTATTGAGGCCAATCCATGTTCTTATAAATTATAAAAGACCATTATCATTTTTTATTGATTTATGTCATAGTTTATTAAATTTTAAGTACCATGGTAATTTAAAAATTATATAAAATATGTTTCAAGAAATGTTTTTAAAACATAATAATTAATTCATATAATTAATAAAAATAATATAAAATTTTCCATAAGACCACAAAATGGTTTTATAGGGGATACCACTACTCTTAATGTATTTAAAAACATCATCCAAATCCTAAATAATCCATGACATTCCATTAAAATTTGATATACTAAAATAAATAAATAATGATATAAGTTTTTTTCTCCTGATGTAGTTATATCCATGATATTTCACTAGATATTGATAGTGATTAATTGGAACTATAGAATAGGATCCCTCCTCAAAGGTCATATAGGGGAGTCATGAATTTCCCAATCCTTGGGATGGATTCCCTCTTCCATACCATCTTTTAAACATAGGATGAAGTTATGTAGTTATAGAGAGTTAGAAATTGAATTGAATAGTATCTATGAAAAAAAATTTAATGGTTTTTATATCAGGATCTTGGATAACCTTTATAGGAATGTAGGAGACCCCAAAGTATTTTACAAATGTTTCATAGTATATGTGAATTATATTTATGGTTTATAACACCATGATCACTAGTGATGTAATTTTTATCTTTTAACCATTTCCTATTTATAAAAAAACAATGAATTTAATTTAGTGTTATTCATAATTTATTTTTATAGAATATAATCAGAGAGAATGGAAATTTCACTTACTATTATATAATACATAAAACACTATAAAAACAACAATGTAGTGATACTCACTAGGTCATTGTGTATCGCAACAAAGACAATGATGTGGTCTAATCAACAATATTATGGTTATTCTTGATTTAATTTTACTCCAATTTCACCACCATGAAATTGTATTTTAGAACACTACATATTTTTTTTGGATAGACCATGGAATGTTTAGTGATAACATTATGGTGTTCTATTCACATGTATTATTTCAATATATGATAGTGTCTCATTTTTCAATATTATTCTATAGTAGTTATTATTTTTCAATTAAAAACCACATTACATAATTTTTTTAGGTATTTGAATATCTATATTTATCAATTAAAAAATAAATGATTATTTTTAGTATGATTTGTGCATTATTTTGAGTGTTCACATTCATTAGTTTGTTAAAAACCTCATCAATATAGTCAATTTTATTGATTTATGAATAATTTTTATGGATTTATAAATATTATCAATCCTATTTCAAGTGGGACTCTAAATAACATTGAGTATCCTAAATTTATTTCACTACATAGTTTTCATTTATCATCAACCACTAAACAAGGATCTAGTAGAAGATGGTTTATATAGAGTTCCAAAATGAGTAATGGGTGGTTATAATTATCCTTCAATACCACCCAAGGAAGAGTAATTTTAGTGTCTAATATTTTGATCTTTATCAAAATCTTATAAATAACATCGATAGGATAGATCATACAGAATCAGGTATGTTGTTTTATAATTTGATTGTATTCATTAAAAACATGTATAAAGATTCATGAATTGATGGATTTTTGGAGTTATTGTTTCACTAATTATTAGATGCTAAAATCTAGAAAAAACCCATATGGTATATCAAAACCAATCCACCAACATTTGGGTTGATCATTGAGTGAATGAAGTATAATGGAAACAAATATTACACGAATCAACAATGTTCCTAATGAAAAAAAGTTATTTCAACTCATAAATTTGAAACAGCAATATATAATATTTATATAAAACATGTGTTATCTTATATATGTAACAAGACTAATCCATATAGGTTGAAAAATTATTTTTTGGGTAACATAAGTAAAAAAATATTGGATGATACTCTATGTTGTGATGAATCAATATCTATTTCTCTGTGATCTTCAAATCTAGAAACGACCATTCTATAAACCATGTTATCTTTACATATGGATTCCCAAAAAATAGTATTCATCCCATATTAGATGTGAAAAATAGCGATGTTTAGAATTTTGTGAACCTAGAATTGCCATGGGATAACACAAAATTGCTACTATGATAATAGTTTCTCATGGAGAGTATAATAGACCAAAACTGCATTCACAACATCATGATGAAAACTATTATATATATAATTTTAATTAAATTCTCAAAAAAATCAACAACGTGGGCTTTGTAGGGTCATGATAAATATGAGATGGTATTTAAACCACAAAAATAAATTTTTTTAAGTTTTTATCAATGTTTACAGTGAATTTACCTGGTTATATAATTTATAGAATTATTCTAAATTATATAAGGTAATATATACATCTTTTCTTATAAATAAATGATTTATTAATAAATTAAAATATAAAATTTTTACATTAATGGATTAATTGAAAATTTCCCATTTAGTTTTAAATCAATTTGTTAAAGTGATCAATGGGTAAAATAAAGGCTAATACTAGATATTATTTTTTGTAAATTGTTATAAAATATGTGAAATTTATATTACTTAATAAAATATATGTTTATAAGGTTTCTTATATAGTGAAATATGAAGGATTTCATTTTAAAATCGTGTAAATGAATGTATTAAATGTTTATATTGGATAAAAGTAAATTCTACTAATTTATTTGTCACTACATTATTATGTTAATAATTCATTTATTTATCATTCAAAAATTGTATACCACATGCTTAAATACTATTACTATTATTTTTTTAATTTATTAATTACATTATCCTTGTATTTAATTATTATATTTGGAAATGTGATGTCTACTTATGTTTTAAGTGTTAAACTATATCTATGTTATAATACTTGAATTTAATTACTGAAATTCCAAGTAATAAAACTGATTTAGTTTGCTTATGAATTAAATTAGACATTTTATTAATTTAGAAATAAAAAACAATATGTTAATTATAGTTTTTGATATATGTATAAGTATAATTTAAAAAAATATTTATTTTTAAAATTAAATTTGGGAAGAGGTAATTTGGGACATAATACACATTATTCATGATGCTTATGTCTTTTCTAGAATTCTAATTGTTGGATAACATTCACTCCAAGTACACGCTTTAGGGATTGTTGATTTAATTTGATTTTAATAACTCATATTAATTTATTTTTTATAATTTATAAATTATATTTATTTAGATATGTCTGAATATATATGAATTTTAATTAAAGATAGTATCACATGATATGAGTTGTGTAATAATTTCCACATCAATATGGTTTCAACAAAATAATTTGTTATAAGGAATATGAATATAATCTAAATAATTAGAAGAATGCATATATAAAGGGAATTAAAGGAGATAATATGATGGGATTAAATACTCTTTCATAAAAGTTTTTTCATATTTCTTCTTATTAAGAAGCATATAATGACCTCAATCATTAAATTGTGTAGGTTCTACCATTATAGGTTTCCCATGAGTTATCATGTTCAAGGAATTATGTAAATATCTAAATCTACGATTTTGGTAACCAAATATTATTGGGACAATTGAGTTACACTTGGATGCGAAATAATTAGTAAGGATACTATATAAATATTGTTGATTTTATTCATATGATGGATTGGTGGATGTTTTATATACTAACCATAAAAGATTCATATATAACAAGATTATAATGTTATCGTACCTTAGTATATATGTGTTGAATGGAATGATGAAGAAAAATAATTGTTGATTAATGTATGAAAATTGTAACCCTAATGGATACGATATTGTTTAAATGGGGTCATCATTTTAGTAGGAAAGTGTTTAATATATGTACTTATTAAATTATTTTTAAATTTAATTAATTGTTACTAGAAAGAAACTAGGAAGGAAAAGATCTAGGTGTTTCCTATTTCAAAAAAAAATTGGTGGAAAATTCATTACATTCAAATATTCTTCCCTTATAGTAATGAACTACATTAAACCATTTATTACTTTCTATTTTTTTGAGAATTCAAATTTAATATCATGAAAATTTAATTAACGTATAGTATAGATAGAAATAATAGTTCTACATTGTTCACCCATACATTGATTCATATAAGTATCATGAACTAATAATTTTTATTATAAAACAAAAAATAATTTTGGGGTCGAAAATTGAAGGGAAATGTGAATTTTTGATGAGGTTGGGAGTTCATTTTGAGTAATAGGATTTAAATCAAGAATTATTGAGTCATAGAGTCCCAAAATGACATGTCTGGTTAATTTCTGTGCCTCCAAAAGGGATCCAATGATTGAGCTAGTATTGTAATCTTTGGGTAATGTTTCCATAGATTTATAGAATTATACAATGGATAAATGGTTTTGTTCATTTTTAGGAGAAATAATTAAACTCCCAAATAGTGGAGAGTTTTTTAGATCATTTTCTAATGTGCATGGTTTTCTATAATGGGTAACACTTTGTTTGTGGGAAATAATATAGATTTATTAATTAAATTGTGTCGAAATGGATAATCATGGGGATGAGAATATGAATTTTTTCATAGTTTAAGAAAAACCATGCAATAATTATGTGAGGTGCTACAGATGAGTTTCATAGGGCTTCACATGATTTTTAAAACATCATCACCCAACCTTGTAAGGGTAATGGCCTTAGATAGTAATGTATGTACATGATTTCAATATTTTAGCCAATCGTATGACCAAACATGATTCTCATTAAAAAATGAACTTATGATCTAACCCACCATATTTTAATCCCCAAACAACTTATTCTCATCCTCCATTATGTTAAAACTAACTAGCATAACCAAATACATTTAATCTATTACGTATCCTCATAATTGAATGATTTTGGTATCTATTTCTAGGATTTAATGATGAGTCACTCCCTCTATCTCCCCCAATTCATCCATTACATTTGATTCACTAATTTTTGTTTCTAGAGTTTAGGGTTTTCATTCTGATTTCACTAGAATATGGTTTAATTTATAATTTTGGAAGATGATTTCTTATAGCCTAGTGAGATCTTATCCTGATATAGTATATACACACCATTCTTTGGCATATCGATTTTGGTACATCGCTGTTTGTATTTTTTCATGGGGTTTGGATTAAATTAGAGGAAAATTAATATGCTATGGGTTCTGTTTATGAGGTATTTTTGATCGAGATAGATTTATTGGAGAAATACAGAACGTCTACATAGTTTTGGTTGTGATTTCAGTGTGATTAGAGTGACCAATGATTAATTTAGTGTTTATTATTAATTGATGCAATTTTATTAATTAATTGGAATATTTTCAAATTATTTATCTTTTATATTTTTTTTAATTTGATTATAGTTAATTAATTTTGATATTATTATGTGATTAAGGGAAATATGTGATTGGAAAATTGTCAGTGGACTCCGATGAGAGCAGTTAGGTTTTAAATTAAAAAGATTTGACATAAAATATTTTTTGTGGTCTAATGTACATACCCTAATGTTTTTGTGAATATTATGAGTGAAAACCATAATTTGGTCATCCATATAGTTTAATAATCCTTTATATAAATGAACTATTTTATTTATATGAATTTCACATGGACTTGACAAATAGATAAGGGTCCCGGTGGAATAATATTTCCAATATTGATTTTCTCATCCATTGATGGCAGAGGAATATATTGTGTTTGATTAAATTGAGATATATATACCACTTTAGGGGTTTAAATATAGTTAGTTATAATTTTTCAAATATTCATAGGCTTTTTTTGACATATGAGTAGAGGTATGTGTCATTATGTGAGAAGGTGTCCTGAGCACGCCATGATGAAACCATTTTACAACATAGATCATTTACGCTAGTGCCACAAGAATGGGGTGAGTGTTTCATTTCCATTGTGGTGTCTGAAATTGGTAGGAGTTATTTTGTTGTGATTTTTAATTATTGTGTATGTGTAATAACCTTGGATGACTGGGTAAGGGGATTATGTTGGGTCCATTTCACAAAGGTGGATATGCCTATGAGACTAGTGTGGTTCTATTGTTATGATGAATATGTCAAGGAATGTTGTACTATATAAGTGTCATATATTGAGGTTTATGAAAATAATATGATAGAGGAGACCACGTGGGGGGGTTAGATTCGATGAGATATTGGGTACCATATCAGGTTCCACAGTTAAATATTTACGCACACAAAGTTGCGTATGGGAAAGGGGTAGTGACGATCACTAGTGTAAAATTAAAACCTCAATCAACCATTTGAGCCTGAAGAGGCTATAGTGGTAGATGTGATTGTTTGGGTGGGATGATTCTCAAAATGAGATGTCTAGTAGATACATGGAAATCAAGGGATATGTCTTGGGATACACCCTTAATTGCTACTACTATATGGATTTCCTTCTAGATAGGTCATTCCCTAGATTTTCCAGATAATATTATTTATCCTTGAATGTGTTTTATATAATCATGGAAGGTGATGTGAGCCTCCCAAGTGTTCTATGGGTATGGTTTGGAATAATTTGGACCTGGGATTCAAATAGATTATTGATTTTTGTATATCTTGGACACCCTCTTTTGATTAATGTTTTTACTTTTTTAATAGATTGATAATAAGGAAATATGATTAGTATCAAGATGATATTGTATTTACTTGTATATATTCCTATAAATTTTTAGATGGTATTTGTATGGGATTATTATATGATACTCCATGTATTCATGTGGTTCTATTCTTATTCTAAAACTAAATGATGGATTCATATGCCATGAACAAGCTCCTTGGTTTTGAATATAATGTTTTGAGGGTTCGACATAATCGCCCATAGGTTTGGTTTTCCTCGAATATGGTCCATGGATCCATGATGGATACATTGGTTTTGAGGTTAGTCATATCATCCCCTAGAGTTTTTCAGATGCTCTAAAAATGATATGAGTATCTGGATATTTTATTAGAGTTACAATGCCTTATACACACTTGTTGGAATATGCTCTTGGGTATTTTATTTGGAATAACATAGACACACTTATAGGATTTAACACATGGTTACATGATTTCCCAGGTCATCTCATAGGTTTTTTCAATGTTCTTGAAATTAGTTGGTAGGGTTCTATGAAATATTCAGAGACACTCTCACACTATCCATTGTAGGTTTGGGTCAATTGGGGTTTCATATGAGAACCTAAATATTGACAGTCGGTGTTTATTTACACTTCCATAGATATTTATTTTTTCTATCATGGCATTTCACATGAACATTCATTATAATTAATGTCTGTATAAGGGAACGTGTTGGTGGTTACATCATTAATTTTTATCACACCATTCATTGGAGGCCAGGTCAATTGGGTACCTGAGAATATCTCACTAATAAAATGATTAGGTTTGGTTAGAGGCCGTGTAAATTTAGATAGTTTGTGGTATACTAGATATGATCGGATGTTATGATGTTGTGGGGCTCATGGGTTTTAATAGAGAATTATTTTCCTTCATTTATTTTTATTTATTTGTATAGGTGACCAGCCTAGTGGAATGTATTTCTTTTTTTCTATCAAGACCATGAGGTTGTTTGAAAATATTATTATACATATTCATTATTATAGCATGTTTATTATTGTAAATTGATTCTGTGTACTTTGATTTATGATTAGTATGATGTTTGGATTATTTTTATTTGTTACTATGTTCTAGGATATGTGGGTATAGTCTCAATATAGTAACACCCTAGATCCAAACAATAAGATAGTAGTCTCTATCATAGGAGGAGGTTTCCTGATATCTGAGTGACCTCTACTTCGGCCAGGGAATTTGATGATGGCCTTGAATCATGGGAGAAATTAATGTGGTATTATAATATCTTCTATATGACTAATACCACTATTTTATTTAGATATCAAATTTTTATTACTATTTGGGTAGATGAAATACATGCAATATAGAAATTTCTTAGAGACTGTGATGGATATCGAACTGGTCCATCAAAAACACCATTTATGGTAATACGTCTAGGTTACCAGGGGAATAATATTTCTATTATTCATTTCTGGTGTTTTAGATTATTGAATTTTTTATTTAATAAGGAACTTTTATGTTTTAGTGTATGATTTAATTGTTTTTATCTCATGTAAAAATGGAAAGAGGTCATGTTCATGCATCAAGATTGGAATATAAGAATTTCATGAAATTAATGTACTTCATATGATAGGTATTAATAGAAACACACTATTCAACAGTTTATACTGTCACTAACACCATAAATGGTGATTATGACACCTTGATATTTAAAAACAACACTATTTTAGTAGGCTTAAACAATAGTCAAAGAAAAGCCTAAAAAACTAAATTTTTTTTATTTAAATATTAACATTATAACCGAGATGTTGAATTTAAAGGTATTAAAAATATTAACCAAATAATGAAATATATATAAGCGATGTATTGAATAAAATTTTATTTAAAAATACTTTTGAAATTAGTGATCAATATTCATTACGATTATTTATTTACTTTGGAATAAGTTTTCTTAAAAAAATTATTTAATATTGTTAGTAAATATTATAATAAATTTCTAGAATATAAATAAATTTTAGTTTATAAAAATAATATCATTTTTTAAATCACTATATAAAAATTATCTTTGGATGATATTTTCATATTTTTCTGAAAAGATTAATCTTCTAGTGAACAGTTGAAAAATTATTTTTCTAAAGGCTGTATTTTTATTTAATGCATATAAAAAATTCTATTTTCAATAAAATTATTTAAATTTTATATTACCACTCTTCTATTGTTAGTAATATTACTAATTTCATTGGAATAAATTTTATGATTGAATTTGATATCAAAATATTTTAAAATGTTAATGGAATTTTCCTAAAAAACTATTAATGTATAGGAACTAGGTTTTTATCATAAATAATTAAATTGATCACTATTGGTGACATGTTTTATTTAAATTTATATATTATATATTTCAAAATGTTATTTTACATCAAAATTATCTTTTATACTTTGAGCGAGATAAGAATAAAAGCAATTTTTATGCTTAAGACTGTATTTTACAAAAAGTGATTTTCATCATGTTTTCCTAAATTATGTTCAAATTAATGATTTAACATTGTATGTATTTAATTTGATAAAATTTAATTCACATTATAAATCATGAAAATGAAAATTTTTAAATAGGACCCATTTATTTTTAGTCATTATGAATTGCCACTGTGGAAAATATTATCTCCTATGTAAAGGGTAAACTGGATTAATCTATGAAATAATTAATGATAATGGAATAATTTTTCATCATAACTTATATGACATGATATTACTTCATCAATTATAACATTAGGCTCAAAAATCATTTTCATATAGAAACATTGCAAAAAAATGTCCTATATAATATTTAGAGTAACAAAAACAATGTCACTCTTTGTATTAAAAATGAATTTTACATATCCATATATGAAATAAATAAAGTTATTATTGAATATAAAATTCTATTTTTATATTAGTGAGATTAATTTTAGTATGTACATTTATTTCTAAATTTTTAAATTATTTAATTATCCTAAATACTTATGCAACAAAAATGATATATTTGTTCAATTAATAGAAAAATAATATAAATATTTTAAAAAATATTAAATGTGATAAAATTTAAAATATTTATAGTTTTCCATGAATTTTATATGTAATTGTTACATATTATTATAATTTGAGAAGATTATATTCTCATTATAAAATTTTATTTATAAATTATAAGTATAACTATATTAATAATGTGTAAATTGACAATAATGATATTTTACCAAAATAATATTAGATTAGAATATTTAAAACTAATAAAAATGATAAAATATGTAACGGGGTATATTGTGTAGTCTATAATATTATATAGTTTACATTTTTTATTAAATTTTAATCTTATAATTAAAATTTTAACCCCTTTTCAGTGAAAAAGATGTTATTATAGTTAAGGATATAATAGGCTAACTAAGGGGTTAATCAAAACTATGATGTTTAACATACCACTAAAACATTAAATAATGTTAATTTTCTGATAATATTTGAATAATATAAAACCTTATTTTTCAATTTACATCCATTTACAATAAATTATGTTGAAAAAATAATTATATTTAAATCTATTTAAACGTTTCATGTATGTTCTTTCCCTCCATAATAAAAGGACACCCCTTCATTTACTTATTTACACCACATTATGTTACATATGTTGACTAATTTAAACCAATTTCTTTTATAAATATACTTATCCATTTTTTAGAGGCTTTGCTATCCTCAACAGTCCAACCATAGGATTCTTAACAAAGGATCTAATATAGGTATCCAGATGAAGAGGTAATTAACTTACCTGATCTCTTTAAATTTTTTTTCCCTTCTATTAGTATATGATAAATATCATAAAATATTATTCAATAAATAATAAATATATGGATTTTATATTATGATTATGAAAAAACCATTATCAACCCTCTTTCCCATCAAATGGAAAGTGAAGGCATCAACCATGAGTACGTACAACACACAGTCTCAAAATAGAGATACACATCATTTTTCATTATCATATTTTATGGATTTTAATATGACGTGTTTTCTATCACCATTAGATTTTGTGAAATATTTTTTAAAATAAATTTTACCTATTTAATAATCTATATATGAGGCAACACTGAATTTAGATAGTATTATATGAATGAACATAGTTAATCATTCACTGTATGAAAAACCATGCCAATCATAAACAAAATTAAACACCTAGACTATATTGTGCTACACAGAACACTTTTTTTGGATTTAGCTATATACAATGTTGAGTTCATTCGATAAATTTTGTGAAATGAATGTCCTGATATTATCAATAAACAACATTCTATTAATATAAATATAAATATATTGTTATAGTTGTCATGAATCCATTGTAATGGTGGTTGTAAATAAGAATATTTATATTATTAAAATATTATTTACACTTGTATATAATAATAATTATTTAGTGACCAAATAACTAGAAATAAAAATGATACTCTTTTGAAAATATAGGAAATATTTGGTTTCTAATAAATATTTATGAAATCAAATATATTTTACCATAATAAATTAATTAAAATAAATTTATAAATTATTTTAATGATATATAATATTCATTCAAATAATTAACATTCATATTATTTATTTTACAAGAAATAGAAAAAAAATAAATCCAAATTTATGAAGACAAATATGTAGTTTTCTAAAAAGTAATTTTACAGTCTTTTATTGGTGGACCTATTTAATATCAAAATGTTGAAACATTAATAATTATTATCTAAATAAATTAACTTCATTTATTAAATCTTATTATCAATTTACTTTTTGTCAATTTTTTGTAATTTTTGAGAAGTTTTATTTTTTTAATGAATATTATACAACACTAAATTTTAATTGAAAACTCCATTTTCTTATTATTAATTTATATAGATAAATTATATTTTAACTTTTGTTCATATAATATTTAAATCAATTATACATATATTAATACAATATATGATATTATAATCAATTTCATATTTAAATCATATATGAAAACATTCCAAAATTTTGAACATTTCCACATTAAACAACTATTTTTTGGTCCTATCTCTATGATTAATTTTAAGTTAATATTTTCCACTTATGTGTATAAAATTTATAAACATGGATTTAATATTCAAAATCATATTAAATCATAATTTATATTAAGTTCATATTATTTTTTGACATAAAATATTTAAGAATGTAATTGAAATTATGTAGAGTGATTAAGGTAAAAATGAGTTTACTTAGTGGTTAATCATTATCCTAAGGGGCCAAATATCATAGAAATAATTCAAAACACCATTTTCTAGAAATATTTCTTCCATGTACCCAATTGGATAAAAAATATACCATTACTGGGGGCACATGATATAAGTTATAACTCTATATAGAGTTTTTCTTTATATATTTAAAAGAATGGAACTCACCCTCCACTATGAAAGAGCACTCACCCACCTCACTTATTCACACAACTCAAGAAATATGGCTTATCCAAACCCTGAATTATATGCTCCCAAATTCCATACTGTAATCTGAGAAGAATCAATTTTGGAATAAATCCAACCAAGTAATCCATTTTGTGCAATTCAAAAGGAGTTACCCAGTGAAGAGATAACATCCTTCGACAAGAACTTTTGTTTTAATTAATTATCCACCCCCATTAATTCTTCTTATTACAAGATTATATTTCATTTTATGTATCATAAATATACAATGAATTTTTTATGATAATTTTATGACTAAAACCCATACACACTTCAATAAAATGGGCTATATAGCCATTAACTATTTGTACGGTGGACTACTTCTTCAAGATCCTATGACATTCCTTCTTCCATTACTGCATATCAAGGTTGGTAATCTAGATGGAATTGATATTTTTATGTGATATATAGGATATATATTATTAATTTATTCTTCTATAATTATTAAATATCACATATCTTCAGGGATTCTATTTTGTGGGAATATGATATCTTCTTTTTTGGATGTGTTGACTGCATCCTCTTCAAAGAGAAGTAAATCTTTCACACATTACACAGAATGTATTAAGGATGTGTTCAATAAAAATATATAAAATATCTGATCTAATAATTATACAATAATTATATATATATATATATTTATTTAATTTTATTTCTTTCTATTAATAAGATAATAAAATAGAAACAACGTTCATGCGTATGTACGACCTACCATCTTCATGAACAGTTTATTTCATTTCATATTAATATCATTTATAGATTATTATAAATATTATCATAGTGAATATAAATTATATTTAAATAAAATTTTAAATTATTTAAACAATTAAATTATATTTATGTAAGAGGGTCATGAATAACAATTCAAAACATATTAAAAAATTGGTTATTACTCAAAATTTAACATTTCCATGCAATTGTTAACAAATGTGTAATATAAATTATTTATAAAATCATATATTGTATGATATATAACAACATGGTTTTTGGTAGGTTTATGAAAATTATATAATTATTATAAAGGCAGTTTGGACATGTTTGAGGAAAATCAAGACTTAAGGTAACCGTTTTATAATATCACTTTTATTTCTGCATGACCTTTATCATATTCACTAATTGATTATTTTTTGTGGTGTATATTGTTTCTATTAATTTATTATATTATAGTTATCCATAAAAATATTGTTATTTAAAAGTATATTTTATTAATATATTTCAGTGGGGGTATGGTTCAAAAGGTACCATATCGTTAAGGTAATTTTGCCTCAATATGTTTTATTTAAGACACATTTTATGTTATACACCTATTTTCTTTTATAAGGTTAATATGCTGTAATTTGAAATGTTATTTGATGGATAACATTTTTTCATGTAATTATATTCCTCATGTGAGTTTTTTATTTCATGGGGATTATGAATCAATGTTACCAAAGTGGTATGATTTTATTTTTACAATTTCATCATTTATTTGGACTTTTTTGGATTATGAATCAATTTATGAAATATTAGGATCCATATCTCAAAAATTAACATGAATATTCTTAATCTATATTTCATCATGTTTTATTCAAGTACACGTACCATTTTTATTGTCATTGGTTCTTAAAATAATTAAAAAAATATATTTATGGAAATATTGATTCCTTTCTCTATTCAGTCAAAATTCTATTTTCTTCTAAAAAATTATTTTATAAAAATATCAAATAAATATTTTTTAATACCATTCTATGATTTTTTAAAGACATTTTTAACCATGTTTTACCTTTATGTTTTCTAATTTATTTACTTCTCATTTTCTAATCAAAGAAATTTTCTAATAATCTTACTACACCGATAGAATGATCTGTATGTACAGATTTATCATCCTTATGAAATTATTTTATTTAAATCCCCATTTTCATGGTTACAAGATTTACTTTATGTAAAATTTTAGTTCGTATTATTATATAAATTATCTTTTTCCGAATTTTCATTACAAAATAATGTTTTATAAAAACGTTTTAATGGATAAAATGATTATAAATTATTTTCTAGACATCCATTATATTTTTTAAATGAAAATGTTTTTCAAAAATCTATGTTATTTAAAATGGGTATTAAATGAATTTAAAATCAATATTTATAAGTTTTCATGGAAAATGGATTTTTAAAAATTTTTGTTTAAAAGTTTTTTAAATTATTTTGAAATCTTGAATTATTCTTATTATGGAAAAACTTCTTCAAAAATGTTTAAACATTAAAATGAATTTTATATGATATTGAAGACATAATTTATATTTTTTGAAGGAAATTTGTTTTTTAAAAGGTTTTATGTTATCATTTTAATAATTTTCAATCTCCCATTATATTTTTTCCTGGAAAAACATTTGAAAAAATGTCTATTGTTTAAAAAGTGTTATATGTGATATAAAAATAATCCATTTTATGTTTTCAAGTTTATTTTCTAAGAAATAGGTTTTAAAGAATTAATTATGATTCAAAAATCATTTTTAAATGGGTAAATGATATTTTCATCTACAAATTATTTAAATTATTTTATAATATTATTTTATTAATTTTAAATTGTAGTTTTCATGGAAAATAATTTTAAAAATGAATCTTATTTTTTCAAAAGTGATTTTGAATAAAGGATAATATTCCTTATGAAATGTTCAAATTGATATTTCAAAGTGATTATCCATATAATATTTCATGAATTTATAGTGTGTCAACATTACAAGGGATATGATTCAATGATTCTATTCTTATTCCTTCATTGAATTGTTTATCATGAAGATGAATTGTTATTTAAAAAACCTATTCCCATTTCATGAGTTATGTAATGATAAAACTATTAATATATCTTTTTTATTTCATGGGTTTTTTGATGATGAAATTATTTTTAATCCTGTATCTTCTCTACATGATATTGTGTGATAAAATTAATTTGATACCAATTTCATTTTTCAGACATGATATTATGTTTATGAAACCGATTTCATTTTATGTGTCATGATATGTGAAATATTTTATAATATTATAGAAAACATATGTATGATATCATTATGTGATGGGTGGGACCTATATCACCCTCTAACCAATTGGGTAATTATTTATGTATCATGAGATAGATATGGATATAACAGGGATTGAACATGATTCAGTAAAGGAATTTTTCTAATAAGATTGTCTTACGAGTGAACCTTGAATACTAATATGGTATTGGGAGGGAAACATGATGACAACATTGGTCTTGTGAGTGAACCGTAACTTATAATTTATTTTGGGAGTAAACCAATTCTACTATAAATAAGGATCCTCTACTGGGGATAGTGGTTTGTCCCACCTAGGTTCAGAACCCATGATGTACCCATATAAGTTTTTTAAATGAGGCCAAAATTATAGGGAATGATTTCATACTCTTACATATTTTACAAAAATAAATTGTCTTATTCCTATGTTATGATTTAATGGTTTTTAAAATTTATTCCCTAATGAATCATGTATTATGAACTACCAATCCATATTCTATGACTCATGTATATGATATATTATATTAATATATAATATTCAAATGATAGCCTCATGATATCAAAACCATATAATCATATTATTCTTACTAATATACTTTATTTATCCCAATAGAACATATGATATTATCCATTATTATGTTTCATGTCCCCAGGTTATAAATAAAGGTTTTTAAGTAGGAGTACTAATGTGGGAGATCAATATTGGAGATCTTCATGATATTTCACCATGTTAGATATTTTTTCCCATATTTTGAATGACATAATACTATTACACTCCTCCGGAATGTACATTTTTTAATCTATTTAATATTCATATAACATTATTTAATATCCATGTATGTTAATATTGAGTCACTATAGTTTATATAAAACAAATGGTTTAGTGTAATTTTGGAGACTAGTATAAGAAATCATTAGTGATATCACTAGACATGATTCTATATATATATCTTGGGATTTATTTAATGATAAGGCTACATATTAGTTAATGATTATTAAAATGACATTGACTTTTGGTAAAGGTTATAATGAGTGTTTTCATTAAAAAAATCATTTTATGGGTACTACAAGTGGATTTGGGACTGACCTAGATACACATTTGGAAAAGAACCCCCAAAGACACCATATTGAGATAGACTCAATCTGGAATTACTGCAAACCAATGAGCCCTGCTACACACATTTTTTGAAACTCCTAGTGGATATGATTTCTGAATTCACAAACTCATTATGAACAATCATGAATTATTTAAATAAAAAATGAATATGAATTAACTAGGATAATTCTATGGTGCATATATTAAAGATGTAGCTGTCATTATTTAGGCAGGATATAAGTTATTTTTTACGAATATGAGATTTTATACTATGATAATTGTGGTTAACACTATTATTTCTTGTTTTAGTCAATGTGGGGAACCAACATGAACTGTAGAAACATTTAATTTCAAGGAAAATTCATAGCTGGTCTATAAAATGTGATTTTTATTATAGAAATAGCTGTTGTGATCGTGCCTAATCAGTGTTAATGAAAAAATATTAATAACTATCAATATAATCATCTCTTAGTCTCACCATTTAAGATAATGAAATAGTTAGACAAGAATTCATGAAATGGATACCATAGAGGAAAGATGATTCAATTTCGTAAATTCCTAGAATGTGGGAAGAAACAACAAAGTGAATGTCTCTATAGAATAAGAAGATGTTGTGACTCTTGAAAATAAGAACACAATGAAAAAAAATATAGAGGGAAAAATGAAATGTTCAATTAATTAAATTGATGAAAATATTTTTCTCCCTTTTGTATAATAATCATTTGAAATATTTATGTTTGTAGTGGATGTGAATTATAAAAATCTATCTCATATGTAAGAAATTCCAAAAGAGGATTATAAAGTGATTATGAGTAATGGTTATATTTATTATTATGATGAGACTACAGGTGAATTGTGAAATTATAGTGGAATTAATCAATAAGATGAGGATTCCATGTAAATGTATTATGTATGATGTCGGGTGACCTATGCGTTTATGTATTTGGACTGAATACTTATGAGTAGTGATATATATAATTATTTTTCAATTTTCATATTTATATGTATATAAAATAATATGTTGAATGGTTCTGATGTAATATAAAAGTGATCTAATATTAAGGTTATATTCGTAGGAAACACAATAATTCGGAAAATATAACCCTTAATATGTACTTATGTTAAGATAGTGATGTTTGGTTACAGATATATTGTAGATGAATATCTAAATTGAATGGTACTAATTACCTTGGAAATGATGAATGATTTTTTTTAAAAAAAATAATGCTATCATGGATTGATTTTACCACTTTTTTGGATGAAAATAATATATCCTATAAACTCTGGAATAAGGTAAAATGCATGTTTTTTATAAGTATTTATGTTAAATTCGTTTATTAAAATATTTCAAGAGTTTATACAATAATGATATTAACATGTTTGGTATTTTAATAATGATAGATACTTTATGGTATATGGGGGATCAATGTTAACATAATTTATGGAAATTTATTGAAAAAAATTATAATTTTTTGTATTCAGATTTTAGAATGGTTATAGGGTTAACAAATTCTGGAAAGCATATTATAAACTTTGGATGATTATTTTTTGATTAATTTATTTTATCACTATAGGATTATTTATTTATATTCGATAATCTGTGCTAACCATTTTTCTATAATGTTAAATAACGACATATGGAATGACTTATCATTCTACCTCAGGATCTCTTAATACTATAAGAGTGAAAAATTCACCTTTATTTATTGGAGTAATAGTTGAAGTAGAAGTTTATAATGATGGAACCAAAGGGTGAGATTGTGAATATGAAAAGGAATTAAATAAATTAGTATATTTAAATATATTTTTACATAGTAGAATAACTAATCGACTATCAAAAAAGTTATTTTACAATATCTATCCTAATACCTTCATTTATGTTGATCGTATGGCCTTATCAATCATCACAGATTAATGGTTTTGAGGAGCTTAACCTTCCATTTATCATTCACATGATGGTGATCAAAGATATTTATCACTCTATATAATTAGTTATTATTTTATTCCATGTAAAAAAATCGATCCCAACCTATGTCCTCCTAGGTGTCATCCTAGTTATGAGTTTTTTTGTGTAATAGTTATGGTTCGATCATTCACTTTTAAATTATGTTTGGGTATTCATTTTTACAATATGGGTTTCTATTAAAGAAAATTTCATTTATCATTCCATTTATATAACTGAAAACTTTTGTGTCGAAATTTATTTTTTGGGTGTTAGAATGTAACACATTGAGATTATATAGATTTTTTAATTAAATAAATATTAACATTATTTTTCATTTCACTCAATACTGAATATAGCCTATGTTATAAGAAAGAACCATGTTATGATTTAATTGTACACAATAAACATTAGATCTTATGCTACACAAATCACATATATATATGATTTTGGTACACAAATATATATGTCTAGCATGCGATATATTCAATTTTTTGTTCCATCGATAACATAAATGACACATAAGAACTTATTTTACAAAACTACTACATACTATTAATATTATTATAAAATTATTATTAATGATTTCACAAAGCCGTTGGAATTGTGATAATGTATAATATTAATTAAATTGTTAAAATAATAATTAAACATGTATATAAGAGGAGTTATTTAGTGAATAATTAACTATAAAATAAAATAAAACTATTTTAAAATATAGGCCATCATTTATTGGAAACTTCTATTTATCCAACCAAACATGTATTATCTTAATAAATTTATTTTAGAAAACATTGAATTGTTTTTAATTGTAGATAATTTTATTATATTAATTCCACTATTTTAATTTTCATATTATCTGTTTTTTAGAAAAGAGATCAGAATAAATCCAATTTTATTATAAAAATATATGTTTTTCTGAAAGGTAATTTTGCCACCTTTTAATAGAAAACCTATTTTAAATAAAACTACTGAATATTTAATAATTTTAATTTTAATAAATAAAATTCATTTTTTAATGTGGAATATAATAGTTTACTTTTGGTTAATTTATTGTATTTTTATGAGATGATTCATTTTTATTGAATAGTAAAAAATACTAAAAATTAATTGAAAACTACATTTTCATCTAATTTATAAGTGTTTTTAAATTATATTTAAAATTGGATTTAGTGGATATTTATAACACTTTATAATATATTAATATAATTTAGGTCATTTTAATCATTTTCATTGTTGAATTGGTTATAAAAACGTATCTATCTTGTGAAGATTTTTACTATATGAACGAATTGTTTCATCATGCCTCTACGATTAATTTTAAATTACTTTATACCACTTATATGAATAAAATATCAAAAAATGTATTCAATAATTTCAGTAATCATAATTTAATATTTTTAATAAGTTAAAAAAATTGATCAAAAAATTAGTGGACTTAATTAAAGTTAATTATATTGATTACGGTAAAAATGAGTTTACTTATTGGTTAAAAATTAACACCGGGGGCCAAATAACCTATAATAATGTAAAAAATACATTATAAATGTAAAGACCTGAAAATTTCAAGAAATTTTTTTTCTTAATTTATTTGGAATTTTATGAGTCTGTGGCTTCTGACGGCACTTGATTCTGAGGCCCGGTGTGCCGAAAATCAATTTCGGAAGTTGAGATTAGGTATGTTCAGTAAACGAACGAGTATGTTTTCCTATCATTTGAACCAGTGCTTGGAATTAAAATTCGAGGGCACCGATGAACTCGCAGCGCCGGTAATTTCTTAAGGGTACCTTTACCGTAATTGCGTTTGATGGGAGAAGAGGTTAATTTTCTGTTTTTATTTAATGAATTAATAAAAATACGTGTTTGATGTTTTTATTTGTGGAGGGTGGTTATTATATTACAAAGGGGGAGTTAGATGTGGGTCCCACAACCACCAAACCTCCCATGGGAGAGTTTAGTGTGGTGGGGCCCACGCGATACACTAACTCCACACCTCCCCCATAAACCCCTTGACCTACCCATAACTCACCCCTTATTTATTACATGACAAATCCACTCATTTATTGGAGAGGACCCTCTCCACTTTCCATCTCTCTCTCATCATTTAACTTTTGCGATCATTTCAATTAATTAATGAGTTTGAATTAATTTGAATTGAGATATAAAGTTGTTAAGATGGGGGGAAATCCCATTTTAATATTTGGCCCGGAAAATATTGTGTGGAGAATCCCTGGAGAAGTAGAATAGCTCCCTCCCTCCATGAAGAACTGTTCTCATTCCAACGGATCATAAATGAACGACGCTCGAGCCAGGATCGAAGGCCTTTGTAGAAGCGACGAACGCTAACGATCATCATCACCATCATCTCGTCCCTTGAAACGACGTCAATGAGCTGACGTCCACCCATTTGTGATATCGTCAACGAACGGAGAACCTTGAGGTAGGGGTAGTTATATTCAAGTTTTAATGTCATTCATCATCGTTCTTTAAATTCATGAGTTTCGTTTGGCCTCTTGATACCATGTTGACGGAAAAGGGCTCGGATCGCACGAACACAGTTTGACCCTTCCCCTCTCGTTTGTTGATTGTGGATGATGGAGACAGACTGTGATGAACTGGCCGGAGATGGGCCAACCATGAGTAGTTCGTCAGCGCATGATTTTTCGGGTTGCTGTAATGGCGTGGCACCGTCGTTCCGCACAGATTAGAGAAGGACCGTGGTTGGGGCGGGCCGTCGTGGAGGGGTGCGGCGCGGTCGCGCCTCCCCGGAGCTACATGGATCGCGACCGGGGCGGTCCGCGGTGGAGGGGCACGGCGCCGTTGTGCCGCGCCTGAGATATAGGGGCCACGGTCGGGGCGGGCCACAGCAGCACGGCGCGGTGCCGGTTGAACAAAGCCGGGGCCTAAGGCCGCAGCGGATCTGGAAGGGTGGCCGCCTGTGCCGGCCGCCGGTGCCACCAAGAGGTGGGACCCGAGGGGGTCCCGCGGTTACCCAAGGGTCGGAAATCGTGGCAGGATGTTTCGAAGAAACCAGGGGGTGTAACCCCCCGAAAAGAGGCTAGGGAGGGCCCCACTACATGCCGCCAGCCCCCCTTGTCGGCTAGCCATGCGGCCAGCCTCGTGGGCCACGTGCGCAGGGTCACGCCAGCCGGAATGGGCCGTGGCCAGCCGGGTCGGGCCGTGCCCAATGGGGATGGACCCAGACACGGGTTGGGTTGACCCGGTTCGGGCCGGCCTAGGGGGTGTTTGGCCGGGTTGGACCGGGCCCAGACCCCCTATTTTCATACCATTTTTAGGTAAATAGGCATATCATGAGCTATAGACCTCCGATCGACGAACTTCTAGTTGCATATGATTCCTTGTATCGATACGGTTCTTTATATATATTACACACAAGGATTCAGTGATATTTGTGTACAATCAGGTTGGTTCGAACTCCTAACCAACCAGGCCATCAGAGCGAAAAAACTTTTAACATGAGGACCGAACATCTGATTGATGTGTCATTGACTACGCTGGTTTCCTCTTGACGAGATGTTTCTTTTGGTTTACTTCACCTGATTTTTGGACGCAGTTGGAGTATAGACAGGTTGTAATGTACCCAAAATCCAACCGGGCCCCTAGAACAGAAATGATAATAACTCACAGGCTGGGCATCCGATTGACGTTCCGTTTATTGCGTTGAGACCCTTATGACGAGGAAGTTCTTAAAGATACTTCCTCGTGGAACTTCGTGACACTTGGAGTGTCTAACAGTAGCTCGTGGATCGGATTCTCCTGGATATGATCATACGGAGTATGGTGACCATGTATCTGGTAGAGACCTGATGACTGCTTGTCCAATTCGTATCAGAATGACTTGACTAGACTAGTGGGTAGCACTACTGTGTTGGGGTGGTAGACCCATTGCGGGGAGCACTACTTTTTTGGGGTGGCAGACCCATGGTACTCGACAGTAGGAGTAGCTCTGTTGGCTAGATGGTGGAGCACTACTATGTTGGGGTGGCAGACCCACAGTACTCAATAGTGGAATAGTTCCTCAGCAATCTAAGGTTAGTGAGTAGCACCTCGAAGTCGTGGAAGGACTACTGCACTCAACATAGGAGGAGTTCTCCAGCAGCCGTATTTTCTTCATAGTGAAGAAAACAAATCCTAGTTTGAGCTGAGTCAATGACCTTTGTGTTTTCTTCATGATTGAGATGGGTTACTTGATTACTTATGTATATGTATGGGCATATACCTAAGTAACGTTTATCTGTTGAGATATTTTTTTGTGGTATATCCTTATTGTATTTAGTGAGACCTTGAGAGTCTTGGGGTTCTTACTGAGTATCATTATACTCACCCCTGCAGGGCTATGCCCGCACCTCGTTGTGTTGGATGCAGACGATGGACATCGCTGATGGAGACTGAGTATACAAGGACTGGACGGTAACTGGAGGTGGACCTCATGACGAGTCGGTACCCAGAAGATTATTGAAGGATGAAGGAATTGAGGGGGCTATCTGTACCTACCCTTCAGGTAGGATCCGTGGTGGATGATCCAGGAGCTTCTTGTCACCTTCAAGCTGTTTTTTCATTTACCTTGTAGTTTACAATTCGGATTGTATTTCTGGCCCCAAACTTTCAACACTACTTCTGTTTTCAGTTTTACTTAGTGTTTTCTTCCACTTGTTCTCTGGTTGTATTTGTTTACATTTCATAGAGGCAATGCCTTCCCTTTTTATCGGGATGTACATCATTGGTGCTAGTCGCCAGCCCTTGGCCTTTGGAAGGCGGGCTTGGGGTAGTCACGGCATGGGCCCCTAAGATGGGTCCAGGAAAATTGTTATCAGAGGATTTTGTTCTACCGCAAAACCTAGGACTCTGATATTTTCTTTCTGTGAAGCAATAATGTTAAGGGTACTAAGTGTGGTATTCAGTTCAGGGAGTCTAGTGTTGGTGTGGGTGGCTGATGTATACATACACCAGGACCCTGAATTTTGATTTCCGACTCAGTGAAAAAAACATTGATTGCATCTGTGTTTTCAAATGTTTTTTTTAAATCAGCTCAATGCAGGTTAGCTCACAAGGTTTAGTCTTTTGACTAGGTCACATCTGTTTGTTTCAGGATGTCTTCACCTAGTTAGTCGGCGTGGTTACCGAGTGAAGAGAATGATGATATCAAACTGAGAATCGAGGCCCCAGTACAAGGCCCTCTTCCAGTTGATACCACAACAAAGAGTTCACGCTGCTTGAGATTGTTGCAAGAGTTCAAGCGATAAAGGCCTCTGACGTTTCGAGGAATGTTGGATTTTCAGACAGCTAGGCACTGGCTGAAGTTTATAGCACGAGCTTTCCAAATAACTGGGAAACCCACTGACTTGATGGTGTACCTAGCTGTTATTCTCCTTCAGGGAGCACCTGAGAGGTGGTGGATCCATATTCTCTAGTTTTGCGACAAGATGACCTTCACATATGGAAACATTGAGACATTCTTCAGGGTGGAGTTTATACCAGTGACTCTACACTCTGAGCGCACTCAGGAGCTGCTGCCTTTGCCGTAGGGTTTTCCTTCAGTAAATGGGTCATCTATAGGCAGTAGACGGATAATTTAGAGGTCCAAGAGGACCAGGCCAATAGGTGGGTGACCTCAAGTTATAGGTTTGGTAGTGCGGGGATCCCAGGGTGGAGTCATAGCTAGCCTTATGAGGAGCAAGAAGTGCTATGCATGCGGAAAAAAGGGTCACATGTCTTGAGACAACCCGACCTATCCAGCAGATGAACAGAAGGCATTGGAGGAGCCACTGAGATAGAAACAATGGTGGGATCATGACAAACAATCGAGCGGTGGACAAGGCATTAGGGCTCTGTATGCAGGTGGAAAATAGCGAGACTAGTTCTAGGCATGGAGGCCTTTGTTCTTGGTGCTTCTAGTTTCCATGTTATTGTTGTTGTGTTTGCTTTGTGTTTTTGTAATTCGATCTGCAGTAATAAAAGACACTTATCATTTTGACGTTCACATTAATGTCCTTTTTGTATGGTTGAAACTAAGAGGTTCCAGTTTAAATTGTTGACTTGACCCTCACTCGTGAGATTCCTACTGGAGGATACCCAGTAACCACACACTGATCCTGACAATGTGACTGAACCCTTGTAGGAGAGAGTAACGTTTGGATCTCTTAGTATTAGCGTCGAGGCCTTAAGATGTCATTAAATAAATGAATTGTACCATTCATGTCAGGAATGACTGTATTAGAAAAATAATGTGGTTCATCCAGATGATGAGACTAGACTTCTCTTTTCGGTAGTGGAGAAATCTCATCAGCTCTATGGTAGAACATATAAGAAGAAAGGTGGAGATGAGTTCTTACAATTGGCTAGTCACATCCATTGTTCGTTGAGCGGACGGTTTACGGTTCTCTCTAACTCAGTAGTCTCAGGTGTATCTTCTCTCATAAGGACATTAACCTGAGATAGCTGTGATGGATTGTTTTCCTCCCGGACTATGACTCAAAGATAGTTTATACTCCTAGAGAGGGTAACATTGTAGAAAATTCTCTTAGTAGGATATCGGGCATTCAAATGTTAGGAGTGGCAAGGCAACAGCTGGACGCGTTTAAGATATCCTTTGTGAATAGGGATGAAGTCAGTACGTGTAAAACCAGAGATGTTTCATGCTACGACGGAGAAGTTGCAGATCATCCAGGAGCGGATGATGACTGCACAGAGTAGACCAAAGTCCTATACTGATAGGATATGAGACCACTGGAGTTTTAGGATGACGACCACGTCTTCTTACAGGTCTCACCTCGATGGGGTCTATGGTGTTTTGGCCAGGACGGCAAGTTATCTCCGTGTTTCATCTAGCCATTCCACCTCATATGAACCAGTTGTATGACGTCATCCACGAATCTCTACTGAGGAGATGTGTGCATGACATATCTGTCATCATCCACCACGGAGAGCTGGACATCGATGATGGGGTGACTTTCATGGAGTTCCAGTAGAGGTTTAGGATCGACATGAGGGAGTGCTATGGTGACTGTCGATTCCTCTTGTGTGCTTTCGCCGGCAGCACAGAAACCTCCAGGATAGCACATGTGAGCGGGAGGATGAGATGCATTCTCAGTACCTTATTTCGTTTACCTATTATTTGATGTAGATTTATGGGGACATAAAGCCCTGAGGTGGGAGTAATGTAAAGACCCTGATATTTCAAGGATATTTTTTTGTTAGTTTTATTGGAATTTTATGAGTATGTGGCTTCTAACGACACTTGATTCTGAGGCCCGGTGTGCCCAAAATCAATTTCCAAAGTTTTTCTCAGGTACATTCAGTAAACGAACTAGTGTGTTTTTCTATCTTTAGAACCAGTGCTCAGAATTGAAATTCAAGGGCACCAATGAACTCGTAACACCAGTAATTGCTTAAGGGGACCTTTACTGTAACTGCGTTTGATGGGAGATGAGGTTAATTTTCGGTTTTTTTTAAGGAATAAATAAAAATATGCGTTTAATGTTTTTATTTGTGGAGGGTGGTTATTATCCTACAAAGGAGGACTTAGTGGTGGGTCCCACACCCACCTAACCTCCCATGGGAGAGTGTATTGTGGTGAGGCCCACACGAGACCCTAACTCCTCACCTCCCCCATAACCCCCTTGACCTCCACATAAATCTTCCCTTGTTTGATACATGACAAATCCACGCATTTATTGGAGTGGAGCCTCTCAACATTCCATCTCTCTCTCATCATTTAGTTTTTAACAACTGTTCAATTAATTAATGAGTTTTAATTAATTTGAATTGAGATGGAATGTTGTTAAGAAGGGGGAAAATCCCATTTCAATATTTGGCTGGGCAAAATTGTGTGGAGAATCCCTGGAGAAATAGCAGAGCTCCCTCTATCCACGACGAACGGTTCTCCTTTCGACGGATGCCCAATAAACAATGCTCGAGTCGGGATCGAAGGCCTTTGTGGAAGCGAAAAATGCTAACAATCATCGTCACCTTCATCTCCTCCCTTGCGACGATGTCAACGAGCCGACATTCACCCTTTCGTGATATCATCAATGAAGGATGAACCTTGAGGTAGGGTTTTTTATGTTCATTTTTAATGTTGTTCATCATCATTCTTCAATTTCTTGACATTTTTTTGGCCAATTGATACCATCTTGATGAGGAAGGGCTCGGACCGCAAAAACACGGTCCGACCCTTCCCATCTCATTTGTCGTTTGTGGACGATGGAGGTGGACTGTGATTAACTAGCCGACGATAGGCCGACCACGAGTGGATCATCATCGCATGATTACCGGGTCGCCGCAAAGGTGCGGGACTATCATGTCGTGCAGATTAGAGCCGGACTGCGGTCAGGGCGGGCCGCGGCAGAGGGGCGCAGCGCCGTCGCACCACACCGGAGCTAAATGCACTGCAGTCGCGGCGGGCCGTGACCGAGGGGCACGGCGTTACCGTGCCACCCCTAAGCTATAGGGGTTACGGCCGGGGCGGACCGCGGCAGAGGGGCGCTACACCGGTAGAACAAAGTCACAGCCTAAGGTCGCGGCGAATCTGGAAGTGCGGCCGGCTGTGTCGGGTCAGACCGGGCCCATACCCCCTATTTTCGGGCGGTTTTCAGTTAAATAGAAATATCATGAGCTACGGACCTCTAATTGGCACACTGTAGGTTGAGTAGGATTCCTTGGATTGAGAAGATCATTTCGGTATATTACACTCAGGGTTTTGGCGATGTTTGTGTACGGCTAGGGCGGGTCCCACTGGGGGCCGCCAGCCGCCCTGATCGGCCAGCCACGCGACCAGCCACGTGGGCTACATGCATTGGGCCGCGCTGGGCCACGTTCAACCAGGCGGTACCCAAGTCAGGTCGACACGGTTCGAGCCGACCCAGGGGTTGTTGGGTCGGGTCGGACCGGGCCCAGACCCCCTATTTTAGGGAAGTTTTCAGTTAAAAAACAATATCCTAAGCTACAGACCTCCGATCGATGCACTGTCATTTTCAAAGGATTACTTGGATTGAGAAGATCGTTTCGGTATATTACACTCAAGGTTTTGGAAAAGTGTGGGTACGGCCGCGTTGTTTCGAACTCATAACCAACCGGGCCATCGAAGTGGAAATGCTTGTAACTTGAAGACCAGACGTCCTATTGGCGTACCGTCGACTAAGATGGTTTCCTCTTGACGAGACGGTTCTTTTGGAATACTTCACCTGAGTTTTGGATGTAGTTGGAGTATGGTCGTGTTGGATTGTTCCCAAAATCCAACAGGGACCCTCGAACGGAAATGCTAATAACACACAGACCGTGCATTCGATTGACACGCTGTCTATTCCGTTGAGACCCCTATGACAGGGAGGTTCTTAGAGATACTTCCTTGTGGAACTTCGTGAAACCTGTAGTGTCGACCAGTAGCTCGTGTAGAAGATCCTCCCGGAGACGAGCATACAGAGTACGGTGACAATGTAGCTGGTTGAGACCTGAAGACATCTTGTCCGATTCTTATCGAAATTACTTGACTAGCCCAGTGGGGAGCACTACTATGTTGGGGTGGTAGACCTATGGCGGGGAGCACTACTGTGTTGGGGTGGCAGACTCGTGGTACTCGACAGGAGGAGTACCTCTGTAGGCTAGTAGGGGATCACTATTATGTTGGGGTGGAAGACCTGCGGTACTCGATAGTGGAGGAGTACCTCAATAGTCTAAGGTTAGTGAGTAGCAACTCGGAGTCATGGAAGGACTACTACTCTCGACAGTGGAGGAGTTCTCCAGCAGCCGTGTTTTCATCATCATGAATAAAAAAATCCTGGATTGTACTCAGTCAATGACCTTTGTGTTTTCCTCATGATTGAGATGGGTTACACGATAACTTAGGTATATGTATGGGCATATATATAAGTAAAGGTCATTTGTTGAGATCTTTCTTTGTGGTTTATCTTTGTTGGATTTATTGAGACCTTGAGGGTCTCGGGGTCTCTACTGATTATCGTTATACTTAACCCTGCATTGGCTATGACCGCACCTCGTTGTTTTGGATAAAGATGACAGGAAACGCTGAAGGAGGCCAAGTGTATGAGGATGGGATGGTACCTGGAGGTGGGCCTCATGACGAGTTAGTACTCAGAGGAGGATTGACAGACGAGGGTGCTGAGGGGGGCTATCTGTACCTATCCTTCAGGTAGGATCCATGGTGGATGATCCAGGAGCTGGTTGTCATATTCCAACGGTTTTTTCTTTTACCATGTACTTTATAGTTGGGCTTATATTTCTGGCCCCTTACTTTCAGCACTACTTTTGTTTTCAGTTATACTTACTGTTTTCTTCCGATTGTACTCTTGTTGTGTTTTTTTACCTTTCTTAAAGGCAATTCCTTCCCTTCTTTATCAATATTTACACATTTGGTGCTAGTCGCTAGCCCCTGGCCTACGAAATGCTTTTTTGGGGTTGTCACGGCACGGGCCCCGAGGACGGGTCGTGACAAGAAATATGTATTTATACGATTTCCCATATTTAATAGAAAATGGAATATTATTGGAGGCATATTATGTAAGGTATTAATAACAAATTTTTTTACCTATTTATATTTACAAGAATGAAACTCTTCCACCACTATTAAAGAGAACTGACCCCATCACTTCTTCAAACCACTCAAACCGTTATTATCTAATAAAACCAAGAGAATATCTTCCAAAATTACCTAATTTCATCATATAACACTAAATTTTTTTATATACTACCTTATATTCCCTTTAATATAATCCAAAATGATTTACCCAAAGGAGAGGTAACATCCTTAAATAAGAACATTTTTTATATTTCATTATCCACCCTAGAAATTATACATATTCCAAGATTAAAAAATATTTAGTATCCTAAATATAATAATAAGTTTTTATGTTACTATTATATCCTATAGTAACACAAAGTTCTATCAAATGTTATACACAAGGATCATTCGTGTGTTTGTCAGACTTCTACATCCCGTTATGATGTCATTATTTCATTCATTACCACCTATTAAGGATTGTAATCAATATTTAAATAATTTTTTATATGATATATATTACATTTACTCTGTATTTATTATTATCGAATTATTTTATATCAAATACCTTCATGCTTTGAATTTTGTGGGAGTATGATTACATTGTTTGTGGATGTGTGGACTACAACCCCCTCAAAGCGATGAGATTAATTCACACTTTACATGGAATGTATTAATGATGAATTTATTAAATTTATATTATATATGTGATATAATAATGATACATTATTGATAATATGCTTATAAATATAATTAAGTTACATTCATTCTATCTATATGAAATGAAAATTGAAACAACATTCATGTATACGTACGACAGATGGTCTCCATGTACGGTATATTCCATTTCATATTTATGTCAACAAGATATTATTATAAATATTTATATAATTAATATATAAAATATTTATATTATATTATAAAGGATTCAAATAATTATTTTATGATCTAGTTAATTGGATCAATAATATCAAGTCAAAACATATACAAAAGCAGTGTAGTTATTACCTAAAACGTATCTTTAACTGGAAATTATTAATAAATGGGTAATATAAATTAATAATAAAATAATAAATGATATTATATATAATAATATAGATCATTGGTCTATTTATATTAAACATGTACTTATTATACATTACTTTTGGAAGTTTATAGAGAAATTCCAGGAATAAGGTAAGGGTTTTCTAGTGTCAATTTTATTTCTTCGAGGCATATGCCATATTCAACACTCTTTTATTTTGTGTGGTCTATATACTTCCCAATAATGTATTAAATGATTACTATTATTAAATTTATTTTTATTTACATGTCTCTTTAATGATATATATTTCATTTGGTTTATGGTTAAAAAATTAAAATATTTGTAAGGTAATTTTGTCTCAATTTTCCTTCTATGAGACAAATGTTAGATTATGAACCTATATTTTTTTACAAGAAATATGTAATTAAATGTGATTTTTTATGTAAAAAATTTACCTATTTTTATTATATATTATGCTACAGGAATTTTTATTCATTCTTCTGAATTTGGATTCAAATTTAGGAAAGTGGTAAGAGTTTATTGCTAAACTCTTATCATTTATTATAGTTGTTTACTATTATGATTCCATTGATTAAATATTACGATCCATATCTCAATAATTATCATCAATATTTTTATTATCTATCTATTCATTTTAAATGCATGTAATGGTAGATATTTCTTACCCATTGGTACTTATGATAATTAAATAAATGTTTTCATAGAAATATGACTTTATTCGTCTCTTCAGTCATAAATCTATATTTCATAAAACCGATGTATTTAAAAATGTAAAAAGACGTCCCACTAATCATAAATGATCATTAAAATACACTTATACCCATTCTTGTAACAAAATAACAATTTCTTTAAAAATATATTCTTCTTTTCAATTTCCAATTGAGGTACTTTTCTAGTATTTTTATTGTGGAAGTGGAATGTTCAATATGTATGGATCTATCCACCGTCATTACTATCATTAAATTGTATCCTCCATTGAAATAGTACAATTTTTTTTTTAAAATTTTCATTAATATTTTATATATTCATGGATTTTAATTTTGTTTCAATGAATTGTTTTTTAAATTTTTTTTCTGTTAATAAAATTTTTAAAATATTTTTAAAACATCATTTATATGTTTTGAAGGAATAATTTTTTTAAAAATTCTAGAAAATTAATTTATTTTTAAAATTATTTTCTTTAATTTTATTATAATAATTGAAGAATAATGTTTTTAAAAAAAGTGTTTAAAAAATATGTAAAATGATTTTCAAGTCTTCCTTTTTATGTTTTCAAGGAAAAATAATTTCAAAAATGTTTTTTGTTTAAAAAGTGTTTAAAATATTATTAAAAATTTTTTATAACTGTTCAAGGAAACAAATTCAAAAGTGTTTTATTTTCAAAAAGTGTTTTAAATGATATTTAATTAATATATTGAATTCATTCAATGAAAAATGTTTTCAAAAATACATAATATTTAAAATGTGTTTTAAATGATTTTCAAATCTTCCCTTATATTTTTTCAAGGTTATTTTCAATGATTTTTTTTTGAAAATGTTTTATTATTTAAAAATAATTTTTAAATGTGGAATAGATATTTTAAACATGTAATGTATTAAATTATATTATATATAATTTTTTGTTTTTTTAATTGGTTTCCGAAGAAATGGATTTTGAAAAAGAATCATTTTTAGAACTGATTTTAGAATACGAATAATTTTCCTTATGAAATTTTTCAAGAGAACTTTCAAAATCGTTTTCCATCTAAGATCTCATCCATTGATATAGATTATTATTTACTATTGAAATTATCCAATTAAACCATTAATATTCTTTATTTAAATGTTTTGTTTGTTTAAGATGAATAGTTTTTTATGAAATTAATTTACTTTCTATGGGTTTTATCATGATAGAACTCTTATGAAACCCACTTATATTTATGGGTAATTCTATTATAAAAGGTTTATAAAACTTATCTCCTTTTCATAAGTGATGATATGATAAAATTATTATGTTAACCATTCCATTTCATGGGTTATTGTATGATTCTAATGAATCCAATCTATTTTAATGGGTCCTGATAAGTTAAATGTGTTATTATCTAATGGAACACAAACGTATGATTTCATTATTTGAATGGTGGGACCTATATCACCCTATTATGAATTTGTTAATGATATATTTTTCATTAGATAGACTTTGATTTAATTGGGAGTGTACTAGGTTCAATAATGTATTTTATACACTCTGATGGTCTTGGGAGTGAACCTTGACTCTTAAGATGGTCTTGGGTGTAATCTGTGACTATTAAGATGGTAATGGGAGTAAACCCAGACTGCAAATATGGTTTGAGTATTGGACCAATTAATCTATATAGAATGGTATACCACTAAAGATGGTTGTTTTTTCCACCTATTATATGTATCCCACTTTTAGGTACCCTAATATGTTTTGGAAATGATCCATGACTTATAGGTAATGATTCTATATTCATAGCTGTATGAAAACAATTCTATGTCTTCTTCCTACATTATGTTTTAATGGATTATTCTCTTGATTCAATTACGATTCATGAATTTTGAACTTCCAGTTCATATTATAATGTATGATCTTTATATGTTATTCTCTTGTCATCATACCATTATTCTCATATTATGATTGCAACCCTACATTATTAATCCTTACTGGGAATCTGAGCTCTCACGTTCTTATGTTTTTACCATGTTATGAAGAATATAGTTTAAGTATGATTAATGAAGGGTAATATATTTATATGTTATTTTTTCCATCTTTCACCTTGTATAAATATGTTTTCCTTGTTTCTCAGTAAACATTAATATTACGGTCCTCGGGCAAGTAATTTTGTAATGTGAAAAATTTTTATCTAAAATTATGTAATATCCATGTTTTTTATGCATGGATATATATAAATATATTATTTATATATGATTTATATGTTATACTAATAACTAAAAAAATATTTCCTATTAATTATATTTCATCTAATCTTTCCACAGATAAGTGAATATTGTATTCTTGTGTATATACAACCTACCGTCTCTATGAATGGTGTAATCCCTTTTTCCATCCCAATGTTTTATTGATAGATAAAAAAATATAAATATAAATATTATATTTTTTTCATTATCAACATTATATAGATTATGTATATTGGATCAATGTACAAATACGAAAACTACAAAAACAAAACAGACATGAAAAATAATGTTTTTATTACATAATACTATAAATTTAAAATAAAATTATTAATAAATGTATAATAAATGATTATATGTAAGTAATATATTTTATTATATATATTATTATGGGTTTGGAATTGATTTATAATAAAAATATATTTAGTATATATACTTTTTGGGCACAGAAAAAGAATCCCAACTTAAGGTAGGTGTTTATTTCATTATCTCATAATTTTCCTATATTATTTATGTTTAAGAATACATTGGGTGAAGTATATGATAATTTTATATTAAAATAATACTATTTTATTATACTATATTTATTAATAATATCATCATTTTTTATTATTACATTATTTTATTTTAAAAAAAAAATACTCAGAATATTTGTTTAAAAAACCCCGATATTATTTTATCTTCAGTTGAAAATCATTATTCATCCATATACATGTTTTTTAATATAATTATGGAATGTTTTTACTATTATTTTATTATTCTTAAAGTATTTTTTATCAATGATTTACTTATTACAAAATGATTTTTTAGGAATCTTATATTCATTTTATGAACGAGTTAATTTATGTCGTTTTTTCAAAATTATGAACAAATGTTTTTTTAAAATTATATTAAAAGAATTTAATTAATGACTACCAGAAAATGTCTTTGATTAGAAGAATAAATTATATTTATAAAATTTTACATTAAAATAAAATATTTTCTCTTTTATTTTTGGAATATTTTATACATTAAATAAGAGATTTTATAGTGAATATGGATTTTCATCAATAAATTTTCTGGGATATTTTTAAATTATTTTCATATATTACAACAAATTTTTTTTATATTATGATGATTATATACACTAATGCTAATATAAAATTTATTTATACAGATTTTTTATAAGCATATTGACTTGGGATGTACTATTTTGATACCATTCTCCCTAATACTTTATATGGTGTTTCATTATGTTTATTGATTTTTGGAAGAATTAATACTTCAAATGAATTATATTAAGTACTAATTTTTTCATTGGTTATGTTTAACTCCATTAAATTTTGGAATCATTTTTAATTAGTAATTTATGATCGAGGCCTGATATTGCCCCTCAATGCATCTCTATGCAACATTAAACAAATTATCGTGGGTATTTGGCTGAGGACATAAAAATTTATAAAATGTGTCTTGTCACAAGGACACAAGTATATGATTATGATAAAAATAATTATTAATTACCTCATTATAATATTCTTAATTTATTTCCATCTGATTATTTAATTAAATATTATATAAATGGATATGTTTCATAATCATGTCGTAATTAATATTGAATTATCTGATTACAATTTATTTCACCAATATTATTATTCATGATGATTTTATTTGTTAAATAAACTTGTTTTTCATATATTTATCTTATTATATTAATTATTCCTCATTTATTAGTAATATATACCTTTATACACATACCATTACTATCTGTTAAGCTCAAACCTTTCTTATGTTTCCTTTTCTATAGGATGCTTGAAGTGTATTGTGATTGAAATTCAATAACATGATTGATGTAACAAGGATAGTACCAATGAAAATATTATATTTCATTTTATGTTTTTAAATTTAATAAAGGATTTAAATTTATATGTGGTTTACCATGAATACTAAAATTTTCAGTGATTCAGTATGTGATTCCTCATATCAAGTTCCAATGTAATAATGTTTCCACTAACAATGGGCTACTTGGGTCAGATCTTAAAAATTATTATGAGAGGAAATTTATTATTTTCATTGGATAATATAAGTAAGTAAACATATATTAGGGAACATAAATCTTTGAATGATTTTGATAATAATTTTTATAATTTGAAAAAATCCTAAAAATTTAAATGGTAGAGATTATAGGGTTTTCCTAGAAATAAATACATTTAGGATAATACAATATGATGGGGTTTCAGAATAGATGCATCTATTGGTAATAAACCTGAAAAATTGTTGGTCTAGTATATATCAGTCATTATTATAGTACATTATTTGTGTACCCTTACTACACACTTTGTTTAACACTCTTTGGTGATATGCTTGGGTGTAATCATGTTTTAATTATGAACCGTTATAGAGTAATTTAATAGATAATAACCAAGGGTGGCCTATGAAAAACTAATGTTGTAATAGGGTATAAAATGATATTCATTATTTAGAAACACTATGAATGATATTTCATGATTTCCCAATATTATTATTTATGATCGTACAATTTTTTCTGGTTTCATTTAGTGGTTGTTACTAGAAAAAAATAGGTTAATGTTGAATATGATAGACAATGTAGTGATTATGAGAAACTAAATGGTATTATTACATTAATAAAGGATATAATAATTATTAAAAAAACGTATCATGAGATATGATTGACAACATGAACATTAACAAAATTTTGGAATCACATATGAAGAGAAGGATATATTTTTCTCAGGGATCAGGCCATGGAGTATAGAAATATCAATTCCCTTCATGTCAGAAATGTGGAAAGAGACACCATGGGGATGTATTAAAGGAACAGGTTTTTTATATAATTAAATGATGTTAGTAGAGAAAAGGATTATTGAATATATCAATTACTTCGGTGTGTGGAACATGCATATATGCCATGTCAATTCCCTAATCCAAGGGTTGACACCAAGGGTAATTAAAGACCTATTCCATTTCGATAACTGAAAGGGAAGTATTATATTATTAGTACTCAAAAAATATGTCGAGTGTTATATCAGTAATGATATCATTATAAGAACAATGTTATGTATAACTATTTTTTCTTAGAATATTTTATTTACGGACATCAAAGAATAAGTTTAATTGTAATGATTACGAAAAAATTGATTTAATGGTATAATGATATATTTTTTAAAAACATGGGATTGAAGGACGGATGAACCTTAATTAGTTCCCAAAGTTGAAATAAATATATGGATGATAATGATAATGTAGATAGGATAATATTTAATACCCTGGAATGTATTAGTAATATTATGGAATCATTAATAAAAATTACCATGTTTTTGTATTTATAAAATATATTTCAAAATATTAGATTTTAGTTAAGGAATATTGTGAGAGTTCATTTTTGTAATAATACATGTTTTCATTAAGGATTTATAGAGATTTATGTAATTAGTTTGATTTAAAAGAATTTGTGATCAAGTTATTCACATGTTTGGTATGTCGCATCTTGGAATAATTTATATTGTCTAATGATAAATTATTGAATTAATATTTTAAATTGACGTGTTTTTAATATGAGAAGAAATATTTTGGATTATTCTTAAGGATAAATATTTTTTAAATATATTAAATTTTACTATGATGGTTACTTTTGAGGTTTTATAGGATAATGTTGTAATTATTCATATGAAGGATTATTAATCTTATGTATTATCTTATATTTTGGTGGATGGAATAGCTTTGTATTATTTAAAAGATATTATGATCAATTGAAAGAACGTTAAAGTGCTTCAGGAATAAAAAACACATCCTCCTTTAAGGGAGTAAAAGATGATGGGGAAATTCATCAAAGATCAATGAAAGGATGAAATTTTTGTATTGATATTAAAATAAATAAAGTAATTAAAATTTGAAATATTATCTACAATGATAGTAAAATAATCACTCAAATTTTTATATAAGGATCTTGATTGAAAAATGTTATATGATTATTTCCATTTATGATAAATCGATGGACTTTTTAACAACTCTTTGTTTTATGGTTTTGGGTTCTTTACCTTTATATGATCATTAAAATTATTGTTATCAATTATATTTGTCAATATTATTCATTATTAGATAATTTAACTTTTCTTCAATGTCTATATTTTAACATCCAACTACAGTTCTTTTATTTGGAATCCCTAATATGTGTTATTCCATATGACCATGGTATTTCCATGTCCCTCTTTTAAATAGAATGTTATATTAACACTTTTTACATTGTTTATAGTCCAAAAATTAATTTTTAAATGTGAAACCATTGATTACTATGATCTTTTTTCAAATTAAGAGGACAAATTTGATTGTAATGGTGGATAAATTAATACCCATGATTCAAAAAATCTCTATCATTTATAATGTGTATAACTCCCAACACAAAGTCTTAATAGAACAAATATTATAATTTTTTGAATATAACCATTATAACATATCCTTTGAATTAGAGAGTATAAATAGTATTCAAAAAATTATTAGATATATTAAAAATACTGACATAATAAAAATTGATTGATTAATGAGTAGGAAATACATAACTAATTTTCTGTAAAGTAATTATATGCTTCAGAAGTATGTTTTCTAAAAAAATTATTCTAATATATTTTTTGAAAAAATATTACAATAAATTTATAGAAATTATATAAATTATATTTGAAAAACATCATATCATTTTTTAAATCTGATTATCAAAATTATTTTCAGGTGAAATTTTCATATTTTTATAAAATAATAATTTTTTTGTGAATATTGGAAATACCAAATTTTTTTAAAGAGTGTAATTTTATTAATAAATAAAATATATTATCTTACAAGAAATTCAACATTATATTTTTTTCACAAATAAATAATTATATAATTATTTTAATTTTATTCAATTTAATAATTTAATTTTGTTAAAAAAATTTATTCATAAATGAAATTTATTTGAGATTCTATTTTTATGTTTGCAATGTGTTTTTATCTTAATTAATTAAAATTTTCACTAATTTTGAATGTTTTTAAATGAAATTTATATATTATAATTCCATCCCAATGTTTTAATATTAATATAATATTTTTACTAGGTCTCATATTAGAATAAATATTGTTTCATTATTGAAAATTGTATTTTTCCAAGAACTAGTATCATCACGTTTTATTTAATTATTTTAAAATTATTTTATTACACATATAGATAATTAATTAAATAAGATTAATTTAATATTTATAATAATGATTTTAAAATTTTGTAAATATGACACTTTATTTAGATATTATGAATAGCAATTGTGAAAAAATATATCACCTCGATAAATGGTAAATCATAAAAATCTAGGATAAAACTCTGTGACAAGGACATAATTTTTATTCAAAATTCATATTTAATAAATTTAATTCTATAAATATCACCATAGGCATGACATTAAATTTGTAATTGTTATCTATACATGAAAATAAATGATATAATATTTAATGTAAAAAAAATAAAAATATCAATATCTTACTTTTAAATATATTATCTATATCCACATATGAAAAAAATTAAGTTATCAATAAATCTAAATGTCTGTATAAAGATTAATGAAATTATTTTCATGATTTAAATAAATTTTGGGTCCATTTATAATAGTATAAAAATATTATACACCCTTAAGAGTGGAAAAGGTGTTACTATAGTCAAGGTTAAGATAAGATAACTCATGGGTTAAAAAATGATAAGATTTAGAAATAAAATTTAAAATATTATGGATTTATTTATTAATGATATAAAGACTATATAAAACCTTATTTAAAAATATGTGTCCATTTGTAATTATTTTTATTGATAATTATTTAGTTATATAATAACATTTTAATTAATTTCAAGTATGTAATTTCCCTCCTTATCAATGGACATCAATTCCAACACTTATTTTCCTTGCATTGAGAGAACTAGATCAACCAATACCAACCCATTTATTCTAAAAAAAATTATCTATATTTTTGATGTTTTTTATGCATATAAGATAGTCCCTAGTTCTGTTATGAAATGATCTAAATCAGGTCTCATGAAAAAGAGATGTTTTTCTTAAACACATCATTCATTTTAATTCTATGTTTTCCTCCAATAAATATGTGTAATTGATCATAAAATAATAAAAAAATTAAAATTTTTTATTTATATTATGATTATTAAATACGCATTATACACCCACATTACATTCAAACGGGAAGTGAAATTAAAACTTGCTCATATGCATGGCCTACCATCTCCACGTTGAAATAAAATTCATTTTTCATCAGCATATTTTATTGATGGTAATTTTGATTGGTATAATAATTATATCAGATTAAAATTATATAATAATAAACCTATAATGTTGAATTATTATTTAATGTTCCTTTATTCCATCTATCAAAAAGTGAAAACAATATTCATGGCTTATGTGTGGACTATCATCTCCATGAATGGTGTAATTTATTTTTCAATCTATAACATCTATGGGTAACTATAAATCAATATTTAATGAATATATATGAGATATATAAAATGATTCAATTTTTGGGAATGATTATTCCTTGATCAAATTTAAAATATTGAACTACCAAACCAAAACATATTTACAAAATAAAGTAGTTATTAATCAAATCAATGATTTTCAAAAATAAATGTTACTAAAAGTGTGATTAATGATTATAAGTAATTCATAAATTTGATTATATGTATTATTATGGGTCATTAAAATATGTATAAAAAATATATTTATTATATATGAGGATTTTATTCATACTAATTATTTAGAACCTGAGGTAAAGGTTTATATCATAATCTCATCATTATTCGTGATTGTTTATGTTTTAGTCTAGAGTTGTGGAATTATTTGATATTTCTAATTTATACAGAATACATTTTATTATAATAAATTTATTCATTAAATTTTCATCTAATGTAATTACTTTTCAGGATTTGGTACTTAAAATTATTAAGAAATTGTTTTAAAGAAAATCTATCTTCTACAATCTCGTAGGTGGAAAATATATTTTATTCCATATATTTATTTTATAAATAAAATTATTGAAATATTTTAATATTCTCAAATGATTTTTAATCTATGGTTAACCATTATTATTATTTATAAGAAAATTTTAATGAAATATTATTGTCATTCTCTGAATGACGTATTTTTCAATATTTTTTCAAAAGTATGAAAGGAATTTTTCTTAACTTAAAAATAATGAACATAATTTCAAAACATAATGAACTCTCATTTATTTGAATCGTTATATAAATTTTTTCAAGGTTATTTTCCAATAAAATATTTTCCTTAATACTTGGGAAATATTTTTCACTTCAAAATAGTAAAAAATGGGATTTTCCAATGAAATTTTCTAGTGATATTTTTAACATATGTTAATGTTTATATAACATCCTTAGTTAAATATTATAATGATAATATTCTGTTCTGATTTCCTCCAACTAATTTTTAGGATGGGTAATGATCAATTTGGCTAGGGATGTACTATTTCAAAACCACTCAATAGATTATTATGGGTGGTTTATGATTATGTTTATTTATTGGGGGATATATTAACCATTTGCATTCCAGTTTTTCAAAAAGACAGTTTGAATGATTATATATCACCCTTTTTTATGATGAATGGATTGGTCTCAGTAAGCGGTGGGTGGGGCCTGTTGTAGTCGATCGATGCATCGACAAGACTCATGAGAGAATCTATCTTGGGATTTTCCTAAGACCTTATCAAGTTTTGTATGATGTATATACATGAGTACATTATGATATGTTTATGATGTCAAACAACACAAACTGCTTAATTTTGAGATTAATTATTTGTCTCCAAGTGATTTTTTGATTGTTTATGATATCTAAAGATAAGTTTGATTATTATGTCATTATTTATAAGGAATTATTTGGTCGTAATTTATTTATTCCAAATTATACGTAAGTATCACATTATTTGTTAAATAACATATGATTTGAGATATTTACCACACAGTATTTAACATAACATATTTATTCAAGATAACAATCATGGTCTGAATTACCATTCTCAGAATATGAGCTCACCCATTTCATAGATTCCATTTTCCTAGGATTCCTGGAAATGTATTTAAATTGAAATACAGGGACATTCTAGAGAGAAAATTGATGATCCCAAACAAAATATTTTGTTCTCTTTCATGTTCTCAAATTGAATGTTGAATTGATGTATGAATCATGTTTACCAAAACTATTTTACCATTTTTTCCTTTAGGATGAAATTCTGTGTATCGAGTGCCAATGTAATAATGTAAACACTGAATCTATGATTACAGGCCAAGGGTATTCATAGTGTTTTCCCGTATAACATGGTGATGAAATTATATTGACCTGTATCACAATATAGTTACCATAAGATGATAGGTCATGTGGATTTTTAGATGAGATGTTACTTTAAAATGACTATTTATTGTCTCGTGTATGGTATGTACAGTGAACCTAGTATGATAATACATTATTTTTATTCCTTTTTGATTAACCCTTAAATGGTTATTTTGTGATTAGATCTAAAGAAAATGGTAGCTGGTATTTAATTTTTGGACAAAAACCATTATGGTGTATTCTATAATAGATTCATTCTTGAATTAATATAAATAAAACATTACAACAATGGAATAATCATCCTAGATATTTGTTGGTAGTTGGAATTATATATTATTTTTTTCGTGGATTATATTATAAGCCTAAAGGGGGTGAATCACATATGAAGTATCCCTATGAGGAATAGAATGAGATTTTAGTGTCTTCGGCGGATTGTTCAACATATAGATACCTGGTGAGAATTATTATCTATGACTAGGCTGATGATCTTGAATTTAATGATCATTTTATATATGTGGTAACTCTAGATTTCATATTCTTTCATGTAATTTTATAATTCCATTTTTATATAAGAATAGGGAAGTCTCTCTGATATATGATTTATGTGAGATATAACCTATGGGTTTTGTTTCAGATCCTGAAAATTTGAGATAGGATTTAGGGAATGGGTGAGTTAGGTATTATGGATGAGATGAGATATACATAATGATAACACTAGTAATGGGTTAGTTCAGACTTGTGGGTTCCATTAGATATGTGATTCCTGAGGAGATGCTTCAGGTTGAGATAAATACTTGTGTGGTGCCGCCAGTTATATGGTATGCGTGAATAGATAACATAACCTAAATGATAAAATATCAATTTGTGATTGTGGTATCAATGTAATTTATTGAGGGAATTATTAGTTGGAAATATTTAATTGTGAGTCTTGGAGATATTTTTTAGCATAACAATAGTATAAGTCAAAAATATCCTTATGGTTTTTTAATTGATGTTAGTTATAGGGTAGTTATGTGATAAACCATGGAATATGTGAAATTATAAATTTTAACATGGATACCCAATGATGATATTGTGTAATGATATTTACATCCATGATGAGTGTAGGTAGTGTATATTTTGTGTGATACTACGTTTGGTGATGTTTGAATCATTAATTTGTGAGTTGATATTTGAAATTTAAAATTATTTAAGTGTACGAACATTAGAATTGGATGAGATCAATGTTAGTACTATTACGATACGTGTGGTTCCACTTTATTAAATATTGGTGAGATTTCATGTCTGAGATGAGTACTAGGGGAATTAATGAATTATTTTAGACATAGTTGCCTAAGGTTTTTGATGAAAATGGAAATTCCCCTTATCGTGAGGGATATAATTGGAAATGGTTCGAGTGAGGTGGCATTGTTAGTCAATGAGTTGATCAAAGGTAGGTGTTTTATGAGATGTGATAAACATGGTTTGGGAAGATTGAAACATGTGTGTGTGTGTTATGGATCTTATTGAGGCTACAATTAAGGAGTGGCATATGGAATTTCATGTGGGGTGGGGCACACGATTGGCCGTTGGAGGGAGGAACAAACATTTCAAATAGAAATTCAACAAATTATATGGATGTTGTATTTTATAGAATAAAACATGTATCCTTTTCTGTTTTGAATTATCTCTTAAGTATGTTTATGATGGCCCCATCCAGCCACTACACTGATTATTTGGAAAATTGTGGAATGATGAGGAATGTCACCATGTGGGCAGGGTTATAGATGATTGAGATCAGTCATGGGATGGTAGAGGAAAATATAATATGTTGGTTATTAGGTAATTAATATTTTATCTTGTTCAACTATTAATAACATATTTTAGGTTCAAATTTAGTTTTCTATAGTGACCAAGTGTAAATATCACTAAAGAGTTGGCTTTAGCGTGACCGGAGCATGAGTTTGGTCGGTAATTCTTCAATTCTAATGAGTGAAAAAAGGATTGTTTATCTGATGGTTGAGTATAAAACCATGGAATTACATTTTAAATCATATATAGGAATCAATGTGGGTGTTTATATGATCATATGATTCTTTAAAGAATTAACCATCAGGATCAGGTGATGATTAGATCGTGTGTCAGTTGATGAAACAATGATTTTATCAAAATTTCCTACCATAAATTGTATTTATTGTGTTTCAATCTAAAATTTGATGTGGTGAGTTGGAATCCGTAATGATTTGTTCATCGGACCACTGGAATTGTTTTTTAGTAATAGATTCTGATTTTGTGAAGCACATTAGATCATAATTTTCCCCATTGAGTACAGTCTTTTGGTATGGAGAACCAAAAGCATGATGTTGAATTATATGAAAACATCATGGTCTTGTTGGGTAGACATATGTGGGTATACAATATCATGTCTTTTTGTTTTGATGATGATAAATTTATCAGTATCTAAAAAATATTAAACCTAGTGTTTCATTTTCACGGAAAAATATCATTTGATGTTTTGGGATAGAACACATAGAATTTAACATTAATTAAAGACATGAGTGGTTTGAGATATACTGTTAAAAAATTTAAAGCAACATCACAGATGTAAATTATTAATGTGGGGGAGGGATTAATACCCCTACCCTTTTTATATGTGAAATTTTATTGAATTTTAATTTATTTGGGAGGTTCATTGTAAGAATCAAATTTCTATCATGAATATGAGATTATTATCATCTACAGATGGTTTTTTGGATATGGTATGAATCTCCATATTTGTCTCAAGTTCACAAGTTAGTCTCCAAAGATTTATTTCATATTTCAATATATTTGAATAATTTTACATTGGTTACATGGTTTGGTGTGAATATTTTAGTATAATCCACTCATCACCCTCTGAATGCAGTAATTTTTAATTTATTTTATAAATTGAATGATTGTCCAAAACTAGTAGAGGTTTTGAGGAAAATATGATGATTCTATAGTAAAATGTTTAGAATTAGAATATATGGGGTCCTGACATATAGATTTTGCATGGTTACAGTTGAACTCGGTGAAAAAAATTAGAGGGGATATAGATGAGTTTCATAGGGTTTCACAAGGTTGTAGCAAGATCGGGTAAATAGTACTACCCAACCTTACAATGGCAATGTCATTGGGTACTGATTTTTATGGGATTAGTTTACTTTTTGATAATATTTTGGTTAAATCATGATTATGATTAAATTTGGTAATTTATGATTATATACCCATTCAATTAAACACCATTAATCTATAATTCTCTTCCTCCTTCATGAATTCACATTCCGTCAACATTTCCTCCATTTCCTCTCTGGTTACAACTCGTAATTGAGGGAATTTTTCATTTATTTATTTTCATTTCAGGTGTGTTTCTCTCTCTATCAACCATATTCATCCAATCATATTTATACCCTTAATTTAGTATCTCTAATTTATTGTTTTGGTTATGAATTTATAGGATCATTGTGGAATAATATGATTTGGATGAGGCTTTCATGCGGTATAGTCATATGACCTCCTAAGATGTCACTTATACAATTTTTCTTGGAATATTGATTGAGTCAAATAAATGTTTGTATTTTTAATGGATTTTTGATTAAATTAATTGATGTTTTTTGTAATGGGTTCCAATTCATTTATGTACATTACCCTTGATGTTGTCAGGAGTGCATTGTTTACCTTCCACATGATTTGGGTTGTGATTTTGATGTGAAGAGTCTGGTCGATGAGTAATTTTGGGTTTACTGCTAACTGATATAAATAGTATAATTTATTATATTTGGTTTAAATTTATTACAATTTACTAATGAATCATTATTTGATTATAATTATTTCATTTCGATAATATATTGTCAATTAGGTCCTCATGTGATTAGATTATGGTAGGTGGATTTGGATGATATCTTTTAAGATATGTATTAAAAGGATTTGTCTTCATATTTCAGTAGGTGGTCGCATGTACATAACCTGATGCTATTATTAATATTATTTTTTGAATTTAATGTGTGGTATCACAACTAATAGAGGTTTACCTTTATTGAAATTAACTAATTTTTTAAAATTAATTTCCTATATAATGGAAAATTATCCAAGGGCCATTATGGACCCTTGTTCCCTAGATTAATTTCCTAATATTCTGATTTCCAATACGTTTATTATATTACTTTTACTTGCGATACATAGCCACTTGAAGAGTTTAAATGCATTTTTAATCATTGTGTACCATGGTAGTGAAAATTATGAAATGTGAATTCTATTTAAAAAATTGGAGTTCACTACCTCCTTGATATTCATTCGAATTGTTTTATGATGATCCCCAAAGGTAGAAATAATAAATCATCTCTAGAATATGTATCCACTTGATAAATGAATCATTTTTCTTATGAATGATTTCCTTCTTTATTTTATCACATGATTGATCCACTTGTGATAATGAGGAAGATGAAGAGAACTTGATGGGTAAAATATTCTTAACATTGCATTACTAGAACCACCACCCCCACTACCATCACATGTAAGTTGTACATACAGTCCTAGGATAATCCTAAATATTGTGCAAAATAATTGATGAATTATAATTCTTGAGTTAAATCTTCAACATGTTCATGAATCTTATGCATAAATTTAACTCTATCAAATGCTTCATCCTATGAAACAGTCATTTAAATGGTAACTTCATGGGTGAACTTGAAAACAAAAGACGAATAAATAAATAATATAAAGCCTATGACTTTAGAACTTATATTTAAATGTTCCACTATTCCATGGAATCCCGTGTTTTTGTGCACTAAATCTCATGAACCGGCAATAAATTCATGTACCTTTTTAGTACTTATCATTAATCACCTACTTTCGCTAAATACTAAAAGATTTTTTTTCCATTCCATCTATTATTACAAAATATGAGGTAACATGTAAAACCATATACAAATGTGATTTTTGATATATTCTAGAACACTCATGGAAATCTATAATTAACTTCACCATATAATAAATCATATACATTTCATTTTCAATACCAATGCAAAAAATATTTGTGTTAACTCTAATAATATTTATTGAAACACTATAAATAAAAATAAATTCCCATTATATCATCCATAATATGTGAAACCCTAATACATTAAAGAACAGAAAAAAAATTCAACTATATAAATCCATATATATATATGCAACATGTGACCTCTATAAAACCTTAAATCATACTCAATCATTAATGGGATCTAGAATTACCTTTTTTAAATACATCCATCTCTATTAATAGGTCAACTAGTCTCCATCTTATATAAATGAGTATTCTCATTTTTTCCCTTTTTCCATGATATCAATATACCATGGGAAATGAAATATGATAAATCCATATAACCTACTCATATATTCTTGAATCTTTATAGTATAGACTAAATTCATCATTGAATACATAACTTTTCATTTATCTGAATGGATGAGAACATCACATGTCACTCATAAAAATTGGAAACCAAATCATATATATTTTCAAGGGGTGGATGAACAATCCAAAATCTATATTATTAATGGGGGAAAATTTTGTACTCTACACAAGAGATGAAAAATCACATCTTTATTAATATTCAATTGATGACACATCAAAAAATGTACAATACCAACCAAGGATTAGATTTGTTTTTTTGTTAATTTATATATGTGGTGTATCAATGTTTAAATGTTTAAATAATAGTTATATCATTATCCATAGGTAGTGGGGACTAAAATATGATCCATGTACCGATAGTATTCCAAATATATCTAAATAACACTCCATGTACTATACCAAGAAATTCATCTAGCGAACAAAGATAATATTATTAATTATTTTGATCCATATGGGAAAATTAAATAACTCTAAAATACTATAATTCACTCTATCATTATTATTTCATCATAACCTATAATAATCCATGATGAACATTGATTATGGAACACTCATAGTTTCACTTTGAGAGATAAATTATCATTCCAATTCATGAATTGTATATCTTTAAATACATATATTTATCTAATATTAAATATTGAAAAATGGAGTTTTCCATTCAAATATAATGATATATTACATAATTTCAAATATATTTTTTTAATATTTAATTGATCTAACATAAGAACCAGTTGATCATAGTCATATATTTAAAAAATCAGATCAATCTTATGTTTTCTATAATTTCTAGATTTTTTATCTTAATATATCACATGAAATACATGTGAAATATATATTTGACCATCATATGAAACCCTAAAACAAAAATTTTAGAGTGAAAAATATATGAAGTAATAAAAATTGAATAACATTGACATTTTGAAATTGTATTTCAAACTTTTTATCTTGATGAAAATATTCAAAATTCATTTTTCCGTAACATCAAATATAACATTTTCAATATCTATATTCATTTTATAATTCTATCTATGTGAATACCCATAATAAACTATGGAAATATTTCTATATAACATTTCTTTTGAAATATTCATATAATATAACTTTTAAATTATTACCTTATCAAAAAATTAAAAATCCCTTTAGAAAAAAAATGTCATTTTCTATTTTTGGTAACTAATTTTGTAATTTACATTTTTATTTATGACCATACTCAAAATTATTTTTGGATATAAAGTGTAATTGTATTTATATTGTCACTGTAAAATCTATATAATGATGTTCATTTATTCATGTTTACTAAATGTAACACTTTATGTATTCCTTTGTCATCAAATTTCAAGAACTCTTCAGATATTATGTGACATAAACATTAAAATTAGACTATGAAAATTGTCGATTTAATAAATTTGAATACCTATAAGTCAAATAATACTTACACTCGATTTATTGTTACAATAATATTTTCAGTGTTACATTCTAATATACAAAACATTATGTGTTATGTAATAAACTATATTTACTATAGGTATTAATATATAAAAAATAAACTATTATCCACATGTCATTTTTTATATTCTATGAGATTGAATAATGTTTTTACATTATAGAAGTTGATGAATCTTAGCCATCTATATAAACAATCATCCCAATTTTTTTTCACAATCAAATATTTTTTATTCAAAAAAATTTCTCATAATATAGAATAAATGTAATTAAAATACACATCGTTTAATTAAATTTACCCAATAATTCACATATTTTTACATTAAAACATTATTAAGAAACTATTTTCTTCATAACAAGAAAGTAAAATAAAATATTTATCAATTCTCTTTGACCAAGAACTCATTTATATTTATATAACTTTAATATTTAGGTTTCACATACCATTAAATATTATAGATTTTATTTCAATAAGGCCAATACCAAACATGAACATTCCATGGATTTCATTAGTCTACTTCAGTCATATTTGATAAAATAATATTTGGAATTAATACTCATACTCCCTAACAACAATTTATTTAGATGACTTAAACATTTTTATTGAAGATAACTTTTTTTTGAAAAAAATTTCTTCTTATGGTTTGATCTTTTACACACTTTTTTCTATGTAGAACAATTAAGCAGAAATAATATTCCCAATTTTCTTATTATCATCAATTTTAGAATATATTGTAATATTTTCCTTGGATTCAATCATATTGTTAGAATATTTCCACAAATGACATTATAATGAGTCTCTGTACAATAATAAGTCATTAAAGTCTCTCAGAAATCATGTTATAATGTCATGATTTTGTGTATCATAAACATCTGTATAATTCAATAAAAAAACTATATTTTAAATTATCCACACAAGATAAGAATGTGAAAATAAAAAACTTATCATAAATCCTTCAAAGCTTGAGATATCTATGTGATCAATCTGATTAATATTTTTCCTATAACATGACAGTAAACAATACAAATTAATCTTCAATTCATTCCCCCAGTTTGACCTGTTGTATTTTTTAAAATATAACAGATCATATAATCTATATTATATATATGTTATAATTATTAAAATAAATTCTTTAACATTTATAGATAATGTATACTATCCACTAGGCTTATTAGAACCATAAATTAATTGATATAATTTATTCTCCAGGGGAATCATTTCCACAATGATAACATTCTATTTTGTCTTCTTTGGTTTTGATTCATGTGTTGACTCTCCACAACCTATTTACACGCTCTTAAGGGCATACCCATTTATTTGTTTATTTCAGTAACATCTCCATAGTAAAAAAATATGGAATACCAATCTTTAACTCACACATCCTTAATATATTTAGGATACCTGGTAACAATTTACTAAATTCATTCATATTATAATTCCAAAATACTCCCAGAACTATTTCATCTGTGATTTCAAAATTAAATCAGTTTCTAACTCAAACATAAGGGGTAACCCTATACAAATGAGTAGGGACTAAGGTTTCATCCCACATCATTAACAAAAAATGATATTTATATAAATCAAACTATTCAATCCCATATTACTAATAATTCATCTATTTAATGTTATCTATCATTTTGTAGGCATAGAGGGCCTCATGTTGTTTTTAAATAATTGACTCCATTATAAAAAGTATGAGTATGGAGAATTCAAGTGAGTCTCTTTTATGATTATCAATGTCCTCTAAATCCTATTATTAAATTTCATCACCTATTGGTTTCTTATAATTTTTTTTCTAAGACATATAAAATTACTTCTTGATTGATTATTATTACAAACTTTTATAAGTATTTGAGAGAATTACTAAAATTATTAATTTGCATAACAATTATTAATATCTTGTTAAATTTTTATAAAGATTTCATTCATCTAAAAATAATAATTTATTAAATTCGAATAATTTTTATATCAAATTAATAAGCATATTTATTAAATATAATCCCACTAAATTTATAACCAATTTTAATGTAGATCAAATATATTATTATCCAACGATATAAATTTAACCACTAAATACAATGTTAGGATCACATAAATCAGCAACCATTATATTGGTTGGGAATTATCCCAAATATATATATTGTGGCTCATGGATATTTTTGTGAATAAGTATTTATAAAACCAATCATATGAAAAACTATAAACTCAATTTATCTAGAATCCTAACTATTTGGTATTCCTTTCATGTTAAAATAAAATAAAACACCATGAAAAATCTAGAAATGAATAATCAATGGGTACCCATGCTAAGCTCAAAAATACCCAAAATAATAATCCTTACAAACTTATATCATTATTTACTATTATAATATAATTAATTACAATCGTTTATATATTGAAAATTTCAGGATGAATGATTGAGGTATTGAATGGTGAGGATATTGATGGAATCCAACGGTTAATATTAGACGGGGTTTGAATCTATCCATTTGAAAAAATGTTTTTTTATTCATGCTTCAAGGGAATTGGTTTAGAGCCTAATTCCCACTAACAAAGTATTATTTTCAAACCATTTATATTTGTAACACATTATATAACCCATAAATATATATTATTAACCAAAAATAGAAATCAATTATAACTATACATATCCAAATGCATAACTTTTATATGGAATAAGAAATATTAATGTAAAGTGAAAGAGTTAAATGAGATTAAAACTATCTATATGAATAATAATTATGTGATAGATATCGAACCCCATTTACCATTTTATATAAGGAATAAGACACCAGGCCAGTTGGTGGTCTAACTGCACATCCCTATATCTTTGGATAATTTATTCATGATGTAATTCAATTGAATATAACAGTAAAACCTAATATCCATTAACTATATGAAACAACTAAATTCGTGCTCATAACATTAATTATAAACTATTTTCAAGGTGTATGAAAAATTAAATTCATTATAGAATCATTAATTGAATGAAAATGGAAGGCTTTATCCTTAAATAAATTCATCATATAATTTTTTAATAAACAATGTAATAATATAAAAAATTCATTACAATAAAATAATCCAAAAATAAACCCTACAAATTAATAATTAAAATACTTAATTATGAGATAACCATTTCTGAACAAATCATATATTAAACATATTTATTAGAAATCTTCTAATTTCTCTTTTTTTCATTATTTACACAACAAAACAATGAATAGAACACCTTAAATTCATTTTAACACGAATATTTTGTATTGAACATTATATGGAATTTAATTTAATATATGATATTATCATGATTTATTAAAAAAATATAAATCAACTTTTATTATTTAAATTTTTTAAATAATCTAAAATACTACATACATAGCATTTCGAAATATTGCATAATTAAATTTTTACCTGTGAAAATAATTGAGATCAATACATAATTCAATAAACAAAAAAACTATATATTTTCCTCATTTTTGTAATACACATATGATTTAAAAATTACTATTTATTATTATATACTTATCCCTTTTATTGATAATACATATAATATTCTATTTAAATTGAAATATATATTGATATTATGTTTTAATATCTAGAGAGTCTTTATTAATAAATTATTCACAAATATTTTTTGTTAATTATAAAATATTTATAATTAATTAATTTTAATCCCTAAAACAATGTTCAATTACAGATCATAAACAATACATATATTATAAATTTTAATTCATATTTTAAAATTTAGAAAAGAAATCATTAATGTGAACCAATTCTTGTACTATGACATGGTGGAGACCACGATAAAATTTCCACCATAGATTACACTACACTGTGGTGTATTTTCCAAAGGAATCTTATAGAGACCCATGATTTCACTGTAATGTGTTTGCATTTCAATATATACGATGAATAAATGATTCACAAGTGTAAAATAGAATGTACATCTGGTGCATGTTGTCTGTTTCACATGAGTTAATGCTTGGTGAATGAATTGGAATTGATTATCATCTTTCTATGGTGAAAAATGGTTCGACATTTCTTATGTGTTGACTCTTAATAAATAACGTCAAATAGTAACCCCTAGGGTATAGTTTGGATGCACCATTTCGACATCCTATATGATACACTCTTCTTCAAAATTATTCATTTCTCAAATTTGATTTTATATACTAAAAAATGGCCACCTTTGACCCCACAGAAGGGTTTCCACGGGGTAGATTAAGACATAATAATACACGCGGAATAAATGGAAACCCAAAAAATTGGATCTCCATGGAAGATAAATGAAACATATGAAAACTGGAAATGAATAAATATAAATACCATTCGTCAAAATGTATTTTTTATGTTCCTTGATTTTCATCTATTGAGTTTGATGATGATAAAAAAGGATATCCAAAAATATCGATCTCTATGTTTTGTTATTGGGTTAAAATTAATCATTTTTTATACAAATGGGATCTTACCTTCCATAAAATCCTAATAGATAATTGTTAAAAAGGAATAATATAAGAATATCATCAAGTGTAATGGAGTATTAAACTTGATATGTGTGAACCATCACCCCCACAAACATTTCATGTAAACGTTTTTAGAAAGGATGAGAATTATCATTAGTGAAGAAAGAATTAACTCAAGAGTTACAACACCAATGTCAATGATTTATTCAGTTCATTTATCACATTCATAAATAAAAACCCCTCCAACAATTCATTTCATGAAATAGTCCCTTAATGGTAGAATTTATGAAAATCAAAATTACATAGAAAAAAATAAAATGTCCTGAATTTTATATTGGATATTGGTTGTGACCATTGCATTATATATACCACAACAATAGGATGGTTCCTATTTTTTTGAACTTTTTTTCATTAATCACCATGATGTGATAATGTATGTTTCAATGAATATCAACAATATTATGAGAGAATGTGTCTCTAGTAGTCCCTGGTGGATCAATATGATTTCATAGGGAATTCAATCCAGTACTACAAGAATAGGGTGCATGTTACCTTCCCCATGATATGTAAGTATTAGGTAGGATTTATTTAGGTAATATTTGGATAGGTTTTGAAATTTGAATAAGTATGTTATTTGGATTTGGGGCATCTCCCATGGGTTGCTTCGATTATAGAATTTTGATTCTGTCATGTGATTGTCATGATGTTGGGGGAATTATTCCCTCTAAGTGATGGGAAATGACTTGGGAGATGAATATTTTATAGATATTTCTATTTAGAGATTCTGAGGCACGATGAGACCTAGGGTCCACAAAGGGTTCCCCAATGAGATTTTGACCATATAGAAGGTGTATTTTGAAATTGTGTAGTGATGATCATTGGTGTATCTTCAGAATCAGGATAAGTGATTTGAGCATGAGGAGGCTAGGGTGAAAGAAGTGATTATTTAGGTGGGATTTATTTCGTGGGGATGTTTCTGTGAAACACATGTGACACTGTGTATTTTCTTCTAATATCTGGAATTATTGTCTAAAAAAACATACCTTTAATATGTAATGTTGAAATCCCTTGTGTTTTTGAATGATATCAGATTTCCCTTACTGTATTCCTTAGAATTAGTGGAGGGTATTCAACCTTCCCATATGGCCTACATGTGTGGTTAGGAATTCATTGAACATGTTACCTAGATTCAAATGGATTATTATTTTGGGGATGCCTTATATACACTCCATTGATATAGATGTGCTACAAAATGAACGAATTCTTTATAGGGAAATACATTGAGTATACAAAAGAAATTTGATTTCCCATGACATGGTCCAAAGAATATGTAGTTCATCATAGGTTATGAATCTTTTGAGATTCTCCATTAATATATATTGGGGGATACATACCCCACATAGACACTATTATTTGTGATTCCATAGACACAATATTTATAACTTGACATACCAGTTTTTGGGTTGGACATTGGTCCACCATAGGATGGGGTTTCCCTAAATATACTACTAGGATCCAGTATGAATAAAATGGTTCAGTGACTGGATATAGGATTCCCCAAAATAGTTATTGGATGGATTGGATATGAACCATGGTTTCAGATGTGATTGTAGTTTGAAATTATTTTATATTTCTATTCGACTCATCTATATCTTATTTGAGTCATAATGCCTTGAACACGATCATTAGATTAAGTATATAATTACTATAATTCTTAGTAATCACTCATAGTAACAATCCATGGGAATAATACTAGTTTTAATTGTTGTGTGATGTGCTTAGATATTCTCTCACACTGGAAAATGCAGGTTTGATTCGATTGGGGTTTCCCGTGGGAGCTAATGTATTAAAAATGGTTAGTTATTTATGCCTTCATGGTATATATAATTATTCTGATGATCAAGTCACTTGAATATACACTTAATTAAACAATAATGTACGAGACTGAATTTTTTGGGAATATTTTTTTTACACCATTCTCTAAGATTCAAGACACATGGATATCCCAATAGATCAAAATATTATAGTATTAGTTTTGGTAGAGGCTTAGAGAGGATGGACTGAGGGGGATTTATCTGATAGTATTAGAGATCAGGATGTGGTGAGATAAAGGGTTAGTAGTTGATAATCATTCTAATTTATTTCATTTATTTATTTAATCATCCTCGCAGGACGTTTTTTTTACACCAACATTATCATGAGTATATTTGACTTTATGCTTCTGCATGTTCATTTTTATAGAATATTAATTATTTATTTATACTTACAAATAATTTTATATATGTTAAGGATGATGATTTTATTATTTTCATTTTTTATCCTGATATTTGATATGGTTTATAGTCTCCTGATGATAACAACCATAACCCCCATTGGTAGTCGGAAACGTTTTGAATATAGTGAGGTACACCAAAGATCCCAGTGACTACTCCTCCAGTTCCAGCACCGCTCAAAGGAAATTTCCTAATAGAGGATGTTACTATATAAGTGAAATAAAATAAAATATAACTAACTAATTTTTTTGGATAGACTGTTTAAATTTTTTCACCCCTCACCAACACAAACTACCAAAAAATGTTTAATTGAATCATCATCTCCCCAGTGCTCATTACTCGTATAATGGTTTATGGAAACGATTACTACCACCCAAGGGTAACTCAGTTCCATTTTTATAATGATCAACAAGATAAAAATTAATATGATTATCAAATTATTAATAGTTTATTTATATGACTGTCATGCCATTAATAGTAGTTATAGTCTCAATCATAATTCATGAGGAGATGATTCAATGGAAACTATTTATTACTCTAAAAATATATTATTAGATATAATGAAATCAATATTATCAATGTCAAATATTTTATATTCAGTAAAAATATTTCCATAAATAAATAATATTCTTGAGATGAATGGTTTCTAGATAATGAATTGTCTTTAATTTATTTTTTCTTTTCTTGTTTCATCAATTTTAATATATCCATGATGTTACAAAACAACAATCTTCAATATTACAGCAATTTGAAACAAAAATATATTCTTAATTCAAATATTCCATTAATCACATTTTATTGAGTATAATTCCTCTCCCACTGTGTAAAAAAATACCCCTCTTCCATAATATCATTTTAACTTTTCGATTTCATTCAAGAACCACTCTACTTTTATTTCATACATATCCCTCAATTTTTCATTAATTTCATTTGAAATAAAAAATCATATTCTACCGAATTACTACCGTGAAATTCTTCTACATCAAAATCAACTCTTGGATCTTCTTCACTTAAATATATTTCATCCGAATATATTTAGGATTTTTATGTTTGATCCACAACCAAATAATAGTTAAAGGAATTCCAAATGTTGAAATACTTTCAGAATAAATAAATTTTCAAACTCCATAGTGGTTCCTCTTTTGTAAATTATATTCTTTGGTCCAACATCAAACCAACCATGAAATGTCACATTAATTATCATTTTATAGTACTCATCCATGAAAAATTCCCTTTGAATTGGATATCTCCATGTTTGTCAACCCTTTTTTATTCATCTCTAAAAAAATAAAAACATGAAATGTCTTTTAATATAGTATGATTAATTTACTATTTACCATTAAAATAATAATTATGTTATAATTATAATTTACAATAAAATAAATGTTCTTAACATATATTTTTTAATCCCCATAAAGATTCAATTATTGAATTGTCCTCATCATTTTCACATTTATATAAAGTATTCTACCCCTATAATCATTATAACACCTTGTAAAAAAGATTGAATTTCATTTCGATATATCTACTTATTCAATAATTTAACATAGCGTTTTACTATATTTTCCATATATTTAACATTCAAAATATCCATTTATTCATCATGCACTTCCCAATTAAAAAAACCTAAAAGACTTCAAATATATACTATGATATTTCCATAAATATATTTATGAAACAACACATTATTACCTATTTATTCATCACATATATAATTATTATATTATTTTAGTTGACCTAAAATGAAAATTTTTATTTTTATTTTAATATTATGTGATATTAATATCAAACTAAAACATCATTTAAGATATACAAGTTAATATGATGTTAGAGACATTTTTCATATTACAATCTATTTATTAAATCACATTTCAGTATTCCTCATGATAAGGTTAATTTATTTAATTATCACATATATAATAACAAATATTGAATTTATATAACTTATCCCATGTGATAACTCTAATTTATACACACCATTGTCATAAAAAATGAAAACAACACTATCTATTAAAAAATACAATATTTAATATAGAGTCCCTGATTTTCCTTTTCATCATTTCATTGATACTTCATGACCTTATATTCATTTATATGTTGATCATCACTAGGAAAGTTTTACATGTTTTCCATTTCATGAACATACTATTACATATCTATAATGAGTATTCCATATCATTTTTCACTTTTCACTATTACTTTTAGATCTTACTCTTACATACAAAGTGTATATATTTGATATAATCCATTTTTCCATTCAATATCAACAATAGTATTAAATATTAATATCCAAAAACACCACATACGATAAATATTCTATTTAGGACCCATCCACTTTAAGAAAACATCCTGACCTCAAACTAAAAACTCCATCCTTCATTTGACAATCATAAACATTCTCAAAAAATACTACTTCTAAAACATAAAATATCTATATATTGCTTTTTAAATAACATATAAAGTCCCAATTAACAAAAATTCCTTTAATTCATCATGTTTCTATAATTCCAATACTTCATATTCAATGTCAATTATTTCCTCAAACACCGTAACCAGGTTTGTCTCTTTTATTAATTCATTGTCAATATCTTTGTTCTTTAATTTTGGCACATAAAACTATTTGGTTAATTGATTCCTAAATAATATAAATTTATTATATTATAATTTATTCAATAAAACGAAGTAATATTTTAAAAAAATGGAACACACATCCTCTTGGTTTTAATAATATCCTCCTACGAATTTTTTTAAAATATATAAATAAATTATATGCTCTATAATGAGATAGATATTGATATCACTCACTTATTCTTTTAAACAAATTACATCAATGATATGAAATTTGTGGGATTCTTTATGCCATTTGATTCAAAAAAAATTCAAAATTGATCCAATTTTCTAAATACATAATTTCTTCATTATCAATTATTTATAATACAAATTGGAATATAATCATCTATTTCACTACCCCTTTTTCAATAATATTCTTACAATACAGTTTAATGAAAGATTATAATATTTTCATTATTCCATTAACAACCTAATTTAAAGATACTATGATCTTTCTATATATATTATCACTAAAGGGTCTATATAATTACACAATAAAAAATTTTGAACTTCTTTTACCACATGAATTGAAAACCTAAATTCAATGTATTAGAACTCTAAACATTAATACCTCATATCTTCACTACAATTATCAAAATTATTTTACCTTTAAAAACTTAAGGATATTCTTACCAATTATTAAATATCATTAAATTCATTAAATTTATTTCAATTACCCTTTAATGCAACAGTTTCTTCATCACACGTTCACTTTAACTTGTGTTCTTATAACATATTTTAGTTAGTGAATTCAACACAAGGAAATGAGATGTCACAAATTCTTCTAATCCTATTATGTTAGAAAACTATGCAGGATATATGAGTTTAAGTCAATAACATTAATGATATATGCTTCACACACATATTTTTATAATATAATTCAACATGAACAATAATTATCCCTTAATACTAATTTTTATTGAAATCTATCACATGCATGTAAGAACAATCAATAATTATGTAATAAAGCACATAGTGTGTGAGTTATATTACATGATATACCAATTGATATCACTTGTTTATGATAAACTAATAATTCAACTAGTTATCCATGATCATTTTTATCCATAATACCTAACATTTACTGGATAAGTCTAATCATCAATTTAATTTTAATCACCTACTCCCCTTATTTCTTTACTGTACCATTTATTTTGACAATCATTAGAACAAGGAAACCAGTTGTTGGCTATATTTTTATTTGATAGGGATAGTGGATACTTTTAGCACCACTTTTAAAATTTTATCTACTCTACATTCAGTCAACCCATATTATATCATTCAACTTATAATTAAAAATTAATTTGCTTTTAATGCACACACCCCATGGATTTTATCTCCAGCTTAATCCTACATCACTCTAATCATAAAATATAAAAAGTAAATGCATTGGGAGAGGGGTACCTATATCATCCAAAATATTACAAATTGTTGTTTGTTTATATGAACAAACAAATTTATTATTCTTTATTTAAATAATTCTTCATGTGATGTTTCACAACATTATGAATAATATAGTGTTCTCCATGTGCATGTTATTTCTCACTCCTCTTATCCATTTAATTCATGTGCATTCACATTAAGGAAATATTTTTAATGATTAGACTTGTTAAATTTTACTTTCATCTAATAAAAATATATAGTATTTTCATTTGATACATGTCTTGTAATGTTTATTCGCTTTAAAATTTTAAAAATATATCATTATATTTACATATTCATGGTTGGAAACTATGGTAGCTTCCTATTTCTCCTTATTTTCCAAAATTACTTCATTAACATTATTTCTGACGCTTTTACCAGGGCGTGCATCCGTCTGTTTCAGAGGACGCTCTGACTTTTTCCCCACATACCTACCTTCCAAATTTGGGAGACAATTGTCGTTTATTCATGGATGTTTTCTCCTTGATTGAAATGGGATCGTGGGATATCAGTTCCCCCTTCCAGAGATTCCTCCTTGTAACTCAATACATAATCTGTGTCACCCTTAAAGGTTAAGACTTTGTTCGTGAATCTTGTTCCCAGTGCCATATCATTGTGGACTCCGATTAATTACACTACTTCTGTGAGGACACTCTTTGAGGTTTGGATATGGTAGAAAACTTTGATCAGGGGAGTAGTCATGTTTTACATTACTAGAATTTCTGGACACAATAACACTGGCACTTTTGGGTTTCTTCCTCTTATGATAGGGCTTCTCGAGGGTGCGGATGCCCAAGGCATCCCACATATAGTGAAGGGTATCATATTCCATAGGTATGTCTATGAGGTTTTCCTCAGCTTACCATATTTAAGACAGGGTATGCTACAAGTTTAACGTCTAGCAGAGATAGATCAGACTGATTAGAACACTGACGAGAGTGAATTAGTTGGACACAACAACTAGAGTTAACACTGATGTTGGGGCTAACGTGTGGCCAGTTAACCATTTACATCTAGGAGAAGTGAGAAAGTGGTTGACATGTTCTCACCTGGATGTGGAGGCCCGGGTATGAATTAGTATGTATGATGGAGAATTCAATGGAGTAGAGGGGAAAATGATATGAAAATGAAGTGAGGATGATGGTGATGCTGGGATTGAACCTCGAAGAGACATCCTACATATCCATGTGGTAGATAATCAATGTTTTAATAGTTCAGTGATGTGATGGGACACATGAGGAGGCAGTCTGTGAGAATGGATGCGTGGATGGGTCCCAGAGGAAGTGGAAAATCTGGGTTAGGACCTGACCTTCCTGAAACACATATTCTTGAGTGAAAAGATGTGATGGGATATGAATAATGATCTTGAACCCTTGGGAGGATTCATACGTATCCATGTGTTAGGGAATCAAAGTCTATGTAGTTATGGATGGGGGCATAGAATCGTGGTGTACACAGAGGACATCGACCCGATGATATACTAGGGCTTACACATGGTTAAAATCCAGGGTTTTTCTAACAGTCGAGGGGTGGATAAGATATATGGTTCCCAACAATTTGGACTACAAAATATTACCATCGAATGAGGAACACAATATCTTACCACTTGTTATGGTTGACAATGGCTTATCGCTTCATGGGGAACACAACAGATAACCGCTGATTGGCGTTCCAATCGCTTATCATGTGTTGGGGTTGACAACGACTGAACATCGGTTGTTGAACACAATGAATTACCGTCTGTTGGGGTTGGACCCCAGGGAGGAAATCAACATACCTTGCCTAGGGGGACAAGGATCAAATCCCATATAGTTAGAATGGATACAGTTTCACATCTTGCAGGATGAAAAGGGGTGTGTAGTTTAATGACATGCATGATGAAGGTAAACCGACGTGAATTGGTTGGAATAATTTGTTGAACAAACATGAAGTGGGATAGGACTAGTAGGAATTGGTCTTTATCTTCAAGGAGGCTTCATACATACCTTTCCTGTGAAAGGATCAATGTCTACATAGATTAGAATGGGTGTTGGTGAACCGACGTGAAGGGGGTCAAGACCAATAAGGGTTGGGCATGAACCTCAGGTAGGATTCCTAGGTACCCTGCCTTGGAAAGGATTAGAGTCCATGTAGTTTGGAATGGGTATTTTTGCTTACTTGATATGGAATCCCAAGAATAATTCCATTGTCAACACTTTCTCTAATCCTACATGAGTCGCACTCAGTGTGAGAAAAAAGAGTCAGAAAATACCTGAAGATCACGTTAAGAAAGGTGAGTCAGGGGGATGTGTGTAGAGACCCAAATCCTGACGTACATGGACATTACATTACTTTTGCATAATTCTTAGTACATAACAAAAACACATACACAAGGACCGTAATAGTTTAGTGTCTTTGGAAACTCGGAATATAATCTTCTAATCGTGGAGAAAGATCTTCAACATCTCCCATAATGATCTTCCTTTTTTAAAACCTAAATCCGTTCTTTATGTCCTGGGGAAAAGAAAACATATAAGGGTGAGATAAAATGCTCAGTAAGTGTAAACAAAAGAAATATCAATCACGTCATATTCATAAGAACATATCTTTTGGAAATCATAACCTGCAAAAGAGATCATAATTTCGTAACATGGGATAAATCATAGTAGTGAAATGTAATCCCAGTAATCATAACATAAAACATGAAACTTTGTGGCATACACACATAATCATAGAGAATCATTTATTATTAGTCAAAAATCATTTCCAAGACTATGTTAGTGGACAAAGTCCCTTTCTGAACCGAGTTCACTCCTCGTTTCAGTCCTGTTTTACTGAACTGGTATAACCTACCGTTCCAGCCATGTCTATCTCATTAGATATAAAATATTTACCCAATGCATTGGAGGGAGATATAGGTCCCACCCATCTCATAATGATATCATTCTTATGTGTCCCACAAAATCATAAATCATACATCATTACATAACCCATGTAATAAAAATGGGAATCTTAAACATCATGACATCATAAAACAATTCATATAAGATAAAGGAATTCATAAAAATATTTCCATCACAACATAATCAAATCCATGTAATCATAGGGATAGAAACAGAACCCTATATTGTCTTATATTGAAAATAATTTTGACAAAACTCTTGAACTCCATTCTTGAGGAAAATATCATTTCTACTTCAAAAACATTTATCCTTTCATAACATGTCATACAATTTTAATCTAAAAGAAGTTTATTAAAAATGAACATGAAAAATTTAAAAGGAATCTTCTTGGAAAAAATGTTTTCAAAATCTATTCATGCCGTATATGTTAAAAAAACATTCTTTTCATACTTTTGTCGAAAAAGTCAAAAAAGTACCCCGTACGAAAAATGACAAGAGATTCCATTCATATCCTTTACAAATAACTCACCGAAGGGTAAAATTGGATTTAAAAAATTGTAGGTGTATGGAAATAAAATTACATATTGAAGAAACATGGATGTGGATGATAAAATACACCCCAGAAAATACCAAAGTATAAACAATCTCGGATAAAAATGAGATTGTGATATTTCACTTACCTTATGTCCTATTTGCTTCGTATGTGTCCGAAACTGCTGTATAATGATTTAAATTATGTCATTGACTTATTAAAGAATCATACTCATGGATATGATGTCATATATGGTTAACTTATGACTTTATATTACTCGTACGTTTGTAAATTCCATGTTAAAGATCGTTTGGGGTAAAATTGTTTCATTTGTCGTCCGTGTTTTGACTTTTAATTACTCATATGATTACATAGATCATGATTACTTAATTCCAGAATATATAAAATGATTTATATATAATATATATTCACAATATACATATATATAATAAATCAGTAAATGGAATGAATTACACCATTCATGGAGACGGTAGGCCGTACGTACACATGAACGATGTTTTCGTTTCCTTATTGAGTTGAAGGGAATTAAGTAGATGACATACATATATATATATATATATATATAAATAAATCCAGTAGCTTTATAATGTCATATATTTTATTATTATTGCTTATATATTCATTATAATCATTCTTAAATGGTTAACATGGAGAATGAATCTCATCGCGTCGTGGAGACTGTAGTCCGTACGTACGCACGAGCGATGATATCATTCTCATGATCGTGGAATTGTATTGGAGTGTATGTATACTATTTCAGAATCAATATCACTTTACAATAATCATATATAGTTATTATTTAGACCATTATACCCGTCCATGTAAGGTGGTGGTGGAAAATAGATTACACCACGGCGTGGAGACGGTATTCCGTACGTACGCACGTGCGGTGATATCATTTTTCCGTAGGATGGATAGAAGGTTAATTAGAGTTGATTAATATTTATAATAACATATCAGTATATAATAAATACTTATGTTATTAATTTATCATGAAACAACTAAATAAGAAGAAGTTGAAGAAAAAGAAATTGAAAAAGATCGGTAATGGATATTACCTCTTTTTGACGCGCCTTCACTTAACCTCCACTTAAAGAACTAAGGATGGTCTTTGAAGAAGACCAGGACCTCTAGGATGATACTAGGAATGTGGAAAAGAGATTTTGGAAGGGGATGGACGAGCTTGAATGCTCAAATTGGTGTGAGGAGGAGAGGGAGGAGGTTCCGTTTTATAAGGGAGGAGAGGGGCACCTTAGGAAAATCTCAAAATATTATTTTATATTAAGGTCAAATTAGGTTTATAATGGTTCGAAAGGGTCTTATTTCGAATCTAAAGTGGGGATGTGTCGAAATCCTCTCATCCAATAGGATTTAGAAAAGTTTAGGTTATTATTTTAACCTTATCAATTAGATTTAACTCTATGTTAAATAATTTATCTTTTACCGTGTCTTTTTTGTTTTCTTACACTGTATGGTTAATAAACTTACCATAACAAGACAAACTAACCCCAAGTTGTTTATTATTAATATATCTATCTATATATAAGTCCTTTTTCCGAACCTTATATTTTTATGAATTAAATAAAAATTAATAATATAATATTTGTTTTAAAAAATAATTTATGTCATTTTTGACACTATTTGGTACATGATTTTTATGAAATTTATAACAGAATGATAAGTTCAAAAAAAGTTACGTATATCAAGAATAACATGTCATATTAACCTTGAAAATTAATTTAAGTCATAAAAATTCTCAAATTACATTTATTTGGATGTTTATAACATCAATTATGTCAATATATCATTAATAAGAAAATTACTGCATCATCTTTGTGTCATAATAAATGATAATTATTTAATCCCTAAAAATTCTAAATAAATTCCTATGATGTAGATAATTGTATTAGATTTCTATAGAATATTCATGTTCGATGTTTCATGAAGTTTATCACTAAATTAAAATTATTATACTTATAATATTTAAGAAAGTGACATGTTGTCACATTCTTTGGTTTTAATAATAATTAAATTATTTTCATTGAAAAAAGTCCATAAAATGAATATAATCCGACCCTTAGGTTATATGGGTCTACTTTTAGCCATCCAATAGGATTTTTCCAAATGTTATTGTAATTTTATAATCTTATATTTACCCTTAATTACCCGATTTACCTTTAACTATAGTAAATAAAATTTACCGTAGTTACTATTCACAATGCCCAAAAAAAGTAGCTTATTAACATAATTTGGACCCACTGATTCCAAATATGGAATCCATTTTTCCAAATTCAATACATAAAAGATGCATAAATTAAATTAAAATTAATCTCGTTGTCGACAGAAAACTATTTTTTCTTTAAAACATTTCAAAAGATTGAATTGATTTAACCAACGAATTCAAGGTAAAATCAATGCTATTGACATAAATTATATTATATGGTAAAAATATATTGTATTTATCCTTTAAAAACATTAAATATTATAATTTAACCACATAAGATATTACGATGAAATTTTTTTTTAAATTTAAATATAGCGTGTTTTTACTATACATTAAAATATGAAAGTTATCGGAAACATATCAAAACATTATCTAATGTAAATTTTTATATCCTGATTCAAAAGAAGAATTTTATTTTGTCACATTGAACTTATTAACATGTCAAAAACTAGATTTAAAGTGGGTGTGCCATCAAAAGGCGGCAAAACTGCATTTTCTGAAAAATACTTATTTTACTTGAAAAATTTATTTTGTTCTTATACCATGTTCTATAAAATGTGTAAGATGAATAATAATTTTATAAAATTCAAATTTTAGTTAACACTATTCATAACATCTAGTTCATAACAATATTATAATAATATATCGTTGTTTTGTAAATCCCGGTATTGTGTACAACACACGCTATCGAGGAAGGTCGTGATTGCGTGTAATGCAAGCCAAGTCAGGGTTGTGTGTAGTGCACGACTCCTTTGATGTTTCGTATAATATAATCCAACCATTTTTTATTTATAAATTGAATAAATATATATATATATATATACACTCAATGTTGCGTAGAATAACTTCTAACAAACGAACTTGAAAATTGTGTGTAACCAGAGCCAAGAAATGTGTTGCATATACTGAAAGCTAATATGGTGTTGCGTATAGAAAAAGATAATCTTGGTGTGTCGTACAATAGAAGATATGAATTAAATTAAAAAGAATGTATCTTATAAAGTATCGGGTTGTTACATTCTACCCCCCTTAAAATGAATTTTTCCCTCGAAATTCATCGGGGTTATAAATGGTTTACTACTTGAAAGATTGTTTAATAGAAACCCACATTTTAAAAAGAAATACTAAAAAATGGCTTTAAAAACTAAGGTATAAAATGTAACGGTTACCCAAATTAACTCATCACCAGGTTTCCACGTAGGAGAACATAGGTGAAAATATGGATATGGAAGAAAAATCTAACCATCATGTTCTGATGGAGAGTGGTAGAGAACATGGCTATGAAAAAGCCAACAATCACAAAGCCATAAATATGTGATTATCTAAGGTACCATCTGATTCATCGGATATAAGGGCAGTAGGACAACATTTTTGGTTTTTCAATATCATTTCCCTAAAGTTGATGAAATTGGAATTAGAAGAAATACTTTCGTCATTTTGGTATAGTCTCACCGTTTTTCATTCATTGGACAATGTCTACTTCATCTCTTAAAAAAAATGAAGTTGAATTTGTCATTCGTGATGTGTTAGCAGATCATGTGATTGAATGATGGGTCATTCCATCTGTCTCAAACAAAAGGTTACAAAATACATAAGACCATCTATAGTGAAGTTAATCGTATACGATTCCAAAAATGAACTTATACTTCATATATCATACTGCCTAATAAAATAAAACTAGTTTCTACTAACTGGGGACTTTCTGTAGGCCAGTGGTAGGCGATAAAGGCCAGTCTCACTTCGGTTGTGGTTTTGATTCCCACAGCCTTGTCCGACGCGATGGGTTGTCGCTCATCTTGCATGTTTTCCTTTTTCTAAAGCTATATTACTATAACATCCCATCAATAATATCAAAAAAAGTTCTATCCTAACTTATGTCCAACATAATCCATTCCAATCTATTGGATTATCTAAAATACATCAGTCCATTCTCATTGTATAAATAAAACTATTACTTGAAGTGTCATCAACCAAGCATGTGAATACCATCATTTATCCCCCATATATCTTGTTGGTCACATTCCAATCATGTGAATACCTTAATGATGTATTATCTTGAAAACTAAATACCCATTGAACCTTAGTAAAAACATAAATGCAGTAAAAAGTTAACTCTTTCCACATACCAAAATCCAAATATTCTATATACTCAACCCATGATACAACCTTCTCCTTATATCAGTCATGAGCTCATGAATACTATCAAACATTTAATTTTCTCTTTATCCCTTCATTATGCGCATATCATCTACATTCCAAAAATATCTGAATATCCTTTCATGGATACTGGTACCATTAATCATACACTTTCAATACTCAAGGAAAGACAACAGTGTAACAATCCTTAGATGTCTCTTTATTCCATAGTACCATGAGATTACTTATAAAACATTACACATGATAAACATGTAATCATTCCACTACATTCTTAAACCATTGACTGAGCTTCAACAATTCTTTCATCTCACATATCATTTGTAGTCTCTTCATCATCATCCACATAAACACTACCCATACGACCATACTAATTGTCATCATGAGACTTTCCCTTAGGGAATTGGTTTGCATAATGCCCGTACATTCCACATTTAAAACATTTAACCATTGTTGATGTCGTAGAAATACCATTATCCCCATCCCTGGTGTTAATTGAACATTTTCCTTTGCACTTACTTGATTTGTGTCCTTCTTTTCCACACCCAAAGCATCTTCCAGTTCCTTTGAAACATTCTCCTTGATGCCTCTTCCCACATGATTAACATAGGGGAAATTGAACTTTCTTTCCTCTATGATCATCATGACATTCCATATTTCTCTTATTAGTCGAGTCAGGAAAATTACCAAATTTTACTTTGTTGATCATATTATGAGATTGCTTATTCGACATAATAATGATGTTTGGAATTCCAAACCCCATTTCATTTGGTTTCTCATGAAGAATATCATTCCATTGTCCATCATATCCTCCATTATTGTGAATCATCTTGTTTCCAACCAATTTCTATAACCCAAAAAGAATAGTGTGAGAAGAAAAATTCATAATAAAGAGGGAGTAACTTCAATATCTAACATCTTTGGTTCAATCTAATATCGTTACCATAGTTCTAGGACTATATCCTATATGTATACTTATCCTTAGGGACATCCCTAGACATACCTCAAAAATATCTCTAGGGATCTTAGTAACGTTTTCGCATCTTAGTTTCCAAAGGTTGAATAATCTTTTCCTCTGATACCAACTGTAGAGACCCGAAGCCTGACGTACATGGACATTACATTACTTCTACGGAATTCTTAGTACATAACAAAAACACACACATAAGGACCGTAATAGTTTAGTGTCTTTGGAAACTCGTAATATAATCTTCTAATCGTGGTGAAAGATCTTCAACATCTCCCATAAAGATCTTATTTTTTTTAAACCTAAATGCTTTCTTTATTTTCTGGGGAAAAGAAAACATAAAAGGGTGAGCTCAAATACTCAGTAAGGGTAAACAAAAGAAATATCAATCTTGTCATATTCATAAGAACATATCTTTTAGAAATCTTAACCTGCAAAAGAGATCATAATTTCATAACATTGGATAAATCATAGTAGTGAAATGTAATCCGAATAATCATAACATAAAACACGAAACTTTTTGGCATACACACATAATCATAGAGAATCATTTCTTATTAGTCAAGACTCATTGCCAAGACTATCTTAGTGGACAAAGTCCCTTTCTGAACCGAGTTCACTCCTCGTTTCAGTCCTGTTTCACTGAACCGGTATAACCTACCATTCCATCCATGTCTATCTCATGAGATATAAAATCTTTACCCAATTCATTGGAGGGAGATATAGGTCCCACCCATCTCATAATGCAACCATTCTTATTTGTTTCACAATATCATAAATTATACATCATTACATAACCCATGTAATAAAAATGGGAATCTTAAACATCGTGACATTATAAAACAATTCATATAAGATAAAGGAATTCATAAAACTATTTCCATCACAACATAATCAAATCCATGTAATCATAGGGATAGAAACAAACCCCTATATTGTCTAAGATGGAAAATAATTTTTATAAAACTCTTGAACTCCATTCTTGAGAAATATATCCTTTCTACTTCAAAAACATGTATCCTTTCATAACATGTCATAAAATTTTAAACTAAAAAGAAGTTGACTAAAAATAAACATGAAAACATTAAAAGTAATCTTCATGGAAATAATGTTTTTAAAATCCATTCATGCCATATAAGTTAAAAAAACATTCTTTTCATACTTTTTTCGGAAAAGTCAAAAAAGTACCTCATACGAAAAATGACAAAAAATTCCTTTCATATCTTTTACTAAAAACTCACCGAAGGGTAAAATTGGATTTAAAAAATTTTAGGTGTATGGAAATAAAATTACATATATAAGAAAAATGGATGTGGATGATAAAATACACCCCAGTAAATACCAATGTATAAACAATCTCGGATAAAAATGAGGTTGTGATATTTCCCTTACCTTAGGTCCAATTTGCTTCGTAAGTGTACGAAACTCCTATATAATGATTTAAATAATGTCATTGACTTATTACAGAATCATAATCATTGATATGATATCATATATAGTAATCTTATGACTTTATATTACCCGTTCTTTTGTAAATTCCATGTTAAAGAGCATTTTGGGTAAAATTGTTTCATTTGTCGTCTGTGTTTTGACTTGTAATTATTCATATTATTACTTAGATCATGATTACTTAATTCCAGAATATAAAACATGATTTATATAAAATATATATTCAGAATATAAGTATATATAATAAACCAGTAAATGGAAAGAAATACACCGTTCATGGAGACGGCAGGCCGTACGTACGCATGAACGCTGTTTTCGTTTCCTTATTGAGTTGAATAGAATTAAGTATATGACATACACATATATATATATATATATACATAAATCTAGTAGCTTTATAATGTCATATATTTCATTATTATTTCTTATATATACTTTATACTCATTCTTAAATGGTTAACATGGAGAATGAATCTCATCGCGTCTTGGAGACGTTAGTCCGTACGTACGCACGAGCGATGATATCATTCTCATGATCGTGGAATTGTATTGGAGTGTATGTATACTATTTCAGAATCAATATCACTTTAAAATAATCATATATAGTTATTATTAACACCATTATAACCGTACAAGTAAGGTAGTGGTGGAAAATAGATTACACCACGGCGTGGAGACGGTATTCCGTACGTACGCACGCGCGGTGATATCGTTTTTCCATAGGATGGATAGAAGGTTAATTAGAGTTGTTTAATATTTATAATAACATATCAGTATATAAGAAATACATATGTTATTAATTTATAATGAAACAACTAAATAATAAGAAGTTGAAGAAAAAGAAATTGAAAAAGATCGGTAATGGATATTACCTCTTTTTGACGCGCCTTCACTTAACCTCCACTTAAAGAACTAAGGATGGTCTTTGAAGAAGACCAGGACCTCTAGGATGATACTAGGAATTTGAAGAAGTGATTTTGGAAGGGGATGGACGAGCTTGAATGCTCAAATTTGTTTGAGGAGGAGAGGGAGGAGGTGCCCTTTTATAACGGAGGAGAGGGGCACCTTATGAAAATCTCAAAATATTATTTTATATTAAGGTCAAATTAGGTTTATAATGGTTCAAAAGGGTCTTATTTCGAAGAAAAAGTGGGGATGTGTCGAAATACTCTCATCCAATAGGATTTAGAAATGTTTAGGTTATTATTTTAACCTTATCAATTAGATTTAACATCTAAGTTAAATAATTTATCTTTTACCGTGTCTTTTTGTTTTCTTACACTGTATGGTTAATAAACTTACCATAACAAGACAAACTAACCCAAAGTTGTTTATTATTAATATATATATCTATATATAAGTCCTTTTTCCGAACCTTATATTTTTAGGAATTAAATAACAAGTAATAATATAATATTTGTTTTAAAAAACTAATTTATGACAATTTTGACACTATTTGGTACATGATTTTTATGAAATTTATAACAGAATTATAAGTTCAAACCAAGTTACTTATATCAAGAATAACATGTCATATTAACCTAGAAAATTAATTTAAGTCATAAAAAGTCTCAAATTACATTTATTTGGATGTTTATAACATCAATTATGTCAATATATCATTAATAAGAAAATTACTGCATCATCTTTGTGTCATAATAAATGATAATTATTTAATCCCTAAAAATTCTAAATAAATTCCTATGATGTAGATAATTGTATTAGATTTCTGTAGAATATTCATTTTCGATGTTTCATGAAGTTTATCACTAAATTAAAATTATTATACTTATAAGATTTAAGAAAGTGACATGTTGTCACATTCTTTGGTTTTAATAATAATTAAATTATTTTCAAGGACAAAAGTACATAAAATGAATCTAATCCGACCCTTAGGATATATGGGTCTACTTTTAGCCATCCAATAGGATTTTTCCAAATGTTATTGTAATTTTATAATCTTATATTTACCCTTAATTACCCGATATATCTTTAACTATAGTAAATAAAATTTACCGTAGTTACTATTCACAATGCCCAAAAATAAAAAGTAGCTTATTAACATAATTTGGACCCACTGATTCCAAATATGGAATCCATTTTTCCAAATTCAATACATAAAAGATGCATAAATTAAATTAAAATTAATCTCGTTGTCGACAGAAAACTGGTTTTTCTTTAAAACATTTCAAAAGATTGAATTGATTTAACCTACGAATTCAAGGTAAAATCAATGCTATTGACATAAATTATATTAAATGGTAAAAATATATTCTATTTATCCTTTAAAACCATTAAATATTATAATTTAACCACATAAGATATTACGATGAAAAAAATTGTTTTTAATTAAAATATAGGGTGTTTTTACTATTCATTAAAATATGAATGTTATCGGAAACATATCAAAACTTTATCTAATGTAAATTTTTATATCCTGATTCAAAAGAATAATTCTATTTTTTCACATTGAACTTATGAACATGTCAAAAACTATATTTAAAGTGGGTGCACCATCAAAAGGCGGCAAAACTGCATTTTCTGAAAAATACTTATTTTACCTGAAAAATTTATTTTGTTCTTATACCATGTTCTATAAAATGTGTAAGATGAATAATAATGTTATAAAATTCAAATTTTAGTTAACACTATTCATAAAATCTAGTTCATAACAATATTATAATAATATATCGTTGTTTTGTAAAACCCGGTATTGCGTACAACACACGCTATCGAGGAAGGTCGTAATTGCGTGTAATGCAAGCCAAGTCAGGGTTGCGTGTAGTGAACGACTCCTTTTATGTTGCGTATAATAGAATCCAACCATATTTTGTTTATAAAATGAATAAATATATATATATACATATACACTCAATGTTGCGTAGAATAACTTCTAACAAACGAACTTGAAAATTGTGTGTTACAAGAGCCATGAAATGTGTTTCATATACTAAAAGCTAATATGGTGTTGCATATTGAAAAAGATAATCCTGGTGTGTCGTAAAATAGAAGATATGAATTAAATTAAAAAGAATGTATCTTATAAAGTCTCGGGTTGTTACATTCTACCCCCCTTAAAATGAATTTTTCCCTCGAAATTCATCGGGGTTATAAATGGTTTACTACTCGAAAGATTGTTTAATAGAAACCCACATTTTAAAAAGGAATACTAAAAAATGGCTTTAAAAACTAAGGTATAAAATGTAACGGTTACCCAAATTAACTCATCACTCGGTTTCCACATAGGAGAACATAGGTGAAAATATGGATATGGAAGAAAAATCTAACCATCATGTTCTGATGGTGAGTGGTAGAGAACATGGCTATGAAAAAGCCAACAATCACAAAGCCATAAATATGTGATTATCTAAGGTACCATCTGATTCATCGGATATAAGGGCAGTAGGACAACATTTTTGGTTTTTCAAGATCATTTCCCTAAAGTTGATGAAATTGGAATTAGAAGAAATACTTTCGTCATTTTGGTATAGTCTCGCCGTTTTTCATTCATTGGACAATATCTACTTCATCTCTTAAAAAAATGAAGTTGAATTTGTCATTCGTGATGTGTTAGCAGATCATGTGATTGAATGATGGGTCATTCCATCTGTCTCAAACAAAAGGTTAAAAATACATAAGACCATCTATAGTGAAGTTAATCGTATACGATTCCAAAAATGAACTTATACTTCATATATCATACCGCCTAATAAAATAAAACTAGTTTCTACTAACCAGGGACTTTCTGTAGGCCAGTGGTAGGCGATAAAGGCCATTCGCACTTCAGTTGTGGTTTTGATTCCCACAGCCTTGTCCGACGCGATGGGTTGTCGCCCGTCTTGCAAGTTTTCGTTTTTGTAAAGCTATATTACTATAACATCCCATCAATAATATCGAAAAAAGTTCTATTCTAACTTATGTCCAACATAATCCATTCCAATCTATTGGATTATCTAAAATACATCAGTCCATTCTCATTGTATAAATAAAACGATTACTTGAAGTGTCGTCAACCAAGCATGTGAATACCATCATTTATCCCCCATATATCTTGTTGGTCACATTCCAATCATGTGAATACCTTAATGATGTATTCTCTTGAAAAATAAATACCCATTGAACCTTAGTGAAAACATAAATGCAGTTAAAAGTTAACTCTTTCCACATACCAAAATCCAAATATTCTATATACTCAAACCATGATACAACCTTCTCCTTATATCAGTCATGAGCTCATTAATACTATCAAACATTTAATTTTCTCTTTATCCCTTCATTATGCGCATATCATCTACATTCCAAAAATATCTGAATAACCTTTCATGGATACTGGTACCATTAATCATACACTTTCAAAACTCAAGGAAAGACAACAGTGTAACAATCCTTAGATGTCTCTTTATTCCATAGTACCATGAGATTACTTATAAAACATTACACATGATAAACATGTAATCATTCCACTACATTCTTAAACCATTGACTGAGCTTCAACAATTCTTTCATCTCACATATCATTTGTAGTCTCTTCATCATCATCCACATAAACACTACCCATACGACCATACTGATTGTCATCATGAGACTTTCCCTTAGGGCATTGGTTTGCATAATGCCCGTACATTCCACATTTAAAACATTTAACCATTGTTGATATTGTAGAAATACCATTATCCCCATCCCTGGTGTTAATTGAACCTTTTCCTTTTCACTTACTGGCTTTGTGTCCTTCTTTTCCACACCCAAATCATCTTCCAGTTCCTTTGAAACATTCTCCTTGATTCCTCTTCCCACATGATTAACATAGGGGAAATTGAACTTTCTTTCCTCTATGATCATCATGAAATTCCATATTTCTCTTATTAGCCGAGTCAGGAAAATTACCAAATTTTACTTTGTTGATCATATTATGAGATTGCTTATTCGACATAATAATGATGTTTGGAATTCCAAACCCCATTTCATTTGGTTTCTCATGAAGAATATCATTCCATTGTCCATCATATCCTCCATTATTGTGAATCATCTTGTTTCCAACCAATTTCTATAACCCAAAAAGAATAGTGTGAGAAGAAAAATTCATAATAAAGAGGGAGTAACTTCAATATCTAACATCTTTGGTTCAATCTAATATAGTTACCATAGTTCTAGGACTATATCCTATACGTATACTTATCCTTAGGGACATCCCTAGACATACCTTAAAAATATCTCTAGGGATCTTAGTAACGTTTTCGCATCCTAGTTTCCAAAGGTTGAATAAACTTTTCCTCTGATACCAACTGTAGAGACCCGAAGCCTGACGTACATGGACATTACATTACTTTTGCAGAATTCTTAGTACATAACAAAAACACACACACAAAGACCGTAATAGTTTAGTGTCTTTGGAAACTCGGAATATAATCTTCTAATCGTGGTGAAAGATCTTCAACATCTCCCATAAAGATCTTATTTTTTTTAAACCTTAATGATTTCTTTATTTTCTGGGGAAAAGAAAATATAAAAGGGTGAGCTCAAATACTCAGTAAGGGTAAACAAAAGAAATATCAATCATGTCATATTCATAAGAACATATCTTTTAGAAATCTTAACCTGGAAAAGAGATCATAATTTCATAACATGGGATAAATCATAGTAGTGAAATGTAATCCAAATAATCATAACATAAAACACAAAACTTTTTGGCATACACACATAATCATAGATAATAATTTCTTATTAGTCAAGACTCATTTCCAAGACTATCTTAGTGGATAAAGTCCCTTTCTGAACCGAGTTCACTCGTCGTTTCAGTCCTGTTTCACTAAACCGGTATAACCTACCATTCCAGCCATGTCTATCTCATGAGATATAAAATCTTTACCCACTTCATTGGAGGGAGATATAGGTCCCACCCATCTCATAATGAAACCATTCTTATTTGTGCCACAATATCATAAATCATACATCATTACATAACCCATGTAAAAAAATGGGAATCTTAAACATCGTGACATCATAAAACAATTCATATAAGATAAAGGAATTCATAAAAATATTTCCATCACAACATAATCAAATCCATGTAATCATATAGATAGAAACAAAACCCTATATTGTCTTAGATGGAAAATAATTTTTATAAAACTCTTGAACTCCATTCTTGAGAAAAATATCCTTTCTACTTCAAAAACATGTATCCTTTCATAACATGTCATACAATTTTAAACAAAAAGAAGTTGACAAAAAATAAACATGAAAACATTAAAAGGAATCTTCATGGAAATAATGTTTTTAAAATCCATTCATGCCGTATATGTTAAAAAAACATTCTTTTCATACTTTTTTCGGAAAAGTCAAAAAAGTACCTCGTATGAAAAATGACAAAAAATTCCTTTCATATCCTTTACTAAAAACTCACCGAAGGGTAAAATTGGATTTAAAAAATTTTAGGTGTATGGAAATAAAATTACATATTTAAGGAACATGGATGTGGATGATAAAATACACCCCAGTAAATACCAATGTATAAACAATCTCGGATAAAAATGAGGTTGTGATATTTCCCTTCCCTTAGGTCCAATTTGCTTCGTAAGTGTCTGAAACTCCTATATAATGATTTAAATAATGTCATTGACTTATTAAAGAATCATAATCATTGATATGATATCATATATAGTTATCGTATGACTTTATATTACCCGTTCTTTTGTAAATTCCATGTTAAAGAGCATTTTGGGTAAAATTGTTTCATTTGTCGTCTGTGTTTTGACTTGTAATTATTCATATTATTACTTAGATCATGATTAATTAATTCCAGAATATAAAACATGATTTATATATAATAGATATTCAGAATATGAATATATATAATAAACCAGTAAATGGAATGAAATACACCGTTCATGGAGACGGCATGCCGTACGTACGCATGAACGCTGTTTTCGTTTCCTTATTGAGTTGAATGGAATTAAGTATATGGCATACATATATATATATATACATAAATCCAGTAGCTTTATAATGTCAAATATTTCATTATTATTTCTTATATATACTTTATACTCATTCTTAAATGGTTAACAGGGAGAATGAATCTCATCGCGTCGTGGAGACGGTAGTCCGTACGTACGCACGAGCGATGATATCATTCTCATGATCGTGGAATTGTATTGGAGTGTATGTATACTATTTAAGAATTAATATCACTTTACAACAATCATATAAAGTTATTATGTACACCATTATACCCATCCAAGTAAGGTGGTGGTGGAAAATAGATTACACCACGGCGTGGAGACGGTATTTCGTGCGTACGCACGCGCGGTGATATCGTTTTTCTGTAGGATGGATAGAAGGTTAATTAGAGTTGTTTAATATTTATAAAAACATATAAGTATATAATAAATACTTATGTGATTAATTTATCATGAAACAACTAAATAATAATAAGTTTAAGAAGAAAGAAATTGAAAAAGATCGGTAATGGATATTACCTCTTTTTGACGCGCCTTCACTTAACTTCCACTTAAAGAACTAAGGATGGTCTTTGAAGAAGACCAGGACCTCTAGGATGATACTAGGGAAGTGGAGAAGTGATTTTTTCAGGGGTTTTCTGAGCTTGAATGCTCAAATTGGTGTGAGGGGGAGAGGGAGGAGGTGCCCTTTTATAAGGGAGGAGAGGGGCACCTTAGGAAAATCTCAAAATATTCTTTTATATTAAGGTCAAATTAGGTTTATAATGGTTAAAAAGGGTCTTATTTAGAATCTAAAGTGGTGATGGGTCGAAATACTCTCATCTAATAGGATTTAGACAAGTTTATGTTATTATTTTAACCTTATCAATTAGATTTAACTCTAAGTTAAATAATTTAACTTTTACCGTGTCTTTTTGTTTTCTTACACTATATGGTTAATAAACATACCATAACAAGCCAAACTAACCCCAAGTTGTTTATTATTAATTTATCTATACATATCTATGTCATTTGGACTAACCTTAGATTTTTATGAATTAAATAACAATTAATAATATAATATTTGTTTTAAAAACTAATTTATGTCAATTTTGACACTATTTGGTACATGATTTTTATGAAATTCATAACAAAATTATAAGTTCTAAAAAAGTTACTTATATCTACAATAACATGTCATATTGACCTATAAAATAAATTTAAGTCATAAAAAGTCTCAAATTAATTTTATTTGGGCGTTTATAACATCAATTATGTCAATATTTCATTAATAAGACAATTACTGCATCATCTTTGTGCCATAATAAATGATAATTATTTAAACACTAAAAATTCTAAATAAATTCCTATGATGTAGATAATTGTATTATATTTCTGGATATTATTCATATTATATGTTTCATGAAGTTTTTAACTAATGTAAAATTATTATACTTACAAGATTTAAGAAAGTGACATGTTGTCACATTCTTTGGTATTAATAATAATTAAAATATTTTCATGGAAAAAAGTCCATAAAATAAATATAATCCGACCCTTAGGTTATATGGGTCTACTTTTATCCATACAATATGAGTTTTACAAGTGTTAGGGTAATTTTATAATCTTATATTAACCCTAAATTACCCGATTTACCTTTAACTATAGTAAATAAAATTTACCGTAGTTACTATTCACAATGCCCAAAAATAAAAAGTATCTTATCAACATAATTTGGACCCACTGATTCCAAATATGGAATCCATTTTTCCATATTCAATACACACAAGATGAATAAATTAAATTACAATTAACCCCTTGTCGACAGAAAACAGGTTTTTCCTGAAAACATTGCAAAAGATTGAATTGATTTAACCTACGAATTCAAGGTAAAATCAATTCTATTGACATAAATTATATTAAATGGTAATAATATATTCTATTTATCCTTTAAAAACATTCAATATTATAATTTAACCACATAAGATATTATGATGAAAAGAGTTGTTTTTAATTAAAATATAGCGTGTTTTTACTATTCATTAAAATATGAAAGTTATCGGAAAAATATCAAAACTTTATCTAATGTAAATTTTTATATCCTGATTCAAAAGAAGATTTTTAGTTTGTCAAATTGAACTTATAAACATGTCAAAAAATAGATTTAATGTGGGTGCGCCATAAAAAGGCGGCAAAACTGCATTTTTTTAAATATAATTATTTTACTTGAAAAATTTATTTTGTTCCTATACCATGTTCTAGAAAATGTGTAAGATGAATAATAATGTTATAAAATTCAAAATTTAGTTAACACTATTCATAACATCTAGTTCATAACAATATTATAATAATATATTGTTGTTTAGTAAATCCCGGTATTGCGTACAACACACGCTATCGAGGAAGGTCGTGATTGTGTGTAATGCAAGCCAAGTTAGGGTTGCGTGTAGTGCATGACTACTTTGTTGTTTCATATAATAGAATCCAACCATATTTTATTTATACATTGAATATATATATATATATAGACACTCAATGTTGAGTAGAATAACTTCTATCAAACGAACATGAAAATTGTGTGTAACCAGAGTCAAGAAAAGAGTTGCGTATACTGCAAGCTAATATGGTGTTGCTTATAGAAAAATATAATCATGGTGTGTCGTACAATAGAAGATATGAATGAAATAAAAAAGAATATATCTTATAAAATCTCGGGTTGTTACAATGTGATTTGGATCTTAAACATGGATAGCGGACCAAAGGGGAAACATGGTCTTATGCGTGGTTAGCAGACCATGGATATGATGATTGGGACATACTTCAGGATGGAGGCTGGGTTGGTGACAAAGCCCAATGGGAGAGGTACCTGATAAAGAATGTCCAGGTGCCCATATCTCCTCTTGTCTTTGTCAACGAAGATGAGAGGGGAGCTGGAATGCTACCACTTGCAAGAAAGGATAGAGGGTTACACCAAGATTGTTTCCATTCTCCATGTAATGGTGTTGCTCTAACAAAAAGTGTCTCATTCCATGTGAGGAAGATATCACCCCCATTTAGACGAGCGGGCATAAATAATTCTAGAGACGGGGCACCCCGCATAAAGTGACTAGGGTGGGGTCACGGTTTATCTTCCTCTGCTGAGGATGAAGGTTCTTGGTAGTTTAACGTCCTGTATCATGGACGAGGATATTTCACTCCACACCCCTAGGACATACATACCAGATACACACCCACCCATAGTGATGTTAAGGCATCCGCAATCTTGTTGTAAGGGGGTTTCATAGACAGATCCATTAAGGGGACCACATTAGTGTGGCTATGAGAAGATTCAATATCTGTTAGTATGCCTATGAGAAGAAGAAGGGGGATAAGAAATGAAACATGGAGCACCACCCAAGGGACATTGAAATTACTTCTTTCTAAACTAGTGGGTCGTACAAGAAAAAGTTTTGTGGAGGAAAGGGGTTAAAAGGAAGAGGCCTCGTGAAGCACGGGTGCTCTATATAGTGGAGGGTCTTTGCAAAGAGGAATGATTTTTGAAGTGAGGTGGCCAAGCCTAGGAATAGGGGAAAATTGTATTTGGATGGGACATCACAAAGTGGAAAGGATTTCGTGAAGTAGGGATTCAAGAAGCAAGGGTGCCATATGAAGCATAGCACTACGAAGCAATGTGCTTCACGAAGAGCAGTGACCCTTACTTAGCATAGGGTGCACATGTTCTTAGAGGATACTTCATGAAGCATGAGTGCTCTAGAAAGACCCGAGTCCCCTTGGGGAATCCCTTCCTTCGTGAAGGCCCATGGGATCCATGAAAGGCATCCCTCTTTGAAGTGGGGTTTAATTTAAGCCAAGGGATAGGCACTTCACGATGCTCAAGTACATTGAAGAGCTCATTTTTTACAGAGAACAAATTGTTTCACAATTTGAGAGAACAGAAGACAAAAGGTCTTAGGGTCATTCCCTTAGGATCGAGGAGATCCCGATATTTATATCCAAGAGGCACCGTGATACAGGGATCACTCAGCACAAAGCTACATGCCACATTGTCGTAACAGCGAAACCTATCACCTCATTGTTTTGTGGTGGTTTCAAAAACGTCAGGAGGATCATGGAGCTTTCTGCCTCATTGCATCAAAGATGCTTCAAAAATATTAGGTGATTTGAGGATCCTCCCACCTTTTTTATTTGTAGAGGATTTAAAAATTTCAGGAATATCATGGAGCCTACCACCTCATTTCTTCGTGGCAGTTGCGAAGGGGGGATGCATTCTTCCAGTTACAGTGCAGCAGGGCTCCACAATTTGTCTACGCAAGGTATCCTCTTTGGATTTGGCTTTCCCTCAGAATCCTTTTCCTCTGCACAAATTTTTTTGCACCAAAAATCCCCCCCTCTCAGACATAGAGCCATGAATAAAATGATCGTCTAAGTCTGAGGTTCAATCGTAAAACCTATTGGTCAAATGCCAAGAAGCATCCTGATGGAGGGTCACGATGCAGAGAGGCGATGCACAGGTGGGGAGTGCCAAAAATCTCATTAGTTCTAGATGTTCCGCGAAGCACAAGGGGTAGTCGACTATAAATAGGGGAGGTAGACATATCTTTTCCCCCATCCCCCCCCCTCACGATTTGGCGATAGTGCTCTGAATTTACGAAGCACTACACACTGTGTGATTGCTATCCGCGAATTGGGCCTTTCTACTTCATGGCTCACATCAAGTCTTTCAACTCTGTGAGGGTGTGCTCTATTTCTTGTGTCTACTAAATCGGGGATAGGGCTCTACGATTTCTTTCTGGGACCGAGCTCTACGAATGGGAATTGTGGATGGGCTTCACGAAAGGGATTCATGAACAAGAACCAATAAAGTACCAAATTTCAAAAACTAAATGGATCAATAGGGAGCTTCTAGGGGGTCCTTGCGGATGCTGTAAAGAGGGAAATTAGCTAATAGATCGGGTGTCAGAGAACTTGTATAAATCCATTCGGACCATGATTCGCTGGTGGTGCTATTGTCAGATATCCAGAAAAACTACCCTATGAGTAGGTGGATGCATCTATATGGATTTGGCCTTAAGGATGACGTCCTCATCCCTAGAGAAAGTAGGGACGATCACAATTACTGTTAGGAAGCATGTCATGGTTGTGCCACTGGTTCAGGGTAGATGATGACCATACATGGGAAGATTTAAAGACTTTAAACACCAATTTCATGTATAAACACATGAATAACATTGTTGGGAAAGCATTGAAGCCAGATATATCAAACCCATTGTACAATAAAATTCTGATGGCAGCCTGGGGAAACTGGAGAAAGGGTGGATCGATAAGTGGGAACTACACCAGGGAAAAAACATTACGGACGATTTGGGCTGGGCCTACTGGGTAGGTGACTCGTGTGAGGATTTTTGGGAATATTTGAGTCGAGTGGGCCTCTATGAGGCGGATTAGGCCTTGTAATTCCATATCTATCAGTTAAAGCAGCTGGTGCCTGTGTTTTTGAGAATATGGTTGCCAAGGAACATCACCTTCTATTTTCACCATGGAAAGGTCAGCATCAACATATGGGATTTTCACAAGATTTTTGGGGTCCCAATAATGGGGGTAATGTATTATTATTTCCTCCTCGTTATTATTTTATGCAAGGAACCATAGAAACTATCAACATTGGAAAGTTAATTGATGGATTTGGTGTCATGGGAGGACAAGGAGTCAGTGAGAGACGTCCATTTCGAGTGGTAGATCAAGCAATTTCTGAACATCCCGAAAGATGGGAAACTCCCATTGAGGCCTCGTACCTAACCGAAGGGTGTCCAATGAGGCAAAGAGAACTCATACTAGTGACTCTTGTAGGATATATAGTGGAAAAACAGGGGGTTCAGTGTTGGTACTGAGTATCAACCGGTGTTTAGGTTTGATGCATTCATTGTGGCGCTAATCTGTGGCTAGATCCAATTGGTGAGGGAAACGAACATGGTTATGTGACCAAGCACATTTATCATGGATTCCATGTTAGATATGGGGATACTTCTCATCCTCAGGATCCAGATGCTCGCCAAGTTGTATAAGAAGATGTTGAATACCAGTGAGAGGAAGAATCCACATAGGATATGCGGGGTGTTTCACATTTTGTATAGGAGGATATCAGCACATATTAGGGGTATCTATGAATATGTGAACCCCATCCCCCCTCCAGGATCAAATTTCCACCCAGCCATCATGAATGCTCTGTGAGATTTCCAACCAAGCTGACCCTGCAGGTGTTACTGAACCTTGTATGGAAGGCAGATGAGTTCAATATCCTCCCGTTCTCATTCCCAGTAGGTGTATATACTGATGATGGCCAGGGAATAGAAGATAATCAGGCCTACCTCCTTTCCATTTGGGGTGGAGTCCTAGTGGTGCGGGTGGACCATTATAACAACCCATACTTTACATACATTGTTAATACTTCAAAATTGAAGCATACTTATTACAACATATAACAAAACCACTAAAAAACCATATATGTATAGTGTCTATAGAAACTGGGAAACATAAACAACTGGTTCATAAAGTGTCTACACTGTCTCCCATTTATTTCATCATATCTATAGTACCTTTTGGCATATCCTACTTAATAACCTTCTTCCTGACCTGGGGAAAGAAAACATACAAAAGGGTGAGCTCAAATTCTCAGTAAGGGTAAACAAAATAAATATCAATCACATCATATTCATAAGAACATAACTTTTGGAAATCGTAACCTGCAAAATTGAGCATAATTTCATAACATGGGATAAATCATAGTAGTGAAATGTAATCCCAATAATAATATCATAAAACATGAAACTTTGTGGAATACACACATAATCATAGAGAATCATTTCTTATTAGTCAAGACTCATTGTCAATACTATCTTAGTGGACAAAGTCCATTTCTGAACCAAGTTCACTCCTCGTTTCAATCCTGTTTCACTGATCCAGTATAACCTACCGTTCCATCCATGTCTATCTCATGAGATATAAAATCTTTACCCAATTCATTGGAGGTAGATATCGGTCCCAGACATCTCATAATGATAAAATTCTTATGTGTTCCACAAAATCATAAATCATACATCATTGCATAACCCAAGTAATAAAAATGGGATTCTTAAACAACATGACATCATAAAACAATTCATATAAGATAAAGGAATTCATAAAAATAATTCCATCACAAAATAATCAAATCAATGTAATAATAGGGATAGAAACAGAATCCTATATTATCTTTGATGGAAAATAATTTTGATAAAATACTTTCACTTCATTCTTGAGGAAAATATCATTTCTACTTCAAAAACATTTTCCTTTCTTAACATGCCATACAATTTTAACTAAAAGAAGTCGATTAAAAATAAACATGAAAACATGTAAAGGAAGATTATTGGAAATAATGTTTTAAAAATCCATTCAAGACGTATAAGTTAAAAAAACATTCTTCTTGTACTTTTGTCAGAAAAGTCAAAAAGTACCTCGTACGAAAAACGACAAAAGATTCCATTCATATCTTTTTCTAAAAAATCACCGAAGGGTAAAATTGGATTTAAACAATTGTAGATATATGGAAATAATATTACATATTGAGGAAACATGAATGTGGATGATAAAATACACCCCAGTAAATACCAAATTATAAATAATCTCGGATAAAAGTGATATTGTGATATTTTCCTTACATTAGGTCCGATATGATTTTTATGTGTCTGAACCTCCTGTATAATGATTTAAATAATGTTATTGACTTATTACAGAATCATATTTATTTTCATTATATCATATATGGTCATATTATTATCTTCTTAGTAGTAATATTTCATTGCTACTTATTATTCGGGTGTTTATAATTTTTTGTTCTTATGCATGTTTTGTCGAATAAATTCTTATTATTATCTTTAGGTTATAGATACCTCATTTCCAGAATGGTATTAGTGTAATATATATCATATTCATTAATTCAATTCATTTATATAATCATTATGAAATGAATATCGTGTAGAATAAGTCGCATCACATCGTGGAGATGGTATTCCGTACGTACGCACGAGTGATGATATGGTTCCTATGATCGTGGAATTGTATTAGAGTGTATGTATACTATTTCAGAATTAGTATCACTTTATAATAGTCATATATAGTCATTATTTACACCATTATATCCATCCATGTATGGTGGTGGTGGAAAATAGATTACCCGACGACGTGGAGACGGTATTCCGTACGTACGCACGCGCGGTGACTTCTTTTTCCGTAGGATGGATTGATGGTGAAATAGGGTTGTTTCATTATTATAATAACATATCAGTATATGAGTGATACTGATGTTATTACTTCATAATTAAACAACTAAAGAAGAACAAGTTTAAGATGAAATAAAGATGAATGAATCGGTAACGAACATTACCTCTTCTTTGAAGTGCTTCTTTGAGACCTCTTTTTAGGGCACTAAAATAGGTCTTTGAAGAAGAACACAGCCTCTAGGATGTTTCTAGGGAAGTAGAGAGGATAAATTGTCAGGGTTGTTCTGAGCTTGAAGGCTCAAAGTGGTGTGAGGAAGAGGGGGAGGAGGTTCCCTTTTATAGGGGAGGAGAGGGGCTTCTTTGGAAAAACTAAAAAATATTATTTTATTATAAAGGTAGGTTCAGTTTTAAATAGCTCCAAATTGATTTATTTCGAAGCTAAGGTGGGGAGGGGTCGAAATCCTCTCATCTAATATAATTTAGACAAGTCTAGGATCCTATTGTAACCTTATTATTTAGATTTAACATTATGTTAAATAATTTTACTTTTACCGTGTCTTCTTGTAATCTTATACTATAAGGTTAATAAACTTACTATAAGCAGAGAAACGAACCCCAAGTTGTTTATTATTAATATATATAACCTTAACTATGTCATATGGCCGAACCTTAGATTTTTAGGAATAAAATAACAATTAATAATATAATATTTGTTTTAAAAACTATTTTATGTCAATTTTGACACTATTTAGTAATTAATTTTTGTGAAAATCATAACATAATGATTAGTTAGAAAATAGTTAATTAAATCAATAATAACATGTCATATTAATCTATAAAATTAGTTTAACTAATAAAAAGTCTCAAATTAAATTTATTCGGGTGTTTATAACATCAATTATGTCAATATTTCATTAATAAGATAATTACTGCATCATCATTGTGTCATAAATACATTAAATTATTTAATGTCTAAAAATTAAAAATAAAATACCATTATATAGGAAATCTTTTTAGCTCTCTAATTAATATTTATAGTTGAATTTATCTTTTTTATAACCCTATATTAAAAATGATTTACTTATTAAACGTTGATTTTAACTATTTTAAACCTTCATTAAATAAAATAATTATAAATGTCCTAATCTAATCGAAGTGGGCCTAAATGGTCATATTTTATTCCTAAGGTTGTTTTTGGTCGAATTAAACTTCTCCAATAGAATTAGGACATGTTTTAGGGTAATAATAATATCATTTTTACCCTTAATTACCCTATTTACTTTTAATCGTGGTAAATAAAAGTAAAAAGTTACTATTCACCAAAATTTAGTTTCATCTCATTGAACCACATTTTACTTACTGACATCAACCGTGTCTCTCATATTATTGAAATTTCACTCACAGGAGTGGTAAAATTAAGTTTTTTGAAATATTCAGTTTTTTAACTACCACTTAGTGGTTTGACTATTCATCAAAAATTGCAAGTTTTCAGAAAAATACCAAAATTTAACCCTAGGATAATTTCGATATTCAGAATCCAAAAATGAAGTACATTCTGAAAAATGAAATTTATAAAATTTCAAAAAGTGGTTATTACTATTCATAACGGCTAGTTTTAATAATATTTTAATAGCATATCATTGTTTAGTGAAACTCGGTATTACGTATGATGCAAGCTATCGAGGAAGGTCGTGATTGCATGTAAAGCAAGCCAAGAAAGTGTTGTGTGTAGAAAAAGATTCCTTTGATGATTTATATAACATAAAAGTCTCAGGTGTTACATTGTTCACCCCTTAAAAAGAATTTTTCCCTCGAAATTCGTCACTTTGTAACAAACAGATGAGGATACCTCTCCCTCATCATGTCCTCAATCTCCTATGTAGCTTCTTATAATGGGTGGTTACTCCATAAAACTTTCACCAATCGAGTGGTTTTGCTTCGTAGGACTTTTTTTCTACCATCTAAAATCTCTATCGGCTGTTCTTCATAAGAATGATCCTGCTCCAGCGGTACAACATCTGAGCTGAGTACATGTGAAGGATCAGGTATGTACTTTCTTAGACGAGATATATGGAATACATCATGAACTTGAGGGAGAATCGGTGGAAGATCCAATCGGTAAGCTACCTTCCCAACACGATCCAGTATTTCGAAAGGACCGATATATCTAGGGCTCAACTTCCCCTTCTTTCCAAATCTCATGACCCTCTTCTAGGGAGATATTAGTAAGAACACTTTATAACCCACTTCAAAATCTAGGTCCATTCTTCGGTTGTCGGCATAACATTTCTATCGACTCTGAGCTGCTCTTATGTGTTGTTGAATAGATCTATCCTTTTCTGGCATTTCATCAATGAGATCAGTTCCAAATTTGTTTCTTTACCCAACTTCATCCCAGCAAGTTGGGGTCCTGCATTTCATTCCATAGAGAGATTCATAAGGATCCATCTGAAAACTGGAGTGAAATCTAATATTATAAGAAAATTCCACCAAAGGTAGGTGTTGATCCCAACCACCTTTGAAATCCATAGTGAAAGCTCCCAACATATCTTCTAGAGTCTGAATTGTTCTCTCATACTGACCGTCTATCTAAGGATGATGAGCAGTACTGAAACTCAACTCTGTATCCAGAGTATGATGAAGACTTCACCAGAACTTTGAGGTAAACCTCAGATCCTGATCAGATATAATATAAAGTGGTACTCCATGGAATCTTACCACTTCCTTTACATATATCCTGGCAAGCTGATCTAGAGAGAAATCCTCTGTAATAGCAATGAAGTGTGCAGACTTGGTAAGACGATCAACTTTGACCCAGATATCATTATTGCCTTTGGATGTTTTAGGAAGTCCTGTGACAAAGTACATAGTGATGTTTTCCCATTTCCATTCGGGTATGGGTAATTGTTGTAACATCCCCTTAGACTTCTGTCTCTCAGCTTTAACTTGTTGAAAAACCAAGCATCGAGAGACATATTCAGCAACATCTATTTTCATGCCATCCCACTAGAAGTACTCTTTCAGGTCCCTATACATTTTCGTGCTTCCAGGATGAATAGAGAATGAAGAACTATGGGCCTCATCCAGCAGCTCCTTCTTTAATTCCGGGATTGGAGGAACACAAACCTGATTCCGGAACTTTATTATCCCATCACAATCAAGGTTGAATTCAGGAACATTTCTCACCTTCTTTTGTAACACGACATCTTCTTTCTGTGCCTCTTTAATCATCACATGTAATGATGGTTGAATATTCATTTGAGAAAGATATGATTTTTCCCCTTCCATTATAATTCCAGTATCCATTCTTTGTAAATCCATAAATATTGGATCTTTTGTGATCCTCATCATGGATAAACTGGCATTTTCTTGTCGACTTAATGCATCTTCCACCTTGTTTGCTTTCCCAGGGTGGTATTGAATTGAGTAGTCATAATCCTTAATCAGCTCCAACCATCTTCTCTGGCGCATATTCTTCTCCTTTTGTGTGAAAATATACCTTAAACGTTTTTGATCAGTATAAATGTCACACCTTTCTCCATAAAGATAATGACTCCAAATCATTAATGCAAAGATTACCGCAGTTAACTTCAAATCATGAGTTGGGTAATATTGATCATGGATTTTCAACTATCGTGAGTCATAAGATATCACCATATCATTTTTCATAAGAACCCATCTCAGTCCCTTCATGGATGCATCACTGTAGATCAAAAACCTTTCTCCACTACAAGGAAGTGTGAGCACAGGTGCACTAGATAACCTTCTTTCCAACTCCTTGAAATTCTCTTCACATTCTTCCTTCCAATCAAACATAACTCCTTTCTGAGTCAACTTTGTGAGTGGATTAGATAATCGTGAAAAATCTTTCACAAATAGTTGATACTATCCAGCCAAAATAAGAAACCTTCAGTTCTCAGTTACTATTGTTGGTCTCGACCATCTTTTGATAACCTCTTTTTTTTATGTATCCATAGATATCCCCTTTTTTGAGATTATGTGAACCAAAAATGAAACATTTTGAAGCCAAAATTCACACTTGGTAAATTTGGCAAAAAGCTTCTCCTTTATCAGGGTCTTCAATATAATTCTCAAGTGATCTTCATGTTCTTCCTTTCTTTTTGAATAGACAAGAATATCATCTATAAAGACTAATCCAAACTGATCAATATAGTCTCTAAAGACTGTATTCATTAGATTCATGAAGATAGCATGGGCATTAGCAAGACCAAATGGCATCACTATAAATTCATAGTGTACATACCTTGTACGGAAAGCCGTCTTTGGTATATCCTCCCTTTTGACCCTTAATTGATGATACCCTGAATGAAGATCAATCATGGAAAAGTATTGAGCTCCGCGTAGTTGGTCAAATAGGTCATCAATGCATGGGAGAGGATATTTGTTCTTGATAGTGATCTTGTTAAGTTCTCGATAATCAATGCAGAGTCTCATTGATACATCTTTCTTCTTAACAAATAGAATAGGTGCTCCCCAAGGTGACGCACTAGGGCGTATGAACCCCTTATCAAGATTCTCTTGGATTTGCTTCTTCAATTCCTGCAACTCAATTGGGGCCATTCTATAAGGTGTTTTTGAAATAGGCAAAGCACCCGGTACGAGTTCTTTTGAAAACTCAACATCACGATTTGGTGGAAGACCTTGTAATTCCTCCGAAAAGACATCATCAAACTCCCGTACAATCTTAATCGTGAGTTTCTCACCAACCATTTGAGATAAATAACTTTCATTTAGTGGAATCAAGACCCATAAGGTAGAAGGAATTTCCACTGGAAGGTTATGTTCATCCTTTCATTGATAGATGATCATAGATTGATCTGGAATATGAAATTTGAATTCCCTTCTTTGGAAATTGATATGAGCTCCATATAAAGAAAGCCAATCCATGCCATGAATCACATTAAATTCCACTATAGAAAGGATCACACGATTTGTAGACAAACATTGATCGGAGAAGAATTATAAACTTTTGATGCGACTGTTGTGCCATTAGGTGTTGTCACAGCTAACTCAACATCTAACTGTTGAGGTAATACGGTGATACCCTTAGAAAATTCTTCTAAAATAAAAGAGTGGGTGGATCCTGAATCAAATAAAACATTTTCTACTTTAGAGTGGATGGTACGTGTACCTTTCACCACATCGTTATCGTACTCCACACCGCTAATAGAAATTGCATGTGACTTTCCTTTGTCTTTAGCCTTAAGAGTTTCTTGATGTTGACCATCATCATCAACACCTTGGATTAGGGCATTTATTGGCATAATGTCACATCTCCTTGCACTTGAAACATTGAAGTGTAGTAGGTTCATTCTGTGTATCCCTTCCTTTGTTTGCATCATTAGACATCTTCTTCCCATCATCGCGACATTCAAATTCCTGATGACCTTCCTTTCCACATTTGAAACATTTACATGTCCCTTTAAGAATACTCCCTCCATGTTTCTTTCCACACTTTGAGCAAAAGGGAAAGCTCATTTTCCTTTCAGTGTTCTCATTAGATTTTCCTTTGAATTCCATTTTCCTCTTCTTATCAAACCCATATGACTGATGGGTTACTCTAATCCCCATATCAACTTTGAGAGAACATCGAACGATTTCATCGTAGCTATTGAAGTACCTGATGGCTAAGGACCTTAGAAGACTTGGTTTTAAGCCACTAAAGAATCGATCGATATTACTCTCAGGTTGCATAATAATACCAAAAGCGTACATTGCAAGTCTTGTAAAATTTGCTTCATAGGTACCCACAGTTTCATCATCCTTTTTCATCATTTCAAGAAACTCTTTCTCCGTCTTTGTTCAGAGAATACGAGGGAAGTACTTCTTGAAAAATAAGTTCTTGAACTCGTCCCATTCCGTGGACTCAATTTCATCTCTTTGCCTCGTATTCTTAATAATATTCCACCATTGATCAACATCACCTTCCAAACGATACACTGCTAAGATGACTTTATCATGCTCAGAAAATTGAAGAACTGAAAATATCATTTCAGTAGTACTAATCCATTTTTCAGAAAGTAATGGATCAGTAGACCCGCTGAATGAAGGTGGATGCTGTCTCGTGAAGGATTCAACAGAATGTTGATCCTTCCTTTGCTCGTTTTGAAGTCCTGCATGATTCATAGCTTGAGAAAGTTGTGTGATCATGGCTACAAGATTGTTCATTCTAGCTCCCATAATGTTTGGTTGCTTAGGGGGACAATCTTTGTTTTGCCCGTCGCATTCCGCATTAACACGGTTCCTTCGGGTTCCATCCATTGACTAAAACCAAGAAAAATAGTGTGAGAAACACTAATTATAATAGGAAAACCACATAATCAAGAATAAAATTTCACACTTAAAGTCTTATCCAAGGTTATTCATGGCCATTTCTAAAACACTAATATTGTGTTCTATGCTTAGACTTATCCTTAGGGTTCTTACTAAGGCTTTCACATCCTAGTTTCCAAAGGTTGACTATACCTTTCCTCTGATACCAACTATAATGACCCATACATTACATACATTGTTAATACTTCAAAATTGAAGCATACTTATTACAACATATAACTAAACCACGAATGGAACGTATAGGTATAGTGTCTTTAGAAACATGGAAACATAAACAACTTGTTCATAAAGCGTCTACATTGTCTCCCATTTATTTCATCATATCTATAATCCCTTTTGGCATATCCTACTTAATAACCTTCATCCTGACCTGGGGAAAGGAAACATACAAAAGTGTGATCTCAAATTCTCAGTAAGGGTAAACAAAAGAAATATCAACCACATCATATTTATAAGAACATAACTTTTGGAAATCGTAACCTGCAAAAGAGAGCATAATTTTATAAAATGGGATAAATCATAGTAGTGAAATGTAATCCCAATAATCATATATTAAAACATGAAACTTTGTGGTATACACACATAATCATATATAATCATTTCTTATTAGTAAAGTCTCATTGCCAAGGCTATCTTAGTGGACAAAGTCCATTTCTGAACCAAGTTCATTTCTCGTTTCAGTCCTGTTTCACTGAACCGGTATAACCTACCGTTCTAGCCATGTGTATCTCATGAGATATAAAATATTTACCCAATGCATTGGAGGGAGATATAGGTCCCACCCATCTCATAATGATACCATTCTTATGTGTGCCACAAAATCATAAATCATACATCATTGCATAAACCATGTAATAAAAATGGGATTCTTAAACAACATGACATCATAAAACAATTCATATAAGATGAAGGAATTCATAAAAATAATTCCATCAAAAAATAATCAAATTAATGTAATAATAGGGATAGAAACAGAATCATATATTATCTTATATGTAAAATAATTTTGATAAAATACTTGCACTTCATTCTTGAGGAAAATATGCTTTCTACTTCAAAAACATTTTCCTTTCTTAACATGCCTTACAATTTTAACTAAAAGAAGTTGATTAAAAATAAACATGAAAACTTGTAAAGGATGCTTCTTGGATATAATGTTTTAAAAATCCATTCATGCTGTATAACATTAAAAAACATTCTTCTCGTACTTTAGTCAAAAAAGTCAAAAAGTACCTCGTACGAAAAATGATAAAATATTCATTTCATATCTTTTTCTAAAAACTCAACGATGGGTGAAATTGTATTTAAATAATTGTAGGTAGATGGAAATAATTTTACATAATGAGGAAACATGGATGTGGATGATAAAATACACCCCAGTAAATACCAAAGTATAAACAATCTCAGATAAAAGTGAGATTGTGATATTTTCCATACCTTAGGTTTGATATGCTTTGTACGTGTCCTAACCTCCTGTATAATGATTTAAATAATGTTATTGACTTATTACAGAATCATACTTATTTTTATGATATCATATATGGTCATATTCTTATCTTCTTAGTAGTAATATTTCATTGCTACTTGTTAATCAGTTGTTTATAACTTTTTGCTCTTATGCATGCTTTGACGAATAAATTCTTATTCTTCTATTTAGGTTATAGATACCTCATTTCCAGAATGGTATTAGTGTAATATATATCATATTCATTCATTCAATTCATTTATATAATCATTATGAAATGAGGATCATGTAGAACGAGTCGCATCACATCGTGGAGACGGTATTCCGTACGTACGCACGAGTGATGATATCGTTCCTATGATCATGGAATTGTATTGGAGTGCATGTATACTATTTCAGAATCAGTATCACTTTATAATAGTCATATTTAGTCATTATTTACACCATTATTCCCATCCAAGTATGGTGGTGGTGGAAAATAGATTACACCACGGCGTGGAGACGGTATTCCGTATGTACGCACGCGCTGTGACTTCTTTTTCCGTAGGATGGATAGATGGTGAAATAGGGTTGTTTCATACATATAATTACATATCAGTATATGAGTGGTACTTATGTTATTACTTCATAATTAAACAACTAAATATGAATAAGTGGAAGAAGAAATAAAGATAAAATAATCGGTAACAGATATTACCTCTTCCTTGAAGTGCTTCTTTGAGACCTCCTTTTAGGGCACTAAAATAGGTCTTCGAAGAAGACCAGAACCTCTAGGATGTTTCAAGGGAAGTTGAGAGGAGAAATTGTCATGGTTTTTCCGAGATTGAAGGCTCAATGTGTTGTGAGGAAGAGGGGGAGTAGGTGCCCTTTTATAGGGGAGGAGAGGGGCTCCTTTGGAAAAACTAAAAAAATTATTTTATTATAAAGTCATGTTCAGTTTTAAATAGCTCCAAATTGATATATTTCGAAGATAAGGTGTGGATGGGTCGAAATCCTTTTATCTAATAGAATTTAGACAAGGTTAGGTTCCTATTTTAACCTTATAATTTAGATTTAACAAAAGGGAAAATAATTTTACTTTTACAGTGTCTTCTTGTGTTCTTATACTATAAAGTTAATAAACATACTATAAGCAGCCAAACAAACCCCAAGATGTTTATTATTAATATATAAAACCTTATATAAGTCATTTGGCCAATACTTAGATTTTTAGGAATAAAATAACAATTACTAATATAATATTTTTTAAAAAAACTATTTTATGTCAATTTTGACACTATTTAGTAATTAATTTTTGTGAAACAAATAACAGAATGATTCGTTCGGAAAAAAGTTAATTAAATCAATACTAACATGCAATATTAATCTATAAAATTAGTGGAATTTATAAAAAGTATCAAATTACATTTATTTTAGTGTTTATATCATCAATTATGTTAATATTTCATTAATAAGATAATTACTGCATCATCGTTATGTCATAAATAAATTAAATTATTTAATGTCTAAAAATTACAAATAAAATACCATTATGTAGGAAATATCTTTATCTCTCTAATTAATATTTATAGTCTAATCTATCTTATGTATATCCCTATATTAAAATTTATTTACTTATTAAACATTGATTTTAACTATTTTAACCCTTCTTTAAATAAACTAATAATAAATGTCCTAATCAAATCCAAGTGGCCCAAAATGGTCATATTTTATTCCTAAGGTTGTTTTCGGACGAATTACACTTGTACAATAGAATTAGGACATGTGTTAGGGTAATAATAATATCATTTTTACCCTTAATTACCCTATTTACTTTTAACCGTGGTAAATAAAAGTAAAAAGTTACTATTCACCAAAAATTATTTTCATCTCATTGAACCACATTTTACTTACTGACATCAACTGTGTCTCTTGGATTTTTGAAATTCCACTCACAGAAGCGGTAAAATTATGTTTTATGAAAAATTCAGTTTTTTAACTACCACTTAGTGGTTTCACTATTCATCATAAATTGAAAGTTTTCAGAAAAATACCAAAATTTCACCCTAGGATAATTTCGATATTCCTAATCCAAAAATGATGTCCATTTTGAAAAATAAAATTTATAAAATTTCAAAAAGTGGTTATTACTATTCATAACAGCTAGTTTTAATAATATTTTAATAGCATATCATTGTTTAGTGAAACTCGGTATTGCGTACGATGCAAGCTATCGAGGAAGGTCGCGATTAAATTTAAATCAAGCCAAGAAAGTGTTGTGTGTAGAAAAATATTCCTTTGATGATTTATATAACATAAAAGTCTCATGTGTTACATCCATGATTCCATCTATATGTCGTACACCCCGCACCATTTTGTGAGTTAGTTTCGGTGCATGCAGTGATTGGCCCCATAGGTATATTTGGGGGTGCTTAGTGAGGATCAAACATGTGTGATGATGCATATGTGGATCATTTTCACATAGGATAATGGGAATTTGGGGGTTCTTCTTGAGGATCAACCACATATGCTTCATCACACATAGGTATATTTGGGGGTGCTTCATGAGGATCAACCACGAGCTGGGAGGCAGCATACCCAGGGGGGATTCTAATTCAGAAAACCATCCGGGATAGTGAAGGGGTGTCTCCCCAACCTCATGGTCGAGGCAGGAAGGCGGTGATGACATCTCGTGGTGGCGGGGCTGTAATGGCGGTGGGGGCCACACTGGTCAAATGGTAGGCGGTAGCGGAAGATCCAACAGTCCCAGAGGAGCAGAGTCATCCAGAGGGGAGGGTGCCTAGAGGGTTCTGTAGGATATTCACTCGAGTTCTATGTATGTGGTTGCACCACATTGACATTCCGGAGAATAATGTCTTCCCAGAGGCTTGGTTCATCTGGGATGTCAACAGCTAATTACTCAACCCATGTGAGACGTGGAAACACATGAACCATATAAGAATAGATTTTTCGGGGATCAGCTTTATCAAGGCCAGATTTTCAGAATCCCAAGCGGAGGAGGAGAAATACCTGGCCAAGTTGGAGGACTTCGTGCACTCCTGGGGTGCCCTGGGTCCAATGAATAATCATGTAAAGGTGTTGTTGGATCGAATGGATCCTATGTAGTTATCTGCTATAAAATCTAGAGAGCGCTTCCCTCCATTGGAAGAATCATATGAGTCCTCATGGGGGTTGGAGGCAGGTATAGGGATCCCATGAGAAGAGGCTGAGTTTGGTAATTCAAACTTAGTGCTCAGAGAGTTTGAAGAGTCTCTTGAGGTAAATAATAAGGGACATCCCCAATGTCTTCATCCAGGTTTTCTAGGAATTTAAAACTGATATGTAAACTGCGCAGGGGGCCTCATACACAAAACACAATCCAACCTGACAACATATTCAGATGCGGGGCCTTCAGAATCTATGTCTGGGTCTATGATTATCATCATGCCGGGAGGTTTCGTGACACACAGGGTTGTCCTCTCAGACCCTTTTGACTTCCTGACAATATACGGGGGGACACGCATCGGGGTTTAGATGGAAACAACCTAGAAAAGAGACCAACTTGTTTATCTCTCTATGAATCCTCCATATAATACATATTTATCATCCATCAATCAGATGAAATGATTATTTTGTGCCTCTTTCTTGCATGGTTCTTCAAATGGCATGGTCTGACTTGGAAAGGTTTAATGGAGATCTTGGTGGTGCCTTTCGTGGGGGGATGCCTGTAGACGTGGAGGAGGGTAGCAAGACTAACAAGACATGTCTCCCTCGATCATATGTGGGACCGTCAGCAGGAAAGAGCCTGAGATCATTGAGGTGGGATCCGGTGTTGTGTCTCAATCAGACAAAAAATGCCATGACATACCCGATCAGACCCCAGATGATGATCCTTCTGATGAGTTCTTGGGGGAATTTCTTGAATATGAACCAAAAAAATCATGGATCCTGACGAGATAGCTTCTAATGAGGAGGATTGAAATATCACCCATAACCGGTCATGGTAGCTAATCAACGGATTCATCGATGAGAACCCTCAAGCACGATGGATAGACCATATTTGTGGCTTCGGTCCTGGCTGCCTGAACTATGTGCTGGAAGAGTAGATGCCCAGCGTTCTCACATGCTCGTCCGAGATCTCATTGCAGAGAATATTTGAGAATATGACAGTGGCCTTTGTGTGGATTGGCAGTGGAGAAAACTGGTGAACATGAAGAGGATCAAGGAGGGTAAGAATGAGATTCAATGGCTACAGGTTCGGACCAATGAGCATTCATCCTCACTCAATGTGATAGCAGAGTGTATATTTTGGCTGAAAGCCTAGATGGAAGAGGCCAAAGGATGGATAATGAAAGCATTTGAGGAGATGGTGGTCATCCATCATGATGAGGAGAGGGTCTGTACTGTGATTGATAAACTACACAACATTTCCACTGAAGAAGATCGGGAACTAAAAACGGTGATCGTGAATCATAGAATCTATAATACAGAGTGTTGCTGAGCAACAATGTTATTTTGAAGGGGTCAACCCATCCATGGGAGGGGTTGATCCTCGGGTTCTATAATGAATTTAACTTTTGACCATACATTGATGAATTTATTATTTCTTCTAGACAAATTCATGTGTCCCATTATTTTCCATGGCCTGCTACATGTATTTTATATTTTTGAAACATTCGGTGATCAATCCGTAAGTTCACAGGGGTAGGACCTGATGTGAGAAACAAGGGATGACCACCTTTCTATTCTTCTCAAATAGTAGAGTGTCGACCAAGATTCAGGCTTCCATGGTTTGAAAACCAAACCCGATTTCTAGGTAGAAAGATGGAGGCCTGACTGGAGAATAAATGTCACAAAACAGTTCAATTTTCATTCCTCAATGTGCTCAAGTGGACTAGCAGGGAAACATTGGGGGGGGGGGTTGAATTAATTTGAAAATATGGGAGTGAAATGTGTGATTGGCGATACCCAAAATTTAATACACTGTAGGGGTGGCATGAAAATTAAGGACAAATTTTGACATTGTTCGAAACATAGTATCCCTATTGCATTTTCCTGAAATTGGGATAACAAATGATGGCCGACTGTTGAAAATGATCGAAACATTGTGCTTGACTTGATATTTCATCCATTAGTCTTCCATAACTAGTCCCAGAACAGTAGGTGAGCTATAGGCCAAGCATCCATACTAATAGGGGGTTCCTTTATATGTGAAATATGACGAGGTTCCAAATAATGGGCACAGAATGTGTGGAGGGGGAGTGATGGGTTGTTCCAATGGAATCCAACACTCTTGGAATTATTCCACTGTGGTGGAAACACGTTAGATGAGGGCATCGATCTGATTATGGATCAAAAATACCTTCGAACATGACCTCTCTGCTAAGGACATGGAAGGGTATGTTGTTTTATGTCATACCAATAAGGATGATATCATGTATTTTAAATGCCATATGGTGAAGAATGTGAACAGATTTTTAAGGTCATACTATCTAGACCATGATCGATTTCAAGGGGCTAGAATGGTTAAAAACCATGGGGCTGGGCCCGAGGAAGATTTCCTGGGCATTTTAACATACCCCCTAATGATGGGAATCAATCCAAACGTTTATCTTGATGTTACGGTTCATTCACCTTATGGACAGGACATAGATTGTTCATAGTTTAAGGTCTTAGATCATACACTAGAGATCATAGTGTGAGACCCAAGTGCTCGGACCAGATATGTTATGGATTTACGGATAAACATCATGAGGTAATTATAAAACTTTAAACGAATGAGGTCTTGGAGTCCATATGACCATGTTTTCCTTGGGGAGGTCTTAGGTCGAGGGACCAAAAATAAAAGTGAGGTTGGGCCTGAGGAAATGGGTGTGGGCATTCCGATGTACCCTATGAGAATGAGTATCATTCAATTCATAGTTTTTGATGCGGCACGGTAAGGTACCAATTCCCGGTATGATAAGTTCGAGTGAGTCTAGTCCACGCACCAAAAGAAGCAGCATTTGATTGAACTTATATGTTTTTTAAGAATGATTTGTGTTTTTCATTGTGAATCGAAAATCCAAGGAAAAATAATATTAGTGTCGTTATAGGAATCAAGCCACATGTAATATTGAAAATTTTTATGGTGGATGACCAATACCCAATATGATGTCCCCCTGGGCGAGTACATCACAATGTAGTGTCATTTTTCATCAAGCGGTCAGGACAATAATATCAAAGGTTATGGTCATATGATTGGACTAATCATGTATTTTAATGTCATTCAATAAAGACACAACAGTTTAAAGTCATGTCGGACCAGGCAGCATAGTTTATCATCATATGGCTTGGACACATTATAGGAGAATGTGCATTGTGTGATAATGCATACATGACATGAATGAGGATGAGTTCCACACGAAACCATTCGAAATTAGGGAGAATAAACCTCAGGTTGAGGGGCCGAAAAAGGATAAAAAAATGGGGTTGGACCTTGGGACAATACATCTAGGTGTTCCTACGTATCCCATGAGGATGGGAATTAAGCCATACATAGATCCTAGAGTACTGTTTAATGTCATTCAGGACAAAAGGTAGGATGGACTAACTCCTAGAAGGGGAGTATGGGGTGCGGTTATTGAAAACCCAATGTGAATGGGGACATAACCTCATACGATTTATACCATGCAATCCAGTAAGAGTTAGGTCCTAAATGGGTGAACATAATAGTAAATAATTGGAACTTGATCTGGACCCGATGATGATATTTCTGGGCATTCCTATTTATCCCCTAATAATGGGAATCTAGCTATACATTGTTTAGAAAATAGGACGTATAAGGAGATCGTAGTTTAAGGTCTTAGAGATCATACATTAAGTGTGAAACTCTTCTAAGAGAGAACATACCTTGATCTGATCTCTAATCCCACATGATTCAAACTCAGGGTGGGAAACATGAGTGGTTGATGTTTTTGCAACACATGGAATACACTCATTGTGGAAATTCGTCCAGATCCACAAATGATGCCTTCACACATCTTTTTCCTCCTAACGTGAAAATGTGCACAGAGGGATAGTACCAAGAGTGTTGTAATTATTCTTGGACATGATGGGGTGAAAGATGATGTGAATCATGAAACCAATTTTTAATCATTGATGGGGGTGGTGTGACGATGGAGGATAACCATTTATTATGTTCGAAACACAACATCCATATCATGTTACCTGAAATTTGAACAACAAATGAGTGTTGACTGTTGACCATATTCACAACACTTGACTTTTATCAATTTTTCATTTCGAGGACCTTGAGGTCGTTATTCCAAAATTCTAAGAGGGCCCTTGGGCCGAACATCCATGCCATTTGGGGGACCTTTTGGATATGGATGATGATGGAAGTTCTAAAGAAGGGAAACAAGATTCCTGACAAAATGGGAGAGATCATGTCTAGGTAGAATCCAACACTCTAGGTCCTGAACCAGAGTACTCTTGGGAACATTGATGAATCACCAAAGCAGTTCGAGTGGCCTAACATTAGATCATCTAACTCAAAATGATGACTGTAGGATAGCGGAGTGAAGGGCTCTCAGGAGAAAGAGGTAAAATGAGTGGGAGTTACAAACCCGGTGTGAATGGGGACATAAGACCATACCAAACCATATAACCCTCCCCTATGGAGGACTCGGGCCAAGGGGACAAAGAGATGAATAGGTCTCCATGAAATAGGTCTGGAACCGATGGTTAAATGTTCATGCAGTCCTATGTATCACATAAGGATGGGAATCAACCCACATGCAGTTCTCGAAGGATTTGTGCAGTTTAACGTAATGTCTCAAGGACATAGATAGGGGAAAGGTATCTCAATGATGGATGAGTATGACACAAAGAGTAACCCGATAATAATGAGAACACAAGATCATACAACACCACAAAATCCTAAACGAGAACTTGGTCCAGGGGGCTGAAATGGTCGAGGGACCTGAGGCCGAGTCACAGAAGAAAAGTCAAAACTAGTTTTCATTTTAACGTCTTGTAGTGAGGATGATGGTGATATTAGTTTAAGGTCATAGATCTCGGAAACTAAATGCCATGTTTAATGTCATCTACGTGGGATATATGGGTATAATGGATAAATCACCGTGTCTATTATGTGGGAGACCATATAATGAAAATAATGACCAAGGCTAAATGTTTCCATGTTCATGAAAAAGTATCTATATTTTTTTACTAGGGTTTTGGGAAAAGAAATTGAGTGTCGACCGTTGATAAAATTCTCAATACTGTACTTTTATAAATTTTTCACTAAAAATCCTTGAGGATGTCAGCCCGAATTGGTAGGAGAGCCATTGGACTAAGTATCCATGGCATTGGGGGTCCTTTTTGATGTGAAAGATGATGGAAACCGAAATTAAGGGGTGTACGAAGCAGGGAGGGGCCTATTCTTGAAGAAAGGATGTTAGATGGAGAGATGTCTCGAGGGGAAAGGTTTGGCATGGTAAAAATTTCCCGACATGAATGAGGATGTTAGACCACACCACACCGAAAAGGTTGAGGGACCTAAGATAGGAAGTCCTAGCCAGTTTGTAGTTTAAAATCCTTCAATTAGGATGATTGGGATCTTAGTTTAAGGTTCTAGATCTCGGACCATAGACACAATACCCTTCATGTGTTTATTGACTTAATTGAATACTACGCCAATGGGAGAAATGGTCAGTGTGGGAAATAAGGAATAAGACTTGGATCTCCCCAACATATAAGCATACAACAGCAAGACTAACACTCCTACCCAATGTAGAGAGACGTTTAAGGGGATAATGGGACAACATGAACCACTACACCAAATACTCAAGACATATGTTTTGGATGAAAATGATGAAGGATAGTTATTGACTATTTTCGAAACAAAAAATACATATCTTGACCCGAAATGGGAACAAAAAATGTGTATCGACCATATACCATATTCGCAACGTGGGAAGTTGATCAGTTTGTCGTTCATGGACCTCAATGGAGATGGCCCAGAATGAAAGGAGGGCGCTTGGGCTAAATATCGGTATCATTCGTGGACCCTTTGGGATGTGAAATATGACAGAGTCCCATGTACAGGGAGTGTGTGAAGCATAAATGTACCCGTGCAATTTAACGTCAAGAAGGACAGTCAAATAGGTTAAGATATCTAGTGAAGGGGATATATGGTGCGGTCATGATGAAACCAATCTAATAGAGGGAAAATCAGGCACCACACAATGTTTTCCTACCCTAGGGGAGATCCTAATGATTGGGGTTGGGCTAATAGACAAAATCTTCAGTCATTCCTACATATCCCATAAGGATGGGAATCAAGCCACATATAGTTCTTGAAGACCATATAATTTAGCATCGTGCATTGAGGATGTGGTAGAATAGAAGAATGGGGTGGGGAAACATGGTGACTTAATTGTAATCCGGGCATGACTGGGGCCAAATAATTCTACATGGCACCATGTGGGATCCTCAATTAGAACTATACCCAGACATATAGTGAAAGAGAAAATTTTTCCTAGACTCAAGACGAGGCGTATGAGAAATCCTACGTATCCCACAAGGATGGGGATAAAGCCATACATGGTTATTTGGAAGCATATTAATGCCTTATGGGATGTCATGTAGTTTAATGTCATGTGGGACATAAAAGAATAAGTTCATGTAGTACCATCTACAGTTTAATGTACTAAGGGATGAAATATAGTTTAAATTCATGTGGGACATGAAATTTTAAGTTCATGAAGGACTGTAGTGCTCAAAAAAATATATCTTGAGGAATTTTGAATTGGTGGGAGGAGTAATATGCTCAACATCCATTGTAACCAAGGAGTATGTTCCATTAGGGTAAACCTTATGAAAAATGAAAGGGCCTTCCCATTTGGGCTCTATTTTGGGTGGCTTCCATCCAAGTATCTTTGGTTTTATCACGGACAACATCAAGTTTTCCTACAATAATTAATGGAGGTGAAGATTCTTGTTGAAATATCTAGTTATCCTGTTCTGCTCCTTTTCGTATTATGCAGGACACGAAGCCTATTCTCATTGAGTGCATCCAATTCAGCCAGACGGATTTCAGCTACTTTATCTGGTGCTTTCTGATCACATAAAGCAATGTGTAATGAATTAAATTTCATCTCGATGGGATGGATAGACTCCATTCTGTATACCAGAGAGTATGGCATCAATTGTGTGGAATTTAGACTCGTCGTCCGATAAGCCCGTAGGGTGTTGGGGAGCCTATCCGGCCAACTCTTTTTGTTCTGACCAACTGACATCTACATAATTTTAGGGAGGTTTTTGTTGAATGATTCTATCTTCCCATTCACTTGCACATGTTATCATGTGGTATGGTTAGAATGGATGTTGTAGATGGCATATAATTTCTTCATCCCAGCTTCGTGGATGTTCGGGTCATTATTAGTGAGGATGGTTTGAGGGACTCCAAATTAGTAGATGTTATAGGGTCCCACTAATTCAATGATAGAATGGCCCTTGACCTCCTTGAGTGGAACTGCTTCTTCCCACATGGAATAAAAATCCGTGGATGTCATGATGAACCAGAACTGGCAAGCTGTCATCGGTTGATATGGTCCCACAACATCAATTCCCCAGACCACAAAGGTCCATGATTAATTGGTAATGTTGAGAGGCTCTAGAAGATGATGCACAAAGTTGTCATAAATTTGGCATTGATGGAATCTCATGGAAAACATGATGTATTCACAGATCATGGAGGACCAAAATTACCCCAGTCTTCGGATCTGGTGAGACAATTTCTACTCGGTTTGATGAGCCCCACAGGAACCGACTTGAACCTCCTACATGACTTGAGAAATATCAACTCCTTGAATGAAAAAAGTATACATTCATAAAACTCATGCTTGTAGATGATATTCTCAAGATCATGACCACTCTGGGGGGAAAACTGAAGCACCCGATATTGGATTTACTCATGCTCAACTCAATATGTTCATACATTACAGTTTTGGAGGAACTCAAAAAAGGAAGTTCTCCAGTCAAGATTCATTTTAATGGTTGTATTAGAGAATCCTAGTGGGTCCTGATGTAGTGTAATTGGCAGTAAGTTGGATTACCTGTGGGAAATCATTGTCATCTGGTGTGACATGGGAGATGAATATCTGTTCTTCCATGTGGATAATCAAGTCATCTTGATCAAGCTCTATAAGAGATGTATCTCGGCGGGTCAAAGCATCAGCTCGATCATTCATTGATCGAGGGACATTGGTATCTTCTGTCCAAGATAGATACTGGGCCATTAACTGGATGGTGCGTTCCAACAGTGGTATGAGTTTTGGATTTATGACAAAATAGTCAATGTTGTTTTTCATAATGACTAGTTTAGAGTCCCATTTCACATGCAGGTTGGGAATGTCAATCTCAAGGGACATTTTGAGGACTTTGATGAGAGAATTTCACTCTCCTTCGTTGTTGGTATAGACATCTGATAACAGAAATGAATATGTCAAAATAGCTTATGCTAGTGTGATGAAGACAATACCAAAGACAACTTTGTTGACCATGGGTTCATTGAGAATTATTCTTGTAGGGCTAAGAGAAGCACCATCAAACTGAATTTTCTAGCACAAAATGGATTACTCTACTGAGAGGAATACCACAACAAGAAAATCATGATCCAGAGACTGGTCTACAAGAGTTGGAAGAGTGGTGATGAAATTTTCAAATTCTTGCCCCTTGATGTCCTATTGAGGGACGAAACTGATGTTGAACTGCTGGAGGATCACTTCCAAATAAGCTATATAGACAATCAGCATAGTGATTTTAACGATGTACTTCGGCGGATCCACTTGGGACAAAAGCTGTACCTCATGGTTTTTCAATTAGTGACGTAATTTTGTACTATGAATACCATCACAAGGCATATTTTCTTGATAGGAGAGTATCTGGTATCCCTATCAGTGATCATGCGGCTGAGATAATAGATAACATTATATATTTCCCCATTGTTATTCTGGTAAATAAGGGTGCCAAGAGATCATTCCAGAATGGTCACATAAAGGTCCAATGACTTTCTAGAAACTGGAAGCACCATGAACGGAGGCTGGAGTTGATACTGCTTGATTTCCTTAAATGTAGTAAGATATTATTCATCCCAAGGATTAATAGTGCCTTTCTTCAGGATCCATGAAATGGTCTTACACTTACCGGCCAAATTTGCAATGAATTAGCGTATTTAGGCCAAGTGTCCTTAGAAAAATTGAAGATACCGGATGTTTCTTGGGGAAAGAAATATGGTTAATGGAATTGATCTTCTCTAGGTTGATTTTGAGGCCCTTGTATCTGAAAATTATGTCGAGAAACATTCAAGAGGTGACCCCTAAGGAATATATCAATGGGTTCATCTTTAGGTTTAGAGAATAGATGAAGCCGAACTAATTCTCAAGGTATTTGAGATGGTCCTGATGCTAGAAATAACTGAACAAAAAAATTTCAACAATGAATTTGACAAATTTCACTAGTATCAGCTTTAATATATGATGCATAGCCCCCTGATAGGTGACACCTGAATTATTTAGACCGATGGTCATGAATTTGTAAAAAACAGTAACTTGTGGTTCCCTAAAGGCCGTAGTATTCTCATCCTCATGAGAAATTAAAATTTTTTTATACCCAATGTACCCATAAATAAAAGAGAGGGCCTGGAACCCATCTATAGAATCAGTCCACAATTCCGTCACAGGAAGAGGAAAATCATCCTTCATACACATACAATTGAGACCTTGGAAGTCGATATATGCCCTGATCTATTTGTTCTTGTTCCTGACAGACATAAAGTTGGATAAAGTTTTTGGGTACATGACCTCTTTATTTTAATTGTCTTTGATGATCATATAATCTTCTTCCTCGACCATGACACATTGATAAGGGAGCATCTTTCGGGGAGGATGCTTAAACCTGCAATGGTTTACTGGGAGACTGAGGCAGTGGACAACTTCTTGAGGATCTAACCCTAGCATCTCATCATAAATCTAGAATAATACTTCATGTTGATTCTTCAGGAAGTCCACATACTGTTTTTTCTCCTCAAGATGCATAATGGCACTGATCAACGCGGTCGAAACCATAGCAATAATGGCTATTGATTCGATCCCATCTGGACTTGAACACAAGGAGCCACGCTTGATGAAATCGATGAAATAGTGATTCATTGGCTTGATCTAGTTTATCCCAGCCCAAGGAAACAGGAAAATATGGTGTATTTATGTTTCTATGGGGTACAAATCTCGATACCTTATGGGGGTAGGGGGTTTCGGGATCACCCAAGCTTGATTCCAGTAGGAGTATGAGATGATCTTCTGTAATCTCTTTGACATGGGAATGTTCTCTACCATCATTCTAGAAAAAACTAATCATTTTCCCATGTCTGGGGTTGTAGACTCCAATCGGTGGATTGGAAAGATGTAGGCGTCATCTATATCATTCCACGGGTTGGTCGCTGCCATAGCATGATCAACCTTGCTAGAATGATTCTTCGTGTCCTTCCTCTTGAAATAGTCAGAATACAAATATCGGGCTTCATAAGAGGCCAAGGGAGACGCATCACCTTAATCTAAACCCACTCGACCATTAAGGGACTACATGAGGCACTGCTGATATGATGAAGTAACCACCACATTTAGGTGGAGCCATTTCCATTCCATCAACACATTTTAGGTGGTGTTCTTTGAGACAACTATGAACTCAGTGATGGTAACTAGACAACTGAACTGGATCTTTAAGTAAATTTTTTCGACCGGTGATTGTTTCATCCTATCAGAACCCTAAAATATTTTGTCATAGGGACTCATATCATCCTCAGACATCCCTAGATTTCAGAGTGTCTGAGTCGGGATTAGGTTGACCCTAGAGACGGTGTCAACGAGTCTACAACGAACCACCATGCGATTAAAATGGACAGTAATGTACTGTGGGTTGATGTGCCCCTTTATGGGAGATCTTTAATCTTCTCCAGAGAATGAGATGATGTCCTGGGATGCAGAATTCTTGACTGCCTCAACATGGAAGGCTTCTATTATTTCTACCTCCATCTCGAACAGAAGGGGGATTCATAATGCCTCGAAGATGGCTTCACACATTTCTGCTGACAGGAGAAGGGCCTTAAGGATAGAGTTCCTTGCTGGAATGCTATTATTATGTTTTAGGACATCATAAATTCATGCCATGAATGAGATTCATCTTACAGCAGGTTGCTCTGTGATAGGAGGTATTGAGGGCCCTTCCGGATGGACTAGCAGCTGACTAGTGCAGGGAATATCCCGCTTCCGAGTGGCTAAAGCCTTTGGAGTGACTACAGGATGAGGGGAAGATGAATGAGACATGTATGTATCGTAGTGTGGTTGATCACAACATGGTTGAGGTGGCTCCACCTGATTATGAAAAAAAACTACGGCGAAGGAGGACCATATCACATCAGATGAGAAGGATGTGTATGTTGCATTGTGTGCTGGGCCTACTATCTAGTCTTGGTGGCATTCACATCCTGGATGTAACTACTGACTGAAGGAATCCAAAATCCTATATAGCCACTACTCCATCAATGCTGGTGATTTTTGGGGACATTGGGAGGATCTTCCTGGAACTCCTCACCATCAATAATCTTGTAGGGTTTTACTAGCTCTACGGTGTTAATTGAGGCATACCCTTGGAGGTAACATGAAGACTCAAACACTACTAGATGGACTCTGGGGGGAGTCAAAAATTTTGTGGGCATGAAGTCGCATATAGTATGAGATGATGATGACATTGGTGGGGGGCTTTTTTCCCCTTGCACTGCTGATGCTTGCTCTTCTAGGATGAGGATGACTAAGTCGTTGATGCATAGGTACTCGCTAGGTGTCACACGACATATTATGAAGAATCTGTTCGATTCAGATGTGCACAAATAAAAACATGGGCATGTGCGACTATTTTAGGAGCTATCTATTCATCGTTCTTCTAGGATCCATGGATAGAATACTGATTACATTTTCCTTCGGTGTCACTAATTCTATTGGGCTTCACGAATACACATTCCACTTATGCCATAATATGGACTAACTATAGTACATTGTTATCCACATGGTTTGGAAGATAGTACTTAAACACATATCACTATTTAATGGTATTCCCTAGGATCCGATGATAGGGTAGTAGTTGGGGTGATCAGTGAGATATTCCTCTTCTGCTCTCCCGCATTCGGGAAACCCTACAATTCCATAATACAAGTCACATTGAAAATAATTGGGTACATGAGCCTCGTTGAATAATTAGGCCTATTTTCTAATTTATGGAAAGAGGGATCTGGGATCTTGGACCTGAAGAGGGGCTAGAGGAGTCTGTCGAGGAGTTGAGTCCTAGTATTCTCACATGGGTTGTGGTGGTATGTTTTGTGAGGATGTATGTCGATTCTGTGGTCGGTGCTACAGGGCCATAGGCTGCACCTATGGTGGCGGGAATCTATGAGGCTATGGAGGAGGCTCTCTTGGTAACAACTCAAGGAGCCTGGGGGCCACTATTTATGACACTATGGTAGGATCAATTGTAGTTTCCCTTCCTGCGGGAATTGCAGGAGGCAACATGTATGCCTGGTTGGCCTACATTAAAGATTCTTGTAGGCATTGTGGCTTATCAAAAAAAATCCTAGAATCCCCAAATGTAATTATAGTTAATGAGAGAGGGGAAAAATTATGTCTTGACATTCCCCACACACATCACCATCTGTTGCTACTGATTCAGTGGCATGTCATGTGATTATGTGAGCTCTTTCCACTAAAAACGAAGTCTGTGGCATGCTCGTCAGACCTCTGTTTTCACTTGTAGTGGTCTACAATACTTTTCTTCCAATTGGAGGAACTGAACTTGTAAATAAATTACTTTCAAAGATATTCCTAGCTAGCTATAGGCCTAATGGGTAGCTGTATGTAATAGGAAAATGCGGATCTATCCAATGTCTGTACAAGACATCATAGCTTGTAACCTCCTGCTGAGCTATACTCCCCAGCATGGTTCCTCACATTGAAATGAAGTGGGCCAGATGCTGCAGCGGGTCACCCGTCTCATTAAATGGGGAGAAGGTGGGACTTACGAAACTCAGGGTTGTTGGAATATCATTCACTCAGGCCGAATATGGATTTCCATCTGGTGGGGTTTCCACCTCTCGTGTTTCCAAAGGCATGAGGCAAGAAATGAGTTCCACCATGGGATCATCTGGGTAGCGATTCTCCTTTCAATGGGGCTCCCTAGCTACCAGTGCTTTTTTGTGTTATTCAAAATGATAAGTAGGCCAAGAAGCACATGGAGAGGCTGGAGGGACGACCTGCGGAGCAACTGGTAGAACTTGAACTGGGTCCCAAGGATTATCCCTCCACTCATGTGGATTGTATGACACATACCTCTCCTTCTTATCATAAGTTCTAGCCACAATCCTATCTGCATGGGAAGGATAGTCAGGGTCACCAGGATGCAATTTTCTGGGGGGGGATGATGCACCTACCCCTAATTCCCCGACCAAGGATCACTATAGTATGGTCGGTAGTCCGTTGCATGTTCAGCATGGAGGTCATCAATTATATACTTATTTTAAATCAGAATTAAATGCAACATGGATTTTTTAGGACTATCCTCCATCTTATGAACTGAGTGAGACAAGTAGGAGGGGTTGACACCACCAAGGTTCTCTTTACCCTTATTTGGATTTCGTCCAAGAACCAATGTCTCGGTGGGCACAGGAAGACCTGGTAGGTTTCTCTACTGGCGAGTGACCCTTCCTGGTAGTTCCAAAAGTTGTGGCACTCCCCGGTGGGTAAGTTTTCCCCAAGGAGGTCTATATATAACTCTTCATCTGATAGATCACCCATTTTAACTACAACTATTCTTGGAGGCATATCCTCGATATCACCTGGACAGTCGGGATGGAACCGGATAGAATTGAAATGGAGGGCCACATACTACCCTAACCATGGATCTGCACGTGTGGAGAGCCTCCTTAATAATCCTACAGACCAATTTAATGCTCTTAACGCATCATTGGTGGAGGGTCATTTGGCAGCCTTATGACTCAGGGCACTAGGCCACGGGGAGTGCGGCCAAATCAACCAGAAGAAATTACAGGCCAATGTCATCGAAGTGTTCCTAACACATGGGGTAGCCCACTCATCAGTGAAGAAGAATAATGTGTGTCACACCTAGGGTCCGGAGAAAGCATCCATCTTTATCATGGGTGAGCGATTCCGGGGCACTGATGTTTGGGACCACCACGGGCAAAAACATCTCAAGGAAATGGTTTTCTGCAAGAATGTTTCACATGCTCCTCATCGAGGATTCTGGGTATAGCCCATGGATTCCCCACTAATCAACTGTAGGAAACTAGGTAACCAGTTTTGGTACTAAAGAAAAATAAATAGATGGTAGGTGGTTAGGCGGAGAATACGATGAGCGGGTGGACATGCCACCACATCTATGGATATCCTCCGATGAGTGTAGTGACATTGCCACCACATCATGATAGGATGGGCTAACGACCCTGGTTTCTAGCACATGGACTATATATGCTGGCAGTGGACCAAGAGGTTTCTCAGACGTTGTATGTCCTCATAATAACTCTACACGGTCTCTGGTTGAAGTTGATAATGCTCCTATAAATGATGGTAGCGGTTTAATGGTCATATCATGGGGGGATGCCCAATCCTTGTCCCCCTAGATGTATTTGGAGAGAGAGAGAGTGGCTGGGATCCGGTCAACCTCACATTCCATAGGTACAAGGGTTATGAGCCGCGTTCCTGCTCTGGCCCTCAACAAATAGTATCAATGTGGGGTTTCCATTAACGAATCATACATCGCCTCAGAATCTAAGAAGAATATAGGTTTAATATCGGGCTGATTCTTCCTAGAATTCTTTTTATAGTGGTGACGTCCTCCCTCTTGCCCCGGGATGGTTCTTTGGGACAAGGTAGATTTCTGGCATGGGGAGGTCCATCAGCTGAAATGGTGATGGGTCGTAGAGGACATCTACCTAAGTGAGATGGGGTGCGAGGAGCACCTGGATAAATATCAAAGGTAACACAGGGAGGAACTCTATTTCCACCGGATTATGTGTGGAGTAAATCTTAAAGAGCAATTATAGAGTGGGTAGGACCACTATTGGAGCTAGTGAGAGCATGGGTAGGACCTCCAATATTGTATCCCCAAAAAAATTTGGTACGCAGAGGGTCCTCGTACTGGATGATAAATACACGGGTTGGAACTCCATGATGATTTCTAGGATGAGGAGGGCCTTCATCGGCAGCTATAAGGGATTGGGGAAGACCCCCCATGTTGTAGGATGACCAGACACATAACATCTTCACACCAGTGACCTACGACAGGAGGAACGACTCCATACCTGAGGTCCTGAGTGCAGAAGAGGCTCTCGTACTATGTGTCACTACAATATGGAGGACCCTCATTTGAATTGAAGGTGGCATGGGGGTGACCTCCATGCTGAACTAGGGAGCGGAGAGGACTTGTAATCTCAATGGTTGGGGTATGTGGAGGACCTCCGTTTTCGGTGTTATTGCCATAGTTCGGCCGGTGGCGGGCGCTACATGCATCGGTGACAATGAGAGTCAACTCAGCCTACCTGTGGGACAGTTGGGGCCTCGATCCGGGTTTGGAATATGAGTTCCCCTACCTAAAGAAGTCATGGTACTAATAGTACATGTTAGTGGTGGCACAGTCCATGATAGTTGCTAAAGGTGATACCCCTGAGTGGGAATCCTCCTCAACATATGCCCGACGCTGGCGTCGGGATTGGAAGACCGGGGCTGGTAGAGCAGTGCCATAGCTTAACTATTCCTTAGCCTATGGGGAAGGGTAGAGGTGTTGGAATAGAATAATGGGGGCCCTCCTTACGGGCCTCTAGAATAGGATCCTGGTCGGGCTATCCCATACATCCCTCACCTCATCAGTGTATAGAAGGGAGTTATCAAATATTTCTAAGGAGAGGCTCCAAAAATGGTTGTGTGTCGGAGTGGGGAGTGGTGGCTCCCTTCTAAACCCTTTGGGTAGTGGTGGAAATGAAGTGACGATGCCTCTATGTCAGGTTTGTCCATGTCCCTGGTTGGGATGATCCTCTCATCCTCATACTATTGGATGAGGTAATTTATCACCCTTATCTAAATGAACTCACATGGGAGATGGAGAATGGGCACCAAGCAGCCGTGGATATGTATATTTACATTGAGGAAATAAAGTTACCTAGGATTTTCAGGGTGACTTTTCCCCTGCCGCTGCATCGGTATGTGGGCGGGGATCAGTTTCCTGATAGAGAAGCTTGTGTCTTGGAAGGTAGGGAGTTTAAACCATTAGTGTTGCAAGAATGAAATCAACATCCAATGAACTAGTTCCATTCAGTCTTCCATGGCTAGTATGAAAGATCCACGGTGACAATGTCACTGATCAGGATGTGTAACAGCCCCAACATCTGGCGAGTTTCATGCCAGAACCACTATTTTCATGGCGGGACCTAGCGTTGGACAACTAGACCTAGTGAAAGGCCAGTCCACTGATGTCTCAAAAACTAATAATCCCCATTTTTAGGAGAATAATTTCATTCCAGGTTGATCATTTCTGTTTCCGATGATTTCATCGGGGTGCACATCCATCTGTTTCAGAGGATGCACTGACTGTTACCCCACATTCCTGCTTCCCAAAGACCGGTGGCATCCGTCGCTTATTTAGGGATGTTTTCACCTTGATAAAAACAAGATTATGTGATGTCGGTTCCTCTTTTATCAATTCCTCCTTGTAACTCGTTACCTAGTTCAGGTATCCCATAATGATTAAGATGTTGTAAGTGACTATCTTTACCAATGCCAAATCATTATGGGAACCAGTTAATTACACTACATCAATCAGGACACTCTATGGGGTCTTGACAAGGTAGAAACCATCAGTTGGGGGATTAGTTATATTGGACATCAATAGCATATATGGATGCAGGAACACTGGTGCGTATGGGTTTTTCCCCTTATGAAAGAGATTCCAAAGGGCGTGGAAGGGCGAGGCATCCCACTTCAAGTGCGGGGAATCCTATTACATAGGCATGTCTTTGAGGTTTTACTCAACTTCCCTTGATTAAAACATGGTATGCTAAAGGTTTAACATCTAGTGGAGAAGGATCAGACTGATCGGAACTCTAATGGGAGTGGATCCAAAGCGTGCAACCCCTAGAAGGAACACTGATGCTAGGACAAACATGTGTCTAGTTACACAGTTACAACTAGGATTTGTGATAAATTAGTTGACGTGATCTCACCGGGATGGGGTGAACCAGGTAAGAAGCCGGATGGATGATAGATAATTGAATGAATTAGAGTGGAAAATGTTATGAATCCAACATGAGGACATATGTGATGTTGGGATTGAGCCTCGAAGAGACTTCCCACATATCCTCATGGTAGGTAATCAATGTATGTGTAGTTCGGTGGGGCGATGTGACACCTGAGGAGATGGCCTATGAGAATGGATGCATGGATGAGTCCCGAAAGAAGTGGAACCTCTAGGATGGGAAATGATCTTCCCGAAACACATAGTATCGAGGAAATGCACAAGATGGGACATGAATGATGGTCTTGAACCTTAGGGACACTTCATACATATCATAGTGGTAGGGAATCAATGCCTACATACTTCATGATGGGGTCATAGAATCGGGATGTATGCAGAGAATGACGAACCGATGATATATTAGGGATTATGCGTGGTTAGTAGCCTGGGTTGGTCTGACGCTCAAGGGGCAGATCATATATATGGGTCTCAACAAGGGGACTACATTGGATTAATGTAAAATGGGGAACACTAAGGATTACCACTGGTTGAGGATGACAACGGATTACCACTAGTTAGGGAACACAATCGATAATCTCTAATTGGGAGTCCAACAACATTCTTTATATTGGGCTTGACAATGGCTAACCATCGGTTGTTGAACGTAATGGATTACCATCCGTTGGGGTTGGAACATGGGATGGATTGATATGTACCATTCCTAGGGTGACAAGAATCAAATCCCATGTTGTTTTAATGGGTACAGTTTAATGTCTTACAGGACGAAAAATAGCATGCAATATAATGTCGTGTAGGATGAAGGTAAATTGACGGTAAGTGGTCGGGATTGTTTGGTGTACCGATGTGAAGGGGGACGAGACCAGTATGTGTTGGTCTTGATCCTCAGGTAGCCATCCATCATACAATTCCTTGGAATGGATCAATGTCTACGTAGTTTGTAATGGGTGTTGTTAGACCGATGTGTTAGGGGTCGGGACCAATAGGTGTTGTGCTTGAACCTTAGGGAGGCTTCCTATGTAACATGGCTTGGTATGGATCAAAGTCCTCATATTTTGGAATGGATGTTGGGGCTTACATTATAAGGTGACCCTATAAGGATTCCATAGTAAATAGTTACTCTAATCCCATGTGAGTCGTGCTCGGTATGGGAAACGATAGACATCAAAGACCTGTCAATAATATCATGAAAGGTGCATCCATGGGACGTAAAGTGGGTCTTAAAAGTGGTTAGTGGAGCAAAGAGGAAATAGGGTATTATTTTTGGTTAGCATCCTAGGTAGATGAAGATTGGGACTTACTCTAGGATGGAGGTTTGGGTAGAGACCATGCCCAACAAGATAGGGAGGGACAATGAAGGTTTCGGAGCCCGTCACTCCTCTGGGATTTGACACCAAAGAAGAGAAGAGGACCGAGAATTCTACATCCTAGAGGAAAGGTTGGGGGCTTACACCAAGATTGTTTCCTTTCCCCACGGGTAGGCGGCACTCCAAAAAAAGATCTATTTCTATTTGAGAAAGATATAACTCCTATGGAGATGAGATGGCGTAGAGAATGCCTGAGAAGGGGAACCCCATGTAATGTCCCTAGGGAAAGAGTATAACGTCATCTGTGGATGATGATTTTTATTGAAATATTAATGTCTTGCAGCTCAGATGAGGTGGGTTCACATTTCACCCCAAGGACTAAAGTAACTGATACTCACCCACCCTTGGGGAAGGGAAGGCCTCAGCAATGTAGTGGTATGGGGTTGTTGTGGAGTGATCCATTGAGGGACCCAAATTAATGTGGCAATGTGAGGAAGAAATAACTATTAGCATGCATATGTGAAGAAGCATGAAGCTATGAAACACAACATGTAGCACCAACCAAGGGACATTGTAATCGCTTTGTATGAACCTAGAGGGTCGTACAAGAAATGGGTTTGTAGAGCAGATGTGTTCACATAAAGAGGCCTTGTGAAGCTCTGGTTCTCCATGTAGTGGAGGGGATTCGAAAAACGGTATTCATTGTTATGTGAGGTGGACTATACTAGGGATAGGGAATAGGAGAATATGGATGGTGGATCACGAAATGGAAAGGCTTCGGTGAGGCAGATCTTCGTGAATCAAGGGTACCATGAAAAGCATAGCACATTGAGGAAATGTGTTTCATGATGAAAAATTACCCTTTTTTATCAAAGGGTGCACATGTCAATAAATGGTACTTCATGAAGAATGAGTGATCTGTGAAGACCTAAGTTCCCTTGGAGATCCCCTTCCATCATGGAGGCCCATGGGCTCTGTGAAGGGCATCCCTCTTTGAAGTGAGGTTGAAATTATGACAAGGGAAAGGCACTTCGCACTACTCACGTTCCATGAAGAGTGCATTTTTCACAGAGGAGAGATTGATTCGTGATTTGATAGAGAATATGGATAAAGGTTGGAGGGTTCAGCCCTTGGGCTGAAGGCGATACTGGTTTTTATAGGCAATAGGTGTTGTGAAGCTGGGATCGCTCCATAAAAAGCTATGTGGAACCTTTTCGTTACTGTGGAGCCTCCTGCCTCATTGTTTTTGGGAGGCTTAAAAAATGTCAGGCGTATCACAAAGCCTCCTGCCTCATTGCTTCCTGGCTGCTTCAGAAACATCAGGAGAATCACGGATCCTCCTGCCTCATTGCTTTGCAGTAGCTTCGCAAACGTCAGGAAGATCGCAGAGCCTCCTGCTTCATTGCTTCGAAGAAGCTACGATGGGGGGGGGCACATTTTGAAGTCCATGGTGCTGTGGGGATCGGTGATTGGTTTTCATGAGGAAGCCTCTTTGGATTAGGGTTTCGCTCAATGTCATTTTCCTTCACACATATTTTTTGGCGCCAAAAAACTTCCTTGAAGGTTGTTGTACCATAAAAACCTTTAATGTTTTATTTTCATATGCTTGATAGTATTTTTCTTATTTACTAAAGCACATTAACGTTCTCTTTAATGAATCAAATTTTTATTCCATACAAACTGTATTTACAATAGTTATAAGAGAAATGGATTTCCATATCTTACCTTCACTTCTGTTCGTATTAAAATATTTCTCAATATGTACTTTTTTGTACATTTTTAATATCATATATTGTAATGATCACATATTATTCATATTATTCATAGATTCAAACCCTAAAATTTCATTTAGAATATAATTTTCAACTTACCTTATTGTCCACTACAAAGTTATATTCCTCCAAAGTTGTAGTTTTAATTCCATTTTCAATAAATTACATTTAATTAAGATTTTTATTTGTTATTAAAGTTACAAAAACCATAGTTATAACCGTGAAATTTAAATGAATATTCGATATAAATTATCTCTTTTATCATGGATGGATTTGATATTACTTTCCATTAAAAATTTAAAATCATCTGAAAAAATCCTAAAAAAATACCATATAAAAAATAATCCCATCATAAAAACACATTTTGTCATATTTATATTTATGAATACACTTATTTGGTTCAAATAATTTCTCATATTTATACCTTTATCTCATTGGGTTATATTTGTAATCTCCAATTATATCGTAGTTATAATCCAATATATGCTAATTTATTTATTTCTTAGATGATTTATTAAAACATAGGATATATTTTTCCATAACATGGGGTAATTTGGATTCAAAACTTCGGTCAGAATTTATTTTTGCCTAAAAATAAATATTGAGTTTTCTTATTTTCTACCACAAAGTCTTCAAAAAATTTAAACATAAATTCTATACCGAACTAATTCTTGTGAAGTTTCTATATTTCTTCTAAAAAAATATTACATTATTATTACATTCCCATTTGAGAACATTTACATGATCACAATTTCACCTTTATAGAAATCCAAAATAACATTTAGTATTTTTAACATCTTTTACTTTATATATATCTAATCAATAAAAATTATAATGAATTATTGTATTATTTCATAAACAAATTTTTAATTTTCATCAAGAATCATTATCAAGCATTAATATCTATGTCCATTCTTATCATTCAATTTTTGGTCAAGAGATATATATCTTGATCATATTTGTCAATGACATCCTCAGAGATATTTGTTACTTTATCATCATACTCAATCAGTTTATCTCTAAAGACTCATTTTTTAAGATCATACTCACTAAAATTTGTTAAATCATTATAAATATATCATTCATTAATATTATCATAATACATATATCAGTAATATTAATCTATAAATCCCAGACAAAATATTTATTAATAAAATAATCATCCAAGGGATCCTAAAAGGTACAAATTTTTAATATAACTTCTTCTTATTTAAGAGAATAAATTATCAATTATCAATTTATCAATAGGCTCACTAAGACTATCTATCCAATTTTATTTTTCTTCTAAATATTCATTTAAATAAATTCATGATGATGATTGTTTTTTAATTAAAAATTGATCATCAATTAGAAGTCAATGATGGAACAATTTTGCCTAATGTTATTCAAAATAATCACTAGAATCATTAAGAATTACCTTAATAATATAGTTATTATTTAAGTTAATATATAATCCTCAAGATCACCTATAATCTCTACATTGTGATGTATAATTATTTATGGTTTATTATCAGCCTAAACTACCGTTACAGTCTTTTGAGAAATAGAATCTGGATCATTCATTAAGTTGAATTATTTTCAAGATAAAAATTTGATTTTTAATAAATATTTGAATATAATGGATCTGATACCACTAATTATAATGATAAAAGACCATAGGGGTGGTGGTGGATCAATATGTTTCAAAATTCAACCATCTCATTGGTAACAAATATCATCCCTTGAAAGTCATGATCAATTATTAGAAGTAAAACTGTTAAACTGTTGCACACATTCATTATATAAAACACATTTGACTATAATATCATACAAATACATATATTGTCAAATACATATGGAATGATTGGTTTTAATTTTTTCAACCGCATTAGGTTGTTTCTAAGAATCATATGTTAAACACTTTGTGGTTTACTAAAAACAACTATAACGGTATCATGTGGTGAATAAAACATTTATCTGATTTCACTCAACACTAAGACTCACTGACTTTATTTTTTTTTGCATATTTCACTCTTAAATACAGATTTATGTCTATTGAATTATTTATGGTTAATAGACCCTCAAGATTAATGTAAAATCGCTATGATGTGGTGGGTTGAATCAATTATTTATGATTTTTTAAATTTTTTAATTTAATCATTTTTTCCAAATATTGAAGTTAAAAATGTTATCATTTTCGCACACACTAATCAATAATCCATATATAAAAAATTTAAAGGTTTACCTATTAAAATTACTTGATTCACTATCAATTATATAGTCTATTAATTCCATCATGTGGTTGGAAAACAAGTTGTTTTCATCAATGATATCTCATTAAAATTTTTCCTCCAACTTCTATATAGTTCTCCCAGATAATAAACAATTCAATAATTTTTTTCAAAATAATTATAGTAATTTACATGAGAAGACATATTTTGAGCTGTCTGTGGACTACTTCTTATTCTCATTATTATAACATTTTCACAATTGAATAATCTATATGATTATCCTTCTTGAATTTTACACATTACAAATATGATATTTTTTCTTTAAATGACAATGATTATTATTCACATATTGTTTCACACACATCTATACAAGACCCCATATCATTTATCTCACACACCATAAGAATGATTCTCATTAGAATTTCAGATTCAATTTAATATACAAAAAAACCATTTTTATTAATTACATCACTAACTCAACCTCTTTCATTTAATATTTTTTCTTGTGTTTCATTTATTGAATCAATCTTGGTGTATTTTGACAGTATACTTGGTGAAAATATATGAAACATAGTATTTATGATAATGTTTTCATTAAAGATAAAATCCATTAATGATAAATAAATATAATCAAGATATAGCCCATCTTTCTAATACTACTTATTTCATGAACTTCATTCATGATATGTAAAGCCTGAACAAAAAAATTATTAATTTCCTAATAAGGTTATTCAAAATTCTCATTGAATTTTACAATATAAATCTTCAGAAAAATTCATTTCATAATTAAAAAAATATACAAAATATTAAATAATCAAAAGAATAAATATATAAGTATGGAACCTACTATATACTAAAGAATCGAATATTATGAAATAAAATAATATCTATTATAAAATATCATAAGGGAGATTACAGAATCCATGGATGGATCTTGTTGAATCACAAAATAATTCCTACAAAATCACAGAATGAATCATACAAATACTCATAATGATCAATACAAAATCCTATAATAGCATACAAAATCTCAAAAACACAATTATTAAATCATATAATTAATCGTATGGAATCACTAGATTATTGTAAGGAAAATAAAAATTTCATATTTTTAATAATATAATCAAAATTAATTGAATGAAATACCATTTTCCATAGACAGGACTCTTAAAAATTCTGAAATGACTCTTATAATAAGAAAAATATTACTAAAAAAATTTCATGATTATCAATTTATTAGAATCCATAATAGATTTAAACTTATCAATTATAAATAATTACTCTTATTAATAATAGTCTTATTCATTTACCAAACTAAATAATCTAAAATCCAAAAAATATAAAATAACTCCAAACTGTTTCAGATAACTTTTGAACCACATTATATTTAAAAAAAGGCTTCTCTTAACATTGTAAACATTATTTTATAAAATAACACATAAATATAATAAAATGAATGCCTATAATCTCGTCCAGTGTTATAATTACTTCAGGTTTCATCATCTCCCCAAAAAAATTGATTGATTTGAAAAATTTCCCCCATTAAATTTCTTTTCATCCATTTTAAATAAATATATTTGAATCCTAAAAAAACAATAAATGAATCATAATTAAAAAATTATAATAATAATGTGGACATATTGGTGTAGAAAACATAAATACTAATAAATAATTTAATGTGGTCCAAAATCAATGAATTATGTACCCTCTTCTATAGACATTGATTTTTGTTGTCGTAAACTAGGAATAAAGATTTCCTATCTGGACCCGGCCTTAAACATTACATAATATTTAATTAAATGAATAATTCACATTAAGGATATTTTCAAGATTCTAGTTTTAGAGAGTTAGGCCATAACTATTACATTACATTTCAAAAATTACAATCATGGCTAGTCCAATTTTTAAAACCGCATAACTATTCCTTGATCTCATCTTTAACCCTATTCATCTTTAGGTCCAATGAAAAACATTTCAAAACATGGGATGAGCATAAAAATATCAGTAATGGTTATAAAACAAGGAAAGAAAACATTAGTTCATCAATTCATACATAACATAAAGTCTTTAAAATACCTCATGAAATCAAAAGATTTATGAATCACACATATAAAACATAAATCATAATGGCAAATTGTGGCATCCATATCAGATATACAATATAGTTATCATAACTACGTAGCGAGATAACTTTGGAATACACATCACAATATATTCCCTAAATCTCTTAGGATAAACATTCAGATTTACCTCAATCACATTACCTAATGAATTAGAGAGCTATCTCGGGCTCACCCGCCCTATGTTTATCATGGAACCACCTGTATACATAATAATTCCCAATAACTATAACATATTCTTAACACATAAAACCATCATAAAGGAAAGATAATGATTCCACATTTCAATCACAATATATCATTTAAATATATTGACATAACAAATTGGATATCAGAAACATTTTCAACATCAAAATACATAAAAGAGTATATTGTATTTATTTTCCATTTAAAAACATGCCAGATTGTTAATGAATCCAACGATCAAATAATACTCAGGGCAGCGGAAAGGTCATTGTCACCATGTACGTTAAAATAAACATTAATTTTTTCATTTATTAAAACAATTTGTTGAACAATATTACCTTTGAATGAAATGAAAATTCACAGGTTTTTATACAACGTATAAAATCAAATCAAATATTAAAACAAAATATTCCTCAATGAAAGAAGATTGAGACGATGCCCCTTACCTCGTGTCTGACTTGAATGGTTCATTATTTACTATCCTGAATGAGAAACTAAAGTTAATTTCCACTTTCTTAAGAACCTTTTTCATGTTTATTATTCCATTTATATCACTTATTACCTTGTTTTAATCATTATGTAATCGTTTAAGTTAATAATGGTCGTTTTGTTGATATTTGGCACTTGAGTAAAAAATGGACTTTATAATTACAAGTTGTTCACATGGTCAAAAGTTATTTATATCTAGAATTATATTCATGATTTATATATCATATATATCTACTATATACATATATTTATAATATTATAAAGCATTTAGAGATAAGAAATGAAATGAACTGTTAATGGAGATGGTAAGTCGTACGTATGAATGAACGATGATTTCATTTCTATTTATTATTCTAATTGAATTAAAAAATAATGATAGAGGAGTATATTATAATTCCAGCATAATATCGTTAAATCCATCATTCATACATCCAATAAATGGCATTATCAAGTCATATCACATTGAGGGGGCGGTAGTCTGCACTTTCTCAAATGAAATTACCACGTTTACCCATAATGGAAACCATAAAGGTATGATATAAATAAAAAATGCATAAGAATAAAGAAAAAATAAACATAATATATATCATATATAAATATAGTTCCATATTAATGGATACCATGCGAGGAGTTATGAGATAATCGAACAATCATCCTTTCGTGAGGGGTTAGTTTTCCATCCACAAAAAAATATGTTTTCACCCATTAGATGGAGGTGTGTGTATGTTTTGTTCAAATCCATTATATAAAAACATCCAAGTATATTGAGGATATTGGTGTTGTTATAAAAGAAGAAATAAAAAAAGTTCAGTGGTGGGAGATGTAAAAAAAAGGTAAGAGAAACTGTTACCTTTAGTTTGGGTAACACACTTTGGTTTGAACCAAAAGGACTTCTTGAAGTGACTTATGCCTAAGATAAGGCTTCTAGGAGGAATATACGGATCTTGAAATCTTATTTTGGCATTGTATGGATAATCCAAGGGGCTTGAGAGGTGTGAGGAATCTGTTAGAAGTGAGGGTTTTTTTATAAGGGGAGGAGGGGCTCTTTTGGAAAGTGTGAAAATATTATTTTATTATATAATATATTCTATTTCTAAAGGTCCAAAAATAATTAGAGATTAAGATAATATGAATCATGGTCAAAATAAAATCATCCAATGGGAATTGGACATGTTTCAGAGATTATTTTAATATTCATAATATTATTTATTTAAATCATTTATTAATGTGGAAAATACTGCATCATTATTGTGTCATAAATAATTTACTATATACGATGTCTAAAAATTTTAAAAAAATACCATAATGTAGTAATAGATTATTATTTAGAAAGAATATTTATATTCGAATTGATAAATTATTTAATCCTTTGTAAAAATTAATTTACTAAAAGATATTTGTTTCTGTAATTTTTTTCTTTACATTTAATTAATTATTTTAAAGTGTCATTATCATTACAAAGTGGTTCCATGGGGTCCCAAAATCGACCCAAGGATGCCCCTAGTCAGCCATGACTCATCCAACAAGGTTAGGACATGTGTGAAGGTAATGTTTTATTATTATGTTATTTATTTACCTTGAACTACCCTATTTATCTTTTTCTTCGGTAAATACAAGTCAAAGTTACTATTCATCAAAAATTATTTTCATCTCATTAAACAAAATTTTACTTACTAATAAAAATAATTTATGTTGGTTCTTGAAATTAAATTCACAGAAGCGGTAAAATTTCATTTAAATGAAAAAAATCAGTTTTTTAACTACTACATAGTGGTTCACTATTCATCAAAAAATAATGCCATTCAGAAAAATACCAAAAATTCAGTCTAAGCTCTAATTGATATTACAAATTAAAAAATGATTTCTATTTTACAAAATTAAAAATATATGTCTTGGATTAATTAATTTAACATTAATTCAGGTTGTCAAAACAAAAGGGATGTTTTTAAAAAATATTAGCTATCAATATATTGACAGTTGGTTATGTCTAATTTCAAAGTGAAATTAATTTCAATGATCAAAATTGGATTAAATGGTAAAAATATAATCTAATTACACTATAAAACAAATTTAGAAGATATTTTAACCATATAAATAAATTAGATTAAACGGTAGTTTTTTATTAAAATACAGCATTTTTTACTTTTCATTAAAAATTGAATTGTATGAGAAAAATATGAAAAATTTACCCAATGTAAATTTTGATGTCCTTATTATAAAAACGAATTTTATTTGGTCAAATAGAACATATAAAAGTGACTAAAACTATATTTAATGAGGGTTCTCTAATAAAAGGAGGTAAATCACCCTTTTAAAGTAAATTATGCTTAAAATTAGATTCATTAGAATTTTAAGCCTCTAAATTATATTGTATAAATGTGAAAACATTTAACAAACATGTATAATAATACTGGAGTTAGTTATATTCATTCCCTCCAATACAACAGCTAGGCATTAACTACATTTAATATAATATTATTATAATTTTAGTGTGCATTATAGGATTTCAAAAAAAAACTCATTGTTGCGTATCGGGTATGCCATCGAGCATATAAACCACTTTAGTGTAAAATTAATATTTAATTAAAAAATATGAGTAATTATGAAAATGTATTATATGGTTATTTACCTGGGTTGTTACATCCTTCCCCCCTTTTGGAAATTTTATCTTTGCAATTTTATTCACTTATCAAATAAATGGGGGTATTTATCTCTCATAACATGTTCAGATTCCCACATTGCCTCTTCAACCATATGATTTTTACACTAAACCTTTACCTAGTGAATTACATTATTCCGCAACACATTCTATCTTCGGTCAAGAATATAGACTCTCTTTTTTTCATAGGAGATATTCTCTTCCAACTAAACTATCTTTGGGCTCAATACATGAGATAGAACTGGCATATACTTTTTCAACATCAAAACATGAAAAACATTGTGTAATTTGAATAAACATAGAGGTAAAGCCACTCTATAAGAAACTGATCCAACTTTGTCTAGGATTTCATAGGGTCCAATGAACCTCAGACTCAAATTTCCCTTCTTACCAAAACACATCACACTTTTCCATGGAGAAAATTGGAGGAAGACATGATCACCTACCTCAAAAGAAATATCCTTCTTCACATTATTTGCATATCTTTTCTGCTAGATATAAGCTATTCTCATGTTCTTTTGAATCAGCTGAACTTTTTGTGCCATATCTTTTACCAATTCTTACCCCATTATCTTCCTTTCACCTACATCATCCCCAAAAGTTAGAGTTCGACAACTTTTTCTGATAATTCCTCAAAAATTGACATCTGTATATTGGAATGAAAAATATTATTATATCAAAATTAAAACAAAGAAATATTTTGGTCCCAAATTCTCTGGCAATTCAGTGAACATGCACGTAGAATATCCTCTATGATCTGCATTGTTCGTTCTGACTGTCCATATGATTGAGGATGAAATTCTGCACTGAAATTTAATGTTGTACCCAATGACTTCTGAAGGCATTTCTAAATGTTTGAAGTAAACTTGAGATCACGATCCGATACAATAGAGATGGGACCACCATGTAACCAGACTATATCTTTAACACACAACAAATAATGTTGATCTAGAGATGAAGAATCTCAAATATTATGGAAATAAGTAGATTTAGTCAACAGATCCACAATAACACAGATTGAATTTGTACCTAGATATGTCTTCATTAATCCAACAATGAAGTCCTTGGATATAGTTTTCCATTACAACACTGGAACCAGTAAAGACTAAATAATCACTTTCGGTAATTTCTTCTCTTCTTTAACCTTCGTACAAGTCAAACAATTCATAGTAAATTCAATTATATCATGTTTCATTCCATCCCAATAATAATAATCCTGATGATAATTATACATCATAGTATTGCCAGGATGAACTGAAAATAGAGAACTATGAGCTTCACATGACAACTCATTGTTCAACTGTGAATTATAAGGAACAATTAATCTTTTCCCAAACCTCAAAACACAATCATTATCAACATTAAAATCAGGAAACTAACCCTTCTTAACCAACTCTACCATTTTCTATAACTCAATGTCTTCCTTCAGCTCTTGTTTAATTCTGTCTGATAGAGATGATTTCACTGACACCTAAAAAAACAAAAGAATTTCCTACACCAACAACTTCTATGCCAATGTTCATCAAAACAAAAACTAAATGATATCATTTCAAATGTATCATGATTAATGTTGCATTACTTTTCATACTCAAAGCATTAACCACAATATTTGCTTTTCCCAGATGGTAATGGATCATGCAATCATAATCCATGATTAATTCCAAAAATATCCATTGTATCTTGTTTAATTATTTCTGAGTGAATATATACTAAAAAAAATTTGTGGTTAGTGTATATTTCACATTTTACTCCATACAAATGATGTCTCTAAATTTTTAATGCAAAAACACCAGCCGCTAATTCCAAATCATGTGTAGGGTAATTATCTCATGAGGTTTCAACTGACATGAAGCATAAGAAATTACCTAATCATTATGCATAAATACACAACAAAGTCTTTTCAACGAAGAATCACTATAGATAAAAAACTCACCATTTCTGAATGGTAGTGAAAAAACTGGAGCATTCACCAATCTTATTTTCAATTCGTAAAAACAGTCATTCCATTCTCTTGTCCAAATAATTTTAACAAATTTTTCAGTTAACTTATTCATTGGACTAGATAACTGTTAAAATGATTCAAAAACCCTCCTGTAAAAACCTGAAAATCCAAATAAAACTATGGATATAAGATATATTTTTGGGTCTTGGCCATTCTTCAGCAACTTTTATTTTAGCAGGACCAACAGTTATTTCATTCTTTGAAACAAGGCGACCAAGGAAAAAAAAATTTGTAACCAAAACTCACACTTGTTGAATTTCCCAAACAGTTTATTTTCTTTTAAGGTTTGAAAGACAACCCTTCAATGACTTTCATGCACCTATTTACTTTAAAAAAACCCAATCTATCATCAATGAACGAAACAAAAATCTTATCAAAGAACTCACATATAATTCTATTCATAAGGTCTTTCAATACAGAAGGTGCATTGGATAACCCAAAAGGCATAACTACAAATTCATAGTGTCCATATCTAGTACAAAACATGATCTTTTTAATATATGCTTCCTTTACTTTCAAATGATGGTACCCTGAACTCAAATCAATCATTGAAAAATATTGAGCTCCCTGGATCTGATCAAACAAATCATCGATATGAGGCAGAGGATAATTGTTCTTAATAGTGATATTATTCAATGATCTATAATAAATGCAAAGTCTCATTGAAACATCATTCTTTTTAACAGAAAAAACAGGAGCACCCCATGCTGATGTGCTAGGTCGAATAAAATATTTATCTAATAACTCATGTAGTTTCTTATTTAACTATAAAAGTTCAATATGTGTTATTCGCTAAAGATTTTTTAAAATTGGATTAGCAGCAGGAACTATGTCAACAGTGAATTCAACTTCCCGATTCGGTATAATACAAGTAAACTCATCAGAAAAAACATCAAGGTACTCATTTAACACTAGGATATCATTAATCTGAACATTTCTTTTGTTCTCAACAATATGTGCAAAGTGACATTCATTTCCATATTTTAGTAGTTTCTCAGCTTCCATATATGTTATCAAAAGAATGTGTTCATTCATGTACCCAAACATAAAATAATTATGAAAATAAACCTCTTCACCTCTACAATCATTTTTTTCATGATAAAAATAAATCCAATCCATACCCTAAATAACATCAAACTATACTAGAAGAAAACCAATAAGGTATCCAGGCAGATTCTTTCTGCACACAAGGACAAGAAGGTTCTAATGTTTTCTTTTTGTCTCAACATTTCCTCTAGGTGTTTTTACCATAAGTTCAGGTTTCAAATCTTGAGCTAGAATTCCCAATTTACTAGAAATCTTCTCATAAATGAATGACTGTGTAGACCCTAAATGAAAAAACAAATTGGGATAATCTGAACAAACAAACAGTGTACCTAATACTACTTCATTCGATGGCCCAACATTTTCAAAATAGTTGCAACAGATTTCACCTCCCCTTTCTACTTGTAGTCTAGTTTCTTTCCATCAGTTTATTTCTTCGTTGGACACTACATTGTATAATGACACATTTCATTGCACATAATCCATTTTACAAACTATAAATCAGATTTTGTCTTACCATTACCATGAACTGTTTTAGGGGTATTACGTGCCATATGTCCCATTTTAAAACATTGGTATCACTTACCAGAATTCAAAAGACATTTTCCAGCATTATTTTTACAACAATTTTGACAAACTATAATCTTAAGTTTCTTACCATCAGAATTTATAAATGAGTTATTCCATTTCTTCTACCACCTCATCCTATAATTTTGTTGTTTTTCAAAGGACACCTAATCATTGGAAAACTCCATTTACACCTTTTCTGCACACTGAACATGTTTTTCATAACTTTTGAAATCACGATAAGCTAATTTCATTCTATACTTTGGATTTAATCTAGAGTAAAAACAGTTGATTTTACTATCATGATCTCATATGAAATTTGGAGCAAACCTGGACATTTGTGTGAATTTTGCTTCATAAGCAGCCACTTAGTCATCCTACTACCTCATTTGTAGGAAATGTTTTTCCATACTATAACGACCCACCTTAGGAAAATATTTTTCAAGAAACATAAATTTGAATTCATCCCAATAAAGAGCATCAATATTCCCACTATCCGTGATATTTTTAACCATCGACCACTACCGATCTACTTCACCTTCAAAACAGTAAACAACAATACTAACCTTTTGACGTTCTGAAAACCCCATAACATCGAAAACTTTCCCCAGTTCTTTAATCCACCCTTCTTCCAGCATAGGGTCATATGATCCTATGAATGATGGGGGATATTGCCTCATGAAATTATCCACTATTGACATGTTCCTCTTTGGATGATTTGCCTGATCTCGTGCATGGATAAACCACCATTTATATCCTGAGTCAACTGTTTCATCACTACAACAAACTATTCAGTGTCAATTCTGACCATCTCATGTTACTGCTTTAGAAGGTTGTCTTCCTACTAATGTCATCCCATCATAGCTGCCTTGTTTCCTCTGCAGAAAAACATTCTGAACATAGAAATATCTTAGAGGAAGTAGCATATTAATCATTAAATTCTATATCATGTCATTATTAACATAACGTAATTTATGGATATTAATTTAACAATACCATAAATCCTAAATTTATCTAAACCAACCACTGATACCAACTATAAAGACCCAACCTTAAACATTACATAATCTTGAATTAAATGAATAATTCACATAAAGGATCTTTTCAGGTTTTGTGTTTTAGAGAGTTAGGCCATTACTACTACATTACATCTCAAATATTACAATGTAGATACTTCTACTCAGTTTCCATTTTTTCATAAAATAAAAAATCTTGAAAAAATAGTCATTTCTAGTACAATGTTTTAGACTGGATAACTTTTCATTAATCCCATACTTGACCCTATTAATCTTTAGGTCATGTGATAAACATTTCAAAACTTGGGATGAGCATAAAAAGCTCAGTAAGGGTGGTAAAATAATGAAATAAAATGTTAGTTCTTCAATACATAAATAACATAAGCTCTTTAACATAACTCATGAAATCATAAGATTTATGAATCACACATATAAAATATAAATCATAATCGTAACTTATGGCATCCATATCATACTTACATATTAGCTATCACAGCTATGTAGGGAGTTACCTTTGGAATACCCATCATAGTATATTCCCTAAATCTCTTAGGAGAAACATTCATGTTTACCTCTATCACTCTACACATTGCAGTGGAGAGCTATCTCATGCTCACCCACCATAGTATTATCACAGAACAACCCGTATGTATAACAATTCCCAAGAGCCATAACATATTCTTAACACATAAAACAAATATAAAGGAAAGATAAAATTTATAAATTTTAATAACAATATATCGTTTAAATATATTGACATAACAAATACATTATCAAAATCATTTTCAATAACAAAATACATAAAAGATTATGGTATTTATTTTCCTTTTAAAAACATTTTGAAATGTTATGAAAGCTAATGATCAAAGAATAGTCGTCGTGATAGAAAGGTCGTTGCCACTGCGTATGATAAAATAAACATTATTTTTTGTCATTTAGTAAAACAAATCGTAGAAAAATATTCCATTTGAATGAAATGAAATTTCAATGGTGTTTATACAGCGTATAAAAGAAAATCGTGCATGAAAACAAAATATGACTCTATTAAAGGGGATTGAGAAGAAGTCCCTTACCTCTTGTTTGACTTGACCCGTTAATTCGTTAATCTCCTGAATAATTAAATAGAGTTAATTTCTACTTGAATAAGAACATATTTCAATATTAGTATTCCTTTTATATCACTTATTACCATGTTATAAACATTATGTAATCATTTATGTTAATAACGGTCGTTTTGTCGATATTTGGTACTTGAGTCAAAAATAGACTTCTTATAATTTCAAGTTGTTCACATGGTCAAAAGTTCAATATATCCAGAATTATATTAATGATTTATATATCATATATATCATATATATATCTCGTATATACATTTATTTATAATAGTACATTAAATTTAGATATAAGAAATGAAATACACCGTTAATGGAGATGGTAAGCCATACATACGCATGAACGCTACATTCATTTCTATATCTTATTTTAATGGAATTAAAAAATACTTATATATAGGTATATTATATTTCCATAATAATATCATATATATATATAAAATAATTAACTCCATCCTTTATATGTACAACATATGGCGTTAATGATTCATATCACTATAAGGGGGTGGTAGTCCGTATTTCCTCTAATGATATTATTGTGTTTACCCCTAGTGGAAACCATAAAGGTATGCTATAAATGGAAAATACAGAAGCATAATGAAAACATAAACAAAATATATATCATATATAATCAAAGTACCATATTAATGGCCACCATGAGAAGCGGTTGGAGATAATTGAACAATCATCGTTTCGTGAGCCGTTAGTTTTCCATCCACAGAAACAGTATGTTCTTCACACATTAGATGGAAGTGTGTGTATGTGTCTTTTTAATAACTCTCATAAAAACATCCAAGTATATTTAAGATACTGATATTGTTATAGAATGAAGTAATAAAAAGAGTTTAGTGGTGGAGACAGAAAATAAAAGCAAACAAGTTAAGAGAAACTGTTACCTTTAATTTGGGTAACTCCCTTTGGATTGAACCAAAAGGACTTCTTGAAGTGACTTATATCTAAAATAAGGCTTCTAGGAGGAACATAGGGATCATGAAAGATTATTTGGGTTTGGTTTCAAAGAGCCAATGGTCTTGAGAGGTGTGAGGAATGAGTTACAACTGATGGATTTTTATAAGGAAGAGGAAGGGGCTCTTTTGGAAAGTGTGAAAATATTATTTTATTATATAAGAATATTCATATTCTAAAGGTCCAAAACTAATTTAAGTAGAAGATAAGCTGAATCATATAAGAAATAAAATTATCCATTACTAATTGTACAGGTTTTAGATATTATTTTAAAATTTATAATTTTATTTATTTAAATTATTTTTTGATGAGGTAAATAAAACATCATTATTGTGTCATAAATAATTTAATTTCTTTGATGTCTAAAAATTATAAAAAAAATACCATAATGTAGTAAATATTTTTATATTTACAAATAATATTTATAGTCAAAATGATAACATAAATAACCATATTAAAAATTTAATTTATTAAAAGATATTTGTTTATGTCATTTTTATCATTACTTTAAATTAATTAATCTAATGTTTCATTATCCCTTCCCAGTGGATCCATGGGGTAAAACAATGAATCAATGGTTTCAAATGGTCAGCCATGACTCATAAAATAAGGTTAGGATGAGTTTTATGGTAAATTTTTATTATAATGATCTTAATTTTACCTTGAATTATTGTATTTACCTTTAACTGCTGTAAATTAAAGTCAAAAGATACTATTCACCAAAAAATTATTTTCATATTATTAAAACCAAATTTTACTTAATAATAACAAAATTTTATATTGGATTTTTTAAATTAAATTCACATATGTGGTAAAATTTCATTTAAATTAATAATTCCGTTTTTTAAATACAACATAGTGGTTTCACTATCCATCAAAAATGGATGTTTTTCAGAAAAATACCAAACATTCACTCTAAGATATATTTGATATTCCAAATTAGAAAATAATTTTTATTTTATGAAATTAAACACATTGATGTTGGATTAATTTATTTAAAATTAATTCCCTTAGTCAAAAAAATGCCAATTTTTAAGAAATATTTACTATCAAAAGATTGACACTCTTTTATGCCAAATTTCAATGTGAAATTAATTTCAATTCCCAAAATTGGATTAAATGGTAAAAATATAATATAATTACACTTTAAATGAAATTAAAAAGTTAATCTAACCTTCAAAATAAATTAGATTAATGGGATGTTTTAAATTAAAATACAATATTTTTCACTTTTCATTAAAAATTGAATTTTATGAGAAAAATATCAAAAATTTACCCAATGTAAATTTTGATTTCCAATTCTAAAGAAGAATTTTATTTGGTCAAATAGAAAATATTAAAGTGAAAAAACTATATTTAATAATGTTTCTCAATTAAATGGTGGTAAATCAACCTTTTAAAGTCAATTATGCCTAAAATTAGATTGATTAATATTTTAAGCCTCTAAATTTTATTAGATAAATTTAAAAAAATGTATAATGATATTTTTGTTAGTTCTATTCATTTCCACCAGTAAAATTTCTAGGAATTAACTACATTTAAAATAATAATATTATATCATTTTTGTGCAATGTATGATTTTAATAAAACTCATTGTAGCGTATCAGGTATGCCATTGAGCATATCATTTCCTTTAAAGTAAAATTAATATTTAATTATAATTTTTGAATAATTATGAAAATGTATTTGTTGTTTATTTACCTGGGATGTTATATTTCATCTACTTAGTATATATGAATCATCGGAAAAACAATTTATTGATATTCTAAATAACATGTTCCTATATTATTGATATTCATAATTATTTTTTCAATTAACAAATAAAAATACTAGAACACACATAAATGTTAATTTAATATCATTCCACTTTTAGTTACTATAATTATATATAGGCTCCCATATATAAGATATCTCTCCCCATTAATAAATATTATATATTTAGATCTCTTTAAAATGATTTACTCCCTCTCTGAAAATATTATTTTTAAGTACATTACGGAATAAAAAAGGGATTTATACTGCCACTATCACCCATTGACTACAACATTTAATGTAAAAGTGTGAGAGGTGATGAATTCACCAAACCATATATTTTAGAAAAATTATGTTGGATTCTATTAATAAATATCAAATTTTGTAACAGATCATTTGGAAGTGGTTTTGTGAAAACATCGAAAATATTCCCCCCTTTATGGAATGTAATATAACTTTTACAAACATTTCTCCACATGCCAATTTATGATATATTAGTTTATATTAGCGTGATTTTATATTGAATTCATTTTATGAATTTTTTATATATTAACTAATCATAATTGAAAACCTAACAAACAACATGAAATTTTGTAATTGATTCCTTATCTAAATTAATTGGGGTATAACATGAGTTAGATAAATATATTCTATTTTATATTTACTAAGGTTTTAGGAAATATTATTTTTTATGTATCAATATACACACCTTTATCCTAAGAATAAAATTCAAACAGATATAGAACTTATTAAATATATTCTTCCAAAGAAATATATATCTATATACCAAAATGATTTGGATTTGTTTGTTGTCATATAATAATTAATATTCAATTATTATATTTATGTACCTAATAATTATTATTCCATTCCTTAAATGAGACACATTTTATGCCCTTTGATAACTAGTATATAATGTACCATCATATAAAACTTTTATCCCTGATGATTTCAAATATAATGAAAATCTAATAATATTACATAATTCTCTTTGGTTTACTTATTTCCTAATTATCATATAAATAATGTTTTTTTCATACTATTATTATAGTATAAACTAACATTGTTCCTCTATTCCACATTTATTTCAAAGATCTTGAATATATATATCTAGATAACAAATGATATGATTTTCTTCTTGAGAAATTTTTAAAATAAAAATGTAGCTTATTTATCTAATAATAGAAAATCATAAATTATTATTCATCCCTTTATAAAACTCTCCAAAAAATATTTCTTAATTTTTTTAAAAAAATAATATCATCTACATATAGAAACATTATTGGTGATTACTCATTTTCATCCTTAATGTAGAGTTTCCCATCCACTCTTCCTTCCATGAAAATTAACTACTTCATGAAATTATCTAAAAATGAATACAAAGATATTTGGTGCTATTTTTATCAACATATATACTTATTTAATTTAAATATGTAACTTTTAACTTCAATAAGAAATAATCCAATAGGTTTCTCAATGTATACTTCATCTTACAATATTCCATTCAAGAATGAAATCCTGACTTCTATTAGGAAAATAATGTTTTTTTTATTTTTTTCAAATAGATCTAAATATAATTATTGTATATAGTGTATAATTTTTTCTAAATGATACATAATATTAATTTCCTTCAACATATGAGTTTTGTTTCACCCAAATCGTTCATTTTTTCCAACATATTCCTCTCATTCACTCAAATTAATTTGTAATACCCACATTGTTCGGATAATACTTTTATGTTTATTCCTGGTTACAAAATCCCAACAATCGTTATTCTCAATGTGATATATTTTTTTGTTAATTTTATTGTACTTTTCTTGATACTCCAATGCTTTATTCACATGTCTTGATTCAACATAACAAAATAGTTTTACATGTGTTGATGTCTTCAATGTTCTTCTAGTATGAACCTATTTTCCTTGTTCTAAAATTATATTTTGGTCATCCACTAGATTTATTATCCTTTTATGTGATTATAGAGGATTTTATTATTTACTCATTGTTATTTAATACAAATTTATATTTGGTAAATCATCTGAACACACATTATCTGCATAAAATTCTTCTAGCTTATCAACAAAAACTACATTATCAATATTAGTTTTGGAACACAATTATTTTTATGAAATATTATTCTTTGGGTGTTTAATATCCTTTACATATGTAGTATTCATAATATTTCATAACTATTTTTTATAATAGTTTTACTTTTTTTTATTAAGTCGATATTAATAAAAGATAACATCAACTCTTCCCAATTCAAACTTCTCCAAATTTTTACATTTCACATTTTTTATATAGGGAAAATAGAAATGTAAAAATATTATATATTTTGGGACATATCATAATAAATATTTTTAGTGAAATATTGATATATTATATGTAAAAAATTAATATTAATGAAAATTTCTACTCACATTTTTTGTCTTTATAAATATCGAGAAGTATCATGCTCGATCATGATATTTTGAGACAACTCTACCAGAATTATGATCTTTTGTTTTGAGACACCATTTTATATTGGTAGGTAAGGTAATTTGATTCTATAGTTAATAATATTCTTCTAAATATATATTTGAAATATTATAGTAGTATATTTGGAACCATTATTTTTCCAAATCATTTCCCCAGGGAAACCACACCCCTATTCAATACACATTCTGAAACATTTAATAATTTTAAAATAATTTGGCTTGTGTTTTATTAATATAATACATATGATACAAATAATTCCTCTATAATGGATATAAAATAATTTCTTCCAATTAGTGATTTCTACCTCATAGGCCCAAAAATTCCATAATGAATAATCTCTAATGGATGAATAGTTTGAATATCAACATTTACTTGAAGTGGAATAAAAATCATCACTTTTGATATGCAGACCAAATATAATTTACCACTCCATTAAACATAGGAACATCACAAAACGTCACTCATCCAGTAAACATTATCATTTAATTTTTAGACAAGATGACCAAAGGTTACATGAAATTTTTTATTTTCATCTTTCAAGCGGATGTAAAATGAATAATTAGTATTGCTAATCTAAAATTAGTTATAAATTTTCTAGTATCCTATTTTAAATAAACATAGATATATGAAAATAATTACAATGAATCTATATTTATAGAAAAACACTTTACTACCTACATCACATTGTTGAGATACTCATAAATTATTTTTTAGTCCATCTATATATATTGTGTTCTAAGGTATTAACTTATTATTTATAGAAATCACTGAACCAAATCCTTTAAAATTAATTAACCAATCATTTTAAAATGTCACTAAGCCTTCATTCTCTTTTTAATATCCTGAAAAATATTTAAATACCTAATCATGTATGAAGAAAATTTACTCTATAGAATATACTATAAATATATTTTAGTAATTTTAAGTGAAGAATAAAAACAAAATCATTTTTCTTGAAATTTTTACATTTCATTTTGAGACATTAAAGTATTAAAATTCATCTTAAATTGGTATTGTTGGATAGTGATACAATATTCATAATAGTTAACCATCTTTTCATATATTTCACCGACAACTTCTAATAGAATAAATTTATTCCCAACAATCTGTACTTATTTTTCATATTTATTTTGAATTTTCCTCCATGGTGTGGGTTTACTAGAATTAAAATAATGAAGCCAAGACATTATGGGGTCAATTAAATATGTGAAAATACATTGAAACAATATTTTATTATGGTTAATGTATTCATAATACCAATAATATAACTAAATGGTATACATACCCATATAAAAATACTATTTTATATGTGTTGACACTTGCATATATTCTTTATTTTGACCTTCAGTATTTAATATTTCTTGTGAGTAAATGTCTTGTTTAAATAAAAAAATCTTCCAAATAACTCTATTTTCTCAACTTTTTAAATTCATAATTTTTTATATAGGTTTTGTTTCATGCCAATGTTCCTAGAATTCCAAAATTTCTAAAAAAAATTATATTCGTCAAAAAAGTATTATTTTCACTTGTATTACCAAATAAAAGATTCTAAACAATTTTATAAAATATGTATAACCCTTTCAGGGTGATATATGGCAGTATACTTGATTCACATTGTTCTTTAACTCTTTAACATCTTCCAAAACCTTTTTGTTTAAATATTCATCAACATTATGAATAAAATTCTATGTACTGATTTAATAATTTTTCAATTCATTTTTTATTGATAAAATTAATTTAGAAATTATATATTTTCTCATACTTAATTTCAACTCCATCTTCCATTTGGAATTTTGAATTTATCTCATTATAAGATTACGTCTTCATGTTAACAACCTCCTTCAAAAACCATCACTCTATATAAACATGAAGAGCTTCCTTTTTTGATCAATATATATTAATTTCATAAAAATATTTGATCCCCTTATCCAAATTTTAGATCATAGAAACTCATTCACTAAGTAATCAATTTTACATAATCATTATTTCGGTTTCATCTTATAACGTACATTCCTGGTATGACTGGACACATCACCACATCCAGCTCACTAGAATTCCTCAATAATGACTCCTCAAGTTCCATAGTATTATTTATAAAATAAAGGGTCTAAAAGGTATACTAAGGGTCCTATAATATCTTTTCATAGTGAATAACTAGAATAATTAACCATAAAATACATAAGGAAAAGCATCAGAGTGCACGTAACAAATAATAATAATATAATATTATTCCATAATAAATGAAATTATGAATATATTCATATAGAATCATAGGAATGAGAAACATATAATTGATTGCAGACAAATGGGATGACCGAAATTTCAAAATAAAAAAACTAAAAGTATATGAAATCCTTCATATACTTCCAATAATGTTCCAAACCACATTCCATGTCACCACAACACTTGCGCTAGACTTTCTTGATCCTAAGACTCTGATGGAGTGGTGTTGGTCGATGAAGAAACACTAGGCCTCAACAATATGCATCATGAAACCTAGACTCTAATGTGACTTCAAATATCAGTTCTACATGCATAATGAGGTTCATGAATAATGTGTGAAAAATAAATCATATTAGGATACACTCAAAGGTGATCCTATAATATGATACCATAAAATGTGCATGCACACGCGATATATCTAGAACAACTACTAACGAAATATTTCTAGCATATATTAGAAATTGGCATAAAACAAATACGTAAAAATCCATGTAGACAATATACTGAATGCTAGAGTCTAACAACCAAGGTAAATGTAACCCCACTCTCTCCCATGATGAATGGTTCACAACATATGGATCGACCACACCATGTCAACTATAATTTCCATGTGATCTATGTATAATATTCAATATCTCTTAATGATATATCATAAATGTCAGATCCATGGTTGTGACCATAGGTGTACACAAAACAATGATCATCTACCAATTTCTTGGAGTCTAATATAATGTTTTGAAATGATGTAGAGAATATATGGGTCAACCCAACTTTTCAACATGTCATTCTAGATGGCCTTAGTAAATAAATAAATCACTAGCTCTAGGCCAATCAATAGGTGGGATCCATATATAAATCCTATAGTGCACGATATACATTTACCAATGAGAAATCATCATACAAAGTACACAAGAAATACTATGTGAGTGTCTGGTCACTTAATTATCCCAAATTCACTCGTCATTATTATATACAATATCCATAAGTCCATTTAATTATATTTGAACAATGGAGGAGATAACCTTTAATAAAGTTATGTTTAACACAAAATCTACGATATCCCAAGCATTAGTGGTCAACCAATATCCATGTTCATCCCAAAAGAACAGGTTTAGCAATCACTATTTCAAGTATGAAATGTTCCACCTTATAGGGTACACAACTATCACCCATCATGACAGAAATTTAAATGTCAATGATCATATTACTCCATCCTATAGGTGTATATTTATCATAACACAACTTACAAAATGGAAAGCAACACAAGCCATTCTACATCCATCACCAAACATAATAGATTAAAATAGCCAAACTATTCACACCTGAGATCCATAATGAAAATTGAAATAACTAATGGTCAATCTCTACTCGCTAGGAGCAACAACCTACATGATCAGTAAACAAATTTAACAATGACCATGACCTATAATAGAATATTGTGAACCCCCACAATAATTATTTCATTATAAAACTCTCAAAAATGTAACATGAGTTGAAATAATGAAGAATAATTCATAACAAAACTAGGATAATGTCCTAAATCATTAAACTATTCAACACATGCAAGATTGTTGTAAAAAACTAGAGAACCCTATACAATCTTCTTGAAAAACTCATCTCCCTATTTCCAAAATCAACCACACAACCAGACTCCCCTTTGACATCGATACAAAAAAAATCATATTGTCAAGCTTCAACTTCGCTAACCATTTTACACTAATAACAAAAAGGGAAAGAGGTCTAACCAATCCTTTAATATCAATGAAACAATTATATATGGGGAACTCTCAGTACTAAACTTCTAAAAAATTAGAATATTAACGCCTAAACATAGTTTTCAAACACACCTATTCCATCAGTAATAGCTGCTGGACATACACCACTACAAGAAAAGACAGACAACAAGGGGAAAGAATAGCTACCTCCTGTGAAATATGAACTTGAGATATGAGGGAGAACACAAAATATCATTTCCTATCCAACCATATCTTATTATTCATTTCTCCCATAGATCCACCAATAGGTTATTCATTAATATTAACAATCTAGAAGGGTAACTATGTATCACTCAATGTGGGGAGTTAATCTTTATCATCAAAGAACCTCTCACTATAAGATCCAAATTACCTTCCATAAGAAAAAGTATATGCATGCACCTCAATTGAGTAGAATTCAGTTACTTATATGAGAAAAAAACATATGAGAATATTTTGACATATTAAACAACTAAAACACCACTATTAAGGAAAAACCCACAAATAGGAAAATATTATATGAATACTGGAGGCAAATAATGATACAAGAGAACTATTATCCTTCCAACGAGAAAAGATTAAAAATCCAGAATAATCCATAAGCCAATGAAAAGGTACAACACACTATGTGATGTTGAAAATCAATAAAAAATAACATAAATAACTTGTAATGATAACATATAATTCCTATAGAAAAATTTGTTCATGACACACCATTCCGAAAACCATTATAAATTTTGATAGATTACTTGAATAACTTTCTACAGACTCTCCAAATCATAAAATGAAAAATATATGACAGAATTTTATAATAAATCTGATGGAGTCAAGTTGACTTGTCAAACAATCTGGCTCGCTACATGTCCTTAAGTACAACCCCCAAAATTTTAGAGTCTTCATACATATGGTGTGGCTTTTAATGATATAGTGGAATGAATATAGTATGTAATCTGAGTTCAAAAATAGGGGAAATAACCAAAACATACACTCATATAAGCATTAGAGTATACAAAATAAATAAACAAATACAAATCCATTCTATAGTAAATAAAAAAATATTCATATAGTCATATAAACTCACAATAATGAAAATAATATAATATAGGATCTCTCATTCTTCCAACCAAAAATAAAAAATGAAAAAAGATAATTAAAAACATCATGATCTACTGCAAACCCCATGATAAAAAACATACATAGTCTCTTCAATGACTGTGATTGACATTCCAAATTCTGGTGCTCTATATGAGTAGCTTTTCTTTATCAAGCAATACTAGCCCTCAACTGTATCCATCACACAACCTATAATCCAACCGGAATGAATAATTCATGTATTTACACACATTATGTTTTTGTTACATGTGGTGACAAAAATTCATATTATGCAACCCACAATAGTGATCCAATAATCTATTTTCCGAAAATTTTCATTCGCACATGAATTTCAAAATATATCTGAATATTGAAAGTAGATGGAATAAATTAAAAAATGGGATAAAAATGGGTTATAAAAACAAAAAATTGAAAATCATGGGTTCTATTTTGAAACTAATGGTAACTATACCCATACTATTGCCAATGATGATAGTTTTTCAGCACATGGCACAACACACCACAGTACAACTGACATTTCTGTCATATCTATATAAGAGATATAGGAAATGGAAAGAAAAATGAAATTATTTTGATCACAAGGGTGTAACCATATGAATCCCCATGATAATGCACGTCTGTTGGGCTATATAAATCCTATAGAATGATTTGACTTTGAGATAGAAACATTTACAAATACACAACTAGAGAAACAATAAGTTGTGATGATCTGGGAGATTTAATCACACACTATTATGGACCAATTAATTTGTGGGGTCTATATATAAACATGAGTGCGCATAAAATATATGGCTCCATGAGAAATCAAAATCTACAATACACCAATCCCACACTACATGTGCCTTGACACAACATGATCATGAAGCCACTCTATCCAGCTAAATCATTAAACTAGAGGGGGATTGAAATTATTCAGATCATACACCATCTCCCTAATCTGGATAGTCATAAACAACCAGTAGAAGAGACACCTTGATATAAACTCAGGTCTAGCACCAAATCCAAGATAAACCAATGGAATCCAGTTCAAAACAATGTCTAGAGTAGAAACTGCCTCATATATATCATGAAAATTTCATTTAAACATGTTCCTATCAAACTCTTGAACCCACCGTCCAAATATCTATACATGAAGAACTGATACATTCATAGACAATAAAGCATGGGTCTTCTCATTTTCCCATGGAACATAGCATCCAATAAACAACCACAACATGATCTCAATGACCCACCTTATGTATATAGTAAAACTAAAGTCTTCTATAGTCATTAAGGGTACAACACAAATTGAAATTAAACTAGGGACACCTTACTGTACCCATGATTTTGGACCCCGCCCATCCAAAAAATACAAAATGGCCCAAATTCCATAGAAATTGTTCAACACCCAATGAGATGTTCATATATCTCATCCAATTGATGAGACATTCCCAATGCGGAGACATACCTAATAAATAGTAGTGGATTCCAACTGATCCTCAATCAATAACAATCCTAATGAAAATATACAATAAAAGAATGTATATAATGAATTTCACAATAGTCTTAATGACCATCTAAAAATAGGGTCCCTAAAAGGGATCCTTAGTAGAACCCAAACCACCATGGAAACCCCCTTTCATGATAACATTAAAAAAACCCTCTTGGAAAACAAACCATCCATGTGTAACAAAAATCGAACAAGGTAATCTAAACAACCACCATAAAACATGTGATTTTTAAACTGTTTAAAACGATTTCTAATAATAACTTGATCAGCAACCATACCAACATGGAATCATCAAGAGTTCATCAAACAAATCTCAACAGCTCAATGAAACATGAAAAAACCACTAAATCATGGCATCAACAAATCCTAAAGGCTAAAGAATATCTGATCCTCAATATAGAAATTCATAAACTAAAAAACTATAACCTTTAAAAACTATTTTAATCATGTAGAGTAAAACAGGTATCTCCAAATAGATACTTTTGGATCCTAAATTTTGGGAATCTATTGAAATTAACTTGAACAAAACAGACTTTCAATTCACAAGTCTTTTCAACTATTGAGATCATAAACCTCACTGGAGACTCATATATAATAACTCAACCCCCATGAATAATTTTAATCACATCATCAAATAAATCCTCCTAAAAATGCTTTCGTATAAATAAATACATATAAAAAAACACAAAAAATCAATGGATTTCACCATCACAATGTATATTGAAAAAATATCGTAATGGAATAATGATAATTATAACTCTGACACCCAGGTTTATAATAGGAAAAATGTACCAAAGCAAGAAAATTACATGGCATGTAGTTCAGGTAAATGATTTGTACCCCTATAGGTACTCCCCATCCACGTGCCTCTGGAAACACAACTTTTAATTTTCCAAATTATATGGAATGCTTTCTCTATACATGGAATATAACCCAACATCATTAATTTCTCATGTTCCTCAGCCCCAAATGGAATATACACATCTTTATCACATAACGTGTTGCCCTAATACATGGAATGTAATCCCACATGGGTTGTTTTCCCATTTACCAAACATGGGATGAAAATGTGTTTTTCCTGGCTGCATACAGCTATATTGTTTTCATCTAAAACGGTGTCAATTTTTGTAACCTACATATCCAATTACCCCATCATTGGGGGGATGGCAGAAAACTCATCCACAACCCCAGATGCACACAACACAAAATGTACCATCCCTAACACAACATGCACCTTCCATAAATAAGGATAAAACAACATATTTTTCCTAATCTAACATCATATATGTGGTATTTCCTAAATGGAAAACACCAAAAAAGGACTGACATGCATGATATAAACCCAAAAGTCACAAATCAATCTAAAAAGGGTCCCTATAAACCCATAAATTAAATAAAATACAAAAAACACATATATTTATATTTGTAGTGAAAAAATCTAAAACAAGTATTCCACTAAGCAGAAACTATCGGTTCCTCACACCATATATGCATCACGAACCCAAAGTGTATCGATATACCTATGTAACATCCCAAAAAGGCACCTCCTACACCATAAATTAATTCATTCCCTCTCCCAGTCATATATGAAGAATAAAAACAGTGTATAACCCATTAATGTGTGTATAATCTATTGGAGAAAAGAAAAAAATGGAAAAATTGGAATATGAAGAAACAATGAAACGAGGGTCGGACCCAACCCTAGTGATCTACCTAAGGTTATGCCTCACCTATGAAATAAAATTAATTTAGGGCATTAAAATAGTTATAAAATATTAATATTACACACTATTTAAAAGATATTACTGAACAAACATTCATAAATAAATTAATATTAAATTAATTAAATATTTAATATTCCATAAAAATTAAAATAGCATATATTTCCACCAAACACATATAATATAGTAAACACCATATTATGGGATTAATTTAGTTGTCAAAAAAGTTATCTCATATCATCATATATTATAAATAACTGTTATTTCAATGAACACTCCTATGAATAAAATGTTCAAATTTTCATTGATTTTCACAACCTATTACAATTTAAGGTATCAAATATCCTCTCTATTAATATCAGTTCATTCAAAAATAGTGAAGTCTTCCACATTAAAATTAAAAACAATTAGTTTATTCATGACTTCACCCATGGAATATACTTTTCCATCATCATAACAACTCTCATCATCATATAAATTTGATATTACGTTTCTATTTTTGTATTTAGATAAATTAATTCCCGTTACTTTTATGAAAAAAGGTATTTATCATTTTTTCCATTATTTTATAGAATAACCTTAATTGTTAATATTCTCCTTCACAAACTTCTTATTATTTATTCATTGGATATTTTATTGTAAATTTTATAGTTCTTCCACACCAAAAATAAATTATTATGGCTTTCCCCAAAACGATCCTTCTACAATTATAATAATTTAAAGAATGAGTGGAATAAGATTTTCAATGTTTTCATCAATATATACTTCTTCATCAGAAACACCATCTTTCAAAGTTGATTCATTCCTACTATTTTCAAATTTTTAGGATTTAATAGAAATATTATTTCTATACATCCCCAATTTTATTACAATACTTTATTTCATCATTTAACCTACAATAATAATTTTTTATAAGTCATATAGTGTATGTGTACCCCGATCAATGTCATAATGTATTGAGAAATTTTCATCATTTCTCTATAAAATAAGGGGCACTGTCTCCTCAAAAATCATTTTATCCTTGAAATTTTACCCGAATGATCTCATACTAATAAATATTTCATGAACATGAGGGAATAATTAATTTAATATTTTATCTTCATTTATTTTGTGGTCTTCATACTTAATCCTCTAAAAGTAAATTTTACTTCTCTTTATAATAGTAGTGCATCGTAGGCATTTTTTATTTTATCCCATATTACATTTTTATCTTGATCCATTTTTACTCATTAACTCCTTGTCCGAATGAGATAACATGCTAGAATTCCTATAATGACCATAATTATCAAAATTCTTCACATCAATTATTATCATATTAATACCCTCAATTAAAAAATAAAATCCATGAATTATAGCCTCCAATATATCCAATATAATATATTATCATTATGCGATAATTTAGTCATTAAATATGTAATAAATTTTCTAATAAAATTTATAAATATACATTCTATTTAATGATATGTTCTTGTATATATTTTGAAACATATGATTATTACCAAATCTATAAACATTAAATAAAAATTTCTCTAATACCAATAAATATATGGTCATCAATGAAGGGAAATACTTTTTGCTAACACATTACAAGTACCTCAATATCAATGGGAAATGAATGAGAGGGGGAGAATCATTGATTTGAATTTTATTTTATTTTTCATATTTATAATAAATTTTTAACATATTAAAGTGAATATTTTTAACATATTCATACACACCAACAGAGAATCACATGAGGAATTATAGATTTTACATGTTCTTCCACAAAAAAATTAGAGGGATAATTTTTATCTTGTTTTGGATTCACATGAGATTATAAATTTTACTAGTTTCATATTTTATTTTCAAAAAATATTGTTTTATACTTGATCTTTTGTTATAAAAATGTTCAATGACGTGGCATGGTTCTCAAAGGCAATACATAATTATTGATTTATAAAAAAAATTGTATATTCCTCATCCATATTTGACTTCAATCAAATTTTATTTGTGATGATTCATCTTTTACATCCTCTATATTTATCCCTTCAGAATAATCCCTATGCTGATCCTTTCTTATTTGATACACTTGAAAAACATTCTAATTGTCTTATACACATTATAGTAATTGTACCTTTTTTTAGCAATATAATCATGAAATAAAGTCAATATACAATTTTTATAACACAAAAATATTATACTTCTTGTTTTAATTTGAATTTAATATTATGATTAAAACAAATTATTACTCCTAAATATATTCTAAAAACAAAACATATTTTCCCAGCTTTTTATGATTCTATTATATTCCATGAATATATCTATATGAACATTGATAAAAATATTCTTTATGAAACATGGAATATATCATCATTTACTCTAAAAATAGAAACTCCCTTCATAGAACAACAAAAACCCTAGGTAAAAAAACATTTCCTCACATTTCATTCATCAAGAACATATTTATTGATTTTTAAGTCATGCATGAATGTATTAAAAAAAAATCTAATTATGTTCTTTTACATTATTTTTAAAATTTCAATAAATTGTTTTATAAAAATTCCTCTGAAAATTCTAACAATAATTCAGTAAATTATATTGGAAAACCAAATTATATATTTCTATATAAATGATTGAATAATATAAATAATTAATATATTAAATCCTATAATTTAACTAACATAATCTCAAAAGTACTCTTTGAAATTCAAAAATATCACTTACAAAGTAACAAAATATCTCTTTCAAAATACCAGAATGAATCTTATAGAATCTTGAAATGACTCTTCCACAATCCTAGAATAACTCTAATAGAAATTTAAAATGAATACGTCCAAACAGAAATTTCAAAATTCCAATAATATTCTCATTATAGCTATTGAAACAATCTATAATTACCCATAAATACATTAAATTTCTTAATATATGACACTTATATATTCTGAAAAGAATCTTATGAATAGAAACAAATGATTCCTATAATTTTATTTAATAGCCATTTTTATGCTCCAAATATGATTAACCCTTATGAATATATTTAAATGAATCTTATCAATATTTATCTTGTTAATTTTTATCCAAATCTTATTAGATCCAAAATGATACATTATGACTCTGAAATTTTTCAATCTCCACCAAATGTCCAAAAATATATCAGCTTAAATCAAAATAATTATTTCATGTAAATATAAATATATTATTGGTATTTAAAATTAAAGAGAAACCCATCAATATAACCACAACATGATTCTCTATAATCCTCCCATGTTTAAAATCAATTCAGGTCTCATAATCATCCCATAAAAATAAATTGGCCTCACTATTGGGAATAACTCGATGCCTTCCAATGGACACTCTAATATAGTAATTTTCACCCTGCTTCAAAAGATATTTGTTTATAGAAATATATATATCTAATTATGTTTAAATTTAAGGGTTATACATTATTCTAAAATTATAGTCTATATAATAATTTTTAATGAGAATCATTAATTTAAATAGTTTTTTCTCCCAAATCCCTGGCTAGATATAATCCACTACTAGTTACAAGGGTTAGATAATTGAACATGAACTAAACAAAACATTGTAGAAAAAAAATATCTCTAGAAAAAAATTATAGTATAGGAATTATCTTTGTTATATTCTTATTTTCATTACTCTGATAATCGAGATTAATTGATGCTTTTAATAACACTGATCTTCTATATGTCCCCAATATACAACAACACAATATTAATATTTAATTTTTTTATAAATCCCATTTTTCTCACTACTTATCTTCTCTATTAATATATTAAATAGTCCTTATATTCCCCATTATCATCATTCATTATTTTTGATTATAAGAACCAATATCATTTTACTATAAAAAACTCTCTATATTTTCCAATTAGAAAATTTTAATTTCATATTAAAATTAATGAAAATAAATACCTTGAAATTACTCTCCATCTAACTCAACTCTTAGATCATCATTAAATTAATATCCACCATCATAATATATTCAGGTAATTAAATTTTGTGACATAAATATCCTATATTTAAAGGATTTTCAAATCATCAAAACTATTTTTAGCCTATAGATTTACAATATCCATGGTGTAATAAATAATCACAATTATAATTTCACATGGTGTATGAGAGAAACCAAGAAATGCTACTCTAATTACGATGATGTGTTTCTTATCAAAGAAAAATACCCTTCCAATGTCTTTATTAATGATTTTTTTATTATTTAGTTTCAAATCCTAAAAAAATAATACATGAGAAATAATCCTCCATGGGTTGATTCTTCTACAGTTTCTCATTTCAATATATTTTATATACATATCATAAGAACCATTAAATTTACTATTTTTACCTCCTACTTTTTTATAGGTATTTTATAACCTTAATATAGATTCAATTGTTTTATAGTCATTATCGTCTCTCTATTTTAATCTAATCCTAAAAACAGTGATACATACAATTACCAATTAATTGGTTTACATATTACTTCAATATCTCCAACTATTACTCTATTTTACATAAATTTTCAGTAAAATATCTATATATATATAATAGTCAAATTGTCCATTTATTTATAATGTATTTATCCATTACAAAGATAAATAAATAAATCAAATAAATTATGGGATATTTCCTTTAATATATTCACATCGCAACATGTTCATGATTATCATTAAATCCTATTTAACAATATGGGTCTTTAAAATAATTTCAGAAGAATAAATAACATTGTATTTAAATATAATATTATTTACAAATAATATTGAAAAGGATTTGAAAATATTAAAGATACTCATAGAAAATTTATTTTAGTATTAGAGATATTTATTTATCAATGAGATACCTTATTCTAATGGGATTCTTTCATAAACATGATAAGTAAACATCAATTTAAGATCACAGAATGCTTATTTAATTTTATATTAATCTAATGTAACACCATAGGATAACTATTAAATATGCTCCCCATGGGATTTGTTAAATTCTATACCACTTAATGAACATCTATTATGTTTCCAAGATAATTGATTTTACTTTTCCACATTTATATTCAACTTAGGGAATTTAGAATTTTTTATATACAGAACATCTCTATGAATATTCCATATCTCAATACCTCAATTCTTTTTTTTTCAAATGCCCTATTTGGGTGAGTGGGAACCTCACAAAGACCAAAAACCATACTTGAGCATCACCTGCTTTCACGATTCAAACCAAAAGTCACATTCAAATTTTAAAACTCAAATTCTCAAAATTGAAAACCTCAAAACGTGGGTAAATCGTGCCGCCCGAGAAACCCTACATCGAGGTAAGCCACCTCATCGGGTCGCCATCATCACATCGCTGGCCAAATCGTTCCATCACTGTCACCATCAAACCATCATCAGCATCAACGGCCTATCAATGTCGACCAAGAGGAAACCATCTTCATCGTTGAGGAAAGATTCCGCACCGACAACCTCCCAGAGAAGACTGCCAGAACAAAGCCCCCTCAAAAAAATCACCACATTCTCCACATGACAAAAAAGTAACAACACATATTCAAACCACACAAAACAAAAGATAAAACTGATGCAAAAGCAAACTAGAACTGAAAACATAAACAAATCTTCATCCATGCCAGAAGCACCAAGAAAGCAACCCAACAGAACCAAAAACCATAAATTTATTGTCTTCGTCACCGCACACCAAATTATTGAAAACGCAAATCATCGGAATACATGATGCCACCCAAAGAAGGACCCAGTTTATCGCCAAAGCACCAAATTAGAACCCCTAACCTAAGCGAAATCATCACCTCAATGAACAAAAACCTTCAAGAGTCATGAAATAGGCCCCGCTGCCACCTCCAGAACTGCACCCATAGACCGGATCTACCAAGAGCACTCTCAAACACTATGAAACGCAACGAACCCTCCAAATCGCTGCATCTGAAACCCACACCCTGGTCCTAATCATGCTGCCTTGAGAAACCCTAGCCGAAACATCAGGCTTGAGTGGGATGATGGAAAAGCGACGATGTGGTACACTGAGGGTGAAAACGAGTCTGTGCGACACTGCTACTAGGAGAAACTGCATCTCAAGTGCGCTGAGGGGATTTTCAAGGTGAATACATGCCTACCAGGGACATGGGAGAGGAAGGCAGTGGCGAGGGGAATCCTAGTGTCGTAGATCCCATTAAGGGCTCATTCCCTCATGAATTGACCTAAAAAATTCCATATCCCAATACAACTTCAAAAACATACTCTTATATATAAAGGGAATGTATGTTGTATACATGTCCAATTTTTACCGTCACATCCAAGATATACTCTTATGTACATAGTTTTTAGGTAATTAATTTTCCATTTGTCCATTCTAGACCAACAATAGTGTTTAGTATGAAACTCCACAGACATCTCATACCAGACATTGTCAGTTTTTCTCTACCTCTTCATGAGAACTCTAATATATAACTTTTAGTATTTAATTTCAATAATTTATCGGAACATCCTACTTTCAGAAGATGAACTCATTATATATTACTAATATATTAACATCCTAACTCCCATGTGATAATTAGTCCTACTATCCTTATTTTTTTCTTCATTTTTAAAACTTATTACTTCTAGATCAATCGATTCCTCACACTCTATGTAAATGTGTACGATTTTAATTTCTTCATTATCACCATCTACATTTTTTTATTTTAGAACCTAAAAATTCGCGATTTACAGATAACTCATTATGTTAATCCATGTATGTAAATGTTATTTATTTAATATATCACATAATTAATGGTAATGAAACTAAACACACAACCTATTGGATGAAATTGATATAAATATGAAAATAGAATCTGTTGTAGATATAATATCACTTTATTAATCCATGATCGTAAATTTGAGAACTATCTTAGATAATGAAAAACATAAAAAACAACTAATAAAAAATAATTGTAGTTATAATGTGAGAAATAAATTTATATATGCTGTAGAATCCCATTATAAAGAATAAATTATTGATTTGTTTATCAAATGAATTTAAATACTTATGATAATAAAATAAATGATACTTTATAAGTCTCTAATCATATTCTTATTACTATGAAAATCAAGTTGTAAAAGAAACATGAGAACATGGATTAATTCATGATTATATTCTTTCTAAATTTGACCCATCATGGATATGAAATTTATGATAGGTGTGAGGTTTCAAAGGTTGTCTCTCTGTGAATGTTTCTAGAAGGTACATAAGTATATTCCCATGTTCTAAAAACAATTAAGTAGGATAATGACTAGAGAGACAAGGATAACTTATTAGGCTCGATCTAGTAATATACATACTTCTATAATCACTATTTAAATGGGTTTGATAGTGTATTGTGAGTTATAATATTAAATAATTCAATAAAATGTTTCATGATCTCCCTAATATTTTTCAGATGGTGGAGCATGACATGGGATTCCCAATAATAATTTACATTATTATAGAGTAAAATAAAAGGGTTATTTTTACATCCAAAAGGTTAATAATTACTTTTTTAGGGAATCGACATCAACATATAAACTAATGTAATGGAAGCAAGGACATAAATTCATTTTGTAACAGTTGTACATTAGAAAAGTATCTGAATAAAATATATGATGGGTTTCCAGAAACTCCATAGATATTCCAAATCACGTATTAATGTTATAAAATACAATTTTTCTATTTATATGGTTTATGGTTCCAACTATATATTTCATAAGTGTCCCAAATATATAGTCATTTTTATTGATGAACAATTGTAAAATAAAACACAATGTACACATTTTGAAATAGATCAAGGGATTTCTACATTAAGGTAATTTATGTAATGGATTGAATAAATATATTTTTTTTCATATGATAATATTACATAAAATTTCTAATAATAATAAGGACTTATTATTAAATCATTCCCCAAACACATATAATACCATATTATATATGGATGTGATGATTTAATTGTTAAATATTCATACTATAATGAATAAGTGTTATTTCTAAAACAAAATGTTTTTTTGTCTATTTTTATAATATTTTGGAATTCATATAGTTTCTAATATGATAGATATATTATATTTTGATTTAAATAAGTTCATGGTTAACCAATAATGGTTTAATCCATTAAAATTAAAAGGATGGTTACAGTAAATATCATTAGGGGTTATGGTTTTGTTTATAAAATATTAATATAGTTGCATTAGTAAACAAAATATTTCATGGGATAATATTGATTTAAAATATCCATGAATGATGATGATGATGATGAAATTATAATGTGTCATATAGAGATAATAAATTTTGATAACATTACTATATTTTATTTTATTAATTAAAGTAATTTTATTAATTTGTTTAGTATTAGTCATTTGGATTATGATTACTACGTCTTGTAATTTTTTAAATTGGAATTATTTAATGATGGTAATATCTAAATGATACTAGTTGGAGGGTTTTATAACATAGTCAATTATAGATATATAAAAAATTATATTTTGATATAATGAATTTAACAAAACATTAAATTTTTATCAAACATATGGTTGATCATTTGGTTTAAAATATGTTATATGGTAGATAGGTGATATTGTTTTATTTTTTTAATTACTGTTAAAAATATATGAAAATAAAATGGTTAATTTTATACTAAAAAATCTCCACTTTATCATTTTTACATTGATTTCATATATTACCAGATGTGAAATGAAAATTGTTCAATCAATGTGCGTATTTTAGTAGTTTCTAATCGATGATCATCATGGACTAGAACATGTTCTCGTGAAATTGTATGGTTAGTGTGAGTAGGATTCCAACATTATGATGTAGAATATTATTCTGGGGCTAAAAATATGTTATGTGTCTTGGATGGACCAATCATTATATACCACATGAAGTATTAGAAACTATGTATTTTGTAATATAATTGTGTATATTTATATTTTATTATCATATATGACATTGTAAAGATAAATAGAATGACAAAATTTAAAATTTCATACCATTATTACATAATACTTCAATATTATATAATAATAGTGGGGTTTGGCATGTTGTTTATCATGTCATTAGTTCAAGATTAACATGTATCATATTTTTTCTCTCATATTATGAGAATAATAATTGGGCCCTCAATTTAGAACTCTTAATGATTGTTATGGCCATATATATATAAACTATAGATGATGTTCCTATCTATTTGGGCATGGGGCATGTGATGTTATAATTTTCTTAAATGAATGAAATGGGATGTATTGTATGATATTTCTACTCTATACACATATAATCAAAAATATATTAGTAAGTTATATGATATTGAAATACGTTGGGTCCCATAGTCAATAAATTTCATCAAAAATGGATTATGTGATTATGAATACTTTCATAATCTGCATCTAGTGGTCATGGTTTTGGATATAGATGTGTTTTATAATGGGAATTCCAGATCCATTCATAGCTTGAGTTGAATTGATTCTATTCTAGAGTATAATATATACATTAATTTATGAATTTTAGAATTAATTATTGTTTCCAATGATATAAAGTCTCATGGGTAACACATTTTGGTTGTTTTGAAAAAGGATCATGTATATGAAACATATATATATACCCCAAAAATATTCAATCGGATATATGAATGAAGTTATTGATGATTTCTTTATATTTTATTAAAAATAATGTAACATGAAATGAAATTGTGTGATAGATTTTCCAAAAGGAGTTTTAGATGTGATTTCATGAGTCTTTTCATATGATGTGACATTAGTTAAATGTTCACAATGTCCTTAAGCCTTCATTATATGTAGGATATTGATAAAAATGTGTTTTACAGTAACCACCAAGACATGGTAGTTCAGACTATTCCAGGACATTCATTTAGATAGAAATGATATTCTAGTTAAAGATTATACACATAAGTGCTGTTGTGGATAATCCTAGAGGATTATAGGGAATAAATTCATAAGGAATGAAATGTAAATTTCATGAAAAAATAATAAGGTCACTAATTTTCATGATAGTTACATATCATAGAGAATTTTTAACACTTAATTAGGAAGATTGATTTTTTGTATTAATAATCTAATGCTTCATCAGCATAATATTTCTCTAATAAAATTTATTTTATGTGATGAAACAAATGGTTCAATAGATGAATCTATATATTGATTTTAATGTGTAGATATATTCATTGACTCATCAATTATAACACATGGATAGATTCATAGATGTCATGGTTTTCCCTTTAGGGTTTTATTAATTATGCTTCTTCTATTACTATTTCTTTTTAAAATAACCCAATTTTCCTGGATGATTATATTCCTCACCAGATCACCCTTCTTTCTTCCTCCATTACAATGGTAAATAAACAAAATATTATGTTGAGAAGAAAGTAAACTCCCATGAAACGAATTACTCAATATCATTCCATGGATACACTATCGAGTAGGGAGGTTTTTTGGTTTCCTATTATGAACTTCATTATTCCCATGCATTGAAGATGGTTTCTACAAACCTACAGTGTAATGTAAAAATAATAGTTATTATTCCTTCTATAATTTATTTGATTTTGTATTACATAACTAGTATATCTTATTTTATTTGGTTTTAATACATTATTTTCTTCCTTTTTTATGATTTTTAAAAAATCAATAATAATCAATAGTGGTATCAGATCAGTACTGTCAAATTTATTCTTTAAATAATGTTTTAAAAATGAATAACCGAAGCAATAAAAAATATTATATTATATGATAATGTAATTTATATTGGGGTCACAACATATGTTATTTGACAACATATTATATTTTGGGGCCATAAAATGAAATATAAAATGTGATAGGATATGATGTAATGATATTAATTTTTTTTACATATCATAAAGTGTTATATGGTTATGTCATATAGTATTATGGAATAATTTCACATTGTTAAAATGACTATCTAATTTAATAATAAAAATAAATGGATGTCATATAAAATGGATCCCTCTTCCAAAGGAATACTCTCACAAAGTATCTTATCATAAGTCATGATTTCCAATCAGGAACTCTTACCCTATATAAGTACATTATAGTGAAATATTACTCTTACAGTTTCCCCACACAATATATTTAATACTACATAGGATATCATTATTTTTTTAAACCCATATTGTAATAATGTTTTCCCATACATTATTTATTAACCCTATGTGGACAGTTTCACATGGGGTTTAATATCTTATAGAACTCAAATCATAAGTCACAGACCTACCCCACATAAGTTAATATTATCCCCCCCCCCCCACAACATGGAAGTTTCTTAAGTGATCCCATTTATCAATAACATCTTATTAATGATATTTCCACAGCATGTTGTTGAATACATCAAAGTTGATAAAATTTGTTTTTATTTTACTTTGATTATGAAATTATTTAAATAATTTCTAAATTTTTGATAAATAATTAGAATGGTTTTTGGGATATTTATTAATTTAAAAATATATTTAAAATTTAATTAATTTAAAATTGGTCATAATTAATAAAGTATTTTTTTTGAAATATTTATAAATTAAATATTATATAAATATAAATTGATAATGTTAAATTCTATTTTCAAATTATATATAAGTAAATATAATATTAATATAAAGTAGTAATATTGAAATTATAAGTTTAATTTTGATATGTCTATAAATTTTAAAATAATCCATAATGATATGTTATTATAATAAATATAATGAATTATTCATAATATGAAATTTGAATATTTCAAAGTAAAGGCCATATTTAATGATATTGTTTAAGACTAATCCAAATTAGTTTTTATTATTTATTTTATCAATGTTCAAACACTATCAAAAAAAATTATTCCAATTGAAATTCTCTAGTAAATATTATATATGATGGAAAAAATGAACAGTTCCAAGAAATACTATGGTTTGTTGGTTTAAATTATATACCAAAAACTATTAACCACTTAATCTAACAAAATAATTTAATTATAATAAAATCATTCATTTTATCATATTAATAAGAAGAAAATTTACTAACAAATATATCAATTTTTATTAATTCTTAAAACCAATAAAGAATTTATCATTTAATTTTTTTGTAACAAAATAGTCAATTGTAATAATACTTTTACAAAAAGTTGATTATTTATTTATTAATTAGTTATAACTAATAAATCATTCATCAATAAATTTATACACTTTTACAAAAAATTAGAGTCTAGCTAACATAATATATTTCACAAAAGAAAATAAATAAATAAATAAATATATATTGTTTTTGATAAGAAATATATATTTTACCGTATGAGATTTTAAAATTATCCATCCTAAATGGAATTTAGTATGATTTTTAAATTTTTTCTAGAATATTTGAGATCAATAACTTATCTATCATATAAAAAAATTAGAATCTATAAAAAATTAAAAAAAACATAAACCATAAATTAAATAATTATGAAATAATTAGAATCATTTGTGCGAAAGACAAATATACAAATAAAATTATATTTATATAACATTAATAGAATGTATCTATCTAATTAAAAATATATTATTACAATGAATCAATAATACACCCATCAATAACCCCCTCTATATCTCCCCACATTAAATGTTGACTCACTCACCGATCTCCTACATGACACCCTCATTCCTCATAATGACCATGATATGCCACCCAACTACAAAATTTTTGAGTGCTTACATAGTCATAGTGGAACTAGTGTGGAGCATTAATTTCAAATCTATCGACCACCCTCTGGAACTATGGTCGGAGAAAAGATTACATGGGGAAATTGAGTCGAATCTTCACTTTCACATGTTATTATTATTCTTTCTCTTTATATTATCCCTTCTATCCACATAAATTTTATGTAATTATTCATCTGATATATTTTTATCATATAATAGAATTGAGAAATCTAGTTTTTAGGTATGGGTGATTTTATCTATGAATGAAATGTTGTTCTATCAATTTTTTTTCAAGAAAATCATGTTGTAAATATTCGCAATGAACAATTTATTTTACATTTATGTTCTACTTATAGACTAATAGATTGAATATTTTCTATTGTATTTTTTAAGAAATATTTATATAGTCAAAAAGGGTGATACTAGTAAAAATATAATTCTTTTAGAATGAATAATCATAGTGAATCAATAAACTTTTTAAATTGGAATTTGTTATCAATTTTTTGTGACCCAAATTTAAATTTCAAATTTAGTAAAACATTATTAAATTGAATTAAATTTTAATTGTTATATTATCATTCTATTATATTATAAATTTGGAGATAATTTATTATTGGTATTTTTATAATCAATTTTTTTATTGATGTTTAAAACACTACAACTACACTATTATTTTTTTGACAACATTTATTTTTAAATATAATTTTTCTGAACTTTTTTTATTGATAAAATTTATAATTCTCTTAGGCCTTTGGTTAGGTACAACACGAATAAAAATGTGGTAGGTCCTTAATTTTCGTATTATAATTTCATGTTAAATGATTCATATTAATTTTCAAAATACATTTGAAATGAAAAAAATGGATTGGACAACTCTACAGTCAAAAATTAATGAATTAATATCTTGAGATTTGACATTCAGTGGAGTAAAAATTAATTTTTCCAGATAGTTAAAATTTCTATAATACTTGTTAGATAAAATTATAAATTTTTAGATATAACATTCTTTTAGTGACTAATTTTATATATAAAAAAAATTTACCATTATAAATATTAAATAAAATGTATAGTAGGATTAGATATATTATGATGTCAAGATTTAGTTTCATGATTATGATGGGTTTGGTTTTGGAATATAATGTTGAGAAATCAAACTAGGGGTATTTTATATAGAACATTTTCATTAGTGTGTATTGGTTGGATTCAATGATAACACATCAATGGGTGGTTGTTGTATTGAAAAATAGAAATATGAAATTATTATACATGTGATTATGAATATAAAGTAAATGCAGATCTTATAAAACTCAATAAGATATTATTGGAGTTGATTATTATCTTGTAGATTAATTTATTCATGTAGTAGTTCCAAGATATATATACTAGTGAAAATATTTCCCTAGATGAATTGGTTTAGAAAAATAGTTATGTTTGACATTATATTTTGGTCATCATCCATATTTCCCAAGTCTATGTTATAACATCATCCTGTGTGCCTACTTTTGGGATATGTTTTTTGATAGTTTAAATGTTTTGATAAACTCATTAGGGGAATAATAACCTATTTATCATGTAATTAAGTATTAAATAAATAAATTAAAAAAACATAAATAGATGAACATTAGAGTGTTTCAATAAAAAATAATAGTATTATGTAATATTTAATTAAATACATACCCCATTATGTAGAAAATGTATCCAATTAGGGTCATATAGACATATATTCAACCAAATATTATTTTTTTGATCAATAATATATTTTATTGTAGAATTAATTTTTTAAAATAAAAAAGGATGCATAACCAAATCATAAAAAATAAAAATACATCACTATTACCTCATTGCATTACTCCTCCAAATCACACACACTTTGGCACATTACTATACCATCATTTTTTCATAAATTTGTTAATAATCCCACAAATATGATTGCATTAGATTTGAGTTTAATAATAAATTTAACACCAACAATGGTTTCACTAATGAAAATAAAATAAAATAGAAAACACTAACTTAATGAAATGAAATATGTAAATAGTTACAATTATACAACATTGAGAAATTTTGGTACAAAATAAATAACTATTAATATTAAATCATACCTATTTTATATAGTATTATTGTTAAAATAGAATGATCCACATAAGTGGTGGGATAAATAAAATAATAAATAGAAGACTTTGAACTATTTTTTTAGTGAAATAGAATTCCATATGTTCGTCATAGTCCTAAGGAAAAAACCATTGAAATATCAAGATATCCATTTGGACTACACATTGTTGTATTTGTCTAACAATCAAAAATTTTGAACTATCTTATCTATAATTTATAATTACATGAAAATTATAAATTATACACAATGATGGTTGTAATATTAGAAAAACATCCAATAAAAAAAAACAATAGTTTTAATCAATTATAATTCCCATATTTCCAATATCATATTCCATCATTGATCTATTACTAGAAATATCCAATATCAACTGATATACCTAACTATGGTTTTACATGACCATCAAATACAAGGTTATTTGTATGTTCATCATGTTTTCATTATGTATTTACAAATAATTTTCAAACATGGATATAGGCATGTTTACTATTTATATTCCATATATTTAGTTTGAAAGGTTTCTTTTAATTTCATCACATTAATGATTTATTTGGAAAAATCATTCTACTTATTAGGATCCTTTGACCATTAAAATATATGAGGTGTTTCCACTCCCTTATTTTGGATAAATAATTATTATCTCTAGAGATTTTGTTTGGAATGTAGTAGTTCAACAAGAATCTTTCGATTATTATCATGGGTGGTCAGTGTAACATAAAACCAAGTAATTGGAAATGTTAATGTGAAATTTTATCTTCTGGGAGATTAATTATATATATGAAATAATATTTTACTTCCTAAAATAAAGAATTATATCTATAAAAATTCGATTAAATATACAATTTCATTCATTATTAATGTTATGATATTTCTATCTAAGTTAGTGCCTTCTCTTATGTATCCGATGAAATAGTGGATTGTATTAATCAAATAAATGTACCCAAAAAACCATTCAAATCATATTCTAATGAAATGAAATAGTATTTTGGTACAGATACGTTCAATGAAATATTCAACGAATTATCTACCATTATTTATGATTATCTTTATTTTAGGACTATCAAATTGATTTCAGCATTATTATAATACAAGGATTTTAGATTCCAGATTGGATATTAATTACCCAATGTATAATATTATCTAGCTCTTAATCTATTTTTCCATGTGGATATGATCCATAGTGAAGGAATTGTAGTTCATAGAGAATCCACTTTCTTGGGTAAGGTCCATCCCTGAGAGAGACCATTTATCTACTCCATCATATAATATTAGAGGGATCCATTTATTGCTAGGGGATACCTGGTGTCTAATTTATCTATATCGATTGATCACTGGTTGCATTTGTTTTCTTATGGAACATCCTGATATGACTTCTTACATAGGTTAATGAAATAATTAATAATGAGTTAAATATATAAATTGTATGTGTTTGGATGTAATGAGTTTATAAATTATTAGATCGTACTTATATTTGATAAGATTTTAATATTTTTAAAGACTATATTGTATGTTTATATGTAATGGTAAGGAGGTAAAATGTAAAAATGAACACTTTATAAGCAATGTAAAAGGAACTTATTACACATTTATAATAATATTTTTTACAAAATTTATTTATTAGAATTATAATTTTCATAATACATTAGTAATATTATATAGATCATAGAGTAATACTAATGTTGTAAACTATATATTATGCTAGAAATCGTATATAAGATGGATTTGATGAATGTTTGAAATAGTGGATTGAGTTTCCCTTCATGATTTCACTCATTGTGGAGATAGTATCCAAATATAAATGGGATTCATACTCTGGATTATTAGTTTGTAATGTGTGATTCCACATTCATTTTCTTATACATGTTTGGTTGTACTAACTTTCTAATTTCATTGGATTTTTTTTATGAAATTGTATAACACTCTTTAATAGTATTAATGTTACTTTTATGTTGTGTATGATTCAAATATTAATGCCTCTAATAGTTCACCTAATACTCCACCAGTGAAAAATGTCTTATTTTATGAGTTTTCACACTAAAGAACCATTATAATGACATTCATGTCATTTACTATTAATTTTTATGCATTTATTTTAGTACCAATGAATAGATTTATTAAAATAATATTTATAAAAAATAAATTATATGAATAAGAAAATATATTGTCATAATTTTAGATTAAGATCAAATAACTGGTTAGACAACATTTGATGATGATAAATCTAGTCAGTTTATTGTGAATATATATCAAAAACATTATTTATTTGAAACCATTTTAAGAATAGTTGGTTTATTTTAAAACTGGTTTTTATCAATATATTATGTTGTTATAATAGTATATTATAAATATATTTTATTAAAATAACTATTTGTATTAGAAATAGTCTAATTAGTAACTCATGTATTATTGCACACAAGAACATCTACTACATTTACATAAATATACTATAATATGATTCTTCTACTATTATTTTTTTTGTTACCTTAAAAATATTACCTAGACTATAATATAATTTTTTTGGATCTACTTCTTTATATATGTGTGATATTAGGGATGAACCTTTTTCATTCATAATTTCATGAATAGAGGACTTACTTTCATGAGTGGGGAAACCATCAATGTTATGCCACTAATATCCAAAATTGGGGAAGATCAAATTCATACAACCATAAGAAGACCAATATAGGATATCATGGCCATTGTGGCCTTTCCATTACTAACTGGGTGAACTACATGGGTATACTCCCTACCAGTGTCAACCAATATAGTGAAAACTAATTTTTTTTATAGAAACCTATTATAGATGAATTTTATGGAGTTTCATATAAAGTATCATGAATTGTAAAATATTTTTCACAGCGCTTAATGTTTTTTTTCAAATATTGGACATTTTTTAAAATTATGTTTTAATATGTATTTTCAAATACATCCCTAGTTTGTTGGAGTTTCATAGACTCCATATTTATAATTTTTTATTAATTAATATAATTTTATGTATAAATAAATTATTTAATTTAATATAAAATTTTGTTAATAAACAATGGGATTTATAGAAATAATATCATATTTAAACATTTTTAGAAAAATATATTAATTATAATTATTTATTATAAAATATTATAGTAATGTTAGAAATATAAAAAAATTCCATTAGAATATATTTAAAATAATTTTTTAAAATAAATATAATTTATTTTTCCATTATTATAATTTCTCTGAACTATTTTATACACTGAAATAAAATTTGGCAATAGATATTTCACTAAAATTTTGTGACAGAGATGTATATGCTATTAAAATTAAATTCTAATAAAAAAATTGTTTCTCTACTAATAGATATGATCGTGATGGAAAAAGATAAATATATTTTAGTGAAGAGATATAAAATATGTGATATCTAGATTATATAAATTGTATACATAATAGAAACATTTTTATATGATGTATAAAATTCATTTAACATCATATATTTAAATTAAATATTATCTAATGAATAATTTAATATAGTTACCATTATAAAATGAATATTAAGAGTTTTTATTCAAGTGTATGGAATATCATTATGGTAAGATAGAATTATAGTGTAATTATGATTATCATTAATTTATGAATTATTCATTAACTATTTATCTCATCTATAAATATGTCTTATTTACAATTATTAAAAATGTACACATTGAATTATTCGTAAATTTAATATTTATAACATGATTATTTTTTATGATTTAGTTTAATGCGTTACATTGCTTCTTATATACCATTGATTCATATAAGGAGTGACATTCTAGATATGATAATGTATTTATTTTTATTCGACCTATAAATTCAATTTTATTAAGATATGATCGTTAATTGGGTGGTTAATATTGATTTATACATGTTTGGTGATAGAAATGTGGTAGAAGTTTGGCCTCTCTTGATTAATGTCCCACTGAGTAGAGAGAATTGTTTTTAGACAACTCACTGATCTTAATGAATAATTCCTCGTATAGAAAAGTGATGAGTGAAAATATATGTCTCCTAGATACTTAATGTTATATTTATTAATTTATATGATTCCAATTCATTACATGGAAGGGTTTTATATATCTAACACATTAGATGTATTAGGGTATGTATGGATATAGTTGGATTTTAATTTTTTTTAGAAAAAAATTATGTGTTGTGTAAAGAGCTTCACAACAATATGATCTGAATATATTAATTTTATGGATGTAATAAGATTTATAAATAAATCATTATAAGAATGAATACATGTAAAAGGTAGTAAGATGAGAATATATTGTGAGATAAAGTCATTTTTAAAAATTTATAAGTGATATATTCCAACCAAAGAAAGCATATGTCCAAACCTCAACCATTACACTATTAATGTTATTCTAATGCAAGGTTTTGATGGATTACTTGTTTAAGGTAGAGTGGGAATGACTCACCTAATGATTCCTGAAACCAAATCCCAATTCTATCATTGGGTTACACTTATCTTGGAAACCATATGACTTTGGATACAATAGTAATGGTGGTGTGGTTATCCTTATGTTGGAATGGTCAAAGAGATTTCTAGAAACCACAGAAGGGTTAAATATGATTTTATTGGGATAATAACCAACGTAGATGAATATTTGGTGAGAGGAACACCGAATAATATTATATTATTAGTAAAATATGGATCTTGATCCACTAATAGATATGATGAGTTTAAAAATGGATCATCATTTTAGTCGTAGCACATTTAATCAATTATCTTATTTTATATTTGTAAAACCTGATACTCATTTGATAAAAACATGTAATATAAATAAATTAATGTATCATCATAAAACATAACATTATAATTAATTCTCGAAAAGGGAATAATTAGTTATATAATCTTTTTAAAAAATAATATAATTATAAAAAATGATTTTATGTACGATAAATTCTACGTGTTAATGAAAACAGATTCTTGATTAAGTTAATACTAAATTAGTTAAATAAATAGATAAAAAATATTCTTATGAGAAGCGTATAATTATTCACATAATATTTAAAATTAATTATATATAAAATAAAATAAATAGTTTTCAACTCCACTCATTTACTCAATATGTTATATTGTTGATTTGGTGAGACTAGAAGTTCCCATATGATTTGTTATAGAAATTATAACCATTGTTTTACCATAAATGTAAATGTTATAAAAATGCAAATGAGTTCAAGATATAATGATAAATTCTTTTTGAAATTTTGAAGATATAATAAATAGGGAATGTGGTTATTGTGTTCTAGTCTTTTTTGAAAAAGAAGTATAAATGATAGAACATGAAGATGAAAATTTTGTTTGAAAACCCCAAAAAAGATCTCACATTTAGTTAGGGTCATTCGTAACCTAAGGCTATTATTAAGGATGAGTAGTGTTCCCATATAATTCGAACTGTTAGGGATATATTAAGGAGTTCAAAAATGTCTATAGAAATCCCATGTCATGTATCAGAGTTATATAAACAAATTCTTTTTTAAAGGGTACGTGATAACAAATGTATACAATAAAAATATTTAAAATATAAATGCGTTAAATGTCCTGAAATGAATTGAAATTTAATTTATTATTCATTTAATAAATGAATTAAAGTTTTACATAATCATATATTATAGTGTAAAGGAATATATGACACTTTTATGAATTTTAAAAATGATGTATACAGTCATCTCATATTTCATATATGATAAGATATTGTTATTATTAGTAGATATTTATCATAAAAAATATCATATGGTTGACATGGTTTATAGTTTATTTCATTATATAACATACTTGAGAAGAAGAGAAGGATAAAAGTGTATTCTATGTGATTAATGTGTATATGAAAATGTTTTTTAAAATACGATCATTTTTACCCCAGCACGATCATTGTAATATTATCATAAATAATATCCATTTAATGAAAATGATCCAAAACCATAGAATACCATATATGATATAGATAAAACTATTTATTTGTTTAATATAACAACCATAGGAGGTAAATGTCATTTCTCACCAACAATGAAATATTTATATCTTATAATGATACAAAGAGAATAAATATAGTTTCTAAGAGTATATTTTGTGTATGATTAGAATTAGATAATTTTAACATATCATCAAATATATTATTATTGTACACAAAATAGAATGGGAAATTTAATTTCATGGAAAATGATTGATGTAAGGTGTTTCAATAATGATGATAGTGAATATATATTGAATAATAATTAGAAACTTTATATTAACATCATTATTTAGGATGTTGTGAAATAATGTATTTTGAATACTTTATGGAATTTTTTGATTATTGGTAATATGATTAATAGGTACTGCCATTAGTAAAACTAGGTATATACATATAAGTTACTCACTAAAGAGTTTATTGAGAGGTTTTTATAATGTGTTAACATTGTGATATGGTAATTATTATATAGAGATGTATTGAGTTTAACAATATATAAAATCATCTATCAATCATATGGTAAATCTAGAAATCTATCATATATGATATATTAGTTAGAAACGTATGTATGGGTTTGATAATTATAATTAATGGGGTTTAGGAATATAAAATATATCAGGTTATTAAAAATACAATTTACACATTATCATTCATTTACAGTAGATTTAAATGTAAATTTGTAGATTTAGACATCAGAATGTGAAATTATTTTTAGTCTCTAAAATTATTACATTGAATTATCACTAAGTGATTTCAATTTTAGATTATTGTATGTTATTATCAAATATTATAGTTAGAAATATTATTATTCTTGTATCGGTATACAGAATATAAGTTTGAGGCATAAAATAAGGTTTTTGTGCTAGAATATCCATGAAGTAAACCACATGAAGGGTTATACACAAATTCATTATAATTATAGTGGTTAATTGTTCATATTTTGAGTCTCCACTACTTGATGTTTTTTAGATACCTGGAATGATAAAATTCATACACTGTTATATTTATTGAGAAACAATTAAGGCTAGGAAAATTCGAGGGAGGTTGGGAATTTTGTATTTGGTGGCCCTTACCAAAACCACTATCCGAGCTATAGTTAGAGAAACTTCTTGAATTACTCACCATACACCAGATGCTTCTAACCAGTAATGAGAGATTGATACACAAATTGTGGTGAGTATGAAATATAATAATAAAAGTAAATAAAAATAAAAATAACCAAAAATCTATTATATCTTAAATATTAGTTTATGAAATATCAAATAAACAAAATAGTATATCAAAATCTATTTATTTCTTACAAAATCGTAGTCATATTAATAAATAGTATTAGTCTATTGGGAAACCCCTTAAATAAATAAAAAGGAAAACATATAATCACATATTCCATATTACCATCCCAATGTCTTTAAAAAACTCTCTCTCCAAATATCCTCAATGTACTGCAGCTCGAGACTGCATGTCCTATGTTGGACCTGATTTTAATAAGAAGGTTTTCATGTGAACTGAAGTATGCATGAAAGTTGTGGGAAATATATATTCATAGGATCTAACTAATATCCCATACTATATTCAATCATATACTTTTCTTCATGAGGAATGAAAATATATTGTGAAAGTTATTAATTATTCGTTTTCAAACTAGGCCACTGCAACTCTCTGGCCATCAGATCACTAGGTGCTAACCGATATACCAAAATAGTTGACCATACCTTTATCTTTTTGATGAAATAATTCTCAAATTTACCCAATTTCATTACCAATTAATCATATATAATAAATAAAGACACAAGTTAGTGTGTTTTATAATACCTCACCACTACCAAAAGGGGTTAGGTTTGGTCATATTCAATTAATAACAACCAATACCTATTATTGGGAATGTCTCACTTATAAATCTAGATATATACATTTCTCCAAAACAATGATCCATCAATATTGACCATAATATCATATCATTCCCTATCACACACTTATTTATCCAATCATCACGTACCATATCTCATCTCACCCCGTACTCCATCTCACTCATCGATGTCCCATCATCTGATATTCGAGTCAAATTTCTCAGTTAGGGACAGAAAATCATTATCATGTATGAAATAAAACCCATGGATTACACATAATCATTCTAATACTTTTCAAATATTCAATTAAATAACACTCATGACAGTCCATCCCCAATTATCTCACTTGTGTAATAGCCAATCAATCAAGTCTTGCCCATAAAGATGAAAACCCATCAAAAGCAACAACATCACACTAGTGATCAACTAGGATATCATCGACATTGAGGAATGCACATCATTAACGGTTTTCCAAAAATTTATATCTAATTAATAGCAGGGCTTGGGCTTAGGATCCATCACCCCTAATGTATATCACACATATAACAAGAATAAACACATGAATGAAATAAAAAATATGTCTAATATTCTATCATGCATCTCACTATCTATTCATAGGGATATATTCCATTATAACTAGCCCCAAATCTAAAGAAAATCAATGACCGCACATCAGGTAACCTACTAGGGTCCTCCATACCATCCATAGTATCTTCCCATCGAGATTATCTCACTATCAACACCTAAAAGTTAATTCAAAACCTATTGTATCATCTTTAACCTTTGTCCACTTAGCAAGGTCTTTTTCCCAAAAAATGCCCCCATGGAACATCAATTCCATGTCATAAATATTTAATCAACCCATATGTGGGTCTCATATCACATTTCTAATGGGAGATTCCATAACTCATCACTAATAGAAACACATATTTAAGATACATTGTCTAGTCCAAGAGGAATCACCTTTCCCACAATTCTCGTTGGGCTTAAATACACTCCCATTATCATAATAGAAACAAAAAATATGATAATTTATAATAATAAAACATAAAAAATAATATTATTAATGTGAGACAAATATATAGCCATACAGAATTGATCACTAACTAGATAGACCTCATATAAAGAGTAAAAATTAATTATATAATAAAGGTAAAAATAAACAGGTAGTATGATCCACTATAATCCCTGATCCTAACCTCATAATGAACTCATAGTCTAATCTGAGATTCTTCATCTTGATCATGAAAACCTAGGCCATAACTCCACCTAAACACTCAACACATGAAGGATACATAGGAACCAAAGTTCCCTGGCCACCTGATCTAGGTGTTAGTGAAAATCTAGACTGGGAACCACTAAATCAGTGGCATACAAAATTGTAAATTTTGTGATATGTGAATGTGACATTATGAGAATACAAAAACTATTAAATTAGTGAAAAAAATAAATAAAACCATCCAAAATACCTAATACGTTATTATGTTGGAATATCTATACTAACATAATAATGATTTTTCCAATATGTATCCCAACCACCCCATAGGTGCATACATAATTCCCAATATAATCTAAATGACCATAATCCATCCTTAGGCAAATGATCTCGGTCGAACTTACCTACATTTACCAAAAAATGATTTCAGAGAAAATGATCATCGCTTCCTGGGAACCTATTTACACTAACATGGGATCCCACACTCTCACATAGACCAAACTGATAGGTGACCCTATGGAATCAAAAGGCAACCCCCATCTATAGTCCATCTAGACGAACCCTGAGGAATATATGTTACCTTCAAAAATTTTTGTTCAGTATCATATTATTAAGATGGGGAACGTACTAGGAAATAATATATGTCAAAAAATTAGTTACTTGTTTGGGACTGAAGAAACCGAATGGAATTCCCTCCCCAATCTTGTTCTCACTCAACCAAGAATCAACATATCTGGTATCCTTAACCAAACCATTAAAAGTGTGTCCCCCTAATCCTAGGGTGTATCCTAGGAATCGATAGAATAGATCCGACAGTATCCCTTAAGACTAACAATATCCAAGCTCAAGGATATACACCTACATAGAACCTCCTAAACCATTCAAATTTTGGATATAATTGATATAAAAAAGGTATAATTATATCACCATTTGAATCCTGGAACCCCAGATATTTATAATGGAATTAAAATTTTAATAGAATCTCTAAAATCATAGGAATTCATATAAACATTAATCATCATATTTTATGATGGTCCAAAGACTAACCTCTAAAAGTGAACGACTTCATAAACCATACTCATGCAGGATGATAATAATATTTTGAATCCACCCTCATGAATCTATGAGACCTGATCCCAAATATACCATGAATACAAGGATATCATCTATCTCAATAGACGATTCTAGGGTGCTTAAAGAAATCAAAATAGTGTATATATCAATTACGAATTTCTATGAATCCTCACCTATCACATATAATTACCAAAAATTAATAAATAAAATCAATGTAAGGTCTGTTCAATTCCCATTAATCAAACATACGACCACACCCCTTTAGGTAAAAATTATTCATTTGAGTTCAATGGTAAAAGCTGCAAACATATGTACCCAAATTCATTAACACATGCTCAACTTCAAGAAGTTCATCACTTGTGTGGAGGCATCCCACATGGGGTATTAAAACTCAATCATGGTTCCTAGTTATCACTCAATACTCCTTGTAAATCCCATCCCTTGATATAAATGTATCATTTCATTCCCCCTTGGGCCTTACTATATGGTGACTCTTTATCTCCATATTAATTGGTGGAGTATGAATTATGTCGGGGTACAAGGTAATTTGGGATCATTCTGGGCTCCCCAGTCATAGTCACTCTTTGATCCCCATGGGCCTACTAGTAACAACTCATCCCCTTCAATGAAATTAAACAATCCAGGGAACCCACAATAGATTTCCAAAATAGATTTCATTAAATTATGTTTAATTTTACTCCTCTCAAGGGTTCTTACTATTCTAGGGAAATAAATTGTAATGTCCTTGTCCAACAAATAATAAGTCATAATGAAAGTGTGTAAGTACCAATGTTGCCTTTGTTCTATGTTCGATTCAAGGTATGTAAGTTTGGTTAACCAATTAATTAATAATTTAATAATATAAATAGAATAGTCCAATGCTTTTAGAAGAATGAATATATGATCCATGCACCATAAACTTCACGCACAAATTCTCTAACCATTTCGGTCATCGCATGTCTATATGAGGACAAAAGTCACATCAAAATACATTCAGTATAATAATTTAGAATAATATATACTAAATTAAAGTATATAGAACTATTAACTATCTATTTGAAAATATGAATATTCACTAAATTCAGACTAATATTATTATTCATGCATGAACCATGATCAACAACCCACATGAGTATTCTATGAGACAGATAACATCACCCTGAACCAAGAATCCCACATGAATCCCCAAATCCATAATAAAAAAAATTTAAGATAAATTTATGACTATAAAAAATCCGTATAATTAATTTACATTTCATAATAATCCAATGGTGATACCCAAACAAAATACATAACTTGAATAGATGAAAAAATCTCATTAAAATACCCCTTAGGAGTCGATTGAGGATGTATGGAATGAGGGATATAGTACTATCTGCATGTGTTAAAATAATGAGGATAATATGGATGTACCCCTTATGAATTTAGGAGGATAAAAGTTTAAATTTACCCCATTATAACACAATCGGATTACCACTGGGTTGATTCTGGGTAACCAATGGCTGTAGACTACAGCTTCTCCATCTAAGATTCATTTTGATGCCCTTCGATTACTGATGAACACTATACAACTTCCATTACATTTATAAAACAAAAACATTGAATGTTTTCTATAATATAGTGAGATTTTGAAATAAATACTATGGGTTATAGCTTATGAAATACACAACACTAAGATTAAACAAATAAAGAAAAAGTATTATTAAAATATGACTGTTATAACATAAAACCTTAAATAAAGAGTATGAATACGATTAACCAAATTACATAATATATATAAAGGTAATAATCAATTAAAATGTATAAAATAATTATTAGAAAATAATTACTCTATTTTTTGTAAATTCATTTTTTTATTTAAAAAACAATTTATTCAAAAATGGTTTTGGTTTACTTTGTGGTAAAATGTTATTGTTTGTTTCTCTAACATATAGAAATGTTTTTCGACAAAATTAAATTAGCTTCATAAATTTTAATGTTAATATTATATTAGTGTAAATTTTTAAATTTTTTTAAATTTTTATTTTTCACTTAATACTGAAAAATATGAATTCTTATTTAAAATTTAATTTTTTTTAAATATTTATAAATATAAATATTTTTCGGATTAGTTTTTAAATATAATATGATTTTTTTAAAAAAATAATCCAATTATAAATTTTAATTATATTTTATAAGTGGATTCATTATAACAATATTTTGTACATAAAAATGTAATTATGATGAAACACTATTCTAAGTCATTCATTATTAATTTTATTTTAAATTAAATTCCCACACTTCCATGATATCGATTTTGAAAGATGGATTCTATATTTGAAATAATAGTGCCTATATTTTTTTAAATAGGTCCCTTTTATTTTTGGACATTATGAATAACAATAATAATAATTTTTCTAAACATAATAGTTGTAAATAAAGTGATTTGGAGATAAATGTAATATGATAAAGACATGAAACTGAACATAATACATGGATTAATCTATCAGAATTATTCTATTTCATACATAGTCATAAAATAATTAGTTATATGATGTTTTTTAAATTTAGATGTGGTTATGTCCTTTATAAAATTTTATGTAAAAAAATTTAAAACATGCCACCCTCTTGTATTTAATAACTATAGTATTTTTAACATGGGGATTAAAAGACTATATGTGTAGTTATAACTAAAATTTTGAAATATAAATTATTTATAATCATCATGGTAATTAATTTCAAATTATTATGAAATAAATAATTAACCTAGTTTCATAGACTAAACAGATATAGGAATTATTTAATTAATGGAAAAAGGTGATATTTAAAATATTAAAATTATTATAACATAAATAATTAAGGTGATGAAAAAATTACGTAGATAAACATAATTTTTTTGGAATTTATTAATTTTTTTTTATAATTTCAATTTTTATTGATGTTACAAAAGCCAATGAAACTTGAAAATTCTAAAATTGACATTGTTGGCATTTTTTGTAATGAATAATTTATTAAATGAAATGAAATCATAAAAATCCCATAATTGAATAATTTAATAGGATATTATTTATAATATCAACATTGATACATATATAGATCTTGTGTCTCATTATGGTAAATATCTTGACCCTTAAAGAGTAAAAAACATGGTTTCAAGGTAATTTCCGAAAGGGATAGCAAAGGTTAAGAACGAAAAGGTAAGGGTAACAATGTGATCCAAATTCATAATATTTTATTTTATGATATTATTTCAAATAATATTCTTCCAATATTTTAATATTAAAAATTTCAATCGATTTTGAATTCAAAACTAATTTATATTAATTTACTATTTTAAGAAATTCCAAGAATTCCCCTCTTTTTTAAATGGGGACTTATTGTTCTCAATTTATAACACATTTAAAGGGTTTTGGTTCATCAAGGACCCATAAAAATTATTCCAAATATATGTCCTCACATTCTATATGATGTTTTGTTATAAAAAACTTAGTAAATTGTTTGGTGTAAACCATAAGTGGTTATTTGAAATAGATATATTGTTCTAAACATGTGTTTTTTAGTTATTTCATCTCCCACCTACTAAAAATAATATGTAATGATTATAATATAGCAAAATAAGTATATAACATGAACTAGGATATTATGGATTGAATTTAATACCCTATATACATCTCCAACCACTATTAAATGGGAATGGAATCCAGCATTTGTGTGTACAGAAGACTATCACCTCACGAACCAAATAAATTATTTTTTGATCAACACGTATTATAGATAGTTACAGTTATGAAATTTATATTTATATGATATATTCATGAAATATTTATAATTATTAATATATAATGTATCATCTACTTTCTTACAATTCTATTCATTGAAGAATGCTTATATCATTTGTGCGTATATGTGGACTATCAACTTCATGAAGGAATGAGATTATTTTTTCATCACTACATCACATGGATTATATATATAATTGTATTCAATGATATATTATTTTATTTATAATATAATGTTCATTATATAAAGATAAAATAATCTTTATATTTTTCCAAAATGGATGTTTAATAATAGAAATGTTACTCATGCGTATGTAAGGCCCGCCATTCCAAGATTGAAATGTAATTAATTTTTCATAAAATTATTAATTTTTTGGATTTAAAGGGATTATTAATGTGTAAAAATTAAATTTAGTTAAAAATTAATATTCTCAATATGATTAAATAATGACTCCCCTTATTGAGGTCATCATGTCGATTTCTTTGAAATTATGAACCAAACATCATCAAAAAACCTAATATGGACAAAACTGATTAAGTATTTAAATATATCATTATAATAAATGATAAAATGTATTAATGGTAAATAAAATAACCTTTAAGCGGGTTATAAATATATTAATTTAATTAATGTAATTTTTTTTATTTTTGAAGATAATGAAATGACATGATAATTCAGAGTTGAGGTAAGGGCCACATTAACATGGAACCTCATTTTTAAGATTTTCATGATTTATATTAAAAATAATTTTTACAATGGATATTTTTTAAAAATTAATTTAGTAATATAATATTATTAGCAAAAAATAAATATAATATCCATTTTATGATTCATTTTTTGAAAGGATTCCAAAAAGGGATCTTTTTAAAGAATTGTTGACTTTATTTTCAAAATAATATAGGAATATTGTATTTTAATGTATATTATGATAATGAAATTTTCCAATTTGATGAATGTTATATTATTTTTGGGTTCTTTTATCATAAATCATCTTTTCTTGAATGTAAAAATTGTTTAGCTTTTTTGGTTATTTAAGTAAAAAATGTCTTTTTGAAAAGTAAAAGGTTTATTGATATCCTTATATTATTCGAATGAATATTAATAATATTTTTTCAATTTTTTTATGAAGAAACTTTTATTGAAGAATTTTTTATGTTAGTTTAGAATTATATATGTAAAATGAGTGAGCTAGATACAGCTTATATGATTTATTTATTAAAATTATTGTTTATGAAAAAATGGGTGATCCCATTATAACTTATATAATGCGTTTTCCCATATATGGCTCAAAATAATTAGATAATATTCATTATCTTAAAATGAAATCTTGGAGATACCAGAATATTTCTCCTATTGATTTTTCGAGAACATAAATATTTTTAATGAATTTATATTGGGGTACGAATATGATTATCTATGTTCCCAAAAGGGGGTTTTCCTATTTTTGAGTTATTTAATGAATTCAATAGAGTAATTAATTTGTGTTCTTTTGATATGGAAATAATTTATTTAATATTTTCAATGAACATAGGATAATGGTACAAATTAAATGGTTTTCATGCTTTTCAATGGACTGATGGATTTTTTATTATATTGTATGGCTCATACAAGGATTTTTGTTCCCAACAAATTTTTTTAAAATGTATTTCACAATTATTAATGATGGTTAAGGGAAATAAAAATTCAAGTTAAAATCCATGGAGAATTTTCACAAGAATATATCATGTTTTATTTGTAAAAAAATGTATTTTGAAAAAAATACACATTGATTAGAAGCATCCACTTTATTAATTATGTTTCTAATACATAATAGTTATGATCTAATTCAATAAAACTATAATTCAGAAATATTATTAAATGTCCATGATCCTACACCCCACGATCTAGTGCTAGATATATAAAATTTATATTTCTGTCTTCGATACCAATATTAGGCTCCCAATTTTTTCCATTAAAAAATAACATCAAAATGAAGCATTTGAACACATATATATCCAATTACCTATTACATTTATAGTTCTAGAGAATTAAGAAAAAATATCGACATGGGTTGATAAAATAACTTGTTAAAAAAATTCAACATCATCTCCCACTATACCCAATATTCCATATTATATGTTAAGTATTCAATAAATCCAAAAAAAATATTTATATATATTTCATTTCCAAACACAATTTTTTTTATCATTATTATTCTCATGTTATGGAAAAGGAAGCATAAGAAGGGTGAAATTTTTTTAGTGATGGTATATATAATGAAAAACATATTAATTAAATCAGTGAGAGTAAGATAATAATTAGGTTATGAGGACATAATCATAGTGCATGAACATAACATAATGAAATTCATAAGAAATAAATAGATAATTAATCATGTAATAATGAATATATTAAATTCAATACTTATTTGAATCTATAATAAAGACCCATGTGAGGTCAATTATGCTGAAATGATTCATTAAAAACCTATATAAAGAATAAATAAAATATGTTGGTACATTGGGAAATACTCATAATCGAACCCATATAGAACCCAAAAAACTTTATTAAAGATTCATATAGATTCTAATTCTTATCTTCATAGAATATAATTACAACCCATTTCATTGGATATCTATCTAGGTGCACAAATTTTATTATTTATATCAGGATCAACTATGAACTTTAATTGTGATCAACACATTGTATAATATGTATAGATCTCATCAATTATCTATAATGTAGATTAACCTAATAAAATAAATAATGAGGACAATATAATGAATTAAAACAATGAAAAACTCTTTTAACTAGTGTGTAAAAATATTTTGGATATCAAAATACCCATTTATTTTGAAACATATTTTTCAAAACATTAATCACCCAAAATTATAGAAGTACATGTTTTATTATAATAGAACCCTAAATAATATAAGTTAATAAAATTAAAAATATATGATATGGAGGAAAAAAATGATTTTTATCTCTATATGTTAAAATAGTGTATTCCATTCATAATAATATTATACCTTGTAAAATAAATAGGTAGCATGAAAATATATTTTAAAATGTTTCAATCCATCTAGTGAGAGAATGAGGATTGTAACCATTAAAAATATCTCTAGGGTTCCTTATGTGACATAAATAGTTTTAATCAATGATGATTGTAATTAAAATTGTAATATCTTTGAACCATTTTTGAGGAAAACTATACTTTAAATATTGGAAAAAAATATTAGAAAACAAAAAAAGTAAAATATGTCATGAAAAATATTTAATTTATAATTAACCATGAATATTATAAAGTAAAATTTAGTGAATCTAATGTTCATGATTGTTGAAAACTCCATTCGTGGTCCTGATTTCAAAAAGATATATTCATTTCAAACATTTTGTAATAAGAGATAAAAGTGACCCATTTAGAAAATAATTAATCAATTTTATTTTTAAATCATTGTTAATAAAAGTATGAATCATATTTTAAAATAGTTCTATGAAATCCTTTATTTTCAAAAAAATAATTTTGTGAATTTGTTTTATAGAATATGGATATTGATGAAAATGTTTCTTGATAGAAAGGAAGATACATGATCGGAATCAATTAAAAATGACTTTTTGATGTTTCCACAATCAATAAGGGGAAATAGATATTAAACATTTAAAAGTGATTCATAAATAGAGGAGAATAAAATAGATGTTGATTATGGAAACAATTACTTGTGACCCCCCTCACGGAACCCTAAATGTATGGAATCACGAAAATAAAATGTATTAAAACATAAATCCTTAGACATTTGGGTAACATTATAGTATTAATCCGATGAAATAATAACATCAAATGAATATTTAAATTTTATGAACATTAGGATATTTATGTTATATAATGTTAAATGTTTATTATATACACAACATAAAATATGATACATTCATATCATAAACAAATATAACCAAGAATGTGAATTTGATATGAAATACCATTACAAAGATAATATCATTGAATTGAGTAATAACAAAGGGAGACATGATAATTGAACATTTTAAATCCAGAAAAAATAAATGGATATATATAAAAAATAAATTATTGATTAATTAAAACAATATCATATAATACCAAATTAAATAATAGATTTATAACCCAATAAAATGATATTGACTAAAGAAACCCTTTATTATTCAGTAACATGGAAATAAAATCCCCTTAGAATAAACAATTCAAATTAAAATGTAAAATATCATGAAGTGTGATGTATTCATGATATAAAATTCAAAATGGGTGTATAAAACCCATATAAAATAAATTAGGTGTATAATAATAAAATATATCTCAATGAATGTAAAATTATATGAAATCACTGATGTCAATTCTACACATTCCATGTATGTCATTTTAACAAATATATAAAACAATCATATAAACATTTTGATTTAATATAAAAAATTTATAATTTTACTATATCTTCCATAAACTAATTATTTCAATTATATTAAAAATATAGTTAGTTACTTAATCTGTTAATTCCATGTGAGGTACATTGAGAATGTTTGGTCCATAATATCAAAATAGCATTAGTGTGTTGGTCGTGGTCAAAGGGTTCTCTCATGACCCGACCCTACCTGGGCTCGAGCCGCAACTACCCCAAGCCCGACTCCATAGGCCAGGGGCTGGAGACAAGCACTGAAGGCTAAAAAACATGGGTAGGACTTTTCCTGAGTACCTATACACACACACGCAGCCCACTAAATGCAGAAGTTTAGAGAAAAATGAAAAGTAAAGTACTAACTGGTATAAACAACAACAAAAGTGCATTGACGTCTAAACAATACAAAGTAAATGTTGAAGGTAAACTGAAAATAAAAATGAAAAAACACTTGCCCGACCCGATAAGGGCCACAACCCGACAACAGGTAAACAAAAGTACAACAGCTAGGAAGGTCCCTCACCAGGAACCCGACTACGACCACCGTACGCGGCCCAAGCTCAGGAACTCCTAATCTCCTTTGACGTCATGATCGACATGTCCATTGTCTACAAGGGAACACCAAGTGAAGGAAAACCCTAAGTAGGAGTGAGTATAAAAATACTTAGTAGGATAGCTTGAATGCTCGAGGGAGCAACAAAGGAGGTACAGAAGAGGTGAGTAGTAGATCTGACCTGTAATAGTAAAGGAGAATGATAGATAGTGTAGTAGAGTAACATCTCAACCCAACAAGGGAATGGAAGTAGACTAGTCCAAACACAAGGAGCTATAAATGGTGAGAATATGAGACCTCTCATTGATATTTCGCTTCCTATAGTAGGAGAGCAGACACATCCAACCACAATAAGCCAGACATGGAAAGCACAAAGCATATCCCATGCGTCTTTTCCTCTCCTGGAAAGAGAGTAACCTAACCCAAGGAGGGGGTACTGGAACAAGGTATATACATATCCATAAGCTCAATCATGAAATCCGAACAAGATCGTAAGGGGATATCCATCATGTATCTCAGCCCAAGAAAAAGAGTAGCCAACAATACCAAAAGTAAACACCATCGATGCCCAGTATCCTGCTTGTCTGCCCCAAACTGTAAGTCAAGGGGCTAAATTCACCGCACCTTGACACTATCTACTTTGGGAGGCACTAACTCACCAGCACGGTTTTAGGTCGTGTCACAAGGACACATCTTGGTGGTGAAATTCCCCCTCGTACGTGAGATTTCTGGTTAAAGTCAAAGGAAACATCTTCACTGTCACACAGTCAAGAGGTCTTCTCAATGTCAATGATTTTACATCACTGAACCGTACAACAAAGGGTCCCACTCTTATAGTTACAGAGAAAAGCCAAAAACTCAACCAGTAGAAAGGACTGAGTCTGAATGAAGTCGTCGGGTAACCCACTGCCCAGCCACGCTGGAGGGTAAACCCTAAGAGGTCATCGGTTAACCCACTACCCAGTCTCTACGGGAGGGTAAAATATATGAAGTTATCGGGTAACCCACTTCTCAGTGTCTATGGGAGGGTAATCTCTAAGTGGTTGTCGGGTAACACACTGGTAAGTCTTTACTAGAGGGTAAACCCTATGATGTCATCAGGTAACCCACTATCCAGTCTCTGCTGGCGGGTAAACCCTAAGAGGTCTTCGGGTAACCCACTGCCCAGTCTCTGCTGGAGGGTAAACCCTAAGAGGTCGTCATGTAACCCACTTCCCAATCTCAGCTGGAGGGTAATACCTAAGAGGTCGTCGGGTAACCCATTTCCTAGTCTCTACTAGAGGGTAAACCCTAAGAGGTTGTCGGGTATCCCACTGCTACAAAATGGAAACCAATATACATGCATTGGAAATCACACAAAAAATCCTATGTATCTATAGTCTTCTCTCGACAATATAACGACAATTAGATGCAAATATATTAATTTAAAGAAGGTGAGGAAGTCTAAAACGAAATATGCACAATCCTACCTTGATGGGCGTAGCCCGGGGCATCGCCGTCGATCCGCCAAAGCTACGCACAACCTTGGGGAGGACAGGATGGAGGGGGGTTGGTGTGGGGATCTCCTTGGTTTTCTTAGGCTCATCCACTAGAGAGAGAACAAGGGAAGGGGATGGGTGAGTATAGTGTTAAATAAAGAATAACTAATTAAAATTTTAATTAATTTAAACGCCGAAATTAACCTGCATCCAAAACACTCGACGTGGTCGAGGTTAAGCCTCCCCTAGGGTAAAAACCACCTCTCAAGCACAACGGCGGTCACAGAATTTTAATCTGAATCCCCATTAAAAATATATAAAACTTAACGTTTGAGGTTGCTAAATTACAAAAACTCCCCTTGTGGAATTTTTCATAGGAGGCCCGTGCCCGCGAAAATTACACTCCACACATGGTAAATGGCACGCTCCAGACTCAACGGTGCCCTAGATTTTCGAATCCGAGTTGCCTTTTATGATTTATTACATTTTTTCAGAATTACAGTGTGAAGCCACTGAAAATTTAATTCCAACCACACCAGGGATCAGAATAAGCATGTCGTCTAAAGGCGCTGCTCTGAAATAACATCAACAATATTCAAAAGTCTTTTATAGGAAAAACCAAGTTCATTTTGGTTCATTGTTCCATCATAACCAGAATAATATAAATTACATAAATATACATTTTATAAATCAATTAATCTTATAAAAACAATCATGAAGTATATTATTGTGAATTTAACAATGATACAATCAATGAGAGGGTAGGTCGTGCGAATGCATGAGCAATGTTTCTATTTTTTAATGAACATTTTGGAAAGAATATATTTAATATTTTTCCATTTTAAATTAATAAATATTTAATAAATATAAAATTCTTTCATTAAATATAAATATATATATATATATTTCATCCATGTGATATTTTGATGGAAAAAAGAATCACATCACATCCTGGAGGTTGTAGTCCTCTTGCACGCATGAATAATGATATCAATTTTAAAATAAGGGAAAGGTTAATTATTAATTGATATATTATACTTATAGAAAGATAAATATATCATTAATGTATTATATAAACATTTTCTTATCATTATTACTATAATGTAGAGGTTTTAAAGGGAAAAGTTACATTTGTCTGTGAGGAGATAACCCCCCATACATAAGAACGATAGATTCCATTTCCTTTTATGGAGGTTGGAGATAAATATAGGTTTTAACCCAAATATAATAAGATCAAATTATTTGTGAAATAATTATTTTAATATATAATAATGGTTTCATAATTTTTCAAGGAGGTATTGGAAGACCATAAATTTAAAATGGTCGGTTATAAAAGATGCCTCTTCTTCAAACTACCACCTTTCACTCACCATTTAAGACCACTAAGGTGGGTATCCAACTATAACCAATGCATCTATAACATGTTTTTACACTTTATGGGTCAATATAATTACTATAAAAAATTCTCATAAAACGTCCATGATTTTTATTATCCACAATATCCTAATCACATGGCCAATTATAATATTTTTTATTCACTTTATCTTATTTAATAATGTATTATTTATTTTAAAATATGGTCAATGTATTTTTTGAATTTTAATTAAATTGACATTAATAATTTAAATAAAAGAAATTAAGTTGAAAAAAAATATTTTATGACATACCTAATCTATTATATTCATATAGAAAATTCCCGGATCACAATAAAGATAAAAAATTATAATATTTAAATATTTTTATTATAATTAATTTAATGTTTCCATTAATTGGGTAATTATTTCATTACCATTGTGTTAGAATATAATTTAATAATTTTTTCACTAACAATAAAAAATTATCATGATGAAGATAAATAATACATATTTCAATAGAATATTTATAAATAAAAATATTTTTTCATTATCTTCATGATTAAATTATTATAGTTAATAAAAATAACAGTGTCACATTTTTTAATTTTCATTAGATAAAAAAAATATAAAGGTCAAAATCAAACCCATATGAAAAATAATAATACAAAAAAATACATGGATAATTATGGATTATATTTACTCATCAAATAAAAAAAATGAAAGTATTAGAGTCATTTTATATTCCTTATCATATAATTGTAATCTGTAAGGACCTGACCCCAGTTGCCCAGAGTCGGTGCCTTATTTGATTATGTTGGAATAGATACAAAAAAATATGAATCCTATAGGACCAATTAGTTTAGTATTATTGGAATGAAGTTACATAAATAAGATAAACATTACAACATGAAAGGAATCAAAACACTATTTTATTCGACTAGAAACATCACGTCTCCTAGATTATGCTGGAAAGTCATTCATAAATTACCAATTCATGTCCTGAGAAAAAAGAAACATAAGAATGGGGGGAGCTCAAATGCTCAATAAGAGTAAGAAATATAGCGGAAGTTAATATAAAAGTTAGACATGGGGAATAATTGAAAATAAATGCCTTTAATAATGAACTTGAATACATTTTGGAAGGAATAAGAGATGAGTAAATAATGCCAAAATAAAACATAATCATGGGTATTCTACTACTCGAATATCCACATGAACTCAAAATACTAGCATCAGAATGAGGGAAGTTTATATGTTGGACATCATAACCATACCGTCCAAGCCTGGTGCTAGGACCATAAAATAATCATTTTGTCAAGGCCTCATGCCAAGAACATAGTTTGTCTCATGAGACCTACAGATGCACCGAGGGGCTATAGTGGGCCCCACCCCTCATATAATATGTCCAATGCATTCCCCACATGAGATAGGATAAACATAAACAACAAATACATTCATTTCGAAATTATCATATGAAAGGTAACTATCATTCCCCAATCATAAAACACCACCCATTCAGAATAATACGGTGAATGGTTTTAGGATAGATCATCCATAATAGAGTAAGTCATAAACTTTTAAATCAATTATGTAGATTAATTAATAAATTATTAAACTCAATAATACCAAGGAATCAAAAATATTGTTAAATGAGATGTAAACACTCTTATAAAATCCATAAGCAATTATAGAGCTAAATACTCTTTTATTTTGAAAATAAGGGTTCTTTTGGGAAAATATATGTATAAAACCAGAAGTTAAGTATGATAGTATTTTCAATATAAAATGAGTGATTTCATAAAGATAATGGTTTCCAAAAATAGATTATTTCTTTCCCTTGAATATATATATGAATATGATAAATTCCATTGTATCAGGCTAGTATTTATTGGAAAAAGTTTTGAATGCCCCTTTTAAAACATGTAAATTTCCAGAAAAAAAGGGAAGGATTATGGTTTTTGTACATATATAAAATACTCACATGGTATTTATTATGAGTAAATAACAATACATAATAATTACATGAAGGTAATTAGACAATGAATGTATACTGAATGAAAATGGAAGTTCGGGTAGAATACCCCTTACCTTTATTCCAAACGTGTTCTTCAATAGAACTTAAGATCCTAGAATATGAGATTATAATTATTAATAAATTATTTAAACACCTATTATAAATGTATTTAGTTTATTATAATTCTGTTTACTTCATTATTTTTAAGTTATTATGTTGAATTTTTTTGTTCCGGGGTGTTTATTTTCATTATTTTCATAATCGGTTCACTTGTTTTTAATTAATGGACTTCATGTGAAATGATTATAAATCTGCAGGATTGAAATTATATATTATTTATGAACATAAATAATTGGTAATGGTCATTTATATCATTCTAGTTATGTGGAATGAGTATGAATCATTAGATGAGAACCATTTCGAATATTTAGAGGTATTTGGATTATTATGAACTAGTTTTGTCATATAACATAATTATATGTACATAATATGGTTACTAAAAATTAAATATGTAATAATACATATATTATAGTCTGGTTCAACCATAAATATGTTTTCATGAAATGTAATGAAGAATAAATTGAGGAAAAAATCTTTTTCGTCCATGAAGGATATAAATTGGAACCTAATGGACTTTGATTTCGTTTAGAAAAAATAAAAGGGAGGGTGTAAGAATAGTTATGATGGCTCTTCCATTCACATGACATAAATCCAGTATATAGATTTTACAAGAGTTATCATGATCATTTGGATAGAGGAGGTGACGAGATAAAAATAAAATTGATGAATTTGAAAATAAAATAAATGTTAAGAGATCCCTTATGAAAATTCAGCAGCCTAAAGACGTCGCTTAAAATTTCATAAAATCAAATGATGATAACAAAAGGGAATCTCATCATATTGAAATGAAAAGGACATTAAAAATAATATTATTATTTACTAATAATAAGGGTCATATTAATATTCATATTCCTATTCATAAGGTTATGTTACTATTCACCAAAAAATCATGTTTGTTCTTTCAGAATCCAAATGACTTACAGAACACAACTCTAGATGACCATTTTGTGAAATTAAAAACATAGAAGAGGAAAAGTTGTGTTTATTGGATATATTATAAAACTTAAATTTATATTTTTTTTCCAAAATTTGGGGATGTTACATTCTCCCCTCCTTACAAAAATTTCATCCTAGAAATTCACAAAATATTACCTAAAAAGATTCGGGTATGTCTTTAAAATAATCTCCTCAGGCCCCATGTTGCTTCCTCCATATTATTGTTCATCCATGGAACCTTCACCAGACTATTCATCCGATTTATCAATACTTGTTCTCCAGAATCAAGAATCTTGATAGGCTCTTCACAATAAGATAGATCAGGCTCAAGTTCTACTTCTTCATAAGTGAGTCCATGTGTTAATCCTGGCATTTAATTTCTTGAAATTACCACGTGGAATACATTTTAAACCTTGGAGATACTTGGTGTCATTTCCAAATGGTAAGATATAGTTCCAATTCGGTTTAGAATTTCAAAAGTTAATATGTACCTGGGACTCAATTTACCATTATTACCAAAATGTATTACTCCCTTCCATAAAGTTACATTCAACAAAACATGATATCCTACCAGAAATTCCAAATCCTTCCTTTGGTTTTCAGCATATCTCTTCTACCTAATTTGAGCTATTTTGATATAGTTCTGGATAATCTTCACCTTCTCTATTGTTTCGTCAATATGTTCTGGGCCCATGATCTTTCTTTCACCAATATCATCCCAACAAGTTGGTGTATGACATCTCCTCCCATAAAATGCTTCATAGGGTGCCATCTGAATACTTGAATGGAAGATATTGTTGTAGGAAAATTTTACAAGAGGTAAATACTGATCCCACATCCCTTGAAAATCATGTTAACAAGACCTCAACATGTCTCCCAATGTTTGAATAGTCTGCTATGATTGTCCATCAGTTTGTGGGTGGTAGGAGGTGCTCAAATGAAGATCAGTATCTAGGGCCTTCTCAATACTTTTCCAGAATCTTGATGTAAAATGTGGATCATGATCAGAAACAATCGATAGGGGTACTCCATGAAGTCTCACAAATTCATTAATACATAGCCTTTCTAGACGTTCAAGTGGAAGATCTTCTCTTATAGTCAGCAAATGTGATGACTTGGTAAGACAATCAACAATGAACCATATTTCATTGTTCCTTATAGGATTATTTGGTAATCCCATGACAAAGTCCATTGTGATATTATCCCATTTCCACTCAGGTATGGGAAGAGGTTTCAATACTCCTGCAAGTCGTTGCCTTCCAGCTTTCACTTGTTTAAAAACCATACATCATAACACAAAATCAGAAATCTCCCTCTTCATGTTGTCTAACCAGAAATGTTCCTTCAAATCTCTATACATCTCTATGGTACCAGGGTGTTTTGAGAAATTGGAATTATGATCATCATCCAATAATTCCCTTTTTAGATCAGCTATATCGGGAACACAAAGTCTCTTCCCAAATTTCAAAATTCCATCTTCATATACGAAGTCACTAAATCTCCTATCATTAATAACTTTAATCTTCTTTTTAAACTCCTCATCATCCACCTGCGAACTTTTTATCCTTTCTAGTAAAGATGGTTTGGAAACCATTTGAAAAAGAATTGATGTCTCACCTTCCATGGTTATTCACATATACATCATTACTAGATCCATGAAAATAGAATCCCTTTCCACTCTCATCTTTTTCAAAAATCCATGATCCTTTCAGATCAAAGCATCTTCCACCTTGCTTTCCTTTTCTTGGAGGTAGTGTATCGTGAAATCATAATCCTCATGTAGTTCAAGCCATCTCCATTGCCTCATGTTGAGTTCTTTCTATGAGAAAATATACTTCAAAATCTTGTGATCAGTATAAATCTAACATTTTCCACCCCAGAGATAATGTCTCCATATCTTCAAAGAAAAGATTACAGCAGCGAACTAAAGATCATGAGTAGGATAATTTTTCTCGTGAATTTTTCATTGTCGTGATACATAAGAAATAACCCTATCATTTTTCATAAGAGAACAACCAAATCCTTTCATTGAAGCATCACTATAAATGACAAGCTCGCCATTCCCTGATGGTAGAGTCAATATAAGAGCATTGACTAATCTTATCTTCAGTTCTTTTAAAAATTCATCACAATCTTTTGTCTAAAAAAATTTAAACCATTTACATGTGAGCTTCGTTAGCGGGTTATCCTCTCTGAAGCCAGAATTCACATTTTCTAAACATCCCATATAATTCATGTCTTCTGAGAGTTTCTAGGATAATCCACAAGTGATTTTCATGATCTTCGTAGATTTTGGAGCATACCATGATATCATCAATACAAACCACTAAAAATTCACCATGATATTCCTTGAATACTCTGTTCATTAGATCCATGAAGACATATGGTGCATTAGTCAATCCAAAAGGCATCACTGTAAACTCGTAATGCCCGTACTTGGTCAGAAATGATGTCTTATGAATATCCACCTTCCTTACACACAAATGATGATATCTGAATCAAAGGTCAATATTCGAAAAGGATTAAGCTTCATGCAGTTGGTAAAAATAAATCATCAATGAGAGGTAGAGGATACTTGTTATTTATTTTTATAGCATTAATCTCCCTGTGGTCAATAAATAATGTCATATACCCATATTTCTTCTAAACATTAAGGACATGGGATCCCCATGGAGAAACACTAGGGCAAATAAATCCTTTATTACTCAATTCTTCTAGTTGTTTCTTTAGTTCCACTAATTCCACATTGGCCATTCTACAAGGGGACATCGATATGGCCTTTAAACTAGGAGTTAAATCAGTGGAATACTCAATTACTCATTCTGGAGGATGTCCAGTTAAATCTTCTGGAAACACATCAACATATTCTCTCACAATAGGTACATACTCTACGTGAACATTCCTTTCCTCACCCACAGTTATTTCTTTCAATTCATCCACAATAATGGTATTTAGTTGAGCTACTGGGTGTGGATCTAGATAAGAATCCGGTGGTGACGATTCTGCTCTAAATATAAGGTGTTCTTTATCATCGTCATCAAAAATCGTAACCTCTTTCTTTTTACAATAAATTTTTTCATCATTCTCCGAAATCCAATCCATAGCGAGGATTATATCAAATTAAATCATGGGTATGATGATGAAATCAGTAGATAAAGAACATCTATATTCCCAAATGGGAACTCATTCATAGAACATTGTAGCAATGATACTTCCCATAGGAGTATTGACTGACAACTCCCTTGTTAAATCAAACTATAAATATCTAATTTGCAGAGGAAACTGGGATGATATGAAACAATGAGATGATCCATAATCAAATAAATCATTGGCTAAACATGAGGAAAAAATTAAATTATATGTCACCACATCATTAATAACTTCATCCTCTACAGTTGTGATTGCATAAGCTTTTCCCTAATCCCTTGGCCTTCTCTGTTGCATATTTCCTTGAGGTTTTTAAAAATCATTAGAATAGTGTACCATCTCCCAACTACTATAGCATTGAACATCATTGGCTTCCTTCTTCCCGTTTCAGTCACCAATAAGATGGCCTTTCTGACCACATTTGTAGTATACACATTTTCCTTTTAAGCATGCACTAGGGTGTTTCTTTCCAAAATTTTCACATGGTGGAAACTCAACTCCTCCCTTCTTCCTCTATTCCTTATTTTCTTTACTATTTTTTTCAGTAGCCCTCTTCTAATCATGCTTTCCCTTAATGTCATATGACTAAGAGAATTTTTTTTCCGTCCTGATGGAACATGAAAGTATATCCTAATATGATGAAAAACATTGGGAGACCAGTTCCCAACAATGGAATGGATTTTTGACATCAATGAATCGATAAATTTTTCTCCTTGGATTTCGTATGTAGTCTATAACATGACTTTATAATATTGTGAAGTTAGCTTCGTACCATGAAACATTCTCTTCTTCCTTCTTCCTCAGATTAAAGAATTGTCTCTCCATATCTGCTCGCTGCTTACGAGGGAAATATTTTTCTAAGAAGATTTCCTTAAAATCCCTCCATTCCATGTCTTCTATCTATTCCTCCTCCTTTGTGTTTTGGATTAATGACCACCATAGATTTGCATCTCCAGATAGAAAATATTCTTCTATGAAAAGATTATCTCTTTCATTACATCCCAATGCATGAAATATCTTCTCAAGGGAACATATCCACTGCTCTGCTACAAAGGGGTTTGTAGTCCCATTGAATGATGGAGACCGTTGTAGCCAAAAGAGATCTAGCATGGCTCCCCCATGTGGAGGATCCAGATGCTCCATACGGGTAAGGCTATTATTCATAACCGGAGTAAGTTGTCCCAATATTGTTATGAGTTGCTCAGCACCAGTCACAACACCAGAGCCAACATCATTATCTTATGTCGGAGAAAAATCCCGACAAGGGACACGTGCATTCGTGTGATTTCTATTCTGTCCACTAGGAACCATATCTAGATAATGGCATACACTATATTAGTTTGTGAATCATAATGTATAATCTTAACATAAAAGTACTCAGAGAAATTGAGATCCTATGCATGGATATTCCCATATTCACAAATATGGTTTCTTTGAGGAATATTTAACATTTAAATCCTTCATAATGGCATGTAAAGAAAATGTGAGTTATCCTAAGCATATCCCTTGAGAATGTCGTAACCAAGAGTGCAGCAAGGCCCATTGTCGTGCACCAGTTCCCATTTGAGTCAAGCTCAAAGCGGTGTTTTTGGGTTTTACCCTTAGATACATCTGTGCCAGATCTTCCTCTATCTGCTTGTATCCGGAAAGGGATAAATTCCTTGAAATATCCACATAATCTATTCCTTACCAAAATACCAGGATTTTTTTATATGTATTTCCTCAAATACTAACTTTGAGACTCTTCCCTAATTTTACTTTTTCTAAATCAAGTTTCCAAGTATTCTACTAAACTTCTTCTGATACCAACTGTAAGGACCCAACTCCAGTTTCCCAGAGTTGGTGCCTTATTTGATTATGTTGGCATACATGCAAGCAATAAGAATCCTGAAGACCAAGTAGGTTAGTATTATTGGATACAATTTACATGCATAACTTTATCATTACAACATGAAGGGATTCAAAACACTATATAATTCCACTAGAAACATCATGTCTCCTAGATTATACTGGCAAGTAATTAATAAATTACTTTTCCATTTCCTGAGAAAAATGAAACATAATATTGGGGTGAGATCAAACGCTCATTAAGAGTAAGGAATACAACTAAAGTTAATATAAATGTTAGACATGGAGAATAATGGAAAACACATGCCTTTAATAATGAATTTGAACACATTATGGTAGGAATAAGAGATGAGTAAATAATTCCATAATGAAACATAAATCATGGGTATTCTACTAGTCGAATAACCACAGGAACATAAAATACTAGCATCATAATGAGGGAATTTCATATGCCAGATATCATAACCATACAATCCAAGCCTCGTGCTAGGACCATAAAAAAATAATTTTTTCAAGGCCCCGTGCCAATACCATAGTTTGTCTCATGAGACATACCAATGCATCGAGGGGATATAGTGGGCCCCACCCATCACATAATAAGCCCGATGCATTCCTCATATGAGCATGGATAAGCATAAACCACAAATACATTCATATTGAAACTATCAGATGAAATGTAACTATCTTTCCCCAATCTTAAAACAATAACCATTCGGAATAATACAGTGAATGGTTTTAGGAATGATCATCTACACTAGAGTTAGTCATAAACCATTAAATCAAATATGGTATATTAATTCATAAATAATTAAACCCAGTAATACCATGTAATCAACAAGTGTGTTGAATTAGATGAAAAAACTCTTATAAAATCATTAAGCAATTCTAGATCCAAATACACTTTTATTTTAAAAATAAGAGTTCATTTGAAAAAATATTTGTATAAAACCAGAAGTGAACTAAGATAGTATTTTTATAATAAAATGAGTTATTTTATAAAGATAATGGTTTCCAAAAATAGATTATATCTTTCCACTGAAAATATATATGAATTTGAGTAATTCCCTTGTATTAGGCTCGCATTTTTTGGAAACAGTTTTGAGAGAACCTTTTAAAACATGTAAATATCCAGAAAATAGGGAAGGATTATGGTTGGTTCACATATATAGAATAATCACTCTGAATTTATGACGAGTACATAAAAATAAATAAAAATTACATCATGGTAATTAAACAATGAATGTATCCCGAATGAAAATCGATGTTCTGGTGGAAAATACCTTCCCTTAACTCAAAACGTGTTCTTCCCTCGAACAGAAGATCACAGAATATGAAATTATACTTATTAATAAATTTTTAAAAAACCTATTATACATGTATTTTGTTTATCATAATTCTGTTTAGTTCATTATTGCTTAGTTATTATATTGAATTTCGTTTTTCTAAGGTGTTCATTTTATTTATTTTCATAATCGGTTCACTTGTTTTTATGTATTGGAGTTCATGTGGAATGGTTAAAAATCTCTAGGAATTGAATTATATATTATTTATGAACATAAGTGATTTTTAATGTTCATTTCTATCATTTTGTTATATGGAATGAGTATGAATCATTACATGAGAACCATTTCGATTATTTGGCGGAATTTGGATTATTATGAACTAGTTTTGTAATATAACTTTATTATATGTACATATTATGGTTCATGAATATTAATTATGTTATAATACATATATTATAGTCTGGTTCAACCATAAATATTGTTTCATGAAAAGAAATGAAGAATAAATTGATGAAAAAAACTTTTTCGTGCATGAAGGATATAAATTGGAACCTAATGGACTTTGATTTCGTTTTGAAAAAATAAAAGGGAGGGAGTAAGAATATTTATGATGGTTCTTCCATTCATATGACATAAATCCATTATATAGATGTTACAAGATTTATCATGATCATTTCGACAGAGGATGTGAGGTGAGAAAAATAAAAGAGATGAAGTTGAAAATAAAATAAATGTTAAGAGATCCCTTATGAAAATTCGGCAGCCTAACGACGTCACTTAAAATTTCATAAAATATAATGATGATGAAAAAATGGAATCTCATCATATTTAAATGAAAAGGACAGTTAAAATTATAATATTATTTACTATTAATAAGGTTCATATTACTATTCATATTACTATTCATATGGTTATGTTACTATTCACCAAAAAATCAAGTTTGTTCTATCAAACTCCAAATGACTTACTGAACACAACTCTAGATGACCATTTCGTGAAATTTAAAACATAGAAAAGGAAAATTTGTGTTTAATGGATAGGTTATAAAACTTCATTCTATATTTTTTTTTCAAAACCTTGGGAATTTACATTCTGCCCTGAACTGCAAGTCAAGGGGCTAAATTCACCGCACCTTGACACTAGCTACTTTGGGAGTCACTAACTCACCCGCACAGTTTTAGGTCGTGTCACAAGGACACGACTTGGTGGGGAAAGTGCCCCTCGTACCTGAGAGTTCAAGGGAAAGTCAAACGACACATCTTCACTGTCACACAGTCGAAAGGTCTTCTCAAAGTCAATGTTTTTACATCACTGACCCGTTCAACCAAGGGTCCCACTCTGATAGTTACAGAGAGAAGCCAAACACTAACCCAGTATAAAGGACTGAGTCTGAAAGAAGTTTTCATGTAACCCACTGCCCAGCCACGCTGGAGGGTAAAGCCTAAGAGGTCATCGGGTAACCCACTGCCCAGCCTCTACGGGAGGGTAAAGCATAAGAGGTCGTCTGGTAACCCACTGCTCAGTGTCTATGGGAGGGTAATCCTTAAGAGGTTGTCGGGTAACACACTGGTCAATCTCTACTGGAGGGTAAACCCTAAGAGGTCGTCAAGAAACCCACAACCTAGTCTCTTCTAGAGGGTAAACCCTAAGAGGTCATCAGGTAACCCACTGCCCAGTCTCTGCTGGAGGATAAACCCTAAGAGGTCGTCATGTAACCCACTTCCCAGTCTCTGCTTGAGGGTAAACCCTAAGACGTCGTCAGGTAACCCACTGCCCAGTCTCTACTGGAGGGTAAACCCTAAGAGGTTATCGGGTAACCCACTGCTACAAAAGGGAAACCAACATACATGCATTGGAAATCATAGAAAAAATCCTACGTATTTATGGGCTTCTCTCGACCAGATAACAGAAATTTGACGCAAATATATTAATTCAAAGAAGGTGCGGAAGTCTAAAAAAATATGCACGATCCTACCTTGTTGGGCCTATCCCGGAGCTTCGTCGTCGATCCGCCAAAGCCGCGCACAACCTTGGGGAGGAGATGATGGAGGGGGGTTGGTGTGGGGATATACTTGGTTTTTTTAGGCTCCTTCACTAGAGATAGAACAAGGGAAGTGGGTGGGTGAGTTTAGGTTTAAATAAAGAAAAGATAATTAAAATTTTAATTAATTTAAACCCCCAAATTAACCCACATCTGAAACTCTCGACGGGGTCGAGGTTAAGCCTCCCCTTGGGTAAAAATCACCTCTCGAGCACAATGGCAGTCTCAGAATTTTAATTCGGGTCACCATTAAAATTTTATACAACTTAACATCTGAGGTTTCTAAATTACGAAAACTCCCCTGGTAGAATTTTTCATAGGAGGCCCGCGCCCGCGAAAATTAAACCCCTCATTAGTTAAACGGCATGCTCCAGACTCAACGGTGCCCTTGCTTTTCTAATATGTGTTTCCTTTTAAGATTTATTACATTTATTTAGCATGAACAGTGTGAAACCACTGAAAATTTAATTTCACCCACAGCAGGGCTCGGAATCACACGCCGTCTGAAGGCGCTCCTCCGGAATAACATCAAGAATATTCAAAAGTCTTTTATAGGAAAAATAGATTTTTTACTGGTTCATTATTCCATCATAACCAGAATAATATAAATTAGATAAATATAAATTTTATAAATAAATTAATCATTTAAAAACAATCATGATATATGTTTTTGTGAATTTAACAATGATACAATCAATGAGAGGGTAGGTCGTACGAATGTATGAGCAATGTTTCTATTTTTTAATGAACATTTTTGGAAATAGAATATTTAATATTTTTCCAATTTAAATTAAAAAATATTTCATAAATATAAAATTATTTCATTAAATATATATATATATATATATGTTATCCATGTGATAATTTGATGGAAAAAAGAATCGCAACACTTCATGGAGGTTGTACTCCTCTTGTACGCATGAATAATGTTATCAATTTTAGAATTAGGGAAAGGTTAATTATTAATTGATATATTATACTTATAAAAAGATAAATATATCATTAATGTAATATATAATCATTTGTTTATCATTATTACTATAATGTAGAGGTTTTCAAGGGAAAATTTACATTGGTCTGTGAGGAGATAACCCACCATACAACAGAATGATAGATTCTATTTCATTTTAAGGAGTTCAGAGATGAATGTAGGTTTTTATCTAAATATAATAACATCACATTATTTGAGATATAATTATTTTAATATTTAATAATGGTTTCGGAATTTTTCAAGGATGTATAGGAAGAACAAAAATTTAAAATGGTCAGTTATAAAAGATGCCTCTTCTTCAAACTACCTCATTTCATTCACCTCTTAAGACCACTATGGTGGGTATCCAACTATATCCAATGCATCTAGAACATGTTTTTACACTTTCTGGGTCAATATAGTTATTATAAAAAAATTCTCATAAAAGGGCCATGATTTTTATTATCCACAATATCCTAATCACATGGCCCATTATAATATTTTTTATTAACTTTATCTTTTTTAATAAAATAATATTTATTTTAAAATATGGTCAATGTATTTTTTTGAATTTTAATTAAATTGACTTTAATTATTTAAATAAAAGAAATTATTTTGAATAAAATTATTTTATGACATAGCTAATCTATTATATTCATATAACAATTTTCTGGATCACAATAATTATAAAAAATTATAATATTTAAATATTTTTATTATAATTAATTTAATGATTCCATTAATTGAGTAATTATTTCATTACCATTGTGTTAGAATATAATTTAATTATTTTTTCACTAATAATAAAAAATTATCATGATGAAGATAAATCATACATATTTCAAATGAATATTATAAATAAAAATATTTTTTCATTATCTTCAGGATTAAATTATTATTGTCAATAAAAATAATAGTGTCACATTTTTTAATTTTCATTACAAAAAAAAATATAAAGGTCAAAATCAAACCCTAATTAAAAATAATAATGCATAAAAATTCATGGATAATTATGGATGATATTTACCCAAAAAATAAATTTTTTTAAAGTATTAGAGTCATTTTATATTCCTTATCATATAATTGTAAACTATAAGGACCTGACCCCAGTTTCCCAGAGTCGGTGCCTTATTTGATTATGTTGGAATACATATAAAAAATATGAATCCAATAGGACCAAGTAGTATAGTATTATTGGAAGAAAGTAACATACATAAGTTAAACATTAAAACTTGAAGGGAATCAAAACACTATTTTATTCCACTAGAAGCATCATGTCTCCTAGATTATGCTGGCAAGTCATTCATAAATTACTTCTTCATGTCCTGAGAAAAATGAATCATAATAATGGGGGGGAGCTCAAATGCTCAATAAGAGTATGCAATACAACAGAAGTTAATAAAAATTTTTAGACATGGTGAATAATTGAAAACACATTCCTTTAATAAGGAACATGAATACATTATAGAAGGAATAATAGATGGGTAAATAATTACATAATAAAACATAATTGTGGGTATTCTACTAGTTGAATAACCACATGAACATAAAATACTAGCATCCAAATGAGGGAAGTTCATATGCCAGAAATCATAACCATACCATCCAAGCCTCGTGCTAGGACCATAAAATAATCTATTTGTCAAAGCCTCATCCCAAGATCATATTTTTGTCTCATGAGACCTTCCGATGCACCAAGGGGATATAGAGGGCCCCACCACTCATATAATAAGTCCAATTCATTCCCAACATGAGTGAGGATAAACATAAAAAACAAATACATTCATTTTTAAACTATCATATGAAATGTAACTCTCATTCCCCAATCATAAAACACCACCCATATAGAATAATATGGAGAATGGTTTTAGGATAGATCATCCATAATAGAGATAGTCATAAACCATTAAATCAAATATGGAAGATGAATTAAAAAATTATTAAACCCAATAATACCATGGAATAAACAATAGTGTTGAATTAGATAAAAACACTCTTATAAAATCATTAAGAAATTATAGAGCTAAATACTATTTTATTTTGAAAATAAGAGTTATTTTGGAAAAAAATATGTATAAAACTGGAAGTAAAGTAAGAAAGTATTTTCATAATAAAATGATTGATTTAATAAAGATAATGGTTTCCAAAAATATATTATAGCTTTCCGTTGAAAACATATATGAATATGAGAAATTCCATTTTATCAAGCTCGTATTTTTTGGAAAAAGTTTTGAAAGCTCCTTTTAAAACTTGTAAATTTCCAGAAAATAGGGAAGGATTCTAGTTGGTGTACATATATAAAATAATCACATGGTATTTATGATGAGTAAATAACAATACATAATAATTAAATTAAGGTAATTAGACAGTGAAAGTATCTGGAATGAAAATGGATGTTCGGGTGGAAAAACCCTTACCTTAACTCCAAATGTGTTCTTCTCTCGAACTTAAGCTCCTAGAATATGAGATTATACCTATTAATAAATTATTTAAAAACCTATTATAAATGTTTTTAGTTTATTATAATTCTTTCAAGTTCATTATTTTTAATTTATTATCTTAAATTTAGTTGTTCGGGGGTGTTTATTTTCTTTATTTTCATAATCGGTTCAATGGTTTTTAAGTAACAGACATCATGTAGAATGGTTATAAATCTGTAGGATTGGAATTATATATTATTTATGAACATAAATAATTGGTAATTTTCATTTATTTCATTCAGTTTTATGGAATATGTTTGAATCATTAGATGAGAACCATATCGATTATTTGGAGGTATTTGGATTATTATGAACAAGTTTTGTCATATAACTGAATTATATGTACATATTCTGGTTCTTGAATATTAATTATGTTATAATAAATATATTATAGTCTGGTTCAACCATAAATATGGTTTCATGAAAAGTAATGAATATGAAATTGATGAATGAAACTTCGTCATTCATGAAGGCTATAAATTGGAACCTCATGGATGTTGATTTCATTTAGAAAAAATAAAAGGGAGGGAGTAAGAATATTTATTATCGTTCTTACATTAAAATGACATAAATACAGTATATAGATGTTACTGGAGTAATCATGATCATTTGGATATAGGATGTGAGTAGATAAAAATAAAAGCGATGTACTTGAAAATAAAAGAAAAGTTAAGAGATACCTTATCAAAATTCGTCAGCCTAATGGCATCACTTAAAATTTCATAAAATCAAATGATGATAACAAAAGGGTATCTCATCATATTGAAATAAAAAGGATAGTAAGAAGAATGAAAAAAATTAAACCTCAACATAAGAGAAAGTCATTTCAAATAGATAACATAAAATAAGTGTCGAATTAAATAAGAGAATGAAGGATTCCCTTACCTTGTAGAATAACTCCTAGATCATTGAAGGATGAGACCTTGGGGGATTTGGGACACCTTGGGAGGAATCCTAGAGAGGTAAAACACCATATATTTGCCCATGGTTTTAGCCACTTGGGACACCTCATGCCATATGTTACTATACACAAGTCGACCATACTTTTATATTTAATTATTACATCATTATGATGTCATTAAACTATAGAATACTCATAACTGTATTTTTACTATTCATGAAAAAATCTTGTATTTTAGAATAATCCCAAAAATTCACCCCTACCATTTTTGATGTGTATAATTTAAAAGTGAAATACATTTTTCAAAAATAAATTTCTAATTATTAATAATTTACTTTTTAAATAAGGTTATAGTTAATTCGAAAAATAACAATCTTGAAGTGCAATTAGTTTTATGTGAAATTTAAAAATGAATTAATATCATATTATCATATTGCCTTGTGAATATAAAATAATATTATTATTTTCTATTCCTAAGGGTCATATTACTATTTATATGACTATTTTTATTACTATTAATAAGGGTATGCTACTATTCAATAAAAAATCAAGTCTCTTCTATTAGAATCCAAATGACTTACTGAAAACACGTCTAGATGAACATTTCATGAAATTAAAAACATAGAAAATGAAAAGCTGTGTTTAATGGATAAATTATAAAATATCATTTCATATTTATTTTCAAAACCTTGGGGTGTAACCTAAACCCTAAATTACAAGTTTTAACTTAAGCAATGTGAAATTATTTTTAGTAACATTAATATTCATATTGATAAAAATAAAAGGTACGTATTTACAGAATTTTACCAAATTATTCAATATATTTAATCTCTTCTACATTAATCAGTTAAAAAATTTGGATGAATTTCACATAAAATTAAAGAAGATAACGCAATGAAAAATAATTTATCAAAAAAATACCATTTTTAAAGTAAAAAGGTTTTTATACTAAATTAAATTAAAAAATTCATTTTATAATTCTTATTTGGAATATTTTTAATAAAAAACATATGAAATTTTATAAATAATCTAGAATAAAATTTTTAAATGTATGTAATAAAAAGGGGAATATAGTTTTAAATACTAGTCACTATTTTTGACTATTAAATGAAAAATCCAACTTTTTGAAAAATTTAAAAATGTATCTATAGGATTATTTTGATATTATGATTTATTTAATTATATATATTATATCATATTCAATTTCTAAATTTTCCCAAATTTAATTATATTATTGTTTTAAAAAATCTATAAAAACCATTTTGATGAAAATATATATTTAATTAATAAAACGGATTTACTCCATATTTACATCTTACCAATAATAATTATTCAATAACATTGGGTGGATTATAGAATTTATATATATTCTAAAATTTATGAAATCCCATTCATATCTAAAAATTTAAAGGTGATTTTATTTCATTTATATTTATATATTTCATAGGTTTTTATGATCTGTGTTTTATAATTAGCACTCTAACTAAAATTAATGTTATTTTTTAAATGGTTGGATATTACAGTATCACTATATGACAAATGTCACCCTCACTATTTGAAAGTAAATCTCATAGATAAAAGGTCAAAATTTGAAAATACATTTATTGAATTCCAACATCACAAAATGGGTTAATAAAAATACATCTTGAAAAGGGAGAAATTAAAGTGTTATGGTCAAATTAGATAACACATAATAGGTTTCCAAATATGACAAATTTTATGGGAAGTGATAATATGGACATGAAAGGAATCAATAATGTCCAAATAATTTTGGAGGGTGAAGAAGTTCATTGATCACGTGAAAGTGAATTATTATGAGATTATAAACAAACCTAAAACCATAAACAAAAGTTTTGAAAAAAATAACATAGAATAATTATAAGATAAAGCAAAATATGATTCTTTTTTTTAAAAATCATTTTTCCAATAGGTGAGAAATCACTTATAATGTATACTAAAATAATAAAGAAATATAATTACTTGACAAATATAATTTTTTTCTTTAATATTTTTCTAACTCAATATAATATTTTTCTCCAAATACTGAGTATTCAAGATGATTTTTTATTACCTCAAGAACTAGAATAAACATAAAATTGATAAAATAATTATACAAAATGATAAATATTTAACTCTTATATGTTTAAAAATTGACTGAAACCAAAATAGTAATCACAATGTTTAATGATTCCCATAATAAATTATAATTTATATGAAGATACAATCCTTTAATATAAAGAATTCAATAAGAACAAAAAAAATCATTCCATAAATAAATATAAGTAAAATTAATTAAAATATTCCTAAACATGCTTGAAGCTAAAAAATAATAATGATATAATCCCATATTCTTCACTATAAATTTCTCCCCAAATAAAACTAATAACTCTTATTGTTTCATAACTAAAATATATATGCCTTTATAATATAATCTCAATGATATTATAATCATTTACAAATTTATACTAAATCAATATAAAGACACATTAAGATCATATATACTTCAAAAGTATATAAAAGAAATTATCCCTTAAATAAAATACCACAATATTATTTATAACATAATCACATAATGTTCCCAAAATAGTGAACATATTCCAAGATAATATTAATCACATAATCCCCAAATAACTTACGTAAATTATGGTTCTCTATATTATAAAAAATATGTTCCCCAAAAAAATTAATATTTATTTTAAAAATCATTTATTTATAAAAAATAAGGTCATACTAACCAGGAAGTTATATAGGCCAGTGGTTGGTAATGAACCTTCATCTCCTATAAGTTGCATGTTTAACCCTGTAACCTGGAAGAATTTGACAGATTTTCACCTGACATGTTAATTATAATTTTTACAAAATAATATAATTCTTTTAAGGTTCCAATTAATAATCAATGATCACATAAACTTTAAATGTCATAAATAACCTATACCATTTTCACACAATAAGAAAATGTAATCTTCATAAAATAATACTTCATGTTAATGTTATGTATTACATAGACCTCAACCAAATAAAATATCTCCAAATGTATCTTTTAACATCTCAAAAAATTATCATAAAAAGATATCAATAAAGATATCTAAGACTTTAAAATTACGATCAATCATTATCTTATTAGCTTATGATAGTATCAATTACTATTAAGATTAGATGACTTGAAAAAAACAAATATCTAATATAATCTAAACCCTAATCTAATTATTTTTGTAACTACTATGATTCAGTACCATCAGATCATGTGATGAAAAAATAAACGTTACATTTCTCGTGTGGATATAAAAAAACGTGACATAATTTTTACTATCCAAAAAATAAAATAAAAAAGGAAGTATTATATAACATATATACCAATGGAAATTTTGGGTTTATAACTTTCTATAATTATGAAAAAATTAATATAACATGGGCTCATAATCAAATAGTTTATAAAGATCGACATGATCTCCTACTTTACCAAACATATCTTAATTAATGTTTGGATTTAAATATCCCCCACAAAATTATTCACATATGAATCCTTTATAAAATTAATTCATCAAGTATCATTTTACATAACTAGTATAAAACGAAACATAATAATGGGGAGAAAAAATGATTAGTAATGGTAAATATAAGGGTTAAAATAGAATTTTATTAGTGAGACTAAGACGAGATCATGTGTTTGATGACATATTCATAGTGCATGATTGTAACATGATGTAATTAAAATATAAAAATACCTAGATCATCATGGGAATATTTTTTTTATGAAATAAAAAATTAATTGCAATTAGTAATAATGATCCACATATTAGAAATCATGGCCAAATGAATAATTAAAACATTATTAAAATAATAAATTAACCATGTTGGTTTAGTGAAACATCGTTACAAGAGAACCAATAAACAAATAATATAATTATAATAACTATGTGGAAAATTTATAATATAATTCACTAGATAACCTAATAATTTCCAATTGTCCTGAATCGCTATATAAGAATACCCATCTTATAAGCAATATCTGGCTCACCCATGAGCTATAATGGAGATCGACCCATTATATAAGTTGTATTGGGATACAAATTGAGCTATAATGGGGATAAAAAATTATTAATCAATTTTTGAGTAACATATCAAAAATATATACTTTATAGAAGGATTTTAAACCCATTCTAACCAAATTATCGGATATATAAACACCATTTTAATTTAAAAACCACTTTTCCATACATAATTCACCTTGAACAAGCGATGATGGGTTTTTATTTAAAAAAATGTGAAATATTATATTGGAATCAAAACATTAAATGATGTTTATGAAAGTAGGAAATTTTTTTGTCACTATGTATGTTAAAATTTTGCATTCCTTTAATAAATTAAATAACCCATGGAAAAAATAGGTTCAATGAATATAAATTTTTAACAATAATAATCCATATTGATAATAAATGTGTATTGTATCATTAAAAAATAACAATAGTTGATAACATGTAATAATAATTATTGTTGGAATTGATGGATTGAAATTAAATTAAAATCCTGTTAAAAACAATCTTATATAAAATATCTATTTCATTTGGATAATCAATTTTAATAACTAATCCTTTAAATTTTATTATGATCAAACATTTCATTTAAAATAAAACATGAATATTATAAATTCTACATAAATTAAAATAACGGTCATGATATTGGGAGATTATGTTCATGTTATACATATTAAAAATAAATAATATTTCCAATCATTTTACAAAAAGAGTTAAAAGGGACTGATTTGGGAAATATTAGAAATTTGATTTTACAAATATTTTTAAAATAAATAAAAATGTCCTATATAATAGATTTTAAAAATAAATTATTTTTAGAAAGTAATTTTAGTTAAATCATTTTAAAAACATATATATTGAAGATAAAAATTCCTGGTCTAAAGGAAGATACAAGATCCACATCACATACAAATAGCTTTCTTGATGTTTCATTAACAAATAATAGTGGTAAATGAAATTAAACATGTAAACAAATTCCTAAAAATAATATAATAATTGATATTTTGTTCGGGAAAATAATTATTTATATTCCACCCATAAGGATCCTTCATCACAAATAATCTTGAAAATAAAAGTGATTGGAATATAACGACTTTCACACATCCCTAACAGTAAAATCATAATCCCATGAAATAATAACTTCATATAAAACATTAAATGTCATGAAAATAAGGTTATTACTGATTTATTATGTTCAATATGATGTATATACACCACATAATAAATATATATGCATATCGAAAACATATGTCCCATGGAAAGTTAATTTGATATGAATTACCATTATAGTGAACATATAATTGAATTAATAATTAATCATTTGAGTGATTATGTATAAAAAATTGACAAAAACTCGTGGAAATACATAATAAAACAATTTATATATCGATTTACACATAATCATGGAATAATAATGTTAAAAACTGTTGTAACCCCTCAAAATGGAATTATGAAAAAAACACTTTACCACATAGTATCTTTCATATCAAATCGCATTAGTTGAAATATTTCAAATTAAAGCATAAAATATAATTATGTATAGTAGAAATAAGATATAAATTTTAATAGGGAATTATACACAACATAAAAAATAATTTAGGTGAATAAAAACAACCTATTCCTCAATGAATGTAAATTGATAAGTAATCATTTACCTCAAGTCCACACATTATATGTAAGTCCTTTTATCTCCTACATAAGAAACCTATATCAATTATTTTATTTTATTTGATAATTTTATCAGTTTTATATATTTCCTAATAAAATTAATTAATTTAACTTAATGACATAGTCAATTACATAATATGTTAATTCCACAGACGGTACTTTTGGAATGTTTGGTCCATAATTTCAAAACAACAAAGTTGTGTTGATCATGGCCAAATGAGACATTATTCCATTATTCATAGAGTAATATTCATTAAATAATTATGAATTATTTTCAAAAATTATACTATTATAACCAAAATTGATCGATGTTTATGAAAATTGAACTATGTTACACTTATGGAGTTGGTAGGTTGTACCTACGTATGAGTAATGTTCACATTATTCATCATTGATTATATAAATTGGTCATGTATTATTTTATCATTTTATAATTATAATTATTTCATAAATATCATATTATTTATTTAAAACACACACACACACACACACACATATATATATATATATATATGTTCTGAGTCATGTGGTGATGAAAGATGAAACACATCACTTCGTGGAGTAGGTAGCCCCCTCGAACACACAAACGACATTACAGTTTTTTCAGTGGTTGAATGGAAAGATATTAAATGATATTTTATTATTTTATAATGATAAGTATTTCATTAATACCACTGATATATACATAAATTAGTTCAATTATATCCTTTCTTGATAGTTTTTTATTTAAAACAATTTACATCAGTCCATGATCCGGTAGTCTACCGTACATAAGAATGAGTGATTCCTTTGCAATTTTATGGAGGATGGAGATGGATATTGGTTATAAAACTGAAATAAAATATCAAATTATAATTAAGATAAATATTTTATTATTTAACAATTGTTGTATAATATTTTAATGTGGTTTAATAAAATAATGAAAGCACTCAGTTAAGAACAATACCTATTCTTCATATGACAAACTTTTATTACATATTAAGACTATTATGGTCATTATTATAACATAAATAGGGCCACTAGAACAAGGGGATATATTTTAGAAAGGTATATAGTTTGATAATGTTCAATCCAAATGGTCTGGGAGATTTTATGTTAAGAGAAGAAGATATTCCATTTTAATAATAGGGGTGGGGAACACTTGGAATTTTTAAAAATATTAAATAAATATAAACTAATTTTCAATTATAAATAGTTCAAATTTATTTATTTAAAATATATTATGATTATGGTTCGAATTAATATTATAAAATAAAAAGTATACATGTTTTTACTATGTTTTTAAAATTATCATCTTTTAACCCATTGTTAATCCCTTTCACAATTATTATTGCAATAAGTATTTTTACACTTTAAGGGTTAAGATAGATAATATAAATGGATACACTACACATAAATACAAATCATTTGATATTATAAACTACATACTAATAACATAGAAGAATATAATATTTATAATAATTTTAGGTCATTTTAAAAAATATGTATTATTATAAAATATATTTAATGTCAATTTTTTGAACAATTCATTACATTGACATTAATAACAACAATAAAAAAATGAAAATGAATAAAAAATAATTTATTAAATCACTGAAATGACATGTTAATATAAAATTTTATATAGTTAACAATAAATATCTAAATTTTATTAGTTTTTTAACTTTTATTTTTGTTTATTTGATTTTTCCATTAACTGAATAATTATTTCATCAACATTGGTAAACTATTTTAATGAAATTATTATTTCACTATTAATAATAAATAAATTATCTTGATGAAGATAAATCGTTTATATTTAAAATTAAAAAATTTAACGTATAATATAATATTTTTATCCTAATTTATAAAAAATTATACTTGTTTGTTACAGGACTATGATATTTTTTTCATCACTCTACAAAACATATTATAATGGCCATAATCACACCAAAATTGAAAAAAATAAATATAAATGAATATTTCATCTTTTTATTAGAAAAAAAGAATAATATAAATTAATTCATGTTCTATGTGTCAATTTATAGACCTCATCGTATTAAATTTATCCTTAAATTACATGTTTCACCCTTAATTAGGCGGGACATATTTACTACGGTTACAATTCATATTGAAAAAAATAAAAATATAATATATTCAAAATTTTAACCCAATTATTCAAAATAATGATTACATATTTTACAAATCAATTAACATAAGTAGTACAGTGAAATTTATAATTAAACAATTAAAATTGGATGAAAATAGTTTATTTAGAAAAATTCCCTTTATAATGTAAAAATGGTTTTATTCTAAATTAAATTATCATATTTATTTTAAAAACCTGTATTGGATTATTTTAAATAAAATGAAACTAAATAGAATTAAACCTATTCCAAAATAGTATGTAAATTTTTCAATATTAAAATATAAAATAAAATGTTCAATAAATATCATTACTTTTCACTATTCATTAAAAAATGAAACTTTTTTGAAAAAATTCAAAATTTCACCATTGGAAAATTTTTATTATTTATTATAAAAATTATATCTATTTTATCAAATAAAATTTTAATATTTTATAGAAACAAATTATAATTTTCATTTACAAGAATTAAAAAAAATAGTTTTTTATGAAAACTTATATTTTATGAAGAAAAATTATATAATAAAAATGTACTACTCATTTTATAAGATATAGTAACCAAATAAGTGTTTATTTTAATGTTTATAGATAAATAAAAAATTAGTTAATTCTATTAATACTCAATAATATAACTTCTTGGTTATTATTGTCATATTAAAATATTTCCCGCTTTATTTACGACTATTTTTAGGAATTTTGTACGCAATCGAACATCGTCATTTTTTTAAATTATGGGATTTAAAATATTTCAGAATGCAATAATTTCAAATGTATTCTATATTCACTCGATATTGTGTTGTTTTAGTATATTTATTTACATTTGGAATTTGTGTAGGTTTTAAAAAACATTATATATTTTCATTTTTTCATGTAAGTTTATCCTCTGTGATATTAATATCATTATGGGATGAAATTTTGAAGGTTGATTATATGTTAAATGGTATATTCAACCACTTTTGAGGTTTATGAGGGAAACATTTATGGTGAGTAATGATAGTTTTGGTTATGTTTTATTCATTTTGCGTATGTGATTCCCATAGAATTAACATGAAAAATTATTTTAGAAGACTATTTTAAATAGTTTTCAAGATATATGTTGACAGGTTTGATATAAAAATTGTTACTAAATAATAATTAACAATAAACATATTATGTTTATTTTTGAGTATTTTATTTCTATCATATTATATAATTTCTTTGGGTATTTAATTTTTAGGACAATTTTTATTTTAACTAGTAAATAATAATTTCATGTTTTAATGATGTTATTTTCTAAAAATTATATATCATTTATCGTGATGAAATGAAAGGTAACTCACTCAAAATTCTTATTTATTTAAAATTATTTAATCATTAATATCATGGAAATTAATATTAAAATTATTTTAATGATTTTTTAAAATTTAAATCGCCTAGAAAAAATTAATTGATATATCCAATGAAGTTTTATTTTTAGGATATTTTCTTATGGATAATAGAATTGATTTTTTTAGTTAAAAATCTCAGTGAATCCATACCAATCAGAAATAGATATACAATAATGGACATGACTATCTATTTTTTTTTATATATGATATTCATTAATGATGATATATGAGATATTAAAAACAATAAGGAAGAACCTAATGTCATGATTTAAGGTATGATTTATTTTCATATGATTTATGTATGATTCATGAATATGTTTATATAGATGAATTATAATAAAATATATCATATCATTGAATAAGATAACAAAACATGGTTAAATATTTATGAAATAAATTTATTTAAGGATATGTTTATCAATGGTATTCAAATATATTATTATAATTATGAAACATTTTATAGTAGATTAGGTTTTCAATATTTGGATACATGCGTTAGATGAAATTGATACCTTTGAAATTTTTTTTAGACAATAGATTTATTTTTTAGAAATAGTTATTTAAGGATTATGATAAATGGATATATAAGCCTTTAGGATAAAACATTATTGATGTTAATGAAAAGATAATTAATTATTATTATTTTGTTTAATGGAAATATGATATATAAAGAGTCTAACACCCAATGATTTTAAAAAAATTATTCCATTCAGTAGCGTATTTGAAATTAAATTCATGAAAACAATAAAAAAAATATTTTATTAAATTAAATAAATAAAATGAATTTATTATATGAAACACAATTTTTATATTGCATTACATGGAACAAAATGTTTACAATGAAATACATGAAACACCTAGATTACATGCATTACACAATACTCCGAGTTTAAAAGGAATGTAAAATATTAATAAAATATTATTATTTAATATAACAATTACTATTTACCCGTCGGAATGGTGGTTATGAAGAGTTAAAAGTAAAATATAAAATTACATTTATTTATATATTATAAATAAAAAATTAATCTTTTAACTAAAAAATAAATTTATTTTAAAAAACTACATTTTTTCTAAAAGAATGTTTAGTCACACTTTGATCAAATAATTTAAAATTAATTTATAAATTTTTGGAATATTTATTATAATAAACATTATTTTTTAAATAATTATTTCAAATTTATATTTGGATTAATATTTTTGGTTTTTCAAAAAAATTAATATTTCAATGCATATTGAAAATAATGAATATTAATTGAAAACATCCTTTTCGTTAAAATTATTTATATAGCTATATTTTATTTTAATTTGTTTAAAAATAAAATTGGATCAAATATATATCAATTAATAATTTTTAAGATTTAATTATTTCTCATATTTTATTTCGTTATATATAAAATTTTTATAGTTATTAACATTTTTCCTTTAAAAACCCGTTATCTCAATGGGTTGGTGATAATGATTTATACTTGCAATTTTCCACTTCTATGAATTGAATTTTGAATAATTGGTACCGTATTTGGAATCTAATTATTTCTATATTATAATAATATCCACTTAACTTTTTTCCATAATTAAGAGATAAAATAATATTAATTAATTACTGAGGATATTGTTAAATGGATTTACTAGGGTAAAAATAAGAAGTATAGGAATAAAAATCACCTAAAATGTAATCCAAACCCCATTTGGATTTAAATATTTAGAAATTAAAAATTATAGTATTGATAGTGGCTCATTTATAGGCTATTTCATGATACAAACATGGTTATGGTTTAATGTTTTCAAAAATTATAGGTGTGCCACTCACCTAACCTATAAGAAGGTTATGATCTATCCTCTCTTCTTCAAACCTTCAAACCATTTTGGGTCATATTAGACATTAAAAATCACTTATATAATTGTATAATATTTTCCAAAAATCATTAATATTTTATGAAATGAATCCTAGTATGGATTTTGTGGTTAATGTAAGGAGGATACCTGAAGAAGTGCTAACAATATTAAAAGAGGATGTTTATTTTACTTTTTCCTGCACCTGCCTAATTTATAGTTAAAAAATATTTTATAATAACCTACGTATCATAGATATAAAAAGATATTTTTATGTTATTTTAATTACATAAAACAATTTCCATATCCATAATATAAGTTATGAAATCATTACTTGTGTGTAGGGCAAACTACAGCCTCACAAATCGATACCATTAATTTTTTCTATTATAGATTCTTATAGTAAGGTATGATAATGGATGTATAGTAGATATATGATAGTTATAACAGAATTATACCAATTGAGTCATAATATCGTATGTACCTTTTTTTAATTCAAATTCTGTAGGGGATACGATAATGTTTCTTGTGTGTGAGATGGACAAGCACCCCACAATGTGGTATGATTCTTTTATTTCTAGCTTATTTAATGGACAAAGATGAGGATATAATTAATAATTTCATGTGATATATCTGAAATTATGATTAAATATTGAAATATTTATCATTCTAAATAATATATATATATATATACATATATATATAATTTTATTTCTTAACATTGACCTCAATAAAATATAATAAAGTTTTTTGTGTACATGTGGACTACTACCATCATGAAAGGATGTTACACTATTTTTTGTCACCAAACCACTTGGATGAAATAAATAATATGGTTTTTATTATATTAATTTCATTATATAATGATAAAATATTACTTACCTCAATTCCAAAATTATTATTGGAAAATTGAAACATTACATATGTGTAGGTATGACATAATGTCTCAATGATTGTAACATATTCCATTATTCATAAAAATCATTAATGATTGAGTTTAAATGTATAATTGATTCCCAAATATAATAATTACATCATTATTATTTGTTTTTATATCGTATTGATATATAATATGTTCATGAACTGGATCATTCATGACAGAACACTCATGAAAAAAAGATGTTTTTTACCTGAAACAATAAAAATAATGATAGATTATTAAAACAAGGATGGTGAGATGTTATAAAATGATCATACATGATATTATAAATATATAAATGATTTTTTAATATGTTAATAAAATGTTTAAAAACCCTATATTTGATTTTAAATAATTTTCAAATAAAATATAGCATAAGATAAGGGACTTCATCTCAGTTTCCTTTCATGAAGGAAAATTTTAATGATATACACATAATTGTTATTATATGTTTTACATACTGAACAATTTATATTTAATTACATGATACAATCAAACATCATGTGATTTTAGTATCAATTTTCAGTTATGTTTCTGATTGGGATTGTCTTGATAATTAACATTTTGTAAAAGTATTTTACATCTCACTTAATTTGTTGATTGTTAACCTTCTTTCAAAACAATAATTTTTTTGTAACATTTTCCAAAAGATAGTTAATTTCTATTAAAAATAAATATTTATATATGTTGTATAGGAGTATTTTTTTAATCCATATATAATTTATACATATGTTATTTTATATTGAACATTATCTGATTGACTAGGGACGTATTGATAAATGAGTACTCATTTCTCAATAAGAATATTTTAGGAAATATCATAACGATTCATGAATTAAATTGATTACAAAATATATAAAAAATTCATTGGACCTATAGTGATGGGTGGGACCAGTATTATATAGTCACATGATTCATCAGTAGGCCTCATCAAAAAAATTCACAAGCAGACATTAAACTTGTTTCAACCTGTACATTAAACCATATTGTAAAAGGTTCTTGATGGTATATGTAGCATTATTCATTAGATTAAAGAATAAAATAATTAAAATTTTCATTCATGAGGAATTGAGATATATTTATCCATGATATTTTCATTATAATGTTATCTCTAGATTCTCTTATTTCTCATTTTATTTATTAAATTTCATGTGTGTTGTTATTTTGATTTACATGTATATTATTCAGGTCAAATTATTTAATTGGAAAGATTATTCTATTATTTACCCTTCAATGTATATTATGGTTTTCAAATTATATAAATGGAATACGTCGTTATTTATTTCCCTTTTTATGTTCGTTATCCTCATTGATTCAAGATATCATTTATTTAACTTAACACATACATAGTATTTGAGCTCACCCTTATTATGTTTCTATTCCAAGAAATCATTGATGTGTACTATGAAAGATGTAAATGAATATTCTAGAGTGAATAATGATATTCTGGAAATAATTATGTTGTAATTTTTGAAAGAAAATTTAATATAGGATTCATGTTTGTATCTAGTTTACCAGGATTACTAAACTATTCAGTAATTTGGGATGTGATTCCTTATATATTATGATAATTTTTTATATTATTTACCATCCTTGGGTTATTGTAATCAAGTTCACTATAGTGGGAATCTAAAGATGTTTTGTATAATATTTGGGAACTAGATCTTGGAAACCCTATATTAGAGAACATGACTATATATTATAAATTGTGTTTAAGTATAAGAAAATCCTAATATTTTGGTGAGAAAGAGATTAAATTGTTTTTACTATAAGTAAAACATTATTTGGATACTATTAGTGGAATTAGTTCTACAAAAATTACAAGGGGGTAATAACACAGAAAAGTGAACATTTTTCTTTACCCGATTATCACCTGGGGCAAAAAACAATCCTTAATGAACACGTGTTTTGAAACTACTAAGGGATATTCATAGCATAATTAAAATTTTCATTTAAAATAATTATTAAAGATTTAAATTGATATGGATGATGAATAACATAGGTTAAACCTTATATGTCCTACATATAGACGAAGTTGTCTTAATGGATTTGGAAAATGTTCTATAAGTATAAATAAAGGGCATAAATTGATGAATTTTTATGAAATATTATGAGTCTGATGGAAAGAAATAGATAACATCCAATGTATCTATTTATAGTTCATTTCATAAAATGTAGGGAACTTAGGAAATATCATTATCTATTGCATAATTAAATGGATAACACCAATATAAATCAATTGAATATAATGAAATAAAGTGGTTCAAGTATTTATTGGGATTCTAGAATTGCATTATAGAAGTAATATTACCAATGCATTTTCGGTATAATAATAATGAAACATTTAAATATTATGATTATTTTTAGTAACATATATGTATTCATTTACTTATGAGTTATGGATATCATCTTGGGTTAATGAGGTTACAAATTTTCACAAGTTCAAAGTATTAAATACCACCTTTATTATTTATGTGATGGGAGTATAGAAATATTATGTAACTTTTGGTATCAATTTATAGAGAGTATGTTTTTAGTGAGAATTTTATTTGAGGAATAATTCCATTACATTTTTTAGAAATTATATTAAAGTTATTGATAACCATAAGGGTTAATATAATTATTAGTGAAATTATAATAATACCAAATTAATATTATGAATCATTGTAAAATAATTTTTTTATTGAAACCCATAGTAAATGGGTTATTTAATGATTATTTTTTATTTCAATGATATCCAAATTTTTTTTATTGGTAACATTTGTGGAATTATATTTATAATGTTTTGAAAAATGAATAAAAACAAGCGAGGGGTCTTGAACCCAATCCCAATGGATTATAAGGGTTTAGTTCGTAGAACTATACAACGCAATGTCCATGTTAATTGGACATTGTTTTTTTAATAATTAAATTTTAAAAATAAAAATTAATGATTAACATGTGGTATTAATTTTGAGGTTTTTAGATTGATGTAATATATATATTAGCTTGTGAAAATTTTATTGGTTTTGTAAAATATTTAGTGATAGATATGAATAATTTTCACTCTTATAGATCTTATGAACCAATAAAAGTGAATTTTTGTGCTTATGGAAAAAAAATCATTTTTAGAAATTCAATTCATAGATTATGGGTTGAATTGTAAATTTATCAAACCATAATCAAATGATAATTTTTTTTATAAAATATAAATGTATTAAGAAAAGTTTATATCCTTATATTATTTTATAGTAAATTAATTTCTCAACATTTGAAAAAGGTTCATGAAAACACTTTATGTTTTTCTAATAATGTTGGGAAAATGGGACAATATTTTAAATCATTAATGATTTACGGTTTTTAGTCCCTTAAAAATAATTGATCATTCACATTGTTCTGATCAATAACCTTAATCACTCTCTATAATTATTCACACTATTCCTTTATGTATATATCATAACATTCCATTTGTTTCATCCTACTTGGAAATCATGTATACGATTATTTCCCATGTGCTTTTTACATCCCTTTAATATGTTATAAAGATGTTTATTTACTAACCCTTTTACAATTTTTATTTTGTAACATGGTGTTTCCAATTATACAACCCTTTTATTACCATGATCAAGGTTAAATTGTGAGTACTCAACTTATTTAATGATGGGAGAATATAACTCCTTGGAATTCTAAAACAAGAACACTGGATTCGAAAGCATATGAACCATGGAACACCAAGATAAAATTACAATAAAAATTATATTAATTTATCTTAAATCTCTAAAAATATCATCCATTTTCTGAAATAATGACTTTATATTTAATTACATGCAACGCTATGTTTTGCTAATATTACATGCAACACTTAGTTTTTATAGTGCAACATGCAACACTAAGATTACACAAAATGAGAAATATTATGAAAATATCATTCTTATAATATAATATTCATCACCTACCCATTAGAATGGGAGGATTAAATAATAATAAATTTTTTTTGAAAATAGTGGTTATCTATTTATTAGATATAAAATAAGAATCATTTAATTGATTTCTTTTTTGATAAAACATGTTTTTTTCTAAAATATGTATTTATATCACTTTGTATACTTAATCTAAAATTACTTTTTACAAATTTTCGAATATTTATTTGATAAAATACTCTTCATTATTGAAATAATCACATTGAAATTAACTTTGAGTGAATATTTGGGATTTTTTCAAAAAAAAAATTTAAAATGAATATTGAGAATATAAATATATATTTGAATACAACCATTTAATTTAAATTATTTATAATGTTAGAGTATATTTCAAATTTGTTTAAAAGTAACATTAAATACATTACAATTCAATTAATCCAATTTAATACAGTCAAATAATTTTCATATTGAACATACATATACAAAAATTGGAATCTTTTTAAAATTCTCTCTTAAAAAACTATTTGTTGTTGTGTTTTTGAGATTAATTTAAAATTAAAATTTTAATGTTTTTATAATTGAATTTATAAAATTAAATTACATATTTTGAATCAAAATAATTTATATTTTCTAATAATTTCAAATTATTATTTTACAAAAATAATTATAGAAAATATTAAATATTAATTACCATATTTAATATAAAAATGTATTTTCATGGGGTTCAACTAAGAAGATAAGGGTTATAAATGTCATAATAACTTGTCCAAAAACCGTTGGATATCCATATTTTCGTAGTATATATTATAGGTTATAAAATGGTACATCTTGTATGATTTTTCATAATAATAACAAGGTTATGAATGAGTCTTTTAAAAAATTAAATTTGTTACACTCACATCACCAATAAATGGAAACCCCCTCTCCTGACTTATAAACACCTTCACACTCTTTTGGATATGCTAACACCTTCCAAAAAAAACAGTCCAAAAAATTTAATATCCTCCTATTATCCATTTTTTGGACAAAAATCCATCCTAGGGTAGATTTTGGTGCTAACCTAAGAAGGATACATTTAGAAGAGGTAATGTTATTCTCAAGTATCGTTATTTTATTTATTCATCCACGTACATAAATTATTATTAAACCATAATGACATAAAAATATTATTTTTTATATAATGATATTATATAATTTTATGGGAATGCACTAATACCAACACTAATTCTATAACATTTGTGTAGAAAATAAACCTTCATTTTTATGGAAGATAACCACCTCGCGAACCGATTTCATTTGTTTTTCTATAACCACCACTTATGATTGGGTATGATGATTGATATGAAAAATATAAATGATACTTTTTAAATAACTATACATAAAAATAAGTTACATTATATATATACCTATTTAATTTCAATTCATCAGGGGATATAATAACATCACTCGTTTTCATGATGTACTACCCTCCTGTGAAGAGATGTGATTCGTTTTTCACTAATTGATTACATAGAAAGTGGTAAGGGTAAATTTATTGATTATATGTTATATACATGACATATTTATGATATTCAGGAATATATAACATTATAAAAATAATATATATATATGTGTGTGTGTGTTTATATGTTTATACATATCATTTTATTTCTAACCAACACACTCAATAAAAGTTGATGACATCATTCACATTGGCGTATAATACCTCTATTACGAAATGATGTGAAAATGTTTTTGTCACCAAAGAACATGGATGATATATATAAATATATAAAAAGAAATAGTTTGGTTTCTATGATATTATTATCATTTTTTGATGATAATATATTACTAATCTCAGGTCCACATGAATAATTGAAAATTATGAAATGCTACTCATGCATATGTACGATCAAAAGTCACTATGATTGAAAAATAGTCCATTTTCATGTCCATGTTTTTTTATTTGTTTTAAAAGTCTAATTGATTTAAAATTATTATTATTGTTTAATTATTATTATTATAGATATGATAAAACTATATAATATGTGGATGAATCATATCTTTCATGATGAAACATATATGTTTAATCAAGGGAATTTACACACCATAAAATAAAAATAATGAATTATTAATAAAAGAAGAGTGATAAAATGTTATAAAAGGATCATATATGATAATATATATATATATATATGTATTATGAATAATTTATTATATTTTGTAAAACCACTATATATGAGGTTAATTATTGTTCAATCAAAATGATCTGCGAGGTAAGGGACATCATCTCAATTTCCATTCACTATGGCATACTATATTGTTATGAGAATAATTACATTACTCAGGTGTATGTACTTACCATTTGACATTTAATATCATCATTCATTCAAACTACATGGTAATTTATTTTTAAATATGAATTATTTATTCTACGGGGATTTGACTTGAAAATAATAATGTGGTAAAATTTATATGTAACACCTTGAAATTTTTAAGTACAACTATATATTCAATAGTGTTCACGAGATGAAACACCAAGTGTAGAAAATAATATATTAACCTCATACATTAAAATATATTTACTATATAAAATAAATATAACATATTCCATATCATGTAATTCCCAAAACACCGTGTTATCATTCTTTACATGCAAGTTTCAGTTTCCTCTATAGCTTGTATTACACGCAAGAGAGACATTTTATAATAGTTTTCATTATAGAGAAGATAGATTTTTACCAAATTAATATTTATTATTAAAATATTATTACTTAACACAATATGACATAACCTACGAGTGATGTTAGAATTTACAAATATTGTTATCCAACTTATGAACAGTTTTGGTTTATATAAATATAAAATGACTTCATTGGATACCAATTAATGAGAAGTAAAAATTAAGAACCAATTTGATATATGAATATATATTATTATTCTTTCAAAGGATTATTTTCATAACAAAAATAATTAATTAATTTTTTTTAATGATTTTAATGATATATAAATGTTATATAATCAGTAAAATATTTGTATATTCATCCATTTGGTTTGATAGACATAAGATAATAACAAAACCAATTTCACTAAAAAAACTATATTTATATAAAGAATATTTTACCATCTTGTAGTGGAGAATCCATCTTATATATATGAATTTTGAAACCATAATTTTTTTAATATTTAAAAATAAACATATTTTTTTAATATAAATAAAAAAATTTGTTACGGTGAATTTTTGATATTTTTTAGAAACCAATAATTTTTTAAGGATTACTGAAAAATACTAAATTTTTGTCAAAAATTATTTTTCTTCTAATTTATCAATATGGTTAAATCATATTTATAATTATTTATAAACATTATTTAGATTATTGTTTTTTATAAATTATTAAAATTTATGTCATTAGAATCAATTTGAAATTAAATTGATTATAAAATCATTGAAAATCTTCAGAAGTTTTTACATTAAAAACCATAATTGTCTTCCCACATATAAGATGTATTTTGAATGAATTTCATCCACTTATATGTTTGGAATTTGAAAAAAATAATCCAATATTTGGAATACACATAATTTATAATGCATATAATGAATATGTATATTTCTACCGAAATGTTTAGTGAATATAATTAAAATAAATTATAATGAATAATGTAAAATTAAGAAAAATAAGGGACTAATCCATAATCTTAATGGTTCAAATTACATTTCCCCTTATCCAAAATCTATTTTATGGAAATATTTCGACCATAAAATCACTTTTATTGAATTGATTTTATTACTGCAGCCACATTAACTGTGAATAATGTGCATGTAATTTCTTTGTTAGAAATATTATAAGTGTGCCACTCCTCCTCAACTATAAAAGGACCTCCTCTCCTCCCAAATCCTCACACCACTATTTCCACATTTTATTTACCAATATCTTCTAAAATATCTCCCGAACATCCATAACATCATCATAGAACACCAGTGAAAAAAAATCATTTCAACGTCGATTTTATTCATTTTTTACCTCAGGTTTTTACCAATGTCTATAATGGTGACATAAAGATATGGTTTTCAGCATTAGACATTAATAAACTGTTGTTGAAAATTTATCACATTATTGTTTTAGGTGCCAATTTATTATAGAAACCAATGCCCAAAATATGGTATTTTTTAACTGATTTGGTGTGGAATTTATGAAAACCAATGCTGAAAGTTATTTTTTGAAAATTTATATTATTTGTCTTCCAAAATAATCAAAATCCCTACAATAGAAAAATAGTATACATCAATAGCACAATATGTATCACTAAATTAAAATTTATAAGCACTTATATATTTTTATCTAGTTAATAAAATTATTATCTACACAGTTCTATTATAAAATATAATTAAAACCACATACATGAAATTTATGGCATTATCATAGTTGGTCATTGTTGAAGAATTTATTTGAAATCATTATTTTCAAACACATATTATAACAAAGGAATTATAATTTTGACCCCATAATATTGGTAAAATTTAATATTATACATAAATATTAGACTATACATTCATTAAATCATAATCATACCTAACAAATAGTTTGCAAAAAAATATTGATGATGTTTAAGTTCTTTTTGCATATAAAACACATCATAAATGAATGTATACAATATCATTGAATGATATAAAATTGAAAAATAGAACAATGTGATTGAAAATTTGAAATAATTAATATAACTAACCATATAAAATTTATTAGTTACCCCATTTGTGATTATCTTATACATGAATCATAGAACATATTTCCCATATTCAACATGTCCTTATCGATAATGAAATTGTGGTTATAAATCATTAACATGATAATAAAACCCAATATATATATATAATTAAAATAATATCTAAAATAGAATATAATTACCATTACGTCCAAATATTTCATTTCATTTTATTTCTTTACGACCTGTGTTCTTTGATAAATGTTTTTCATGAACTGCATTTTCATATATATGAACTAATAATTCAAGTATAAAAATAATATATAAAAATAATAAAAATATAAAAAAATACCCATTTAATAATGTGTAAATTTGTTTATAAACCCCCTGATGAAGAGAATATCCAATATAAGGTTCATTCACATGGGAAAAATATTCCTAACATCTGATGCCCCCTAAAATATGAGAGGTTCAAAATTAATGACATTATAATGATCATTAGTTCATTATTATGTTTCTCTTCATACATATACTGAAATGGAAAAAACCAACACCCAGTCTCTTGCTCTCTATGAAAATATCTCAGGTATATAAATTTAACCTTATTAGGATTATTTATAGATCAAAATTCGTTCAAATATATTCTATATCAATATAAAAATAAATGTCGGTGTAGTCATTTGCAATAAAAAGAAAGTTTATATACCTAATTAAAACGTTAATGTTGTCAGTAAATTTAAACCATCATTAAATGAAGACAAAATTATAAATTTCAACATACTTTCATAGAAAACATCTCCAACACATTCATTCTGATATCTTAAAAATTAAATAGACGAATGATATCTTCTCTGATTATTAACAATGGATATTTTTCTCCTTCTCTATATGACATCATCTGAAACACGTAAATATTATCTAAGTAAGAAGAATCCTGATATAAAAATTGTATCCCATTAGAAATTTCTGATGTATTTATAGTCAGTTGTTCATAATCATTTTGATTCATTTGAGAAATTTATTTTTTTTATGTAATCCAATATAAGGTAAATTTCGGAAAACATTATAAGTAATTTGCAATTTTTTTAATTAATTTTTCTAAAAAACACAAACACTTTTTAAAATATAATGAAGAAGAATATTAGGAAAAAGTAAAAAATTACCCAAAAATTCCCCAACTCTAGTGACCACCTCAGTAGGAAATTATATCCGGGTATTAGGATCAATAATATCAAGAACTAATTATATAACCTAGCTCATCTTCATTGGATGGTGATGTACAGAATCCCCCAAAAAATGCATTACTCCTAAAATTACAATTTTAATGTAAGGATCCCCATCATTTAACTCACAGTATATGGATTTTTCTGAGCAATAAGTTGTTTAATCAATGTAATAAGTCTTAGTAGGGTAGTCCGGCTGAGATGGCTGTAGTGGTCGCACAACTGGCTGGGTAGGTTGGGATGGATGTGAAGGTTGTGTAGACAATGACTATCACGTCAAGTGTTCTAAAAAATCCAATTTCATGGTTACTTGAATTTAATTACCCATAGGCTATTTCATATCTTGCAGCATGGATTTTCAGGCTTCTATTTCTGGGTCTCTTGATCACTTACTCTAATGACCAAAAACATTTAGAATACTAACACCCACCTGAAATCCTCTAACATTTTTTCTATGCTCTAGCTTTCTTAATGTTATGGCTATAATTTCCAACCTACCCACAGGGATAAAGGATCTGTGTGTCTCTTTATCTCAAAGTACATCTAGAAACGAAAAATAAATAAGTTATATATGTGTTTATAATTTATAAAATAAAAAAATTCATGAAAATTAAATAATATATACTTATAATTTTTTTCTACTTCCATAGCTTTCTCAAAAAGATACTTTTCATTTTTTATTTTTACATGACCTTTTAAATTGTTTACGGAGAGTGGGGGAGTTTGAGGACCTCACTAGACCTCACTATAACCACTAGAGGTGTGTGATATTAGTGCATCAAACATTTCCTCAATAATTTTATTCTATAAAAATTGATACCATCCACATTATAAAGTATGAGGGTATACACTACTCAAATGGATGTCTTGATGTGATTTCCTGGGGGATTGTTATATAAAAAATAATTTAATATGTAAATAGGTACATATATATGATATTTTAGAATATAATATAGTTATAAAACCAGAAATTATTCATCATGTCGACTAGAAACAAATTTATTCCACATATCTAAATCTATTAACACATACAAGAGGCATGAGTTTTAATTTTTCTTTTTTGAAAAACATATTTTTTCAACATAATTTAGAAATCTCTCCATCTAACTGCCACCAATGTAATTAATCATTTCTAAATTTAATTTGTTTCATAAAAAATAAATGTCATCTATAATTTAATAAAAATAAAAATTATTAATTTTAGATAAATATTATTCAAAAAATATTATGAAATAAATCAATTGGGATATTATACTATTACGCCCTCCCAAATATGATATTCTTCCATCTTGTAGATGACCATCCAATCAAGATATAATATGTTTTTCCGACAACGGATCTGTATAGGGATATAACTGAAAAATTTTATTTCATTTTGTCAAGTTTTATTATTATTATCGTTAAAACTAATATGTAATTGCTCATCTCCACAAGAAAGTGATATTTTTAGAAAACATGTAGTGCCATGTTTAATAACTCTAGAACTACATTTCGTAATAGAAATAGTAGAAGAATCTACCACTGAGGTCTCATCAATATTCTTTAAATACTTTTTTGTAAATCAAAATATTGTTTTCAAGAAATTATTATATTAGTAGATATTTAATAATATGAAAAAAGAAAAATACAATAGTACATGATCCTCTATAGTTATATCAATATCAATAATTAAATTAGATAATTTTAATGAAATTTGTGTGGACCATCATATTATTAGCCAATTGAATAATTAAAAAAAGGAAAACTAAAATATGTATGTAAAAAAGGGCCCACATGTGAATGTAAATGAAAAAAATAATTCTTTTATGACTCATAACAATAAAATATAGAAGGTAAACTATTGAATATATACATTACTTCTAAAATTATAGAAACATTTAAAATTTTAAATATCAAATTTTTATTAATAAATATAATGTTTACACATGTTAATCTCAAAAACGAAAAAATAATGTAAATAATTACCAGATTAATTAGGAGAGTAATTTTGTCTTTTCTCATATCCCTTCAGCTTGATCATTTCATACTATATGTACTATTTATTTGTTAAAATCATTATAATCTAGAAATCATTTTATTGATGTAGAAGCATTTTATAAATCTATAACAACATCATCATCATCATCCTCATCACCGAGATGTATTTTTTCCCTTGATCAACGATGGAACTCTAATCATTCGACGAATCAATGAAATAAAATATATTTTTTCCATTTGTGGCCACGAGAAACACTTCCACGTTGCAATTAATTTTTTCAAATCCACCAGTTTAAACACATATACATCATGTTTCACCCCACTATTACTTGAAACCTAAATAGTCTTAAACACAGAAACACTAAATTTAATATAATAAATTTTCCATATGTATTAATGAACTTAAAATATAGAATTTATGTAGAAATTGGGTTTTAATCTTTGACACTTGAATAATTAAGTGGATCAGGGAAGGCCATTACAAAAATAATATGAATGGTTCTCTTGTCATCCAGTTTGTTTTGTGTAAAATGTATAACCATTAATATCAAAACCATATGATGTGATCATATTTAGATATCACAGGGCCTCTATATGGCATCTCCTTCCTCCTAATGGTGGATATGGTTTCTCAAAATAAATATTACTCCTCCCCTCCTCCGACATGTTCAGTGAGATGTTGTGTCATCCTTATCCTGATCTCATTGTGGCGCATCGACAGCTAAGGGGTTTCATTCTGGTGGCGGCGTCTCCAGCTTTGGGTGTTTTAGATCTCGACTAGATCAGGGGTGGTGAAGCTCGGTGAAGGCCTCAGTGTCTTCTGGTGTGGTTCAATATTGACTCTTGAGAGGCTCAGAAGGTGGAGGTATTCTGGATCGGGTTTTGGCTATGGTTTTGTATTTGGTGTTTTTTTGTGTTAGCATCTGGTTCGGTTTTGTGGTGGATGGTTGTCAGTATACCTATGGTTGGTCTTGTGGTGACAACACTACCAGAACTACCATGCCCTTGATTATTTATTCTCCCCCTCACATCTTCTTTCAATGAGCTCATTCAACTCGGTATCCAGTGAGGGTTCATACTCTATCCAAATATACCCGGCTTCAGCCCATAGTGACACTTCTGGTTCAAGTCTACTTTGTTCCCCTCCCCAGTGGTGCTCTGTTTGTGTGTTTTCTAGTTCTTCCACCGCTAGTTGGCTCTTACCTGACATCTCACAACTTGTATCGCCTTCCCCTTTTGGTTACATGCTACTGTATAGCCATCAGGTGGCTCATGGAATCATTACTGCCAGGCAATTTCTGGTGTTGGCAGTTTCCCAATATGCGATCTTCGGTAGTGATTTTGTTTCCTATGGTCAACATGGGATAATGGCGAATGGTTATTTTAGTGACCGTCATGTTTGTTTTGAATTTCATGTGGCTTTTATTCTACGTTTGATTACTTTGGTTTTAGGTTTAGGGGATCCTTCATTTATATAAAAGGGGCTACTCCGAATGATGTTCAAGGGAAAAGGATTTGACAATTTCATTTATTCTGTATTTGGATGTTTGAGATGCAATGGATTTTCCATTGGTACTAGAATCATGAACTTTTTATAGGATATCTTGTCATACCATGATGTGATAGTTGAATCTAGATTTCATTTTTTCGAAGATGGGAGAGGATTCTTCCTTGAATTGGTTATTTTTTACCTTCATACTTTAGGATTTTGGGCATGTTTAATATTTTATATCTATGATGTCATGTTGGGTTCCCCCTTAAAACTTAAAATGTGTTCTATCTGATAATAAGAAGATAATTTTATATCATTCAGACTTTAAGAGATGACCCCCCTACCAACCATATCAATTTTAATGATTCAGGTATATCTACGCTAAAATTCTATATAAAATATGAAACAATTATATTTTTATGCTCAATCATCAGAAAATTTTCATTTATTTTATTGATATCTTAAGTTTAATTGAGAAATATGTGATGATATATTTTATTGAACCACATATGTGTTATTCAAAATGGATAAATGTTACTATATCACATTATCATGTGGAATGAAATTTAGCTTTAAGACTCACATCCCTCTATCTTCACTGTCAACTGTCATGTATTGAGATATAGTTAGGCCAGTATGCTCCACATCATATAAATAATCAGTAGATAACCCAATCACCTCTTCCGATACATATTTTTGAACAATAACGGATTATGGTGGATAATTATTTTTAACATTTCCCATCAAATTATATATGTATATTTCAAAAGGATAAATCCTTCGTAAATAAATAAGTTGACATATTCTTATGACAGACACCAAATGAATAACCATATGAACCATTATTTCAAAAAATATAGGTGGGAAATAAGTTTCTATTTGAAAATGAATAAGATAATATTAATTCTCCAATAGTTCTAAAAAAATTGATCAACGAGTTTTCTAAAAATGGATTTGAAAAAATTAAATAACAAGATGATTGTCTTTCTGACAGTTGTAAGCAATATAAAACGCAGTGCGACTAGTAGATGTTGTTGCCTGAATATATGAAAATCATGACACTTTATATATATATATATATATTAATTTACAATCCATCAATAAAACAATGATATTCATATTTGAATAATAACCACTAGGTACATTAATACCATTAAGACACTGAAAACAAATAATCTTTTAAATCATTCTTAATGATTGGAAAACTATAGGTAAATATGTTGTTTTTAATTTCATTTTGGGAGCAAATTTTGAACATATTCCTATTGATATCAAAACTAATGTGGTAGGAGATACATATTTCTTCTTTCCATTTATGTCTAACAAATTTAAAATCATGATGTCACATATGTTTTTCTCAACATTCATATTATCGATGTTACATTATATCTCTAAAAATATCAAATAAGGTAGTTTGAAAAAGATAGATAGTTTCTTCCATATATTTTTTTGATGGCCATAAAATAATTTTCTCTCAAATGATGAATCAATATTTTTCACCATATAGTAATATTATTCAACTGAAAATCATTTAGGGGAATGTTTTATTCTTATAAACTATTAGATATTATTTTTTATCTGTGATAAAGATTATCAATATGCATAAAATTTTGATATCTCTTGTAAACTGTCATTATTAGACATTGAAATTGATAATATGAAGTATCCTATTAAAAAATTCAACATGTTTTTCATACCATAACAATATATTCCGATATGTTTCCATATGTGAGAATTTCTTTTATAGTGAACATTATAATATCACGCAAAAGATAACACTATTTCTTATATACATTGAAAACATTAATACCTTTCTCCCAAAAATATTTCAAATCATAAATCATTGGTTAAAGACACACATCAATATCATTTCCCATCAATTATTTTATAGAAATCATCATTCTCGTCATAAAATATTTTTTCCTCACACACATATATGGAGAAAAGTTGCAAACTACCAAAAAATAGGCCATTAACTATGTTGGCTACATAGGCTTGATATGGATTAATTACATCTGTAGAGAATCCCATTATGATATTTCTAACATAACTTACTAAAATAGGGAATTGTTTATAAAATTAATTTCAATATGGTGAATCAGTAGGCGGATATACCTTTCTACAAGAGATGAACTCATCTAAATTCCTTCTCATCCATTTTCATCCAAATGAATTTTCAAATAGATGCTTCAAAAAAGGAATTATTAGAAGGTGTCAAATTTATATATTAGGAGGTATAATTCTAGTACCTAATAACGAATCATTGATAAATTATCATTATTATATGAACGAATTATTGGATGATATCATTATAATGTACACAATTTATTTTTCTTGAGGTTATATGGATGTTCCTAAGAATGAATCATTATTGAATTTTTCATCTATCTTGTAGAGTGATGTCCCCCATGTAAAAAAACATGATAAATATTCATATATTTTCTCATACAACACACAATAAATGGTTAAAGAATCTTTATTTTTATATTTGAATCACAATGGGTAAAATATTTTGTTCCCCTTATAATTTGAATCTTGAAGGTTGTTCCCTTTTAAAAGTATTTATTTTAAAAGATCAAGTATGTGGGTGTTACATTTATCACTCCACTCATTTCATTATTTCAGGTTAACTAATGTGAAAACTATTGATAATACTATATATTTACAGCAACCTAGGAATAATGTATTCTCATAATCTCTATAAAATCATTGAACATATGATTTTTACGATGGTTTCAACTCCTAAATCATGAATTAATTCATTAATATTATCCTCTAACTCATTGTGAATATTATTTTTAACATTATATGTTGAATCTTATGTTATTTCATGATGCTAGATCCAACATTTATAATTAATTCCAAAACCATAGAAAATGAGATGATCATTGATTTCTATGGAGTTTAATAATCTCATATTAATAAACATCATAAATAGACTTAAAATCTAATCAATGTCATGAAGATTTCATTTAGAAAAATCAATTATTTCATCAACTCCTTTTTCATATTCACTAGTGGTTTTTCATAAATTTATCCAATTATTATCTATTTTATACCTGATATCAATATTTTATGGGTTAATATATTAAAATATATATATAAAGTAAAATATATGTATAAACATAATATTTTTTAAAAAAATCAATAAAAATGATTGGTAATCAAATTATGAAATCTTATTTCTCAAAAAAATCCTCAATATATAATACAACATCACTCGGGGAATCTTAAATGCTTTCTCAATACATAAATATCAAAATATAACATCATTGTTATGGAAAACAATATTAACATCATTAATTTATAATGTAGTGATACATTTTAGATCGAATTGTTAAATTATATCCAAAAATATCATATTAATGATTGAATAACCTTTTCAAAAAAAATAGTTTACCATATAATTATATTAAATCACATCGATCACACATAAAAAATTATAATAATATTATTTGACATGTCACATGCCCATTTCAACATTTCTACCCCACTATTCCAATCATAATTATTAAAGAGGTATGAGAAAACAAAAATTCTACTTCAAATAACATGATCTTGGTGAATTTATTCAACTACCACTATTTTCCTCCTTTTCGTATTATAAATTAATCTATCCTATTCGTCATCATCAGCTAACTAACATTCTCGTATCGTTGGTTATATAATATAATTAAATAGTATATTTATCCATAACATCTTCTAGAATATCATAATAAGATATCACGGTCAACCACTAAATTGTAAAAGTTTAATTAAAACATTAATATATATTTAACACACATCACAATGTCAAAAAAATGAAAGAAATGTATTTTAAATATTATTTCTTCACATTAACAGTAATCCATATATATCAGCAGGACCATTTGATAATTTCATCAGATAATAAATTTATCAAATAAAAAACATTAATAACAACATTTATAAATAAAAATCAAATTCTTATTAATATTTGAAATAATAACTCAAAAATATGACTAAATGATAAAACATTTACTTAAAAATTAAAAAAAATATAAAAAATTCAGATTTCAAAAAGAAAAATTGTTCTGTAATTTTAACTTTCTATATAAAATTCATTAGAAGAAAAAAAGTGTAAGATCTAATAAAAAAGCGCATCGAATTGATAAAAAAATAAAATAAAATAAAATAAAATTTTGGATAATGGTCATCTGGAAACGGTTTTCCAAGAGAAATATGTCTATAGAAGGTAAAATAATGAAAAATAACGAATTATAGAACCATAAATTTTGAAATAATGATAAATATAAAATAAAATTATCAACAATAACCATTGGGATCGCCAGGTCACCTCTGTGGGGTTCCTCATGAGTGAGGGAGGGTTTAAAAATTTGAAAAATATGAGGGTCTTCGGATAATATATAATTTTTAGAACATTTCACTATTGGTTATTACTTATATTGTTGTTGATGTTTCTATTTAACTTATGTCATCAATTTTACTAAAATCCAACACATAAATGTTTTTATTATGTTTTCAATGTTACATAAAAACTACGCTAGATTTATTTTATTTGCGTAATTTGTTGTTTAGAAAAACTGATTCATTGAATGAAGAATGGTTATTTTGTGTCTGTGAGTCTTTAAAAAATGATGACAAATAAATTAACATGGGTTTATATTAAAACCGAAGGCAAATGTATTTTACTATTTTCTTTTTCATTATTTTAAAAAACAATTTACACGATATTGTCGATGTTAATGCCACTATTTCTTCTAGTGGATTTCTTACCATGGGATTAGTGAAATCCATGGAATCATTTAGTTCAATCCAAAAATCATTATATTATTAAGATGTAATATTTGTCTTAAATATTTTTAGTATTATTTCAATTATCAAATTTCTCAAATTTTATTATTATATGATTGTATAGAAACATCACTGTAATTAATATACTGGGTTGTTTTTATGATACAGGTTCTACCAATAATTACACACAATTCAATATAATGGTATGGAAACATATTTTTTTTGTGTACGAAGAACTACTACATCACAAAACAACGATTATTAATTTGTTCCATTACCACCTATAATTGGTGTCCATAATAATGGAAAACATGTTTATATATTTTATATATGATATTTATTATTTATTTATTCTTCTTTAATAATTTTATAAAACCTATCTTTATACATTCCATTTTGTGTTAAAATGAAAATATCTTTTGTGTAAGTGTGTACTACCTCCCCCTTCAAGCAATGTGATTTGATCACACTATACGTGGAATTCATAAAATATGGTTATAATTAAAAATATGTGAAATAAATAACATTTATATGATATCCATAACAATGTTACATTTCATGATATAGATATATATATATCATTTTATCTATTATCCTTTCACACACTAGAAACTGATAACAGTGTTCTTGGACGTGTGGACTACTGCCACCTCAATACAGTGTGATTCCTTTTAAATCACAAAAATTATATATATCTGTGTGTATATAATATAGTATTTATCATCTATTTATATGTTTGGAATAATATATTGTTACTTACCTTATTTTTAAAACAATAATTTAAAAAATAAAATGTTATTCATGCATATGTATGGCCTACAATCTCCATGAATGAAACATTGGTTCATTTTTCATAACCACATTTAATGATTGATTTAAAAAGTATAATTAATTTACCTATATGATAAAAATTCCATGATTATTATTTTGGTTATATTATATAATGATCCCTTTTACCATATATGACATAACAAAGTTGTTTTTGACACAAAAATCTAATTTTTTCAAAACACCTGAAATAAACATAATAGTTTTTGTTTTTGAATAAAAGATAGTACAAAGTGAAATAAAATTATTGATAAAAAGATTCTGATAAGTGTAAATAATTAACAAATGATTATTATTATGTAATATAAAGACACATAAGAAAAATCACACACACGGTATGATATTTTCATCTCACTTCTTACTCCTCTGAGATAAATTTCAAGTTCACCACTTAATTGTTTTTATCTGTGTATCTACATCCCATTTTTATATGTTATATGATGAATAGATTTATCATCACGATATTTAAAACATTCATTTAATATTATTCATTTATGAGGGTTATGATTTAAAATATTTCAATGTGTTATGGGAAACTCTAAAATGTTTACTGATAATCTTCCTTAATATTTACATTAATGATCTTTTAATGATATTTCTTCTAGAGGAAAATATATAAACATTTTTCATTAAAACAATTTTTTTCTTTTCCAAATTTATTTATGAACTCTTTCATGTATTCTTATCAATTTTCCACTATTTAGTACTCAAGTTGTTTTAAGAAATGTTTTTAAGAAAACTGGAATTCATTTATCTCATTCGTCAGAGAACTTTTTGTCTTCTAAGAACCAGGTCTTAAAACTATGTTTTAAAAATAAATTTCATAATGATTTGGTGAATATATTTTTAACATTTTTTTATTTTACCAAGGATTTCAAAGCAATCTTCATGTCTCATTCCGAATATTGATTTTTTCAAACATTTTTCCCATAAAAAGAAATGTTCATTTATATAATGTATATATTTACCGACAATTATTTTCATGAATCATCTTTTTCAATTTTAGAAGAATATTATTAAAACAAAAAATTCATAAAAATAATTTTCAATGAAAAATTATTTCTATAGGTTGCTTAAAACAAATGGATAATTTCAAACAAAATTTTTCTAATAGATATTTCTATAATATTTCCATTTATCAATTACAGAAACACATTATTTTACTCAATGTGTGATATGTTATATTGATACTATATTTATTATTATTCTGGATGGTTTATAATTGTTTTAGACAATTATAATATTAAAATTCACTTTATTGATTTATTATTGAGACCCCTTTAAATATTCAATCTCCCATGGTTATTAAATATTAATTTTAACCTAAATTATGGATTTCATTAATCATTTATATTTATATTTTCTAAAACATAAAAAATTTCACATACAAGGTATAATTCGATTTTTATTTGATTATTTGTGGAAATATTGACAATTCCACATTATTTATTCAATATGGTTATTTGATAAGGCAAGCTATTAATTTTATTATTCGATGTGAGGAATTATTAGGACATAAAATGATGGGTGGAACCCAGACTTAATATATCTCATCAATGCATTGATAGATTCTAATGGCACAAATTAGTTACACAAATCAATATAGTTGATGCCATGTTGTGAAAGGTCTTGATCATCATCATGTTCATTATGTTGTTATTAAGGTAGGATTTACATGGGAAGTGGTGTAACCAATGCCTATAGATGCCTAAAAAGGTGGAGACCTAGGGAATCATCTTTAATTAGATTCACCCCCTCTATTTTAAAATGATAAAATTCGGAACAAAAAGTTACATTGGTAACATGATCCACCAGAGAAGCCTGGAGGACTACCACTTTCTTCCCCTCATGCCATGTGTGGGTGAAATTAATATTATGAATGTTGTTGATGTTACAGGTTTTCATGTGAATAAAACAATAAATCAATTTATTATGAATTACCCCTGTTTAGTTTCAGTTTTAATTTATTCGTGAGATTTTTTTTGACATATCTAGGGATACATTTCATTGATAGTGCATTGATTAAATGTAATTAGATTTTGTTTTCCAACCTCGCCCTAATTATTTTTTCATTTCTAGTAATTTGGATGGAATTTGTTTATAGTTATTACCTTTATATATATTTTAAGCACATGCCTGTCAATTTTTTGATACATGGTATGTTTTCTCAGATATTTATCATTCCATAATTATTATTCTTACTGATTAATTATTTATTCAACTATACTTTACCCTTACTGAGCATTTGACTCGACCTTATTCTGTTGAATTTCCCTATGAATCCAAGAAGAATAATATGAATGATATATAATGATTTACTAGTTAGAATAAAGTTATCCTCAAAGTTATTTATTTATTTAAAAACAAAATATTTTTATAATTAATGTATTAATTTATAATACAAGACTCATTTATTTATCTAGATTAAAAATACTACTAACCTCTCACTCCATTGGGATTTAATTCCATGTAATAATGCCAATGTAATGGATAATAGAAACAATATTAGGGATATCTACGGTTAGGTCTCTATAGTCTGTATTATAGGACGTTTACTAAGAACCTTTGGAACTAGATTTTAGAAAACATATTTTAGAGAACATAACCATGAAGTTGAAAATAAGAATACTTATATAAGTATATCATATAATTTCTTTATGTAGAGATTATGTTTGTATTACAAGAAATATATTTATGTATGGATAATAAAATTGGATTTGGTTCTGGTACAGATGTTTCTAGGAGTAATATCTCCATCAAGGTGTTCCATGTCTTCCTCAGGGTATCCTGGGACACAATATCAATTTTTACTGTGCACCTAGTCTGACACTCCCAAGGGATATTCATATGATAATTAAAATTTTCATTACAATCCATTATAATCAATTTGAATATGTAAATATATTGAAAAGGCTAAGTTTAGATTATTGTTTTATAGTTTAATTATAAGGTGTCAAGATTTAGAAATCATATAAAAGATATTATGGATAAAACCTATACAATGGAAGGAATTATGAGAAAATAATTGGATGGAGTATTTATGTACTGTGGTTGCGTATAAAAACATATTTAAAAGGCTATTTAGTGATTATCATTATTTAAGGTATTTCCATCATATCTATTCTAGAAATTATATAAATTATAATTTAGAAATAGAAAACATATAATCCGGGTGATAACCAATCAAATATAGAACGTTGTGGGTTTTTAACTCATTATCCATATAAAATAAGGGTTTCCTTCTAAGCAATGACATATACCTTTTCATGGTAAATTTTTCATTGTTTTTTGATAAAAAATTTCATGAAAATATGATAATGATGAACTGGTAATATGAATTTTGAGGACTAGATATTAATATATTAACCCTATGGGTTTTTGAATATGGTGAATGAAAATTTTTTATAGTTATCATACATTAATAGGCCTTATGATACTTTATAACTTTCTTTTAGTGCTTCAGCCATTAAAATATTTATTATTGGAAATTTATTTCTGGGAGTGAAGGCATAAATTATAATTTGATCAAGGAAAAACAAAAATTTAAGGCTATTTATTTGAAATTGAAACCTTTTATGTGATAAAATTTCCTCATATTCTTTGTAATTAAAAGAAATACCCAACCATAGGAAAATGACATTGAGAGAAAAAAAATTGAAATGCCATAATTCATGTTGAACAGATAGCCTCCTAAATCATCACAGTTTTATGGAATTCAGGACATAATCGTTCCATTTATCATTCACTTTTTTTATATTAATGACCATAATCACTCTTTATAAATATTTACACAGTTTATTAGAGTATTTAAATCTAATTCCACTAATGATGTCATACATAGACACATAGTAATATGCTAGTGCTTCTGACCATTATACTTCCTATTATCTATTTTCTAGAAGATAGATTATGAACCCTTCTCATGATGTGGGATTTTAGTGTAGGAAAATATAAAACAATATAATCTGATTATTGAGTTTAAATTTAAAGGAAATAATTTCTTTAAGGTGTGGAAAATGTTACACCATGAAATTCTAAAATAAAATATTGTTTTCAATAGATTTTTTGGACATAAAACACAAAATAAAAAAGGGAATATATAAACCTGATATATTAAATTATATATTCTATCATAAGTAAATAATTTATATACCAAATATTTCAATTCACACAACACTGAGTTATATTTCATTACACGTAAGAGCTACATTGTACCATAACTTTCAATACACACAAGGCCAAGTTTCAATAAATAACAATGTATTGTTATATTATAGTTATTTAATATCGTATTCCATAAACTAGATGTTATGTTATAAGTCATGAAAATTATTATATAACTAACGAAAATATATGGTATATATAATGTTTAAGTAAACTCATTAGTAACTAATTAGTGAAAAACAAAAATAAGAAACAATTTCATATAAAAAGAAATATTATGATGCTTCCAAAGAAGTATAATCATAATAAACACAATTAATTAAAATTAGTGTATAATATTAATTAAATATATATTTTATACATTAAATAAAACATATTTTTATATTTATATATTAGGATTGATATAAATAAGAGAAGAAAAAACCCATTTCGTACACAAAAGACTATATTTTTATAAAGTCAATTTTAATTAATTTTCAAAGAGATCCCATTTTAAATATTAATTTCAAAACTATAATTAATTATAATGTCAAAATATACGAAATATTTAAAATTAAAACTTAAAAATTAGATTAGTGAATATTATTTTTTCAAAAACATGCCATTTGTTATTGAATAGAGAAAAATACTAAATTTTCGATCGAAGATCCATTTTCATCTAATTTATTGATAAGGGTAAATTATTTTTCTAATTGGATTTAATGTTCAATTATATTTTATATTTATAAATTAATAAAATTTATTTCATTTTAATAAATTTAACTTGGAAAATTTATTATAAAAACATAGGAATGTTTTAACAGTTTTTACTTTAAAAACATGCATTGTCATCCCACATGTAGGATGAATTTTAAATTAATTTAGTCCAAATATATGATTTAAATTTAAAACATTGGATTCAATAATTTAAATAAGAATAATTTATAATGTCTAATAAGTTAAACTTAGTTTATGACCAAAAATATTAGTCAAAGTAATTAAAACTATTTATAACAATTAATGTAAAATTAAGATTTATAATGGAATAAACCAAAATAAAAATGTCCTAATAGGATTATAAACATGTAAAAAACCTATTTAATAATCATATTTATACCATATAATGACTTTAATAAAATTTGGTTCATTATTGGTTCCACTTTCATTTTGAAAAATGTGCATGGAATTCCATTGTGAAAATATTACAAGAGTGGCACTCCTCTACTATAAAAGGACATATAATCCTATCACTTCTTCTCACCTCTAAAAAAATTTATACATCAAGCACTTCATAAATATCTCTTAAATATACCTTCCCTAATTCTAGAATCATTACTTTGGGAATAAATCAATCCAAGTAATATTTTGGTTGAAATGAAAAGGATATACCTGATTAAGAGGTAACCTTTGTCGATAAGCATCAGTACTACTTCCATTATCAAACCCCTTAAACATTCTTATGATTTTATTTTATAAAAAAAATTATCATAAATATACTATTATTTTTTTATTATAATGGTTCCACCTACATTTACAGACTCTTCTATCTAATTGGTAGTGAATATATTATTTTGGTGTATGGAGAACTACTGTCACAAGAAATAACAATTGTTCATTTTTCATTAACCACCTATCAAGGATAGAATTATGATGGAAAAAATGTTTATATATGGTATATATGATACTTATTATTTATGCATTCTTATGTAATTATTTTATAAAACTTATCCTTATACATTCTATTTTTTTAAAAAGATGACATCTTATGTGGAAGCATGGACTATCGCTCCGTCTAAGAGATGTGATTCATTCACAATATAAAAGAAATGTATGATGGTTGAATATAGATAAGAATATGAGACATAAAAATCTATACATGATTTTCATTATATAATTAAACGTATGGATATATAATTATATCATTTTCTTTATTTACCATTCACAGCATAAAAAGTGATAACTTCATTCATAGAGGTGGGGAATACCGCCTCCTCGACACGATGTGATGCCTTTTAAATGAATTAAATTATTAATTTATATATATAATATGGTATTTATTATATAATTATAATAATTTAACTATATATGTTTACATACATTGTTTCCAAAATGAACATTGAACAATGAGAACCTTACTCATGCATATGTACAACATATAATTTCCATGATTTCAATCTCAATTCATTTATCATAACCATATTTAATGATTGATATTAAAAGTATAATTATTGTAAAAATATTATATTTATGTCATTATTATTATTTTCTATATGTTATATAATGACCCATTGACCATAGTTAACCTAAAAAAGTAGTTTTTGACACATAAATCGATCTTTTTCAAAACACCTCATGTAAAAATAATTTTTTTAGTTCTATACAACATAGTACAAATGGAAATAAGAGAAATGATAAAATTTAAAAAATTGTAATGAAAGTAAATAATTAACAAAAGATAGTTATTCAAGAATATAAATATACACAAGAAAAATCAGATATAAGATATGTTATTTTCATCTCATTTTTTTAATTATGTGAGATAAATGTCATGTTCACCTCTTACATCTATTCTCTGGTGTTTATACTTCCACATTTTTTAAATTATATATTGAGTAAATTTATATTAATGGTATTTAATACATTCATTTAATATTATTGCTGTCATGATGATTATGATTTACAATGATTCAAAGGGGAATGTGACTCTGTAGAATATTTAATGATTATTTTCCCCAATAATAATAATAATTATATTTCCTTGGTATTTCCATTCAATGAAACCATATAAAAAATATCAATAAAACATTTAATTTTATTATATTGAGGTTATTAATTGCCTCATTCAAGTATTTTTTACCATGTTTCCACTCTTTGGTACACACGGTGATTTTTAAAATGTTTTTAGGAAAACCGAACATTGTTTCTTTTTGTAGTCGGAGAAACTATTTTCTTCTAAAAACCAGGTTATAATAAAATTTTTGATTTTTATAAAATGTTTTCGTAAATAAATTTTCATTATTATTTTTCTTTTACCAGGGTTTCAAATTTAATCCTTTGGTTTATTTTTTGATCAAGTCAATTTCTATCCTTTTTATTGCGTAAAGGGAATGTTATTTCACGGCATATACGGATTTACCCACTGCCATTCCAACAAATAAATTTTTACATGATTTAAATGTTAATTTATAAATAAAATAGATTTAAAATAGATTTTTAATGAAATGGTTTTTTAAAATTATCTTTAAAAAATTTATATATTCCTCATTGATGTTTTTCTAAGATCTTTCTATGATATTTAAATTTATTAATGACAATAACCATTTATTTTACTCCACATTGGTTATGTTGTATTGATACCATCCTATATTATTACTCTAGTTGATTTAGGATTTATTTTTATAAGGATAGTATTCAGATTAGATTCCTTGTTTTATTTTGTATTCCCCCTAAAACATTTAATCTCATATGATAAATAAGTATTGAATTTTCCCAAAATAAACCATTTCATTAGTAATGGATATTACTATTGAAAAAACCATATACCATTTTACATATGGTGTCTACTTTGATGGTCATTTTATTATTTGGGAAAACATTGATAATTATATATTCATTATTCAATATTTATATTTCATAAGAAGTATTATTTGTTTCGATTATTCGATATAAGGAATGATTTGGACTGGTGATGACGGGTGGAGCACAATCCTTATATAGCTCCTTGATGAATCGATAGGTTCACATGAGACCAATCAGTAATAAAAATCATAACTTTTTATACTAACTTGGGAAAAGACTTGATGGTATTGTTTTTCATGTTTCGTAGACATAATTTTCATTAATAAATATTTATATTCATTTACTTTACTTTAGTATCCATCTATTACATTTTGGGTTAAAATATCTATTGATACTTTTAATTTTTGAGTACATTGATTAAATATCATGTGATTCAGTTTTTGTATCATTCTATATTTATTTTTCTATATCTACTTATTCAGATGTAAAGTGCTTCCACTTATTACCAAGCAAAAAAATTTAACTACTTCAATATTAGATTTTTGATTATAGGGTTTGAGCGTTGACTGAATCACTATTTCTTTCATTATACATTACACATACTAATCATTTATGCTCTTAATTATTTTTATCCATTTACTAGGAACAAAAACATTGTACTATAAAATGTATGTGGGGATCTATTAGATGTAATAATATTATCTGGAATGTAATTTATTTATTAATAAAAAATTTATTTTGTAATTACTGTATTCATTTTTTTTATAGAAGTCCCATTTATATATCTTGTTGACCTAGACTACTGAACTATCAGTCCTTCAGGATTTTATTCCTTGTAATAATATCAATATAATTGATAATAGAAACCAGCTCTGAGCTATCTGGTGTGGGTTCTCTACATTATTGAACAATATAACATGGTTTTTCTGATTGTTAAGCTTCTCTTGAAACAATCACTTCCAAATGATCATTTTACATTTTACATTACATTTATCTCCAATGTTAATATTCTTTTATGATGGATATTATTATTTTTTAAACATTATATAATTTCTATATTGGGTGTTTTACATTTAAGGTTTTTTAGATGGAAGAGGAAATAACGAAAATCTCTAATCAACACACAATATGGGTATTTCATAATAAGGAATATTGATTCGTGAATTAAATGAATATTTGATATATGATGAATTATTTGGACCTTAAATTATGGGTGGGGACTTATGTTATATCCTCTAAATGAATTGACATGTCTCATGATAAAAAATAGTAATCTCATATTATACATGTTTCAACCTATATTTTAAACCATCCTATGAAAGGTATTGATGGTAAAGGTATCATGATTCCAAAGATAATGGAATAAAATAATTATGAATTTCATTCATAAAGAAAACAATTATTATAATACATGTTATTTTATCTATGACATTATCAATGGATGCATTTCATTTCTAGTTTATTGGTTAAATATTCATTTTTTAGTTCTTTTCCAGACAATATTTTTATGCAATTAAAACTATTTATATTGAATGTGTTTTCTGAAATTTACATTTCCCTATAGATTATGCTAGAAAAATTATTTAAATGGAATGAATTTTAAATTATATAACATTTCATTTTGATTATTCTTTTGGATTCATGATATCTTCCATTGTACAAAACCGTTATTGAGAATTTTAGCTCACCCTTATTTTGAATCCTATCCATGGAATCTATAATGTATACTATGAATGATATTAAAGAATATAGTAGAGTGAAAAATGATATTTTCAACAATTTTATTTGAAAAAAATTGTATTATTATATAATATGGGAATCATATATGTACCTAGATAGTAAAAAATAATATACTATTTAGTCTTTCGAGATATGATTCTTTGTATCTTATTCTATTGTGTAAAAGTAGGTAATGACCTTGGGAAACTAGGTTCGAGGTTGCTAAAAATAAGTCCTAAGTGTTTAAAAAGTGGTATTTTTATTGTTGATACTTTTTAGCATATTCACAATATTTTGGATAATATTTTAGGAATTATATTAATATAGTTTAGTAAAAAGTAAATCCATAAGGATAGGTGATAAGTCATTTTATCTAATAATTACATATTGCTTGAACCCATAACCGAAGTTTGAAAAGGGTGCCTTACCTACCAATGGCATACCTCATGTCCTAGTTAATAATATAATAAAAATAAATAGTTAGTATATATTGATATAATATGATTTTTTATATTGATTACCATTGGACTGAAATGTGATTTAGTGATTAATGTTATTTTAGAATAAAAGTACTATATTTTTTGGAACATTATATTGTTAATGTAATTATAATATTATGTGATTTTATTTGAGGAATAGATATTGAATTATATTTTAAAATAATATATCTTTTTAAATTATCCCTATTGATAAACATGTTATTTTTTGGAAAAGATTATCATATTTTAGTGAACATGTTATTTTGGTATATTCATTTTGATTATGATACATTAATAGTGGTTAATGTTATATGGAGATAAATGTTTGAAGAATATATGATCAAATAATTTTAATCATTGTGTTTAAATCAAAGATAGGGATATATTGTGGAATTTTATCTATAGTTTTTTGTAGTTTAATTAATATAGATTGTTGTGTATTACTATTTAATGTTTGAGATTATAATATTTTTTCATCATAAAATGGTTTATTCATTTTTGGAAATATCTTTCCATGTGTTAACCATTTTGGATTTGGTCAATGAAAAATGATATAAGGTATAACATGTTATAATTTTATAATTTTACAAGATCTTAAATAGGTTGATTTTATTGATTTGGGAGTAATAAAATTATTCTTGAATAATAATCATTAAGATTAAGATATTATATTTTTTTCTTATTTATTAGAGTATGAAATTATAATTATTATTTATGTTTATTTATTTTTTCTTTTTTTCTAGATGATTATGGAGTAGAAAAATACTAGGAATGTGATCTTGGAAAAATAATGTCAGGTTATTACCTTTAGTTTATATGAATCAATAACCTTTTTCACACCTATTATGAATATTGTTTTTAGTTTTTTCTTGATTCTCAATATCATTCACTTTCTTATGATCAATTATCATTCATTAATTGATCACTATTTTTTTATTATATGTCCATATTTTCTCTTAGAACAAATGTTTTCCTATTTTTAACCTAGTCATGTTATTATAGATGGACTCTATATTTTCCATTGCCTCTTTTAAATAGGAAATTTAATAACCACATTTATTATGTAAGATTTTGAAAAAGGTATATTCATAAGGAAAACCATTGCATTCTGAATTAAAGATAAAATTTAAAAGATTATATTTATTAAATTGGGGAGAATGTAATATCATAAGATTTTATGATAAAGTCAATGTTTTATATAATATATAGTACACAATACATGTCATAAACAAACTATGAAATAATTTTATTTAAATATGACTGTTTTATCCTAACTATAAATTTTTTTTATGAATATAAATATATTAATTATCTGATATATATATATATATATATAATTTTCAGAATAAATGATATGGTATTGATTAATTGTTATAAAATATTCACTTTATTTTATATTATGTCATTTTGGACGTTGAAAATTTCTTTTCTTCAAAACTAAATTTTATTCCCTTATAATAGAGAATAATATAATTTTTTTTGGAACATTATAAAAATTTATTTGATAAAATTAACATATATTTTGAATTATTAATGTTAATGTAAAAATAGAATGTATTTTATAATTTTGTGTAATGGTAATATTTTTTAACGAATTGATAAAAATTTGTTTTTTTAAATGTATTTTATTTTTAATTATTTTGAATGTAAAATTATATTTTGAATTAAATTTAATGGTTGATAATTTTAAATTTATTTAAAATAATCCCATTACAGTTTTCTATATAAAATTTATAATTGGATTTAGTATAAAATCATTTTATACACAAAGGTCTTTAAAAAGAAGGTTTTTCCTGAAATTTTTTGTATTTAATTTTAAATTAATATCTGCCACTTTTGGGTTCATAATTTTGTAAAATGGATTCCATATTTTGAGTAATTAGATCCTTATTTACAAATAGGTCCACTAAATTTTTAAACATTAAGAATAACAACATCAGTAATTCATTTTACCATACAAAGGGTAAATTAGGTAATAAAGGTTTAACAAAAATATGATAAAGACTATAAATTAACACCAAAACATGCATTAGTTTTTTTGAATTAGTATATTCCGTCTATGGTCATCCATTATTCATTTATAGTACCTTTGCTCCATTTTTATTTATTACGACATTCAAAATATTTTACGTAAAATATTCTAAAATTCCACACTCTTTTTATAATAAATATAATATTTTTTATATGGGAATATATGTTGAATATGTTCTTTTATAAGTATTATTTTTTATATCTAAATGATTTATTTTTATAATATTAATTTAATTTTAATTTTATAATTAAATAAAATCATTATATTCCTACACAACACTAATGTAGTAATTATTCGATTACTGGGTAAATAAAATATATGATATGAAAATATTAAAAACAATATAATTTAAAGTATTAATGTGAACAGAAAAATTTAAAGATTATCATAACATGTACAGAATTTAATAAAAGTTATTATTTAAATTTATTTTACTATGGCGATGTTATAAAACTAAATGTAAATGATTAGTTCAATTTATACATTATTGATGTTTTTCTAAAATAATAATTTGTTAGATGATATGAAATTAATAAAAAATATATATTTGTAAAAGTGATTATAATATGGTTTATTATTTAAAAAATGTTCCATTTATATGTTGTTTTTTATTTTTGGTATCTATCTTTATCCATAAATGATAAAAAACATTGTTTCATAGTAATTGAATAATGGGTTTGTCAATGGTTAAAACAAAATTATAAGCGTGAAAATTTTATCCAAAAGAATAAAAATTTGGTTGGATGAGAATATTTATACTCATAGACATGTTACATTATAGTAATATAAATTTGGATCCATTTGGATATAAAATTAATTTATTTTAATATAATAATTTATGAAATTTCATAAATTCCACTACTGCTAAACACAGTATTTTGTTATATTCAAAAGAATACATGAAAGTAAAGAAATAAAAATGATTTATATACATGGCAGTCACAAATAGTGAATCTACCGTGCATCCTCTCTAACCATGTGATACCTTTACGAAGGATAGGATTAATGACTATAAAAGTATAAAACATTCTCTCCTTGAGTCCCCTTAAATTCCAGAAAGATAGAAACTTCATTCCCTTGATTCCATTTATGGAGAATATCCAGGTGATGACTCACTACCCACATTCACTTTTGGATGGTTTAATATATTTACCAAGGAATGTTACCAATACCATGATGTTCCTAGTAAATAATCATATTGTATGTCTCAACTACTCTCAAGGGATGGATTATATATTTACATGCCATTATCTTGGTTAGCAATGTCGGTGCTTTTTCATGATGAAATCCCCACATCCATAGGTAGATAAAAGGTACCGGATGACCAAACCCTTTTGTCATGGATAAACACTCCCCCTTTCATGAAATCTACGAGACATGATCCATATGTGTTTTATTTTTGTCCATTAAGAGGGAATTTACACCATACCCACCACACCTTCTTTAAAATAGTGATTCAATTTGAGGGAAAATCTGATACCAAAAGATTTATCAGGGAGGGAGAAGACTCCGATTTTTAAGCACCCTTATTAGATACATAAGCATAGTTATAATTTTTTATAGAATAACTCTGTGAGAACAATCATTTCATTATGCCTCACATCATTCCATATTTTCATGACACAATAGCATCCCATAATTAAAATTATATATCTAGCTTTATTCTCAGGTATATGGTTACCAATTCCCTAGAATCACCATTCCAGAATGTTACCTACCATTAATTAATGCACAACAAGGCTAGTGAACCACCAAATAAATTTCCATACCACTTTTTCCTAGTACTACTAAAAAATAAGAATTTTGTGTATAATTTTCTAGTTCTCTTCATCGTATGATTCATGATTAATGAGAAGCTCTCAGGTGCAAAATTTCCAACTCCACTGAAATTTACCTATTCCTTACATTCCATAATAAGAAGTTGAATTTTTTTGGGGTCCCATTTCATGATAAAACATTGTCCAATGAATCGTGGTTATTCTGGACCGTTTTTTCAAATGAAAATCATTCATAAAAAATCTACAAAACTAGATCCCATAAAGAAAAATTTCTCTTATTACAAGTTTAACAAAATGTTGAAAAATAATTACAATTTATCCTTATTAAGGTTAACAATGATATAAAGTTGGTTGTATCTTTCTTCTTCGAATGTAATATTTGGGGTCGGTTTTCCTGGGTAGCCGAGCATAATTCCCACCCTGTTCTTCTACTAGATGTTTATATCTCCCCTTCGAACTATCCATCGTGAATGATACTATAGATAGGGAATGATTTACTATATCATTTTATATATCCTTGGAGTATTTACTCTATACATGTTCGCACCATTCCTATATTTCTCATGCATATAACTATCCCAAAGGGGTTTCTCCTCAATGTTCTCCTATACAAGCTTGGCATGAAATCCAATAATTGTATCAAAGAATGTATTTATGAAGATTCCACACTCAGATAATGGTCATTCCATCCAACTAAAAGATTACTAGTGATGTTTTCATTCAAGATTACCATCCCACTAGAATAAATCCATCAATTTATCTACATTATAATTTACATTATTAGGAACCTTAATATTATATAGTACATACATTGGGATTAATACAAGCACACTATTGATAAGAGTGATTCTACCTACACTATATAGAAATGAGTTCATAATATTTATGGTGTTCCCTATAAATTTATTTGTATCCTTATCAATGTGGTTAAGTATATGTTTTCTTGGGGAAACCAGAGCTCCAAAATATTCCATTGAAAATTACCCTCCCCTCTCTTATAATATAAAACCTCTTATTCACAATTATTCACTCATAAAAAATTTATTGGGTTATGATATCCTATAAAAAAATCACATTCTAATATCTCTCATGACATAATAGAGAATGTTTTTAAAACCATCATTGTAAAGACCTGGGTGTAATAATTAAGAGGCTTTCCAATGAAGTGGTATTGTAAATAACTTATTATTTGGTTTTATATCATCATACACCCAAAAAAAATTATTTGACCCTTATGAGATAATATCCTCAGTATATACAATATAATTAGATGTTTTTATAGATATGTAATAACATAAATTCATCTATAACCTCAATCAAATGTGAATGGAATCAATCATTCGTGTGTACAAAGGAATACTACCTCAGGAACCCATATAATTGATGTAACATCAATACCTCGATTGGAAGGTTATAATGGTGAAATTAAAGTTCATATATGATACTAATGACATATTTACCATTTTGATAAGATAAAATATAATTTTATTTTTTCATTTCCATTCAGATATTATTGATAATGCCATTATTGCATATGTGTGGAATACCACCTCCATGATGTGATTTGATTTCGTTTTAATCACCACATCACATGGATTACATATATATCTCTCCTGAAACAAGGAAAGAAATATTTTTAATATTTTTAACAATATATAAATTTAATGTAATAAATATATTATTCTAAAATGATCATTAAAAATAAGAATTGTTAGTCATGCATTTGATAGACATATAGTCTCCAATATTGTAACATAAAATATTTTTGATAAGTATATTATATGGTTTTTAGGTATAAATAATTTAAAAAAATTATATTTATTTCTAGAATACTATTCTTCATACGATGGAACAATGACCCATTTGACCTTCATCAATGTGCTGAATTCATTACGAAATTCGGAATGGAACTTCCTCAAAACACCTGACGTGGTCTAAAACAATTGAGTAATTAATGTTTTAAATAAAATTAATGAAAAAAATTATTATTAATAATTAATTAAACCTTCAAAAGGTTATAAAAAATTGTTAAATTAACATAAGTTTTCTATTTCAGATGATAATGAACAAATGTGATGATTTTAACAGAAGGTAAGAAAAAAAATAACAGAGAACTCCATTTTTAGGGTTATGATGATTTAATTTCAGAATAATGATCTCCCATGTACATATTTAAAAAATTATTTTATTAATTTATTTATATTTCCCTAAAATAAGTATAATTTTCATTTTATTGTGATTGTTTTAAATGGTTTCCAAAAACCATTTATTGAATTTTTTACTTTCCATAAAAAAGAAAAAAGGAATGTGATGTTTTAATGCATGAATTGATAATGAAATTTCTTGTAACCATAAAAATTATTTTATTTTTGGATTCCTTTAAATTAATTCATGATTTACTCAAATTAATAACCAAATCCCCTATATAGATATTTTTTTAATTAAAAATTTTTTCGAAAAGAAAATGACATTTAGATATCTAAATATATTTTTCATGATGGTTTAAAATATTTTTTAAAATGGTTTTCATAAGATATGTTCTATAAAATATATATTGATTAATTATATGGTAATTGGGAATTATATATGAGAAATGTGAGTTCCTTATATAGCATATATGATGGGATATTCCATATTATAGCTCATGAAAAATAGGTGAGACATATATAGATTATATGATGGGTGTTCCCAAATAGTGCAATAATGTATTAATTAATGTTCCTTGACATAATATGAATCATGAATGGAGTTACCAAAGAGTTTATATAATATATTTATTTGGAATTCAAATATATCTAACATGGGTTTAAAATAGGTTATTAATTAGATGATCAATGTTTCAAAAAAAGGTTTTTATGTTCATTATATGGGTTTTAATGGTATTATGTTGGAAAATTGTGATAGTGTTTTTGATGTGGAAATGATTTATTTAATATTATTAAATAACCTTGAGATAAAGGTATTCCTTTTTCTTATTTATTGTATTTCACTGAATCAATAGATTTTTTCTTCTTTTTTGTGTTCATTAATAATATTTTTATGCTCATCCTTGGTTTTTAATTTATTTTTATAGGTTTCAAGGATGTGTATGTGAAAATAAGAATTAATATTTAAAGCCATCAATATTTTTTATAAAAGGAAATAATTTTAAATTTTAAATTTTTTATATTGATTTAAAAATTATTTCAGATCAAAGTATTCCACTTTCTAAAATATGGTTTTGATTTTTAAAAGATAAGACCATATTATCTATATATATAAACCTAAAATAACCTTTTAATGAAATAATGTTAAATAAAATATAAATAAAGTATATTATGTGATTTTTATGGTCTGGTATTTATAGTTCTAATATTAGAACAATAACTATATATATCTGTTCAAAATCCAAACCGTCATGTAATAAAAAAATATTTATAAATTTTCAACACACTTATAATTCATAACCAAAAATATAATAAAACACATACTAATGAAAATCCATACCATGAATCCTTTATTTCAACATTACATTAATCATCTGACCTATGGGGATCACCACTATAGAATTTTTTATATAGCATCCAATGATGATATTATAATACAACTTCCATTAGAATTGACTACTGAAGCACCAAACCCACATTATACTATATTTATAGAGTTGTTTTTAAATATAATTCACTTGATCATTCATGATACTATCTTTATACACCAGTTTTCTTTTTTGTCCAAAACTCTAAGCCAAAATAGAAATTCCACCATCATTCAAGAAGAATATGAGAATATGAATACATAGAAGAAATTCCCCATAAAATTCTCAATAAATCCTATAATATCCTTAAAGGTTCACCTAGATGTGGTTTCAAATCATTTTACCATATTACACAAAGAAGAACTAGTTAGACTTCCTATTGTTGGCCAGTCTAAAATATTTTCTCCTTCTACAGCGAAGGCCATTGAAAATTACCTGATTATGATTCTATTAGACATAGAATTGTAGCATGTTAATTCAAACATGATCACGGAATTCAATTGATTAAGTAAGTTGAAATTACTCATTTAAATCATTATTCAACCAAAATGAGTTTTTTTGTAGCCTATCCTGAGTATTAATGCACCACCATTAGGAGAACCCTAACAATAATTTAAATTCATCTCATGAACAATGAGAAAAACAAAAATATATACAAAATCTCATCCCTGTTTACACATGGAATTCATTGAGGAATCTAGAAAACTCATATCCTTTTACTCATCAGCTTCAATATTACAAAAAATATTCCAACAACTGGTCTCACGCATTAAGGATCCCTCTCCCACTAGTGTTTTATTAGCATGATAGTAATCCTAATATACAACATTGGAGTGTCTTTATAATTTCATCACTATTCCAAATTCTAAATCTATATTAGTTAAATCCTATCTATTAGAAAAAATTATGGTCCAATGTGTCAAACCCAAGTTATTTCCATGCACCAACCAAAAATGTATCACATCACCTGTTCAAAGATCATGGAAGAATATTCATGGAATATATAAAAATTAAATCAAAAAATATATCAAATACCCCCTAAATAGAAAATTATTTACTCCCTTCCACGTGAATTTATTGGAATCAGTCCTCATAAAAAAATTTCCACTATCTTCAAATGTCATCACCTATGTGCCACTCCTCCCAATCCACCAGCTTTCATCCTAATAATCATCATCATATAATCATCCCATAGATTGGCCATTCCACCTTAAATGATCAGTATTTGATGAAAAATATACTATATAAAGTCAATTATTATTTTATTACTATCCTTGGGAGACTAGGCCCACAATAATTTCATCAAAACCATTTTTCCATGAATCACACATGGATTATTACCAATTCAAAAATCAAAAGTGGAAAAAGTGTCCAAAATGAACTTCCTTAATCTCACCTGAATGAAATTGGTGTATTCCCACAAATAACCTGGATTACAAAATCTAAATATTGATCATATGAGAAATTCATTACGAAACTAGGATGAGGCACAAAAATTATTGACTGTTCTCCTTGAAATTTTAATTCATCAGGACATCCTCAAGATTATTCATCTTCTAGATACATTCTAATCATGTGTATAAACATTTACACTTTCCATAGTAGTAAAATTTATCCAAACCAAGTGGTCCAAGAAGAAACATAGTCTTAGCGTATGAGGACATTGTCAAAACCATGACATCGAATGTTCTTAATATCCCAAGTTTCTATCCCCCAAGGTATAATTCTCATATTCCCAATGAAATTACTATTCATGTTCAACATACTCAATAAAACCAACCATTCAATGATTGAATCCCTAATGAATTTACACTTCATTATTGTCTCTACTAAAACCATAATCATGGCTCAACCGATCTAAATGGTCGCCCTCAATAATATTTGTCACTGGCTTACTATGGTATGATTTTTACCATATTGTTCATTAGGTTATCCCACTTTCCCAAAAAATGAGGACCAGGTATAAGGTAATAGGTAATGTAACTTCATCCATGTTCCCATTTCCTTATATCCAATGAAAACTAACATGCAATAATATCCACTTTAGGGTCCTTCTATCATCATTTTTCATGTATAATGTCTAATTTGAACAGTTTACTAGGAAAATTATTATCACCATTAATATTCATACAATATTGCTACCATGAGAATGAAACATCAATGGTCATCACTGTTATAACCTACATCATTATGATGGGTGGTCCGTACCAATAAGAACCGAAAAAATATTCTCTATCAATGAGAGTTTTTTTATATTATATATAGAAAAACATCATATATGTTTTTAATATTTGTTTAAATAAATGAAACCATAAGTATAAAGTTCACCATGTTCCATTATGAAATCACTCTTAGGTTCCCCATCCTCTCTATGCATCTTCACAATTTACTTCTCCTTAGTGGATTTAGTATCATCGCCAAAGAATAAAAACTACACATGAATCATCATCTTATGATTTTTGTACTACAAAAGGCCATCATGAGGTTTGGTTAAGATGATTGTATTTTCATTCTATATGGAATAACATCATATATGGAAATAAAAATATTTTAAATAGGAAATCCAAAATAAAAACCAACCCACAAGGGGTATCTTATTATGGCCTTAGTTGTACGCATTGTAGTACTAGGGTCACCACACATCCTCCACTAGATGGAATATATCGTCTTCATAATAATACAACATTGCCCCATTGAATTCAAAAGACATTATAATAGATAAAATTACATTTAAATATTATTCTAGTAGATTAATATTACACCATATAATTATAATAGAAAAAAATATTTAGATATTTTCTGAAGCATTAATTAGATAAACCTCTATTCAATGACACAATCACACAATAATAGTCCTATATGTCTTGAAAATCCCAATTCATGGAGTAATAATAAATATATAAACCTCATTCATTTACATTCAAAAATATAAATCCAAAACAAGTGAAAAATAAAGACATTATTTTTTTCACAGTTGGTGAAGTCCAACATCTGTAACATCAGAAATATAAAATATCGATACCATCCCTGGTAAAGTAGACATTCTGTCATAAAAGGTGATTATGGACCAACATACCAGTAATCATAATAGGTAATAAAAAATTATTATATCCCACTGATACATTTTACTATATATAAAGTCATGTAAAATAATATTATCTTATACCACTTTTTTACATCCCACCGCCCTAGTCCACTCATCAGCGTCAAGGATGATTGTGTCTACATAACTAAAGAATGACTCACCATCTTCCATAGAATGTAAATAATCAATGTGAGTCCAAGAAGGTACCATTTTATTACTATAAACCTTATTTTAAATTTTTCCATATTAAAATTAATATACTAGTCTTAGACATGAACCATGGTCGTCAGACCATGAAGGTAAATAAAACAACAACTAAAAATATTGAAAATGAGTGTCATGAATACATTAATTGATACCTAATAAACCACTAGGAAAATCATTTATACAATTAAATGATAAATTAATAACAGAGGAATGAAATAAAATTACAAGAGGCTCTGTATCAAACCCCAATTCTCACCTCACCCGGAACTCCAAGTCCAATATGAGATACATTTTCTCAATATTCTAATCCCAATCCCCAACACTTCCCAATCCATTAACTAGTGAGGGATTCTTGGGTTCCCATGTTTTATGAACTCTTACAAAGTGTGTGAGATAAAAAATAAGAGGGAAACTGCCATTTTTATCATTTACATAACCGAAAATGTTGTAATACAAGCATGTTACATTTATAGAAGAAATATATAAACTTCAATGAAAAATAAAAAATTAACCACAATACCTAGTTCATTATGATGATATAATGTCACTGATCACATATCAATGATAATTCAAAATTGTATCCCAATATCCCCAAGGGTATATACATATAACTTGGGCTAATCCCAGGAACCATCAATGATCCTCTATTTGGTGACCCCAATTGACCAAACCTTATTCAAGTAATGCTATAGTGTCTCTATGATTGAAAATAACCTTAGAGGAACCTCTTTGTACTTAGTAGGGATCCCATTCTCACACCTCCACCATAATTTTTAGAGGGCCCAAGGGCATCACTATGTGTCCCTCATCCAAAATAATAAATGTTAAACCCCTTGGGAGTGCCTGGGTGTTAATCACTGTTTGGAAGAAGATTGATTCATATGAGGGTTAATTTCATAGGTAGATCTACAATTATAAGGATTATTGATTCCTTGGATCCTAATGATATAAAATGGAATACCATTCTATATACTGATATCACTCACTAATGCATCCACATCACACATCTCTGGAAAAATATTATCAATTGTCCATCCACCAAATCTTACGGGGTATCATAGGAAATGGAGAAGGGTATCTAGAAGTATTAGCTGGGTTTTTCGATAACTTTTTTTGAGGATATATTCCCACCTAGAACCTCATGAATCTATTTTAACACCAATTTTACTAGGCATTCATAATGTTCAAATGGTCTCTCCATTCAAATCCTAACACCTCAAAAATTCACAATAGTATCACTGTTCCAAGGTAATCAATGGATGCTTAGAAATTTCAATATGTGTTCCTTCACCATCTCAAATACAAAATAATATAGAAAACCTCTATAAATATGCAATGAAATAAACCGTAATGAAATTAGATTTTAGTCGGTCTAGAAATCCACCACCATAGATACTTGAGATGGTTCCTAAATATATCGAGCATACTATGGTATCATACATCTAAATAGGTCATTATCAAACACTATATGAAATCAAAATAGTGCATATCATAATAGTGGATTCCCAGGAAACCTTTAAAGTCACAAATCAAATCAATAATTAAATAAAATAAAATATATTAATAGGTTGATAATCACCAAATCCCAATCATACCACCATAACCCCATTGTGAATTTCAACCAGTCAAGGTTCTAGGGTGACACTCGAAGCCATCTCTATCCAATGGTATGCACACTCGCTCAGGGTCCCCATGAACACACTAGGGAAGATGCATCCTAAATGGCATCCTAGGAATCCAGCTAGGTTTTATGTGATCACTCAATCCTCCAAATATGTCACATCCCACAAAGATAAAGTATGTGTTCATGTCCCTATGATCTATACTATATATAACTGCATTTTAACCATATAAATAGACAACGTATATCCCATATTAGGGCACAATTTCACATAGGGTTAGTCTTGACACCCCAGACATGGGATTTCAATTACCCCTTGGACCATCTAGTACCAACTTAGAACCTACCTCCAAATGGAAGGTCCCAAGAAACCTATACTAGTTCCCCTAACTAGTGTTCATTTATATATTTATAATTTCAATAATCTCTGCGAGTATCAATATTATGTGGTAGTAAATAGTTATTTCCTTAACCATTGATGGTTTTTGAATAAGTCCAGTGTGGTTTCCCTAATATGGAATTAGTGACTTGTTTGGTGAAGTGTATACTAATTTAATTAACTAATTAATTAATCAGAGAATAATTTAAATTAAATAGCATAACTCCCTCATGGGAATAATTTCATGATTAATACATCATATATACTCTAAAAATATATAGGTCTTATACAAGGACCACATACCCTATCCATGAATCATTTTATTTTAACTTTACAGATCAACCTCTCTTAACAAGACCTTTTCAAAACGTCCCATCCATCGCACATCTATTTCTGTGCCTAAATAACATCATAATATATTAAATATAATTCAATACAATAAAATTTGAAAAGTAAAATAATTTTAAACATTATACAATCTAATTTAAAATAGGTTTACATAGTAAAATATTACTAGAAATCCTCATCATGCTTGATCCATGATCAACAACCATGGGAATTTGGTTGTATACCACTTGCATCTTCTTGAGATAAGGAACTTATAAAAATCACCATGTCCATAATAATTTCAAATTAATAATAAATTGAAGATATAGAAATATAAATTACATCATGTAACATTTCCATGAAAACGGAAATTAACACTTGGCCATCATTTCGAGACGTCCCTTATGATAGTTGAGTGAAAGAACCACAACATTTTCTCATTCCACCATGTTCTAGTGTAATTGTAATCAAATAATATTTTCAAGAGGGAATAAATTATAATAAATATCATAGGTATTGGTCATCATAGGTTGAATGAAAAAAAAATTCCTTTCATTAATGATAATGTACTATTAAAATACCTCTATGGAAGGGTCTTGAAGAGGGAAGGAATATCAGAGAGTCCCACGATTGTGTGAGTGAAAATAACTAAGAGAATATATATACACCCATTACAAATTTGATGTTGAATAATATTAAATATTTACCTTTTAATTGAAATGGATATCTAGAGTATGGCCATTGTCTAGTCAGTGTCATGTACAATGGAACCTAGCCACTTTCCACCATACTGGAAAGCCATTGGACACATACTACGACCTGGAAATCCTAGATCTCTTATGAGGATCTTCCACTAATCTTTGCCACCATACAAACTCTATTAAACTTATAAAACACCCCATTTATGGAGTTCAATCCTTTATAATTCAATAACATTTCCCGAATAAAATTTATCCTTTGTAGTAATTAAGAACTCATATTTATTAAATAATTATAAATCATTTTAGATGTGAGGTATTTGGTCAAAATTCAAGAACCTTGAGACCTATATAATAACTTACACCATGCCACTCAAAAACTCTCTCCTCTTGGTGATAGTCTTTAAGAAATATGAATCCTCATAAGTGATAATGAACACTTATCATGATCACTAGAGGCCAAATGTCATCCAATCCCTTCTATCAGTGTCACTATTTTCCATTATCCATTAACCTTGTTCCATGAATTTTCAGTCATGAAAAAATATAGGAAAAACACACATCTGGAATTAATTTAAATAGACAAAAAACCTATAAAATATATTTTATATCATTAAATTGATTTTCTAAGAATCGACAAAACATTTCCATGACCCATGAAAGCATCTATCGATTCCCGAGTACCTATCACATTCCAAAAAATATTTGTAATTTATTTTTAAAAATTATAATAAATAAATTAATTAAAACAAAGTAGGAAGATCAAGGTAAAAATCACCTGAAAATATCCCCACTTAAATACCACCCAAAAATATATGTTTTAATACGTTCAAGTCCTACAATAGACACCACATTTTAATATACTATTTCATTTATAGAATATAACCATGATTTGGTGAAATCCTTAACGAAACCCCTTCCAAAACCTAACCAAAATTAGCATCAATTAATTATAAATAATAAAATATTATGGGATGAAGTATATTATTTGGAATCTTTACATGAACAAACCAAGAACCACCCCACATAAAGGGGTTGATGGAGGGTTGTGGGAGGGGATAAGTATCCTTTATTTTTTGCCATGAACACCCAAGCTTGATAAAAACCTTAGGCGTCCCACCTCAAAAGTTATAATTCACCACTATATAAAAAACACACTCTAAAATGGTTCATGGAATGACACCCTTTTTGTCGTGTGAATATGCCTAGACAGAGGAACCCTCACTCTCCCCTGATACATTCACTTTATTAAGACATTATTCATGGTATGAATGTTATTCCAAGGTCCATGATAACTTATAGAAGAGTAACCTTCATGGAATAAATGCCTCCTTTCATAGAATAAACCACCATTTTTAACAGTACTACCCTTTTATAAAAACATTTGAATCCATGAATCCCATCGATGGCCTAAACCACTCTCCCTGAATGGTCATTTACGCAGTAAATCACCTTTCATTTCATGAATTTAATTTCACTGAAATTTTAAAATTTTATCCACCCAACCACATCTAATTAACTTTTACAAACATAGGACTCTCCCTCAAGGCACTAAAAAGTGTCCAATAATACAATTAAATGATGAAAAAATATGAAAAACCCTAATTCATGTCTCGGTTATCAAAATGGTCCCCTCACAAAATGAAAAATTTCACTCTATAAAGAATTCATGAATCATAAATAGGTGAGATATTATAAACCCCCCTCTATATGGATTATCACCATCGATAAGATTCTAGTAGTTCTCTTGAAAATACCAATAAATACCTCAATATATGATTAGAATTAATATTGATTAATTATTCCTCCAAATAAAAAACAAGGTTTTGATTCACAACACTAAAAACAAATCATAGATACAGATTCATTCTCATGAAAATCTCGTGTCTAATACCCAGACCACCTCAACCATGTTCCACATGATGCTCCTGACATGGTACCATTATCACCATGTTTTATTCATTAGTATTTGTAACTATCCTCCTTGAATTCCTCCAAAAATACTTGACCTCAATTTATAACTCAACCCCAAATGTCCAACACTAATCTTGATGCCTTAACACCTGAATACCTCCCAGGTTCATCCCAAGACTGACAAAGATATAAAAACACAACTCCCAGTATTATTTCATTACTAAATACTTAACCACATAAACTAAAAACTATGTTATAATACCATAAACTATCTCACCGCCAATCCAACGAACTCTCAAGTCACCTCAATAGCATCATGAACTCCATGTTACGATACTATGTCCCACTGACACTATGACTTCATACTGAATTTTGTATTACCTAAGGAAATATATCAAGTGAGTTCATAAATTTTTCGTAAATTACAATATTAGTATGATATTTCACTAACCTACCTCGTTATTCCCTTGAGACCCATCAACCATGTGTATCTTTAACTCATGACACATGAAATGGTCTCCACCATATGTGTATCATTGTCCTCGTACCACCTAACTAAAAACATGAAATTTATCCCCTTACTCAACCCACCATTTGAAACAATAATTAGATGTGGAAAACCCATTTATATATGATTTATATCCCAAAAAACCACCTATTACTCATTCATAGATTACCATGAATCTAACCATTAAAAGCACCATCATATGGCCACACTTGTACCACTCCTTTAGTGTTGTCCCTGAATGGGTCCTAACACCATTATCACCCATCCTACCAATACGTAACATGGATATAAACCGAGGAATACCTCTACCTTGTCTATCTCATCATTATAATAAAATTTTAGCACAAATTATTTTCATACATTACATGAAAAATTGATAACATGCCCACACATATCCCATTCACCAATCCACTACTCAAAAGGGCACAGTCTGTAACCAGCCTTCACATTCCTCCACACACTGAGGAACTTCTAGAATAATTTATTCAAATTCTCACTATCTATCCAATGTAGTGTGAGCCACTATATATAGTATAAACTATTCTCTCCCACTATTCTTGTTGACCTCTCCCAACCCAAATGGTTCCTTGCTCCCACAAAAATAGATCATAAATCCCATCTCACCATTCTATGATTCATGTCCAACTAAAACTAAGTACAAGTACTTATCCCATGGACCATTCCCCCACTACATTTTAGGATGATCTAATAACTAATGGTATCTTACTCATTCCATGGCTTATTGCCTGATCACATACCAAAAAGTTATTTTTCCAAATACATGAGTGTCTAATCACACTCCCCTGATGCTACATAAAATAAAGTCCATGAAACATAGTGTTATGAATGAAATTAATCCCACCATATAATCCCAACACTATATGGTATAAGCTCCATTATCTGTACATCTGATATTCCCAATGAACTTTACATGCATTTCCTCAAATCAAACAAGTGTTATTAACTGAAAACCTTGTCCAAATAAGTATAACTACACACAAAAATTATATGGGATAAATATATAATGATTAGTTTTCAAACAATATATAACTAAACCCCATACATAAGGAATCTATTCCCCATACTCAGATCATTCATCAATTGACAAATGCATGATCTAACCCCATCATGGATCCTTATGTGTCCCTTGATGAAGGTAAATCATTTATATAACTAAATAATGTCTGGATCCTAGGTTCACATGACCTTATAATAGTGAAATAATATGCTTTACTTAACATAAATTCAACACACAAGTTATAAGTAAATCCAATAAAAAATGTTCGTGAAACCATAGGAAAAAACACCATATCATTATAAAATCAAGTAACAAATAGTAGGAATATTTTTTTGAGTCATAAATGTCAAATATGATACATTAACACATGCCTCTTACCAAAGGTATTATATAAAAAATAAAAAATAAAATCTATTTTAAAAACAATATATTTAATAAAAATTATTTATATAAAAAAACCAAGAATGATAATTATGTAACCTCGGTAAATAGGTATCCCCACCAGAATGGTGTTCATGACAAAATATTATGAGGTGAATTATAATATTTGAAACATTACTTGACTTATTAGCTACAGTATCCCAATTTAAAGATGTTAAAAATGTCTTATTATACTACAATATGGCCTAGCATTGAATGACCAACAAATTCTGAGTACTGCATAAATTGAAAATGCCTCTGAATATGGTAGAGGCTTCTACCTAGAAGCGATGGCCTAATCTAAGAATGGAGTTAATATGACCTTTAATAAAAGACAAAAATATATAATAAGTAACCAAAATCATCTATAATATAAAAATATGTTTTTTAAATATAAAATACATATAATTCTATATCAAAATTTATCATTTTCACATAGGTTCATGGTTATAAAAATATTCACTATCTACCCACTAGGCGAGTGCCATATGAAAATAAATTTGAAAAAAATACACACACTAGAACTATTTCAATCATTGGTCCTCAACACAACCCAATCTCCAAATACCATTGAGCTCCTCCAACCCAATACACTACACAATATCTGTTAATCCTAAAAGAAAATATAATGTCTACACGTGCACTGGGGTGCCCGTGCGTGGAGTGATAAATAAAACTTAGTAGGTTCTCACCATGTTCCCCAAATTTATTCTCTAATATATGTGTATGCATGGGTAAAAATAATTTGTAACACATGATCATCATATAACATATGATAACATGGACACCATGACTCCCTATAACTCAAGTCACCATGTTCCAATCAGGAAACCACAACACATGACCATACCTACTTCAGTAACATGAAAAAATTTAATTCATCATGTTATGCCATCTCTGACTTAACCATGTTCATACCCAAGGACATATGGTAGGGAACCATCCATGTTATTAATGATACTCTAAAGGGTTAGGTAAGGTATTATTACAATCATATAGAATAACCTCTTTCTATAGGATGTTTCTATGTCAATTGATAAAACATTACCTTTTAACTCAAAGTTCGGTACATCAATAACATGAATTAGAATCTATTTATGACCCCATCTCCCTCATGGTGATTATACCATCGAGTAAAACATAAAATAACAACATATAATCCATCTCACTAAGGGGTGTCCCATCATATTGATCCTCATGTCCAACTATCACATGCTTGGATTTCCCAACATACTCAAGTCAACCATCTCACTAATGGATAACCCAAACACATTTCATAGAACATCACATCCTATACCCCATAAAAATCATGGTGGTATAACCACTACCATATCATTCATGATATGAATTGAACATCCCAAATTACCTATAGACATTCCAACTAGTCTGTAGCCATTCTATCTCACTCTGTTTCATCCCAGAAATAATGAAAAATGTGGTCTCTACCTCACTCATGGTAGACCATCTAGATTTACAACACTCGTAATGGGGTTATCCGACATGTTCTATCACCCCCAAAATTATTCCTCCTATGATATGATAAAATAAATATTTGCAAAAAAAATTGGATTGTATCCCATTACACAATTGAGCAGCTCGTCAGAGGTCATTACTCATTCAAACCTATTCCCCCATCCAAGACATATTTCATCCCACCCATAAAGTCACCCACTAATGTACAGCAAACCCATCATAGTATCACCTCTTAGATACTAGGTCATTCTCATCATCTAATACTAATTCCATATACATTATCATTATTCTATCTCTGGCTATAGTGGATGATTGTCAATTCCCAAAAATACCCTATAAGTTTGTTGATTACATGTCCTAGATATTTCATCAACCCAGACATGGGTTCAATTTCTTATATACCAATTGGATTTCACAAAAATAATCACTTAGATGAAAAACCTATTTGAAAGACCTTATTTTTTCTACATGTATTATCATGCCCCCAATACACATTAATCATAAATACACACATCAGTGGGTTTGTCTCCTTTTTCTTGAGATGTGTAGTGTTCTCAACCATCGATATTCTTATAAATCTTCTCGTACCAACAAATATATCCCAAGGGAAACAATCATAGGATACCGACACAATGTATGAAACATTGTCACATACCAAATTTCATTTGTTAACTCAGTATTCACACTCTCTCCTTGACGAAATAGTCATCAGGTGATGAAAATAGACTAATTTCATAATGAACACTCATCCTGAGAGTATGAGAGCTAAATAGATAGTCACAAACCAACCTGGGTGGACACTGAACCAGTCACCCGATCCAGTCCGTGACATGGCCCGAGAGGCGTTCTCGTTCCCCATGAGCTGGAAACTAGTGTCGGGCATCAAAATTTTAATTGTTGGGAACTATTTGGCCCATGGAAAAAAATATATAAATAATGAAATAGTCGATAATCACAATACTAGCAGCGGAAAGAAAATGAAACTAAACATACCTCCACGTGACCTTTCAGGTCACTTCCCGACTAAAGGCCGACATTGTTACAATAACGAGAAACTTAGAAATGAGAACATGAGAAAAGAAACCTTCAACTAAAATTATAAAGAAAGGCGTGAGCATTAATGATTCTCTATAGGGTTTCCATGATATAACACAGAATCCAACGTCTCCATTCCCGAAACTACACATTAACGCAAGCTTGAAATACAATTATAAAAGTTGAGTTTTCACATTTGAAAATATGAAACACATTTTTTCTAATTAAAAACACAACACACGCAACATTCCGTTTTCCAAAATCATTTGTCATTTTATAAATAAAATCCAAAACAGAATATACCCATGTTCTGCTAGAGTAAAAGAACTAATAGTGAAAGATAAAAATAAACTACTGAACGGAAAGTAAACATGACTAGTGGACAGAACGTAAACAAGCTATGAAAATAATTCAAAAACCATGAGTGATCCTAAACATCCCTAAAATACCCCTGGACATACTCGGTTTAAGAACCACTTGCCGGCGTATAGTGAAGATCATAATTCTATAAACAACCAGCCGCCCTAACGGACTAATCATGTGGCAAAGCCAACCTGGAATAACAGGAAATCCATGGGGTACCAACCCGTCTAATCGGGGTTGGTCAGTCACCAGCACTCAATCTCTAAAAGATGACTAGGAACCCATGGTGTGTACAATAATAATCTGTATGTAGGAGGGCCTCACACTCATGACTCGTCTCACCACACTTTCATACCCCAAACACTAACACTCTATACTGTAACCTTTAAGGTATATCCACCCTATAGAGGTTCCCCAGTATATATAAACATATATATATTCATATAACATATCATCCAAGGTTCCAACTAGGCCTTCATGCCATGAAATCATTAAAACCATTTGATACGTTTTTCAAAATACTAAAGTTTTTATATGGTCATACAGAAATCAAAATTTATTCTTTTCAAAGAGTCAAAGAAAACATTACATTAACAATGAAAGTTCCAAATGGGCCTTCATGACGCACCCATTCAGAATCATTGTTCTAAAAACATTTAATTTACCATCCATGCACACACAATTTCCAAACAAAAACCATTCTAAAAGTTAACACAACTCCACCAATGAATTGGATGTTCCAAAAAGACTTTAAGTTTCCATGTCCAAAAACATTACCTAAAACATAAAAGAAATAAAACATTAATATTTTCAAATCCAAATGGGAAAACACTAGAGGTCACACTTCAAACCTTTCATAAAATCCAAAAAAATGTACCGAATCTAACTCAGGAGAAAGAAGTATTATGAAAACCAAGGATTTAAGGAAACACTAGTTTAAAGGTGTCATTGTAACGTGAAGTCACGTACAAGGGTGCACCAATTGCACCCATGGATGTGTCAAAATCCGATGGAATGCCTGCATTTCAAGAAAACTACCAACAATATTCACACAAAACTACCACTTTGAACTATAACTTACCTCCCACTTTATTTGAAAAGATCTCACACCACCACATTAAAAACAAAAGACCCCATTTTTATTCTAACACCTTAACAGTATTAGAAAGTTATACCAATAACAAGATTATAGGTCCAACCATGTTTTCAAATAACTAATGCTAACAGACAACACAATCGAGGCTATTCATTTCATAAAAACTCTCATTTCTAATTTGAAAACTACAGTATTTTATCAAATGTATCATGTGCACATAAACATTATCCCAATAAAATATTAAGCTTTAATGTTTTATTGTTTTTCTTATCAAATTGTATTAACACGAAAAGAATCTCCCCAAAAAAATAGTCATAAACAATATCAATAAAGGATTTGGTACATAATCAAATAACTGCAGACTCGAACCAGGAATTGGCTCAAAACATGCTTTTGACTAGTTTTAAAATTTTAAAAACACTGTATTTGGAGAATTATAGATATATCAAAGCTGTGAATCAAATAAAATAAAATTATTGAAACAACCAAGCATCAATTAGACAACAAAAATGAAAACCATGGAATTACCTACCTCAACCCAAGAGCAGATGCGAAGGAACCTCAACGGAAGTATAACAATCCCTCATGGACTAACAGCACCCACTGAACAACAATAAAAACACACAACCTATGACAGTATTAGAATTTTACCAAAAATGAGGGACACAGTCATGCTAGAGTAGGGAATAGGCACCGCGCAGGGGTTTGGTTGCATTGTTGGTTGAAACAAGGGGGTAGGGTGGTCGGGTCATCGGAGATGGCCTGCCCAGAGTGCAGGACATGAGAAATGGCCTAGATGGAGGTAGGGTAAGGTTGAGGCTAGTTGGATAAAGCAGGCCAGATGAAAGGGGCTAATCCAGTGGTGAGCTGGGTTGTCAGCTAGATGCAATTGTCCGGTTGGTTGGCTGGGTGAGGCATTGGTGGTTGTTGGGGTGGGTCTCCCAGAGTCGGGAGTGCGGGTTGCAGATGGCACGCAGGGGAGGATCCAGAATGACGAAAGGTGGGGAGAGATGGGCTGGGGTCCAAAGAGGATGAGGCTAGTGAAGCAGGAGAGCATGAGGGAGCAAGTTGGAGTACTGGGTGGATTCCTGGAGCATGCTGGCGACAGAATAGGGTGAGTTGGGGCCGGCTGGGTTGTGGTGTCGTGTGATGCGGGTGGAGGCCGCAGGTGCGACGTGGAGGGGGCACAGGGGATGTGATCAGGGGAGACCCGGGGATGGTGTGGGGGGAATCGCCTGTGGTGCGACACACAGGCTGGGATGGGGGAGCTGAGGCCGGCTAAGGGGAGAAGATAGGGGGTCTTGGGCAGGGGAGAACGGGGAATGGGGGTTACGGCCCGCGGCCCGAAATAGGCAGAAGTGGGGGTATTAGGGTTTCACTTTTTCTCACTTCATTATAATGATAATAATAATAATTATTATAAAAATACATGAAATAATAGTAAAATTAATAAAAACTAACATAATTATAATAAAATTTATAATAGAAATAATATTAACAACATGATAATCATAAGAAAATAATAATAATATATTATTATTAATATTTATATTAATGATATTAATGATAATAACAATACCAGAATAAAAATATTAATAATAATACAAATAATAATAATAATAATAATGATAATGATAATAACAACACAATATTATTATTATCAACAAATATTATTTTTAAAACATAATCCATTTAATTATCAAAATATGAAAATCGAGTACTCGTACGCTCATCGCACGGATTAAAAAACATGCACTCCAATTGTATTCCTCAACACTGTCTTCTCGGGCACTTGACCACGCACCTAGGGTGACCTAATGGTAATTTCTAACCATGTGATGCCCATTCATGTGTCTGGAACCCAACATAATCATCAAACGTCATAAATTTTTAAACCGGGACCCAGCCCCATCCTTGACAAGAGAATGCATAGCCCAGAAATAATAAAATAAAAATAAATCATAAAGTCGGGGTGTGACAATTCTTCCAACCACAGACACTTTCTACCCTAGAAATTTACCCAGCTAAATAGTAGACAAAACAAGAGACCGTGCCAATTGAAACCTAAATAAACCAGAACACAAGAGAATGGGAGAACATGAGAGGGTTCTCCCCACCACAAGAGCTCAACTAGTGCATAAATCTAACACCCAAACACACAACTCCAGGAAGGGGGAGGGGGCGATGTGGTAACTCCAAATTGATCCAAACTAACTCCTATAACACAAGCGAACCACACCATAGCAGAAACATGGAACTCTCAACCCGAACCAGAAACCCCCAACACTAGGACCAAAAACCTTCGAGAAGAACATGATCCCAATAGTGAACCCAAGTATCACTACAAGCTTTAACTCATTCACATGCACGTACATCTCCAAATGAACACCGCTAAACCAAGATCAACCAAGACAAGGGCCAAACATCTTTTAAGAAAAATGAACGATTCAAAAAACCATAATCAGACAAACATACTATTCAATTACAACATAACATGTCTACTATAACTCCACGATGAAAGAATGAACTTATAAAAAACATCAAAACTTTAACAGTAAAAAAATGAAAATGAAAATACTTTAAATGTTCTACTTTAAACATGGAACACAATACTCGGACCATGGCTTCACACCCCTGGAAACTTCTAACTGAGCACAATCTTCACCCCAAGTCTTGTGGTTGGGGCTCTGATGGCTAAAGCATCTCCTGCATCATAGTCAAGTTTTGATATTCCTCTGGTCACAATGTATTCATCAGGAAATGCTTCATGAAAAAACATTTCTATGTGACATAAATAGCCACAATGACGACACGTATTCCGATGGATGCAACATGATGGCCTCACGTGCCTGAACCGGCCATACTGGTGGCACACCACTGAACAGTCCGATGAACTAGAATCTAGAACCACTGTAGATGACTCTTGATAAACAGGTCCCTTTGTAACACCCTGCTCGCCAGATGGGGATCCTCCATGAGTAACTGGATTTGATGAATTTCCAAGAACCTGTGCTACGGAGACCAAGTCAGCTAGGTACACTTCATCCACCAGCTTCTCGAAATGATGGTCTTTAGAAAGGCGAACCTGATACATGATCTATGGGTGAAGACCCCAAATGAAGAGTGAAGTCATTATCACATACTGTAATGTTACATCCAGAGAAAAGGACCCAAACTCCTTGAAATGGTTATCATATTCACTAACCATCTATTGGCCTTGTTGAATACACACGAACTCTTCCCTTTTCTTCATCTTTACATCTTCAATTATAAACCACCAGATGAAGAAGGATTTAAAGACATCCCACATCATCCCAACTTGCAATGAGAGTGGGGAAACCAAATCTCATTCAGCCAGAGATGGACCTTCAAATAGACCCAAAATAGCACACACTCTGATAACATCAGGAGTTACCAAAACCCTAAAGACACGCTCGACCCCTTTAACCCATTCTATTACTCCTAATGGACCACGATAACCAGGAAGGATAGGCAACACAAAAGATTTGCCAAAAATAGGGCATGATGTATTAGAAACCTTGGGGACCATCTTGGGAAATAGTTTCTTGATCAATAATTAAAACACAGAACCCAAACAAAAATCAAGACAAAGCAACACCAAAGAAATCACCTTCTTCCAAAACAACCTGCTCAAAATAAAAGAAAATATAAAAAAAATTACCTTTTTCATTTTATGTTTCAAAAACACCTTCTTTCAAGCCCACTTTCCAAATATGAAGCCCAATTTTCAAACCAAATTCAATTTCAAAAAATTATTCTCCTTTTTTAAAAACACTTTAGATAAAAACATGGTCAATCCTTTAATTTCCTATGAACACCCCAGTAATCCCATGAAATGTTGCACTTGTCTTCATCTGCTTCCATCCATACGCACCAACACGCACATCCCATGCATTCTATAACATGTGCAAATGTTCATAAAAAGTACCCAAGGTTTCACCGAAACCATATCTCTACCAGTTCCAAGCAAACATTGGATTTTTAGACCAAGATATTTCAGTTTTAAAAAATCTATTTCACAAATTTAAATCCATTTAAAATAAATCATTCTCAGTTCAAAACCCATTTTTCATTTTCACTAATGATCATAAACCAACCATAACCAAGGTGATCCATAACTTGCATAAAATCACCAAAGGGAAGGACTAGTAGTTAGGCTTAACCTAGAGACATGGTAGTAGGCCATGTCCAAAGCAAGCGTCAACGACTTGGGGGAACATAAACCATGTATCCGGACTTCACATGGGTCACTACTCTATGTAAAATCACAATGTAAATTCAGTTTTCCACCATTTTCATCCCTCATTCCATAATAAATAAGAATGAGAAGAGAACTCAATTCCCATATTACCCCTAGGGACTCGAGGTTCGGAATGGGAGAGCGTTCATGACGTCCTTCCCATACATACCTCTCAAGTCCTGACATTCCTAATCTCCATCTACCAAACACCCCAAATAACAATGGTCTGCTCTGATACCATTTTTTCATGAACCAGCCCGGGTCAACCATGAACCGGTCACCCGAGCCGGTCTGCGACATGGCCTGAGGGGCATTTCTGATCCCCACGGACTGGAAACTAATGTCGGGCATCAAAATTTTAATCGTTGGAAATGATTTGTCCCATGGAGAAAAAACCTATAAATAAAAAAACAATCAATAAAAATAATACTAGAAGTGGAAAGAAAATAATGCTAAACATACCTCCACGTGAACTTTCCGATACCCTCCTGACCAAAGTCCAAATTTTCTTTATCAACAAGAAACTCAGCCATGAAAACATGATCAAGGAAACCTGTAATTAAAATGAAAAAGATAGGTGTGTGAATTAAAGATACTGATTAGGGTTTCCATGATAAACCACAGAATACAAAATCTCCTTTCCTGAAACAATCCATTAACGCATGTTTGAAATACAATTATAAATGTAGGGTTTTCACATTTGAAAATACCCAACACATTTTTCCCATCTAAAAACCCAACACACACTACATAACATTTCCCAAAATCATTTTTCATTTTATTAATAAAATCCAAAACAGTATAAAACCATGTTGTGCTAGAGTGAAATGAGTAACAGTGAATGCTGAAAAAAAGTATTGCATGGAAAGTAAACAAAACCAGTGCATAGAAGGTAAACAAGCAATGAAAATATTTCAGTAACCATGGGTGATCCTAAACATACCTAGAGTACCCCAAGAAGTACTCGGTTTCGGAACTACCTTACAGTGTATAGTGATGCTCCTAAGTCTATAATCAACTGGCTTCCCTAACTTACCAATCCAATGGAAAATCCTGTCTTCCCTAACATCAAATCAAGATGGGTACCAACCCATCTAATTGGGTTTGGTCAGCAACCATGAAATGATATCTAAAAGATTCCTTGGAACCCATGGTGGTAACAATATTTATGTGTAAGCAGGAGGCCCTCGGACGCGTGACTCATCTCAGTGCACTTGCATACCCCAAAAACGGACACTCCATTCGATAACCCATAAGGGATATCCCCCGTGTAGAGGTTCCCTAGTATATATATACATATATATACATATAACATATCATCAACAGTTCCAACCAGGCCTTCATGCCATGAAATCATTAAAACCATTTGATACCTTTTTCAAAATACTAATGTTTTTATATGGTAATATAGTAATGAGAAAATTGTCATTTTAAAGAGTCAACGCAAACATTACAATAATGCTAAAAGTTCCAAACAGACCTTCACTAAAAACCCATGTCGTAATCATTGTTCAAAAAACATTTAATGTGCCAACCAGACAAACACAATTTCCAAACACAACCCATTAAAAAAGTTTACACAACTCCTGCCTTGAATTGGAAGTGCAAAACGGGCATTTAAGTTTTCATTTCCAAAAACATTAACAAAAACATTACAAAAATACAAATTTTATATTTTCAATGCCAAAATGGTACACCGTTGATATCACACTACAATACTTTCACAAAATCCACTCAAAGGACCAAATCCTTCTCAGGAGACAAAAAAACATTTAGAAAACCAAGGTTTTATTGAAAAACATGTTTAAAGGAGTCATTGTCACATGAAGCCACGTCCATGGGTGCACTGAGTGCACCCATGGATGTGACAACAACCAATGGAATTCCTTCCTTTCAAGAAAAAAAACAACTCTTTTCCAACAGAACTACCACTTTGAACTAAAACCAACCACACACATTATTTTAAAAGAACTCACACCACCACATTAAAAACAAAAGATACCCCTTTTTATTTTAACATCATAACACTATTACCAAGTTATACCAACACCAAGATTATAAACCCAACTATGTTTTCAAATAACCAATGTCGACACACAATACAATCAAGGAAATACATTTCATAAAAATCCTAAATTTCACTTTGAAAACTATAGTATTTTATCATATGTGTCAAGTGCACATAAACATTATCATAATCAAATATTAACCCTCAAATTATTATTTTGTTCTTATCAAACTGTATTAGAACAAAAAGAAATTCCCCAAAAAAATATCCACAAACAATATCGAAACAGTATTTGGCACATAATCAAATAAATGCAGACTCGAACCCAAAATTACCTCAAAACCTACTTTTTACTAATTAAAAAAATTAAAAAACACTATATATGGTGCATTATTGATATATCAAATATGATAATCACATAAAAAATTATCAAAACACCCAAGAATCAATTAGACTGCGGAAAGGAACCCCATTAAATTACCTAATTCAACCCAAGAGAGGGCATGACATAACCTCAACAAAATAATAACAATCCCTCACGGAAAAACCGTGTCCGCTGAACAATGATAAAAACACACAACCCATGATAGTATTAGGATTTATCTAAATTAAATAAAAACACCAAGATGGAATGAAGGGAAAATAAATAAATAAATAAATAAATAAAAAGTATATATATATATATAAATGAATAAAAGGATAAATAAATAAATAAATAAGTGAATAAGAAAAAGATACCAGATGATGAGGTGGTTACCATAAAAGAGGGATGCAGTCATGTCAGATTAGGGCAGAGGCGTTGCGTAGGGGTTCAGTTGTTCTACTGGTCGAAACCAAGAGGTCATGGTGGTTGGGTCACTAGAGACGGCATGGCCAGTGTGCAGGACACCAGAAATAGTCGTGCCAGAGTTGGAACAAGGGTGAGGCTGGCTCGATGGAGCAGGCCAGATGAAAGGGGCTGAGTTAGGGGTCAGGTGGGCTATCGGGTGGAGGCAGAGGACCGGTTGGTCAGCTGGGCGAGGAACGAGTGGCCGCTGGGGCCTGTCGGCAGGCCAGGACCATGGGGTGTGAATAGCACGCAGGGGAGGAGCCGGAATGGCGGCAAGTGGGGAGATATGGGCAGGGGTCTAGTGAGGGTGAGGCCGACATAGTAGGAGAGCAGTAGCGAGAAAGGAGGAGTGTGTGGTGGCCTGATAGAGTGCATCGGTGTGTGAAGTGGGTGAGGCAAGGTCGGCTGGTTCAGTGTGTTTGGTTCTGCGGGTGGAGGCCAGAGGTGTAGCGTGGAGGGGGCGCGTGGGATGTGAGCAGGGGAGACACCTGGAAGGTGAAGGGGGAAGCGCCTGGGGTGCAGCGCACATGACAGGATGGCAGATCTGAGGCCAGCTAAGGGGAGATGATTGGGGGCTCCCTTAGAGAAAAACGAGGTGGGGGTTGTGGCCCGCGACACGAAATACGCAGAAGGGGGGGGGGTCGGGTATTAGGGTTAGAGTTTTCTTTCACTTCATTGTAATAATAATAATAATACAAGAAATAATAGAAAAATTAATAATAATAAAGATAATTATAAAAATTTTATAATAAAGATAACAATAATAATAATACGATAATCATAAAAAAATAATTATAATAATATTAGTAATATTAAAAATATTAATGATAATAACATTACCATAATAATAATAATAATTATTATTATTATTATTATTATTATTATTATGATAATAACAACATAATATTATTATTATTAACAAATATTATTTTTAAAACATAATCCATTTAATTATCAAATTATGAAAATCGGGTACCCGCACGCTCATCGTAAGGATTAAATAAACGCACAAGCAAATTGTGCGCCCCAACATAGTCTGCTTGGGCGCCCACTCAAGCACCTAGGGTGACAACACAATCATTGCAAACCATGCGGTGCATGTGCATGGCTCTAGAACCCACAAAAAACATTAAACATCCGAAATTTTTAAACCGGGACCCAACCTGATCCTTAACGTGAGAATGTGGAGCCCATAAATAATAAAATAAAAATTAATTAGAATGTCGGGGTGTGACATACATCCTATCTCTTTTACCCTTGTTTTCCTTAGTCCCAATACATCTAACCATCCCATTCTTAAGAATGAAGTAAATATTTCATGTATAAGCACAAGTATATATTTGTTTTAAAGGGACCATCTATCTCTAAAAGTTTATTCCAAACATCAAAAAGTCCCATCATGAATAAGGTAAGATCATTCATGACACATCCAAGATTACCTCAAATTTGGAGCACCAATATCACATAGATAAAAATATATATTTGAGTAAAAAAAATTATATTTTTTATTTATTTAAATTCAATGAGTCATATCGATTAAAAATGAAATAGGAATCTTCATCAAATTAAAACATCCTAAAATAGTAGGCATTCATCCTTTAAGGTCCTTCTATAAACACTATATATTAATGTATCATCAAATATAGAATATTTCACCTTGTACTAGGAATCATTTACCCAAACCCTATCCAAAAAAATTAAAATTATATTTCTTGAAAGAGAAATAATAACTGGAAAAGGGATGATGGATGTTACTAGGAATAAAAACTAAAACACACCCAGAACCATCTCCCCTCCATTTGGATCTATAAAGGGATATGGGGGAGAACCATCCATGAATGGAATCACTCAATTACAAAACACCCAAAAACCCCATGTTATACCTAATTTAAAAGGATGGAACATCCCCATAACAAAAAACACACACCCAACCATGGTTCATATAGTGACCCCCAATTTTAAGATAGAAACACCCCTAAGTCGAGTCACCTACATATTACAATGTTACTTTTATGTCATGAAACCATGATTTATGATGTGAATGAAACATATAGGTCTATATTATCCAATGAAATGGTAACTTTCATTGTGTTAATTCCCCATTCATGACAATAACATCCATGGTTAAGCATACTAACCTTATCTGAAGACCACTCAGGCCATATAAATCATTTTTACCCAGAGCCTCATCCGATGAATAATCATCCAAGGTGTAAAAAATAATTCACATAATTAATGAGCTACAACTTCTATTTTTACCAGTTGATCCACGTAAACATAATCAGACACATTCTTGAACATCGGTGGCACCAACTAGGCTACAATTTATTAATTAAATCACTATTTAGGTTTATCCAAATAGTCAGTATAAAAATATGAGTCCTGATTCTAAAAATTAACCCATAAATAGATAGAAATTTATAATTATTCAATAATTCACATACAATAATGATGTAGGTAATTTCATTGGTGATCATTTCTGTAGTTTCAGCTTAAAAATATGAGATATGTCTTTTCATATGAGGAGTATGACATGTGGGCCTTTGAATGAGATTGATTAAAAAATTGAAATCCATAACTATATAGTAGATATGATGTTCATATCCATATAGTGAGTGTTATGGGATGATATTATCAATAAAAATGAATAATACATGATATATTCATGAACCTGGTTAGTATATACTCGAATATTTCGGAATATATGTATGTTTTCTCATACATACATACAATGTGTCCCATATCTACTGAATGTCTTTGGAAAATGGATCATAAAAAAGATGATTTTTATGATTTAACTAGTGTACATGGGTAAATAGATTCATTTTTATGGATATAATTTTAGATATCGTTTTAGAATTAGCATTAGTAATTATTCACAAGAGTTCACTCATTCCCTAAATTTATAGATTCAATGATTTATATTTCTTTTCAATTATTTAGTGGAACATGGAGTTATATTTTTTTTAATAATTTGGAATTCAATTTAGATCCATGAGAATATATTATTGTGTATTAGAGTTTTATAAAATGGTGTTTTGGATTTTCATTCATTCGGAATTGAATATAATGTAATACACAGTGAAGTTAATTATGTATTTCAAAAAGTGTTTTTGATAATATTCAAAATGTTTTTTAGATTTGTTTTCATATGTTATTTTTTTGAATCAATATAAGTTGTAATGGTGTGATATCTAATAATATTTTGTGAATGTGGGATATTAAGGGATATTTAACCTAAATCCCATAAAAATGTTGTGTTATAGATATATCATATGTGGTCACCCAGTTTACATCATAAGGAATGAAATAGTGATGTAATTTTAGTACTTTATTCTCATCATATTTTTTGATAGGGACATTTCATATGGTAGTACTATGATTTATTTAGGTTCTATGATGTTTTTTATTAAAAATAAGATTAATCGTGCACATGATATATGATTAATACATGATATTTAATAATTTTAAATTTAATAGAGGAGAGATTCATTCATATTAAGAATACATAAGTAAAGGAATTCATTTTTTCAACCATTATTATTTGTGAATAAATAAATTAAGATTTAAGAGAAACCTCATGGGCCTTATAATGGTGTTTTATACCTTATAAATGTGTGTTTTAAAGACCCAAAGTTACTTGGTCAGTTTTCTTCCTCAACCAAGATCTCATCTTGTTCCACATTTACCATATAAGATATAATATTATCATAAGCTGAATAGGGTTCCTTCTGATGTGATGATTGATTCATTATCAAATAATGGATACATAAAAGAGGAGATATGTACTTTGGATACTTTATTTAACATTATCATTCCCATATTATGAAGTTGGACTCAATAGTTGTACAGTGTAAGGTACAAAAACACATTTTTTATTCAATATATATTTTATATTATATTTGGTTTTATTTTATGGTTCACAATGGTTATTAATTTATTGGTTTATAATTAATTTCTAATACCCTTTATAAGTGATATAAGATCCTTTGAAAACAAAAAAAATAGACCAGGGCATGGTGGGTGTCACAATATCATAGTTATTTTCATGGTTATTATAACATTTTATGATAACCTATGGTTTGTCAATTATATCCTATTAGTAGCTATCACATTTGAGTTATAATCATCATATTACGGTGATTAATAGAACATGATTGTCTATAAAAATAATTTAAAAATTAAATGGTTATTATATGAATTTGGGTGAATGTAAAAAGGAGTTGTAACATCTGGGAATTTTTGAAACAACTACTGGGGATGGTCTAAATATTAGTTCCAAAGAGGAATTTGGATTGTTATATAAATTGGATTGATCCAAAAAACATGTTTTTCAATCCTTGACATAATAAATACCTATAATATTTATCTACTTATCTCATATTTCTCCCAACCTTTTAAACTAGGTTCTGGTTCGTTACGATGCCAAGAGTGATCTATCCCATGAATTTGGTGATTTCCACCTTTAAAATGATGTATTAATATGTTTATTATATTAATTGAAAAATATATATATATTTTAATATCTTAATAGTGTTTTTGAGTTATTCATATATTATTTTATATTTGTTAAATGAATCACTAAAAACCTTAAATTCTTTTAGTAAATATTTAGAAAAGTGGTGATGTGGTAGTGATAATTCCATGGGGTGGTTTTTTAGATTGAGAATATGGATATGTGATTATGGTATCTAGGAAATTATATGTTATTTTTTTCATTGTGCTTTTCTTATGAGATGATGTGATAGTTTCATGTTTGTGGAAACGATGTGGGTAGGTTTTTTTGGTTTGGCATGGTATGTTGGTGTAATTATGATGTGGTTATGTTGTTGTTTTATGTGGATTTTGAATGAATAGAGGAAAAATGATGGATACCATAAGAAAATGAGGGAAACTAATCGATTGTTAAGTGGTTCTTTGGTAATTATATCAATATATTTTTATAATTACTATATTACACTACTTGTATATAAATTTGGGGAGTAACGATTGTGTATTTGGGATGATACTTTATGTGGTATAAGTAAAAAATGATGGTAGTATTGATTATTATTTAATTATTTAGTATGTTTCTTACAAATTTCCATGACAGTTTTTGGGGAGAATCCTATTTAGTATTCCTTTATTCAAACTCATACTTCTATATATTTATTTTCATATTTATAGGGAGAAGTTGGTGATTCAGATTAGCATTCAGAAATCGTGGACTACCAATTTACTAAATTTAGAGTTGATGTCATAGGTTTTGTTTGAGTTTAGTAATTAATTTAAAGATCATGTCTTTATTTCTATAAAAAATGACATGCATTTATATCAATATATGGATTTTATATTTTTTTATTTATATAGTTCAATTTTATTGGTGGTTGATTTATATCATTCCCAAGAAATTATAGGGAAATCCAAGACAGGTTGTGTGTTTTAATCCCTCATCAATTTTCCATATCCAATAATTTAATGATAGTGTTATTTGGGGGTGACTCTTGTATTCATTAACAATATATGAGGGGTTTAGTAAAAATTTTCTTTGATTGATATAGTGATCTTTTATATGATTTAAATTTATCACTTGGAGAAGAAAATATGAGGTGTTTATCACCATGAGTGACATAAATATGTAACATCATATGATATGTATATTATATGAAAATTAATGTAAATCCATATTTATTCATCAATGTGAAGAAATCTAATATTCATATTATTATCATGAAAATATATTTATTAGATGAAAATAACTTTTAATTGATACATATTCATATATACTTTATCAATGTGATCATATAATTAATGTTATTAACATTGTAACATATGATTTTTACTCTCTTGAACCTTTGATAATCCAAAATAAAAAAATAAAGGGGAAAATAAGTGGTTATTTACATAATTTTTGTATTGTTTTGAAACTCAAGATCATTTCTTTTTTATCCTCCTTTAACACTAATTCATTATCATGTCAGGAAGTGTGAAAAATATTAAAAAGAAATGTTCTTTGTGATTTAAATAATATGTGGATACATTATAAATTTAAAATGGATTAAATTTATATTGATAAAAAATTGATTTATTGGAGATTTCAGTGAGTGAAAATATTATTTAAGGTAAATATTAAACAAAACGTGCTCAAAATCCACATATGGGGATGAGTTCATGACATATGAATCATTTTGGAAATATGATGGTTTTGTGGAGGATGTTAGAGAACTACAAAAGGTAATATTATGATAATAAGGTGGCATTTCATGAAATGTATGTTCCAACCTCTATTGTTCCTATAAATACCTCCTTCATCCTTCATATATCGGGACCATAACCATTGGACAACCATCAAAAGATCTGAATTAGTGAAACATCATCCTTCGTGAGTTAAAGAAAAAATATATTCCTATAGGTAACCATATTTTGAAAACATCCCCCCACTAGTAACCAAGAACATAATACCATGGTAGAGATTAACTTCATGTTTAATCATTCCCTTCATGTTGGTGGAAAATTATTTATGTACCATAGGGTCCTTTGAGAACATTATTTTTTAAGAAACCCACTCAATGATAATTGTTACACAATCCTTATGTAGTTCATCTGTGTTTCACTGTGGACATATCCTTGTGGTTCCTAAATTCATGAACCCACTATTCTTCAGGAAACTGTCCTATATGACCCCATTGTGATACATCATTTTAGAATAAATAGATTCATTAAAATCAGTTTCCCTAGGACTTGTTCCTATCCATGTTGGGTTCACTCAATCTGTGATTATCATCTCACCCTGTATCATCAGTCCTAGTGTTTGAAACCTTATTTCCATTAATATATAGTAAACTGTTGGCATCTCTTTCTCAAAATAATAAGAAACATAATATTGGTACACATGCTTGGAACCAAATCCTAACATTTTCTATGCATGTCTCTATCTAATTTCACATAATTGACAGTCATTCAAGTCAATGTGGTCAAATAATCAAGGGAAACCACATTATTTACCCATTAATGATGGATAGGTTTATGTCTATATCTTCTCCATACATAATTGCAAATGGGTGGGTCCTAGTGTAGCGCTATCCATGTCTAATTTAGAAGAAATTAAATAGAATTGCTAAAATTTCAAGTCGATTTATGTTAAACTGTACAAAAATGTACTTACCATATGATGGTAAACTATATCCCTACCCTATGTGATAAACAAATGATATCCTATTTGAGAATCCGATATCCCCCAATACATTAGGTAGCCTACATTCATAATCACCATGATCCATTCATGAGATTTGATTATGTATCACATGTTGATAATCTACATGGACTAGTACTATCACATGTCCTCAAACAATACACTAAAATTGCATGGGTTATGATCAATATCATCTAATTGGATACATTGTATGCCTCTCTAATGTTCAATTTCGACATCCTAAGAGGATCAGATATTTTTCTATCCTCCCCCTGGTAGGAGACAACCCCAAAGTGGTATCACCACCTTGGACTCACTCAAGCACTTACCATCCAATCATATGATCTCTAATAGACATCAACATATCCATTTTCTACTAGGAAATATCCATCCCAATAGTTGAGAATTATACATGGGAAATGTTACCAAAATATTGTAAACATGTGACCATATCCCATAAGACTATAATCAAATGACCATGTCCCCACGTCACTATAATCTCATGACCATGTCACCACAGTCAATAATCCAATGACTGTGGCCCCACATGATTCTAAATGTATGAATGTGTCCCCAGAAGACCTTAAATATATACCCTTATATAATACCTCATAATATCTACCACATGGAATGAATATGAGATTTATGAGGAGACAAGCCTTATATCCCTTACATACCTTGCTAATGTTTCAATGTAAAAAAGTAAATACCTTAATATTTACAATATGATTCCACATGCATGAGATGCACTAAAATCCGATGTAGGAAAAATTTTATCGATTCAAAAAGCACCCAACATCCATAGATTTCTAGTCATGCCCGAACTCACTATCATCTATAACCAAATATATCTTACCTTTTTCAAAATAATTATATGTAACTAAATGATGTACACTTCATGATTTCATCAGTAATGAGATTAAAAAAATTACTCAAATCTATGAGGGAGACCTTAACATAGAAATTATCTCCATGGAGGAATCAATGTAATAAGAAACCAACAACCTAATCATCTTTTTTCTGATCAAGGAGATGACACCATAAACCTTAGTGGTAATTCCTCCCACCTTTGGAAATAAATGATGTGTGGAAAACATATTAGAAGTTCTATTATTAGTCAAAATATTTTAACAACTCTAGAAGGGATAATTAATGAACACCTGATGTTCTCCCTAATAGAAGAATTATATAAAATGTAACCTGATGTGAAGCACTTATAATAAAATTGTGAGATGATGGTTAATATTGGAAACCACAAATTATGGAAATCACTAGATCTGAACTTTTCTAGAATCAGTATTCACTAAAAATAAAAGTGGTTCTGTCATGATTTTTTTAACATGTAACTTGGTGAAATATCAAATTATTTATAATCTTGGATCATAGACATCGTCAACATGGAACCTTCATCCAACTTGGTAGAATGGATAATTATAGTAACATTGTACATCTCCTTCATCAGAAATTTACTCATGGTAGACTTTATATATCCAATAGGAATAAAGTAGTATCAAGTTATCAATAACCCACCACCAATTTGCATGAGATAAGAATATCAAAAAGTAAAACAATCTCTCCAAAAAACACTGTTGCAATGGTGGAAACCACTCCCATAACACTCAATATTAATCATACTATATACCCCTAGGATCTCATCTATGGGAGGGTCATAAATTCTAGGTTTCATTATTATAAGTAGAAATGGGCCATATAAACCAATGAAATTGATCGATGAGACAAATTAAAAATGACACAACACCGATTTTTCTGTCCTCAAGGGATACAAAAGCAAAAATCTCCCCAAAAAAAGTATAGAAACTATTTTTGGGATCCGCTCATTGGAATGTTCCAATATTTTTCCCTACTCCATGGAGGTGGAGGATGTTCGGTTCATGCCTTTAGTGACCAATTCCCGTGATCTTCCCATGATGGCTCCCACCTATCCACTCTGATAATTTCAACCATCTTCATATGCCAATGTGTAGGTCGTCCAATACATATTCATGTAACCATAGTCTAAAATGCTTATAAATGAATCTAGGTACATTCCACAGACCCGGTTAAATAGGAAACATCAACAATAGCACCATATTCCCCTACTACTACATGATCTCTTACACGTTCTCTCAAAACATTTGTTTGAGGGTCACATATTCACCCGATTGGGGTTGAGAGTCCAACAACCAACTATAATGGTTCATTTTTCTATAAAAATCATTGGATCCACTAGAATTTGTATTGGGTATTCCCATTCTGAAAAATTCTAGATTGGAGGTTCTCCCTGCAACACCACTAACAGAAACAATGGTCCGCCATGCCAATATCTTCCCCTTCCCTAAATATTTGTACAATGGGTGGAGGGAAGACATCAATTATAGGTAGGGTGTACCCATGAAACCATGTATAGTGAATTTACATGAAATAGCATGACCCCTATAGGCTCACACTTGAGGAACACCCCCCACCTACTAAGGTAGGAATGAATAAAGAATCATGTCACTATCTACCTATCAGAGTATAAGGTGAAAGATGAATCGATGTAATCATATCCAGCCTCACCACCATAGATAGTGGAAATATCCAATTGATTATGATTATCCATACATAAATCCACTCTCCATAGGTTCACCAAATACATATGTAGGTACATGAATGTGGAGGATGTATTATATTCTTTCCCCAGACCCTTTGTGTTATTTTCACTACCATCGTGGGAATCCCTCCCCAATTCCTCTAATTTGGATGTAGTTTTTATGTTAACGTATATACTAGAACCATAATATGAGAGTTGCCATTTATTGGTTTTATAGGGAAGATAATCATCCTATTAAACTAGAGGCAATAGATATTCCATTATATACATACATAGTTTTGAATGTTTCCCTAATTACATAAGACACTATGACATTACATCGACATTTGGCCCCTATGAAGACCCATTTTCTATAATATCAACAAAATTGTATGTTTATGTCACTACATACCATATTCTCCTGATAATAACTATTTAAATTTGGGTGTGATCAAGAACCTGACTACCCACAAAAAATATGTAGAAGGAAGACATATAGGATATCATGGCCTTCAATCCACTGTTAGTTTTGTTCTATCCACCCAATAATCTACAAATAACTATTTGAAAGATCCACATTACTACCAGAAAAGTTATATATGGTAAATTCTCAACTACCTATTATAACCCCATTTGGATTATCCAAGAATCCATGAGAATCTTAATGCAATCCATTAGTTGTTCTAGAAGATTTACATTACCACACTCTCAATTGATCAATTCCCAGAATAATATGGATATCATATGAGTTATCTATGCAGCATCTTAATAATCCCCATTGTACAACAATGGGGAATACATGATGTATCTAACCATCTAGATATTAGAGTATTGGGGTTGTACACTACCTCTCTTTTAGTACCCTTACAAGACAACAATGGGATCACTCAGCTGGCCATCCCACAAATGGATGACTTTCTCCTCCAACCACTACCACCATGAACATCCTAATGATCAATGCCATATATGATCAGGGAAACAGGGATTCTGACTTGGGTAATGCTATAAAATGCCAACCCTATGGGAAGAGATAATATTAGGAATATATTACAATGTGTGTCTGCACTATATATCATATACAAACATTGAGAATCAAAAATCCCCCCACTATGTCTCTACCACCCACTCATTGACAACTCTAAAACGTAATGGGAGATTTAGATCCCATCAGACCATATCAGGCCACACCTGAGTTGGAAACAAATAGAAAAGTGGCTATTTTACTATTGAATCTTAAGGGAAAAAAGATGATCATTTTCGAGCTAATCGTCACGTAGATCCCAAATAAAAAATAAAAGAGGGGTATTTCCCCTCTTATGCCCGAATATATGATCATTCACATATAGTAACACCTAGTTGATGTAATAAATATCATATTCCCATTTATATTATAAGATGTTAGATTGGAAATAAGGTTGATATATGACCCCATAAGACATTTAGGAAGTAATAATTTCCAAAATTCATCCCGGACCACTTCACCTCTCGAGCCAGCAAGCTATGAAATGCATTGGTGACAACAAAAAGACTCCAAGATGACATGATATCCTCTCTCATCACCTATCTAGAGGCTTTGGAGATTCCAAAATTTTTGGTTCCCCCTAAAGGGATAGAATATCCATCATAATTGGACAATATTAGTCCACACTAGTGTTGCGTAATCCATGTTTCAATGTATTCAATGGGGAAATCAACTCACTGTATAACATATCCCTTATTTCCTTTTAGTGTGGTATGGTGTTGGGGAATCTGGAATAATATGATGCTTTTATGGCTGATTTTTTTATCCAAAAAAATAATGGACCCACATTTGTTTTGAATATTCTATTGGTCTTGAGATCAAACAAACAAAGTGATGATCTCCACAGGTTGTTAATCTGAGTTTTCGGCACCAAATTATAAAAAAAACAACATCTCCAACATCTCCAATTTTTAGAAAACAGATAATGAGTGAGGTTATAACATCATTTACTAATGGATGTGGATCATGAAATCCATTGATGTGAAACCTTTTTAGGAACCTCTATTGGGGATATTTTTTGGATAATGTATGAGATGATCTACTTCTTACCCTCATTTCTCTGATTTATTTAAGAGTATTTGGATATTTTGATGAAAGGTATGATGATATGGAATACTATATAAAAAAAATTATAATTCCCATCCATTTACTCTTAAACCATCAGTGTGGAAGCCCATGAATGAGTAACATCGACCACTTTGTAGAATCAATCCCTACAACTATCCTGCATTTAGGAACCTCTTCAGGATAATCTATTCAAATCATACCCTTTCTATATAGACAGATCCCAATCCACTAATAATTTTATGGAATGAAAAATTCTCTTCTAATAGTGGAAGGAAAAGGTAATCACCTTTATGGATTCATTGTTCCCCTGTTAATACATCTATTCTCTAGAAAATAACATCAATAAATTCCTAAAATATAGAGGGCCCCAAGAGGTTGGACTCACTGGCGATAAAAAACCTTTTTCACATACCATATGACTATTCATAACAACATTAAGGTGTTATTTTTCATCAAAATTCTGATGATGGAAAAGGTATATAATTACCAAATCATGCCATATCATGTCCTAGTAAAAGTAGAATCTGTCTTAGTCACCCATAATAGTGACGGGTTGGACCCTAGTGAATAAAATAAAATTCCTGGATGAGGTACACAAAAGTAAAATTATTTTCTATCTCTTAAGGTGGTCCCTTCTGCCAACAGAACTATCCCTTCCCATTTTTGAGAAATGCAATGTCATATGATCATTGTACCACCTCTAGGCCCCATATATATGAAAAAACCTTAATTGTATTATAATAATGACCACTAATTAATCTATTAAAATTAAACACACATTAGTGATGAAACCGAACATTAATTTTAGTGACATAATACCCCATGAATTTTGATAAGATGCTATATTTTGTCGGTTACATGAATATTCCTTCGATAAACAATATGACATTACTTTTATGAATTATATCATGCTGGTGGATTGTTTTTCATTACTCATTGATGAGGAATACTCTATGGACCTTTCAATAACCTCTTTACATCATCGCTTAATGAAGGGATGGATCCATGCCTCAAACAAGGTGTACACTTTTGTACATTTAAATAGACTATTAACACTAGTCATACTAGAAATTAAGCCTATATTAGGTCTCAGTATTTGTAGTTCTCACTGGTCTCTCTTTCTAGTACACCTATATAGTAAACAATATTCTTTGATCAAGGTACTTAGTTGGAGGAGTCTCGTTACCAAAAACAATCATCCATGTCCTGAATTCATCCTTTTAATGCACAACCTAAGCCTACCAATCAATAGTTGGAAACTGTGAGAACATTGTTGGCCCCCATGCCTCATCTAATTTTACCAACTAATCTCATTTATAATGATATACCCTTAGAATGAATAAATATAACCTTTTACTGGATTTATTATGTTTTTTTATTCCATACTAGTATACAAGTGAGGCTTTCAATCTATAAATAACTCAACCTATCGAACATTTTATTCTAGGATCTTATTAATGTCCTATAGACACCTATTTAGTTTGAGACTAATGTATCATATCTTGAGGAAAATCATATAGATGAAACTAAATTAAATGCATTCTAAACAATCATATTTTTCTATAAATTAGATGATGGAGACACTAATTTGGGACACATACATCGATTTTACATCACATGGATACTCAATGGAATTGAAATCCATCATTTCCTTGTGGATAATATCTCCAAGAATAATCTCATAGCATCTCATATGATCTAAGAGTTAGGGATTATGGAATTAGATCTTTCTCTTTTTAACATAATGATTTAGCAGTATGAGAAGAGTTAATACAATCGATGTGGAATGATTCTTCTTGAAACCATGTTTTTTTGATTTTCTAGAAAAAACTAATTTCATGGTTTATTATAGGAAACTAACTATAATTCCATATTCATGTGGTCATGAATCCATATTCATGGATTATTCTCATATTCAAACCACAAGTTCATTAAAAATTCTACAATGGTATATTAGGGGTACTCCATGGTATTTCTACCCCTTCAACTCCTATTAATCAATCTACATAGATGTTGTGTACCACAATATAGAGGGAAAATAACTCCATATGAATGGGTTGAAGTTTATTAACATACCTAATTATCAAACGATTACCCCAGTGGATCCCTATGAAGATTTGAAAGAAATAATTATCCATCCCATAAACCATTTGGAAAAAATGACCACTATTCTGGGATGATACAACATAGTCCCTAATGATATGGAGTGATTTTCGATTATCTCATATTCATAAACTGGATAGACATAATTGATAGTAAAAATCCATTTGAATCTTCTGTACTATAAGTTTTTCCCTTATCCATTGGTCTGCAATACCACCACCTACTTCAGAATGAGGGGCTTAATCTATGGTTGTTGACCCAAAATCATTGCTTTCTTATCAATGGTGGATCTCTTGGTCAAAATGCATATGATATTTTCAAATAATTGTATATCAATGTGGTTTTTGATAAAAAGAAATCCCATATTAAATATTTCACCACTTCCAAGGTAGAAAACAATACAACTCTGTGGTCCCCATCATTGGAGTAAGGATATCCTTTTCTTTATCCTCAATATTCATATAACAAAAAGGATTTGCATGACATGCCTCATATATTTAAGGAATGTCTCTACAGAATTTTCAAATAAATTCAAATTAGTGAATCTCAACAAGAAGGAATATCTGAGGTCGGTAATGACCACCATAGTATTATTTCTAGAGGATTAGTGAAAATATGTTCATTTTTAAAATAGTCCCTTATCGTGTACACATGTATCGACTAGGAAATGATAGGCTTTAACCTTCATGGCTCTATATTTTCCTTGGCCTCCCAATGGGCCACCATGGGTTAAATAATCCTTTGATAATGATTCAACATTAAAAATGTTCTATGATTGATTCCTATGTTGATAAGATCAACAAGGAAAACATTATCAAGTATGTAAAATACCCAAAGTACATATCCCACATTCTATTAATTTGAGAAAAAGAATAGAAAAATCAATTTCCCCATCGAAATATTGTATATTAACAACCTCAACACAAATAATAATTTCCCCTTTCAATGATGTGTCTAATAATTAGTTTAATACCAATTTCTAATACATTTTATTATTGTTTTGGTACTTTGGGTAAATTAAAATATGTATGGCCCCCGATGAATGACAATCCACCACTTTAACGGTTCCTTTGGGATCCTTCTATTACCCAGTTTTGTCATTTGGGTTAAAAATAATTGGGGCTACCAATGATTGTTTCATGAACCATATGATCAATACAGTCTTCTTGATATTGGTATAATGCTATATGGATGTCTTATTGCTCAAATCTAGCCAACATTGTGACCGTATCAAATACAATGAGGAAGTTTTTGACACCCAATGCTCCCATAATCTGAATATTAATCCCCTGATTCATTTATTTTATGTAACCTTTAGGAATTTCTTGATAGTTATCATCATATATAGAGTCATTGATATTGATCTAGAGAATGTCAAGTCTTTCAATTAGATTCCTCATCCCAGAATCCTTTGGAGATTCAAGAAATCCAACTCCACCAAGATTTTACAGACTAGTTATTCATTAACATAGATAGAATGTATAAGAACATATAAAACCTTATAACGAAAAGCACAACATATCAGTGGGATGATTATTTACATACCATATACATTGAAATCAATATGTATGTTCTAAATCCTCTAGTAGTGATTCCAATAATCCCTTGAATGAATCATTTTCACAATGGGACTAGATTGTAACATTCCCATGGTTTCCTTATATATTAAAGACACAAATATGTTAGAAAAAACTACATGCACTACATATGGATCATGTTACTCAATATAGAGACTTGGTATTACCCCTTCATGAAGTGAATTCTCAACATGGTCTTCACAATTCTAATGTAAAATCCATACTATCAGCACCATCCAATAAAATTATTATCCTTATTCAATTCATTGAATTACATCCCCTACAACCCCATGTGGACTAGGTTATTTACACCGTTGGTAGTATGTTTTCAGTAGTTTTACATTAGGTTTAACTTTAATAAAATCATGGTTCATGAACTAGTATTTTTCCATGGCACACATCTGTTTCCATAAGAACTATCATTGGATGATGAAATATTAGATGAGGCCATCCTCTACAGTGATCATGCCACACCATTCTGGAAGTCTATAGTTAATTTTTCTTCCCATATCTTGATAGGTATAAGGATAAATAACCTCAAAATTTGGAGGTTTGGACTTGAAATTTATTTCATCACTCAAAAAAATACCAAATTACTCTACTCATTCATTTTTTCAAATGTATTCACCAATAATGAGGGGGAGTATAACTCTCTTATCACCAGACTTGTGATGGATCACAATATTGAGATCCCCCAATTTCATCTAAAGGGAGACTCATATTTAGTCATTAAAAATTTCAATAATTATATTTTCAATGATTTTAATGAAATCAATCCCCTATTGGAGAGATTCATGAGATTATGACCTAGTTCTCTTCAGATCTAAAGTTGGATCATGGTCCACAACCATAAAATAATATTTCCTATACCATGGAAATCCTATACTCATCCATCATAGATCATGTACATGACAACACAGTCAATCATGTGTCACATCTTATGGACATCAATCCTATCATCTATATAGAAGAAGTCCAAAAGGTAAATTTCTGGTCACCAACACCTCTGCAACTAGATCCTTATATTACCCAATAATCATATAATAGATCAATTGGATGAATCTATTTAGTTATTATATATAACATGGAATTTTCTTTCTAGAAAAAGTTTAGAATAAGAAAATCCATCAGGATGCGATGTGATTTACCCAGTGAGATGGCCCCAACCTAGATAAGACTCTCTCTAAGTAATTTTTTGACATAATCCTTCACTATTAAATCCAACGGAAGGAGATTTCTTAGGTTATAAATACATAATCACTGGGATATACAATTCCCATCAAGAAGGATTGAAGATCTCGCTCCAAATCCAAAGATTGGGTATCTTCTAGAAAAACACAGTTAATGACTGAATTGAATTAAACACGAGGTCTCATGTATGATAGAGCCATTCCAACATCATGAATCAGTCACTAGAGATTCTCCAATCTACCATGTACTCATGGACCATTGATGTATAGTTACATGATGTTGTCAACCCCAAACCATAAGAAATATATTTATAATGAAGTATCATTTTAAAATACGTAGAATTATTTTTTAAGTGGTCATATTCTATCCCAATCAATGAAGTCAATACCAATTATGTTAATATGTTTGTTAGGTACCACATCATACATAAATTTAGGATTTCTCACACTATTCTCACTATGAAAAACACCAAATTTTGATTCGGGGAACTAAAGAAGATGTATTCTATGTGATCATCCATTCCAATCACAGATCTCAAAATTTGATGCAAGAAAATGTGAAATTTTTACAAATAATATAACCACAACTAACATCTTTTAAGAGATGATGGTCTAGAACAAGAAAAAGTGGCCTGATAAACACATAAATGCCTTGTATTCCTATCAAATGATGACTCAAATTTCATCCCAAGAAACCCCATACTCTCTATTTTATATGAAACAACAAGTATGACCTATATAGGTTCACATTTCAATTATTTTTATGTGCATTAATGATCATTAGATGAATGAAATGAGAGCTAAATCACATCTAGGCTGTTTGGATTCCCTAAATTAAAATACACTCCATGCAATGTATATCCTATAAATACACCATAATCGCGAGGTGTGAGAATTCAATAAAGAGGTACACCTATATCCTTCCATCAAGTTTATATGGTATTGTATTTATGTAGGCCGGTGATGCCATGGAAGATGTTAAAAATGATAGAACCAAAATGGGAAGGACCTTACATCATTCATAATGGATAGAATAATGGTTCTCATTAATTGACCATCAAGGATGGGGAGCATGTCACACATCCCACCAATGTAAGGTTCCTCAAGAGGAAAATCACATTAACACTGAATTTTGTATTCAATTTTTGAAAAACTATACAGAATTATCATGGTCACATAATGTTAAACTGTAAGACATAATCCATGTGACATTTAATAAAACCGCATGATATTTTCTGGATCAGAAAATATTAAACTATGGGAAAAATTCTTGACCACACTACATAAAATTATATGAATCCATGGATAAATATATATGTCCATAAACTAAATTTATCTCGTATATATTTTATATGACATAAAACTGCATGTCTAGCATCCATACCACATTATATAAAACTGTATGGTTAGTGTCACCATCACATGAACAAAACCACATAATGCACTATGCCCTCACTAGATATTATTACCCCTTATAGTTTCAATCATCTAACACATCACATTGTATAACTATGTAAGACTTGATTCCACTTTCAAATGGGATACATATAGAATATCATAATTTACATCATTAGTTGATCCCCATCACAGTCATATTTTCTGGATTTTCTCCTTGGGAAAATTTTCATTCATCACCTACCAGTACTCCCATCATATACTTTAAACCACATTGAAGAGTATATACATATTTTCTTAACTACACTTGATCATCCCAAATTTTTCACATCCACAACTCATGTCTTCCTCAGTATGAATCCTCATCACCCAACTAATCTAAATCGACCACGTAATAGAAATAGTTCATTTCCAAAATATGACACCTCATTTCCTGGGAACATTCATCGAAGATTCTATGGAATTGAGTGGTGGTTCTCATGTTTCAAGAATCATAAACTCTTGATCCTAAATTTTACATCCCCATAGATGAATGATGTATAGATGGATCCTACTATTAAAACTTGATCATCAGTCATTACCTATGAACTGTTTTCCATTTTTCAGTCTAGATCTAAGATGACATGATTTCCCCGTTTACACCTCCCTTTCTCATGTGGAGTTATTACAACCATGGTGTTACTCCCCAATTCATCAGTTCTCCTTGAAAAGGAAACTTTTGATCACTGGAATCTTCTCATGATGTCTTATCTTTCTCCAATCATGATCTCCCATGTGATAAGGTATACACCTCACTACCCTTTATTTCTCAAACCGACCATAGATCATGTGGGATTATGATACATGTTGGAATCCACCCCACCATGGTTTTTACAGCAAGATATTCCAATATTGAATTTCACCCCAACCTCAATTTGATCTCAAGGACTCTAAACTCACCTCATCCCTCTTCATTAAAATCATGATGACCTTAAATTGTGTAAAACATGTGTTGTAGATTATTTTTGGTTGATGTCTTCACTATCCCTCAATTAACATTGGGTTTCTTATTCTTTTCACCTCCAAAAATCCTCAAAACAATCACATTTTATAGTTTAAGATCTATAACCATAAAATTGTAGCAACCATTTGTGGTCTGAGTAGCATGAACATATAATATGTTAAAAACTCTTGAAAAAGACGGAATCATGTATACTAATGAACCCAATATCTTAAGCATACGATGTAAAACTGTGCAACATCATCTCAGGTTCATTACATTAAACTAAAATATAATTTCTTAATCACAAGATTTTATAATATAGAATGGAAATAGTTCTAGATGCATGATTGTAATGTGTATAGATAACAAATTTTTGTATGAAACATTAATCTAAAAATTTAGATTCACATCATCGTATTATAGGATATCCCCTTCCACTTCCAACACTAGACATATTCCATGATGCATTCTAATAATTTTTATGGCCTGATTCCCAACACCGTGGGATACATAGTGATACCTAGAGTGTATATTTATATCCCAAAAGTGAATTCACCACCAGTTGAGACTATCTCAAAAAAAATGTCCACAATGTCCTTCATGAATGTCAGTTAGATTACTACTACATGGAAAATATATGTAACCCACACCTTTGTTCAGAAAACATTGAATTAAAACCATGTGAAGGTCCCCTATAGATGTTTTTTGGGGAAAGTCTTCCATGGACGTCTATTTACATTAGGCTTTAATTATCTAACACCGCACAAACATTTTTAGAGTGTCCCTATATTTTTTTGTGTTCCTTGACAGTATACTCATATAAATACATCTCAACTTCACCAAATACATTAAAATTCATTAGAATCATTTTCACTAATATTCCATAGAAAACATAGTTTATATCCTTACTACATAATGTAAAACTTCATGACGCACAGTCCCTATTTGGGGAGGAACTTATCTCTCCATTTTAGTCTCCTACTACACCATGTTGTAGAACAATGTAAGACATATCTCAAAGTTCCATAGGATACAAAGATATCCAAATAACCCATATCATAGTTTTATGTTGGCTGCTGATTTATATCATGACCTCCCACATTGGTAATTGGGTCAATTCTCACCCACTGATATGCCTCATCTATTTTCTCAAATGTGTAGTGTTGTGGAACATAAAGTGTTGAATTCTAATTAGTCATTTCTATAACCTATTTAACCACATTTATTTTTCCTTGATTTAAATTCTCATTATAATCCCAGTCTATAGAAGCTCCCCTAATGAAAATGCTTCCTAGAAGAACTAGCTAACATTCTATCATTGAGACACACCTTATAGGATCCACTATGGATGCTGATATTTGAAATGTTTTGTACATGGTTAACGGTAAAACCTTCATTTTCTCACTCCATCCCTAATCGATGTTGTTCTGTATCCAATATATCATATGTTGTCATTATTCATCTCTCATTCATTTTTAACTCCCCATTTTATATCAAATAAAAGACTTCCCGATTTAATTATGTTCCTTATCCATTTATTCTAGTGTAATTCAAAAACTCCTAGTGTTACCCCTTTATGTATTCACAGATATATTTCAAGTAAGTTGAAATTGTTGAGACTCTCTCAAAATGACTTTTCTTCACCCTTTTTCCCCACTCCCATGGGATCAGAATGGATCCTCCAAACTCTTTCATTCTAGTATCTGTTATAAATCATATAATATTATGCGTAAGGGTAGGATATTCACCTACATGGTTGAGATATACCATGTCTCATTATGGTCTCTATGTGAAACTCATTCTGGGAAAATTATCATGGAGGGGGGATCTTTAGACCTCTATCAATTTTGAGTTTCAAATACAAATATTACTTACATATTTTGCAACAGAACCATATTTTGTTCTGATATACATAACTATAAAAAGAGTAAAAGCTTCATAGTTCATGCTCCATGTCCATAAACATTTAGCAACCCTATATTCCAAGATTTATTTCCTAACACTTTGTGACACTTGTCATTGAAATTTTTTTGGTGTGATTCTTCCTCGCCATAATTTCACATCAACTTAGTATTATCTCCCATGCTATATGAACCAATTATGTTGATTTTTTTGTCCCAGATTTATGACCATAAACTTATATCCATTTAGACCATGGACCACAACCTTAATATTTTTGTATCTTGGACCCTGTGGACTAATATCCTCTCTTGGATTTTATCTCATTTGGTGTTTAACATATAAATTAGCGATTTTTTAGTCCCCAGTTAATAGGGATTGCAATTAATCCATTTTTATGTTACCACATTAAAATATTGAATTATGTGTATCATGATCCAATATATAGTTGTATGCAAAACAGATACATGATCTTTTATCTCGGGATGATCTATAAAGAATATTATTCCTCCCACCTTGTTTTGTCACCCCTAGTATTTCTTCGAATATTAGGTTAATTATTTATTTGAAAAGGGGTTGATGAAAAGTTTTTGGTGGTCCAAGAAAAATGAAATTAATATATGTTCATTCATGTTGGATTGTATGGTACTGATCCTTTTTTACCTCTCTTGAGGTCAGGATTAGAATAACTTCCCTACCAAAAAAGAACATCCAAAATGTCTAACATATAAAATCTCAAAAAAGCATCCTTAGACCAAGTACCATGGAATTAAACTAGATGAAATTATCTACACATTTGAACATAAATTATAGACTATACGGTCTGATTGGAATAACACTAATCAGGCTAACGAAGGTGGTACATTTTTTATTTCAAAATAAATGAAATGAAATCTATAAAAAAGGCAGGCCTTCATAGTCACAATCCATCCAAGTGGGGACAATGTCATGACTACCCCTGACTACCTATAATAGGCTAGTGGATGGAGATTTCCATTCATAAATCATATCACTATCATGGGAGAACATAGCCTAAGCACCTGTACACACACACATCTCTAGGCCTATAAAAATAAATAAATACAAAAACCACCAAACAACCATTCATGCGTACATATATTATTGTATATAGAGTAAAATATGTTATAAATGAAATTAAACATGTAAAAATACAATATAGTGACCGGGGATTAACATACATGGATATTATATCATTTTAGATGAATATTTAGTACACTGAAAAAATATAGGCCTGAGGACCATAATAGTTTAGTGTCTTTGTAAACATAGAAAACACATTTTATCTTGGTGAATTGTAGAGACCCTAAGATTAACGTACATGGAAATTACTTTACTCTTTAGGAATAATTAATACATAACAAAAACAGACACACAAGGACCGTAACTGTTTAGTGTCTTTGAAAACGTGGAACGTAATCCTCTAATTGTGGTGAAGGATCTTCAACATCTCCCAGAATGATCTTCCCCTTTTTTTCTTACCTAGAACCTTTCTTTATATCCTGGGAAATGAAAACATAAGAAGGGTGAGCTCAAATGCTCAGTAAGAGTAAGCATGGATAAAATAAAACATACCATATACATTTGAACTTAAAAAAACATGAACATTAAAAATCTTGAGCAACGACATAAAACATGGAAGTACATAAGGCATAGATCATAATGGAACATAAATCATGATAAAATAGAATGAGAATAAAACATGTAATTGTGGAATCCATTAAGAACATGTAATGATTTCCATAGTATCCAAGGAATTGCTGCCAAGACTAACTTAGTGGACAATGTCCCTTTCTTAATCGAGTTCACTCCTCGTTTCAGTCCTGTTTTACTGAACCGGTTTAACCCGACGTTTCAGCCATGTCTATCTCATGATATATAAATCTTTACCCAATGCATTGGAGGGGGATATAGGTCCCACCCATCTCATAATGATATCATTATTACTTGTGCCACAAAATAAACATACATCATTGATAATAACCCAACGAATAAAATGGGATTCATAAACATCATCCCATCATCACATAATCCATATAAAAGAAATGGATATAATTTCATAATAAGAAAAGTGAAACCATATAAATCATAGAGACATTACACTTGAAACATATACATATGAAATAATTTCATCTTAGATGGAAAATGGTTTTGATAAAACATTTGAAATTAATTCTTGAGGAAAATATCCTTTCTTCTTCAAAATCAATTTCTTTTCACAAAACGTCATGCAATTTTAAAAGAAAGTGATTATGTTGAAACAAATCATGAAATATTTTGGAGGAAGAATCATGAAAATAAGTCTTTATAAAACCATAAAAATCCGTTCGTGCCCTATAAGTTAAAAAAAACATTCTTTTCGTACTTTTGCCGGAAATGTAAAAAAATACCTCGTAACGTAAACAAAATAAAGATTCCTTACATACCATGTAGTAAAAGTCAAAAATTGGTAAAATGGACTTTAAACATACATGAAAAAACTTTTATAAAACATAGACATGGATGATATAAATAACCCCAGTAAATACTTATGAATAAGCAATCTCAGATAAAAATGAGATTTGAAAAATTATCCCTTACCTTAGGTCCGATTTTCTTCGTAAGTGTCCGAACCTCCTCTTATTCGATACGCTCTTTGAAACATCCTTTTAGGGCACTACGATTGGTCTTTAAAGTAGAACATAACCACTAGGATATTTCTAGGGAAGTGGAGAAGATAATTTGGCAAGGTTTGGCCGAGCATGAAGGCTAAAATTGGTGTGTGTAGGAGATGGAGGAGGTTCCCTTTTATAAGGGAGGAGAGGGGCACCTTTGGAATTCTTAAAAATATTAATTTATAATAAATCTAACCCCACTTAAAAAACACCAAAAATGACTCATATTCGAAGATTAGAAGAGACAGGGTTGTAATATCATCAACCAATTAAATTCAGACATGTTTGGATCTTATTTTAATCCTTATCATTTTGATTTATCCTTATTTAATCTATTTAAGTATAATTGTGGTAATAAAATTATAAATTTTAAATTATAACAAATAATTACTTATTTGTTGTGAATTTCCATAATTGTTTAATTTATAAAATTATAGACCATATAAATTTAAATTTATAATTTTTAAATATTTTTGTGATTTTTAAACAATTTTATAATATGTTATTTTTATAAAATAACAATAGTGTCAATTTTGACACAATTCATTTATTTGAATTTAAAAAAAATATATACAGATGATATGTTGAAAAAAAATCATTAATAGATTCATAAAAGGTCATGTTTATCTATAAAAGTAGTGTATCACATTAAATAGTTCACATAATATTTATTTTATTATTTATAAAACCATTTATTTGGTTTATTTATTAATAAAATAATTACTACAATATTATTGTATAATTATTTAATATACATATTTGATGCATACAAATTTAAAATAAAATCCTATGATGAAGATAAATCTATTACCTTTCACCATAATACTTTTACACGAATTTATCATCTTAAAATAACAATATTTAAATTTTTATATTTATTAAATTTTGAAGGTGACAACTTTGGCATCATTTAAAACAAAATAATATAAGTGTCATAATCACTTTTATAAGGATCCAAACGGTTATTCATTAGGTCATTGGATGATGAAGGTGTATATATACACTACCAATAAGTTTTCGTCAGGTTTTTGGGCATTTTAATGGGTATAAATATTTCAATAAAAACTATATTACTTATTTTCTACTGAATAAATAATTTCTGTATCATTAATGTATCACCATTAATGACAATTATTTAATCCCTAAAAATTATAAATAAATTATCATGATGTATATAATTTTATTATATTTCTGGAGAATAATTATGTTCGAAGTTTTATTATGTTTATCACAAAATTAAAATTATTATACTTATAAGATTTAAGAGAGTGATATGTTGTCACTTTCTTTGGTTTTAATAATAATTAAATTATATTCATGATCAAAAGTCCATAAAATGAATCTAATCCGACACTTAGTTGATATGAGTTTACTTTTATCCATAAAATATAATTTTGGCATGTGTTAGGGTAATTTTATAATATTATATTTATCCTTAATTACCAGATTTACCTTTATCTATGGTAAATAAAATTTACCGTAGTTACTATTAATAATTACAAAAAATGAAAAGTAGCTTATTAACATAATTTGGAGTCACTGATTCCAAATATGGAATCCATTTTTCCAAATTAAATACACAAAAGTTTCAGAAATTAAATTAAAATTAATCCCGTTGTCGAAAGAAAACGGGTTTCTCTTTAAAACATTGCAAAAGATTGAATTGATTTAACCTACGAATTTAATGTAAAATCAATGCTAATGACATAAATTATATTAAATGGTAAAAATATATTCTATTTATACTTTAAAACCATTCAATATTATAATTTAACCATATAAATTAATGCGATGAAAAAAGTTGTTTTTCATTAAAATATTGTGTGTTTTTACTATTCATCAAAATATGAAAGTTACCAGAATAATACGAAAAATTTATCCAAAGTAAATTTTTATTTCTTTATTCCAAAGAAGAATTTTATTTTGTCAAAATGAACTTATAAACATGTCAAAAACTAGATTTAATGTGGGTGCACCATCAAAAAGTGGCAAAACCGCAATTTTTTAAAAATACTTATTTTACCCGAAAAAATTATTTTTTTCTTATACCATGTTCTAGAAAATTTTTTAGAAGTATAATAATGTTATAAAATTCATAATTTAGGTAATACTATTCATAACGGCTAGTTCATAATAATATTATAATAATATATCGTTGTTTAGTAAAACCCGGTATTGCGTACAACACACGCTATCGAGGAATGTCGCGATTGCGTGTAATGCAAGCCAAGTCAGGGTTGCATGTTGTGAAAGAATCCTTCGTTGTTTGGTATAACAGAATCTAACCATATTTCATTTATACATTGAATATATATATATATATATATATACTCAATGTTGCGTAGAATAACTATTATAAAAATTGTGTGTAACACGATCCAAGAATAGTGTTGCGTATACTGCAAGCTAATACGGTGTTGCGTATCGCGCAAGGTAATCTTGGTGTAGCATACAAAACAAGACATTAATGAAATTAAAAGAATATTTTTCATAAAATATCGGGGTGTTACATTCTACACCTTTAAAATGAATTTCGCCCTCGAAATTCGTCGGTGTTATAAATGGTTTACTACTCGAATGTTTGTTTAATAGAAACCCACATCGTAAAAAGGAATACCAAAACATGGATTTTAAATACTAATGTATGAAATGTAACGGTTATCCAAATTAACTCATCATGGGGTTTCCACGTAGGAGAACATAGGTGAAAATATGGATATGGAAGAAAAATCTAACCATCGAGTTCTGATTGAGAGTGGTAGAGAACATGGCTATGAAAAAGCCAACAATCACAAAGCTATTGATTTGTAATGATCTAAGGTACCATCTGATTAATCGGATATAAGGGAACTATGAAAACATTTTTGGTTTTCAAGATCATTTCCCTAAAGTTGATGAATTAAAATAAATACTTGCATGATTTTTGTACAATCTCACTGTTGTTCGTGAATTGAACAATTTCCACTTCATCCCTTAATGAAATGAAGTTGTGATGTGTTAGTAGATCATGTGATAAAATGATGGGTCATTTGATCTCTTCCAAAAAAAAGGTTAGAAAAAGTTATAAGTCCATCTTATGGTTAGATTAATCGTATATGGTTCCAAAAATGAACTTATACTTCATATATCATACCGCTTAATAAAATAATACTAGTTTCTACTAACCAGGGACTTCCTGTCGGTCAGTGGTAGGTGTTAAAGGTCAGTCGTACTTTCGATGTGGGTTCGATTCCCACAGCCTTGTCTGATGCCATGGGCTGTCGCCCGTCCTGCAGGTTGTCCTTTTTCTAAAACTACATTACTATATCATCCCATCAATAATATCGAAAAAAGGATCTATCCTTAGAAAATACTAACTTATGTCCAACATAATCCATTCCGATCTTTAGGCTTACCCATAATATTTCAGTCCATTGTCATATTATAGTGAAAACTATTACCAGAGATTTCATATAAGAAGCATGTTAATACCATCATTGTTTCCCATATATCATAAGATATGTCTTGTTGGTCACATTACAGACGTTCGAAGGCCTTAATCATGTATTATCATGAAAAATGAATACCAATTGAACCTTAGTGAAAACATGAATGCAGTTAAAAGTTAACACTTTCCACATACCAAAATCCTCAAAATTCTATATAATCAAACCATGATATCACTTAGTCCTTATATCAATCATGAGATCATGAATATAATCAAACATCTCAATATTTTATTATTCCTTCATTATGCACATATCATCTACTTTACAAAAATATCTGAATAACATTCCATGGTTACTGGTACCATTCAACATATACTTTCAAATATTTTTCAGAAAAACAATAGTGTAACAATCCTTAGATGATTCTTTATTCCATAGTACCATTAACTATACAACATAACTCTCGATAAACATACAATAATTCCACTACCTTCTAAAACAACTGACTGAGCTTCAACACTTCTTTCAGCTCATATATCATTTGTAGTCTCCTCATCATCATCCACATAAATACTACCCATACGACCATGCTGATTATCTTCATGAGATTTTCCATTAGGGCATTGTTTTTCATAATGCACGTACATTCCACATTTAAAACATCTAATAATTGTTGATGTCATAGAAATACCATTATCCTTGTCCATGGTGTTAACTGAACTTTTTCCTTTGAACTTACTGGATTTGTGTCCTTCTTTTCCACACCCAAAGCATCTTCCAGTTCCTTTAAAACAATCTCCCTGATGCCTCTTCCCACATGATTTACATGAGGGAAATTGAACTTTCTTTCCTCTATGATCATCATGAAACTCCATCTTTCTCTAATTATCTGAGTCGGGAAACATACCAAAGTTGAGATTATTGATCATATTATGAGATTGCTGATTATGCATAATAACGATGTTTGGACTTCCAGATCTCGTTTCATTTGGTTTCTCATAAAGAAAATCATTCCATTGTCTGTCATATCCTCCATTATCATGAATCTTCCTGTTTCCAGCCATTTTCTAAAACCCAAAAAGAATAGTGTGAGAGGAAAAAATCATGCTAGGGAAAACAACATAGTAAAAGGGGGAGCGCCCTCAATATCTAACATCATAGGTTAAATTCTAAGATCGTTACTATAGTTCTAGGACTATATCCTATACATATTCTTATCCATAGGTACATCGCTAGAAATACCATAGAAATACCTCTAGGGATCTCACTAACGTTTTCACATCCTAGTATCCAAAGGTTGACTAAACCTTTCCTCTGATACCAACTGTAGAGACCCTAAGCTTAACGTACATGGACATTACATTAGTTTTTCTGAATACTTAATACATAACAAAAACAGATGCACAAGGACCGTAACAGTTTAGTGTCTTTGGAAACATGGAACGTAATCCTCTAATTGTGGTGAAAGATCTTCAATATCTCCCACAATGATCTTCCCCTTTTTTTCTTACCTAAAACCTTTCTTTATATCCTGGGAAAAGAAAACATAAAAAGGGTGAGATCAAATTCTCAGTAAGGGTAAGCATGGATAAAATAAAACATACCATGTACATTTGAACTTAAAAAAACATGAACATTAAAAATCATGAGCAACGACATAAAACATGGAAGTACATAAGGCATAGATCTTAATAGAACATAAATCATGATAAAATTGCATGGGAATAAAACATGTAATTGTGGAATCCAATAAGCACATGTAAAGATTTCCATAGTAGCCAAGCCATTGCTTCCAAGACCATCTTAGTGGACAAAGTCCCTTTCTGAATCGAGTTCACTCCTCGTTTCAGTCCTGTTTTACTGAACCGGTTTAACCTGCCGTTCCAACCATGTCTATCTCATGAGATATAAATCTTTAACCAATGAATTGGAGGGAGATATAGGTCCCACCCATCTCATAATGAAATCATTATTATTTGTGCCACAAAATAAACACACATCATTCATAATAACCCAACGAATAAAATGGGTTTCATAAACATCATCCCATCATCACATAATCCATATAAAAGAAATGGATATAATTTCATAATAAGAAAAGTGAAACCATATAAATCATAGAGACATTACACTTGAAACATACACATATGAAATAATTTCATCTTAGATGGAAAATGGTTTTGATAAAACACTTAAAATGAATTCTTGAAGAAAATATCCTTTCTTCTTCAAAATCAATTTCTTTTCACAAAACGTCATGCAATTTTAAAAGAAAGAGATTTTGTTGAAAATATTCATGAAATATATTGGAGGAAGCTTCATGAAAATAAGTCTTTATAAAACCGTAAAAACCCTTTCATGCCGTATAAGTTAAAAAACATTCTTTTCGTACTTTTTCTGGAAAAGTCAAAAAGTACCTCATAACGTAAACAAAAGAAAGATTCCTTACATACCATGTAGTAAAAGTCAAAAATTGGTAAAAAGGAATTTAAACATACATGAAAACACTTTTATAAAACATGGACATGGACGATAGAAATAAACCCAGAAAATACTTACGAATAAGCAATCTCAAATAAAAATGAGATTTGCAAAATTATCCCTTACATTAGGTCTGATTTTCTTCGTAAGTGTCCAAACCTCCTCTTCTTCGATACGCCTCTTTGAAACCTCCTTTTAGGGCACTATGATTGGTCTTTAAAGTAGAACAGAACCACTAGGATGTTTCTAGGCAAGTGGAGAAGATAATTTTGTAGGGTTTGGCCGATCTTGAAGGCTCAAATTGGAGTGTGTAGGAGAGGGATGAGGTGCCCTTTTATAAGGGAGGAGAGGGGAAACTTTGGAATTCTTAAAAATATTAATTTATAATAAATCTAAACCCACTTAAAAACCTCAAAAAATGGCTCATATTTAAAGATTATATGAGATAGGGTTGTAATCTCATCAACCAATTAAATTCAGACATGTTTAGATCTTATTTTAAACCTTATCATTTTGATTTATCCTTATTTAATCTATTTATGTTTATTTGTGGTAATAAAATTCTAAATTTTAAATTATAACAAATAATTACTTATTTGTTGTGAATTTTATATAATTGTTTGCTTTATAAAATTATAGACCATATAAATTTAAATTTATAATTTTTCAATATTTTTGTGATTTTGATCACAATTTTATAATATGTTATTTTTATAAAATAACAATAGTGTCAATTTTGACACTATTCATTTATTTGAATTTAAAAAATATATATACAGATGATATGTTCGAAAAAAAGCTTTAATAGATTCATAAAAGGTCATGTGTATCTGTAAAATTAGTTTATCACATTAAATAGTTCATATAATATTTATTTTATTATTTTTAAAACCATTTATTTGATTTATCTCTTAATAAAATAATTACTACAATATTATTGTATAATTATTTAATATACGTATTTGTTGCATAAAAATTTAAAATAAAATCCTATGATGAAGATACATCTATTACATTTCACAGTAATACTTTTACTCGAATTTATCATCTTAAAATAAAAATATTTAAATTGTTATATTTATTAAATTATGAAGGTGACAACTTTGGAATCATTTAAAATAAAATAATATATGTGTCATAATCACTTTTATAAGGATCCAAACGGTTATATATTAGGTCATTGGATGATTAAGGTGTATATATACAGTACCAATAATTTTTGGTCTGGTTTCTGGGCCTTTTAATGGGTATTAATATTTCAATAAAAACTATATTACTTATTTTCCACTTAATAAATAATTTCTGTATCATAAATGTATCACCATTAATGACAATTATTTAATCCCTAATAATTCTAAATAAATTATCATGATGTAGATAATTTTATTATATTTTTATAGAATATTCATGTTCGATGTTTTATTATGTTTATCACTAAATTAAAATTATTATACTTATAAGATTTAAGAGAGTGACATGTTGTCACTTTCTTTGGTTTTAATAATAATTAAATTATTTTCATGGTCAAAAGTCCCTAAAATGAATCTAATCTGATCCTTATTTGATATGAGTTTACTTTTATCCACACAATAAAATTTTTGCATGTGTTAGGGTAATTTTAAAATATTATATGTATCCTTAATTACCTGATTTACCTTTAACTATGGTAAATAAAATTTACCGTAGTTAATATTCATAATTACCAAAAATGAAAAGTAGATTATTAACATAATTTGGACTCACTGATTCCAAATATGGAATCCATTTTTCCAAATTAAATACACAAAAGTTGCACAAATTAAATTATAATTAATCTTGTTGTCGAAAGAAAACGAGTTTTTCTTTAAAACATTGCAAAAGATTGAATTGATTTAACCTACGAATTTAATGTAAAATCAATGCTAATGAAATAAATTATATTAAATGGTAAAAATATATTCTATTTATACTTTAAAACCATTCAATATTATAATTTAACCATATAAATTAATGCGATGAAAAAATTTGTTTTTCATTAATATATAGCGTGTTTTTACTATTCATCAAAATATTAAAGTTACCAGAATAATACAAAAAATTTATCCAAAGTAAATTTTTATTTCTTGATTACAAAGAAGAATTTTATTTTGTCAAATTGAACTTATAAACATGTCAAAAACTAGATTTAAAGTGGGTGCGCCATCAAAAACCGGCAAAACAACATTTTTTTAAAAATACTTATTTTACCCGAAAAATTTATTTTTTTCTTATACCATGTACTATAAAATTTGTAAGATGAATAATAATGTTATAAAATTAAAAATTTAGGTAATACTATTCATAATGGCTAGTTCATGATAATATTATAACAATATATCATTGTTTAGTAAAACCCGGTATTGCGTACAACACATGCTATCGGGGAAGGTCACGATTGCGTGTAATGCAAGCCAAGTCAGGGTTGCGTGTTCCGCAAGAATCCTTCGTTGTTTCATATAACAGAATCCAACCATATTTCATTTATACATTGAATATATATATATATATATATACTCAATGTTGTGTAGAATAACTATTATCAAAATTGTGTGTAACACGATCCAATAATAGTGTTGCGTATACTGCAAGATAATACAGTGTTGCGTATAACATAAGGTAATCATGGTGTAGCATACAACACAAGATATTAATGAAATTAAGTGAATATTTTTCATAAAATATCTGGGTGTTACATGAATGATCTTCAACATCTTCATTAATGATCTACCCCGTTAGCAGTTCTACCTAAAACATTTCATCATAAACTTGTAAGATAAAAGAAAATAAACGGTAGATAATAGATCTTCGGTAATGGTAAATAACGAAAATGCATAAGCATAACATGAAAAAATGGTAATTGATCATGAGAATAACATTCGAAGGACAAACCTTTTATATCAACTTCATAATAAATATTATAAATTTATAAAACAATAATCATGCAAAAATAATGAATGAAATCCATGAGAGCATAAAATTAGAATAAAACACGGGATTTGGGATAACACATATAAGAACCATAATTTATGGTGGGATACCAAGTACATTGTGACATGATATGCTTGGGTTAATCACCAATGTACCTACATCAGACATGGGATTCACTCCTTTGTACCCTATTGTTTTGAGATTTGGATGTTCCCATGTGTACCAAATTGTTTCATGATTGTAATGTCCTCTTTTGTACCATATTCTTTCAAGATGGGGATGTTCTACCCTCTTAACTCCTTTTGAAGGCTTTTTTTCCTCCCATTTTCCCTCTGGTTTCCTGATTTGGTTATTCTCTCATACTACCTCTTGGATTGGGATTTGAATGTTCTACATTGTTACATCTTGTTTCAGTCATGGGATGTTCTCCCATGATCCCTCTTGATTAGGGATTTGGATGTTCTCTCTTGTAACATGTTGTTTCAGGCTTAATATGTCCTTCAGTATACCATGTGGGCCTATAAAACATTTATCATTACCCATTGAATTGGAGGAAGATATAGTTTCCACGTTTCTTATAATCAAGTCCTCAAAAATGTTCCACAAGATAATAAAACATTTATTAAATAATGACCCATATAAATACATAGTTTTAATAAATATCTAATCGTAACCCATGAAATTTTTAAGGACCCAGCCTTAGACATGACATACAAGAGGACCTTATTCCAGTCTAGGTTCTAGAAATAGATACACGCTTGCAAAAAAACAACAGAGTTACAGCGAGAAAATTAAAATGAAATGAAAGTTCATCTCCGCTTCTGTGCGCTACAACAATGATGACCATCTCTGGAAACCTGGGAATTTTTTTTGAAAACTAGGGTTGAGCACAAATGATGCTCAGTAATTGGTTTAAAAACATTTGATAATTATTCTTTGAAAAATGGTGTATAAACATTTAAAAATAATATTTTTTAAAACATTATTTGAAATTAATTATGGTATCAAAATACTAGTTAAAATTTTATAAGAAACTTATGTTTAAAATATCTCAAATATAGTCTAGTGTTTTTCTGAAAACAATAGGAAAGATTTAGAAAAAATAACTAATTATGAGACTGCTCGACTAATGACAGGCCATGACTGAGCTACACCCAATCCCTTCCTGTCTACCACACTCGAGAGTCGGGTTTTTTGACAACGTTTTTAAACATGCATTAAATATGTATACATCTACACTGGGGTTTCCTATATTAAAACTTGTAAAAAACATTTGATACATAATTAATTCATATACATATTCACACACACACACACACACACACACACACATATATATATATATATATATATTCATGAGAATTCATCTTCTTGTTCTGAAGTAGTCGATTTACAAATCGATATATCTATGCACGATGTATCATATAATTTTCCCCTTTAACGAATAATTATTTTAAAATTCTTTTATACTAACACATTGACCATACATCTTGCATACATATATATTTAGTACATAAAATATGTATAAATAATTTACATACATGATTAGTGAAACCGATGATCATTACATGTCATTAATAAAAATAATGGTCATCACTTATATGACATTTATGAGTCCATTATAATACGATGAGTGTCGATGATGAACATAATAGCTTGTACATGTATCTATGCAAATGAAATTATCTTAATGTCGATAAAACATGTTGATATTTTATGTGTGTATCTTTAGAAACATGAAGATAAACTGAAATAAAATTGTAAAAATGATAACCATGATTACATTCATATATATAATCATATGAAGTTAATATAATTAAAACTTTTTAAATTAATGTATAAATACATTTTGATTTGGAAAACACCAAATTAAACATTTATTTATTACCCTTCAAGAATTGGAAGCATTTAAAACACTAATCTTAAATATCAATACTTGAAAATTAGGGTTTTAAAAAAAACTATATGTTATAAATATATATATTTACACAACTGTATAAATATAAGGTGTATATATGGGTTCTCATAATCAAACCATTTTTATTAATTTATTTAAGTTATAAATACTTTAAAATATTTTTAATACATTATTATCACTTGATTGGAAACCAAACCATGTTAGGTATATAATTTTTGTGACTGAAAGTATATTCATATGTAAAAAAAATTAGGGTTTCACATAATAAATATAAATCTGATTGAATTCAAAATATATATCACATCCAAACCCTTATTTGAAGATTGGTAATCATCCTTTTAAAAATAATAAACATATTTTTAATTAATTTCCCATGTATATCTAGATATAATTGTATACATATATATATATAAATTTGGGTCTTGAATACTAACTATAAATCTAATTGAACACAAAACATAATTTGCATCAAAGACATTATTAGAGTGTTGGAAATTATCTTTTAAGATTTATAAAATGGATTTAAATTGAAATTTATGTATACTTTTACATACCCGAATACACACATTATATATATATATATTCAGCTTTACAAAACCCATGATAATGAACCCTTAAATTATTCAAAACATGAAAATCATAAATGACACATCTCTATTTTGAGATGCTTTCAAACATAAAGGATTTGAAATGCATATATATATATATATATATTTGCAGACTGCGTAAACAGAAATATATATATATATATATATATATATATATATTAGTGGTTCTGTATAATAAAACTAATGGAAAATAATCCCTTACACCTTGATTGAAAGTGGAAGAGAGGAATGATTAAATACGGAAAAAAATATATATAATTATATATACACATATTGTATATCTGATTATTCACAAACCATGTATAAATGGATTACATAAAAAATGAAATAGTCGCATTCCGTTTAGAGAAACCTGAAGGCTTGAGGAAAACATCTGCATACTTTCGAACATGAACAAGGTATAGGTTTTTCTTCATGCGTTATACCCATAGAAGAGATTTATCACTAATAATAATATATAATGTTGTCATAAGATACTCAAAAAACCTAAACAATTTTTAAAATTATTATTATAATTTTTTTAACACTACTAAAAAACAATCAAAGACAATTTAACCGTGGGTCTCATTCACGGTAACCTTTTTATTATATATATTTTCTCAATTATTGATACAACACTAAATCTTATTATAACAATTTCTTGACTTTAACATTAATTTTAACTTATATTATTGTTATTTATAAATCATTTGATGCATTCTATTTAACATAATAGTATTATATATAAATATATTTAAGAAACACGGAATTCTTTTTTCTTTACCATACATGTCTTTTTTTGTCCACTAATCATTTCTTTTAATATATTATTATATTGTATATGTATTAAATAGTTTACATATTTTTTAAAATTCAACACGTTATATCATGTTTCATAATTTGTTTCATTTTCCATATCATGTGATGATTTTGTTTATTATGTTTTCTCCCATATATATATATATATATATATATATATATATATATATATACGAAAATCATTTTTTAACAACACATGTGGAATTGTATTTTTTAATGAATATATATATATATATATTTATAATTTTTTAGAGGACACATATATTTAAAGTGTGTTTTATAATATATATATATATAGATATTCGTTTATTATAAATATAATAATAATAATAATATTTTGTATACATATAGCTAACAAATTTAGTATATTCATAAAAAATTATCATTTAAAACATTCTAATAACAAAAATTTTATTTTCCAAAAATAATAATATACAAATAGTTATTTTGAAAAATTCTTTTATACAAAATAACAATATTAATTCAACATAAATTTAAAATTATAATTAATAAAAGTTATAACTTACATTAAATTGTTTAGATCACATAATTTTTATTAATATTTTTTAAGCTTTTATCTATGTAAATATATATTTATATATCTGTGACATAGATTAATTAAAAACATTATTTATAATAAAACATCATTCTTAATTATTTCATTTATTAGAACAACTTCATTGAAAATAAATTTGACGTCGTCGCATATTAAAACATGACATTTTTTATAAATCAAACTATTTAAAAATTTTCATTTAGAAAACTCCTTATTTTATAGTTTATTTATAACGTTATTCATTTTAAATTATAATTTATTTAAACTTATTTTTTTCTAAAACCTAGGGAATTACAATATTCCCCTCGTAACAGAATTGTGTCCTCGCAATTAGATCTTCAGACTAAAACTGATTCTGAATTTTTGTCTTTAGAATTTATAAAATTAAGATAGCTAGATTCCTAGACACTAACATTAAACGACAACATATATTTCCAAAGTTGTCTAGATAGTTCCTCTGATACCAAGTGTAAGGACCCAACCATAGACATGACATACAAGAGGACCTTATTCTGGTCTAGGTTCTGGAAATAGATACCTGCTTACAAAAAAAATCAAAGTTATAGAGAGAAGGTACTTACGTTTAAAATTGCTCAAATATACACTAGTGTTTTTATAAAACCATTAGGAAATATTCAAAAACAAAATAACTAATTATAATACTGCTCGACTAATGACAGGCCATGACGGATCCACGCCCAATTTCTTCCTGTCTACCACACTCGAGAGTCGGGTTTTCTGACAACATTTTTAAGCTTTCCATAAATATGTATACATTAGCCATGGGTTTTCCTATATTAAAACATGTAAACAACATTTTATACATAAGTAATTCATATAAATATTCCAACGTTTTACATTCGTAAGAATTCACCTGCTTGTTCGGAAGTAGTCAATTTACACATCGACATATCTCTGCACGATTTATCATACATATTTTCCCCATTAACAAATCATTATTTTAAAATTAATTTATAATAACACATTGACCATGCATCATGCATACATATATATTTAGTTCATACAATATGTATAAATATTTTACCTACAAGATTAGTGAAACCAATGAGCCTGACATGTCGTTAACAAAAATAATGATCATCACTTATATGACATTAATTAGTCAATTATAATACGATGAGTGTCTATGATGAACATAATAGCATGGACATGTATCTATGAAAATTAAATGACCATAATGTAGATAAAACAAGTTATTATTTTATGTCTTTATCTTCTGAAACATGACGATAAACTGAAATAAAATTTTAAAAATAATAACTATCATTACATTCATATATATAAACATATGAAGTTAATATAATTAAATCTTTTTATATTAATGTAAAAAAATATGGTTTAGAAAAAACCAAATTTAACATTTATTAACTACCCTTCATGTATTTGTTGCATTTAAAACACTAATCTTAATGATCAATACCTGAAAATTAGGGTTTTAAAAAACTATATGATATAAATATATATATATATACACTACCGTATATATATAAGGTGTATATATGGTTTCTCATAATAAAACCATGTTTATTTATTTATTAAAGTAATAAACACTTTAAAATATTTTTAATACATTATTATCACTTGATTGGAAACCAATCCATGTTAGGTATATAATTTGTGTGACGGAATGTATATTCATATGTAAAAAAATTAGGGATTCACATGCTAAATATAAATCTGATTGAATTCAAAATATATTTCGCATCCAACCCATAATTTAAAGATTGATATTCACCCTTTTAAAAATAATAAAAAAATTATTAATTAATTTCCCATGTATATCCGAATATAAGTGTATACATATATATAAAAATTGGGGTCTTGTATAATAATTATAAATCCAATTGAAAACAAAAAATAATTTGCATCAAAGAAATTATTAGAGGGTGGGAAATTATCTTTTAATATTTATAAAATGGATTTAGATTGAAACGTATGTATACTTGTACCCACCCGAATACACACATTATATATATAATCTGTTTTATAAAACCCATGTTAATGAACCTTTAAATTATTCAAAACATGAAAATCATTAAATGACACATCTCTATTTTGAAAATCTTTCGAACATAAAGGATTTGAAATTAATATATATATATATATATATATATATATTTGTAGACAGCATAAACAGAAATATATATATATATATATTAGTGGTTTTGTATAATAAAAATAATTGAAAATAATCACTTACACCTTACTTGAAAGTGGAAGAGAGGAACGATAAAATACAGAAAATATATATATAAATATATATACACATATTTTATATCTGATTATTCGCAGAGCATGTATAATCGGTTTACATAAGAAAAATGAAATAGTCCCTTACCTATTAAGGAAACCCGAAGGGTGGAGGAAAACATCTTCATAATTTCGAACATGAACTTGGTATAGGTTTTTCTTTATGCGTTATAGCCATGGAAGAATGTAATCCCTAACACTCTTATATAATGTTGTCATAAGATTCTCAAAAATCTGAACAACTTTTAAAATTATTATTATAATTTGATTTACACAACTAAAAAATGACTCAAAGACATGTTAACCATGGGTCTCATTCACGGTAACCTTTTATATATATATATTCTCAATTATTGGCCCAACACTAAATCTTATTATATCTATTTCTTGGATTTAACATTTTATTAACATATATTATTGTTATTTTCAAATCATTTGTAGCATTATTTTAAACTAATATTATTATATATAAATATATTTAAGAAACACGAAATTATCTTTTTTAATCTCGCATGTCTTTTTTTGTCCCCTAATCATTTATTTTAATGTATTATTATATTAGATATGTTTTAATATGTTTACATCTTTTTTTAAAAGTCAACATCTTATATCAGGTTTCATAATTTTTTTTCTTTTTCCATATCATGTACTGATTGTGTTTATTATATTTTATCCCAAATATATATATAGATATGAAAATAGTTTTTAACAACACATGTGGTGTTGTTGTCTTTTAAATGAATATATATATATACATATATATAATTAGTTTTTTTGAGACACATATATATAATGTATGTTTTATAATATATATATATATACATATTTTTTTATTATAAAGATAGTAGTAATAATAATATTTTGTATACATATAAGTTACAAATTTAGTATATTCATAAATAATGATCATTTAAAACATGTTAATAAGAAAAATTTTATTTTCCAAAAATAATTATATGCAAATAGTTATTTTGATAAATTATTTTAAATAAAATAATAATAATAATTTAACATAAATTTAAAATTATAATTAATTAATGATATAATTTACATTAAATTGATTATAAGAATTAATTCTTATTAATCTTGTTTTAAGTTTTTATCTATGTAAATATATATTTATATATATGTGACATAGATTAATTCAAAACATTATTTATAATAAAACATCATTCATAATTATTTCATTTATTAGAACAAAGTCTTTGAAAATAAATTTGACGTCGTCGTGTATTAAAACATGACATTATTTATAAATCAATGTATTCATAAATTTTCATTTAGAAAATGACTTCTTTTATAGTCTATTTATAACATTATTCATTTTAAATTATAATTTATTTAAAATTATTTTTTTTCTCAGAAACCTCATGCGTTACAAAATTAAATGGCTATTATTATTATTTTGTCACATCATAACTTATGAAAAAGAGATCGGTTTCATAATAATTTTATCAAAACATAACTAATGGATAGAATAATGATTCATAAACAAAGAACTAGTGGAAAAGAAATGTATTTCATAAACATATAACACATAGTAGAGAAATGGGTTTCATAAACATATAACCCGTTGAAGAGAAAATGTTTTCATAAAGACTATGACATTATGAAAAACCCATTCATTGAGAGGATATGAATGGATTAATTAGATAATTTCATTTAATTTCATGAGTAACATCAATAAAAGTCTTCTACCATGTAAAATTATTATGAAACAAATTTCAGAAACATTTCATAAGGAAAATATAATTTTTTATTTAAAAATGGGATTTTTGATACATAAAACCATTTTAATATATTATTCATATAAAATACGTTGAAAACATATAAAGATTAATGGAATCAATTTTAAAACTTTTTTTCTTGAAAAAATGAAAATTAATATTAAAAACATTTGAATTTTTTTTTCATCGATAACACTTTGAAAATATATAAAAAGTGCACAGAAATGTATTGAAATCCATAGTACGTGAAAACATATATAAGAATCTTGAAAACATTTTAAATTTTTTTTATTGGAAATTGATTTTTTAAAAATATTATTAATAATTAAACCTTTTAAAAATTAAAATGGGGCTTCGATGAAATGATGTTAGGTAAATCCATACATGTCGTACAACCTTTAAAGAATATTAATTTTTCATGGTAACAGAATTTAGAAAAAATGCCTCATTTATGAAGTCAAAATTAGAATCCCATGAATAAATTGGTAAAATAGAAATAATTAAAAAATAATTTTAATTATTATATGATAATTGTATTTTTTTTTGGAATCCCCTTTTTGAAAACATAGATTTTGGACTGATTAAAGGTTGATGTCGGGTTTTCAATAAAACGCTTTCTTTACTATCATACATAACAAATAGTAGAATATTGTGAAAATACATGATTATATCATGATATAATAGATGGTAATGAAACTCATGAATATTATTGATAAATGGATTATAATATTTAATCAAATGAATCATAAACATTTACCATCTCGAAAAGCAATGTGATTGTCTCAATGAACTCTTATAACGTGGTATCCTGGGTTCATACACTCCTTGTTTGGAATGTAAATTAAATTAATAAAATAATATAATGAAAATATTTAGATGAAATATATTTACTTAATAATTTGAATATATTCACCTCTAAAAATAGTTTAGGTTCATATAATAACATGAGTATTAAAGAATGAAAATTTAGAAAAAAACATTTTAACGATTTGGTAACTTTTGAAAGTTTTACCCCATTAAAGAAGGATAATAAGATGGAAATGAGAAAACCCATAAAATTTATTATTAGATACATAAAATAAAATTATGGTAATTACATACAGAAAACAAATGGAGAGAGTTATGAACATAACATGTATCTCATGGAAATTAAAAGTGAGTTAAAATCCCCCTACCTTGTGTCTTAACTCTCTTGGTACTCATACAAGATTCCCAAAGAGTAATTAGATGTTTATTATAAATATTTTAAAGAATAATATTATTATAAATAACACCATATATGTTTTTATTTTGACCTTATATTACCAACATCTAACAATCCTCTGTTAACGTTTCACTTCGAGTAAAAATCTCTATGGTCTTCACCTGTGTCTTAATTAATTTTATCTTTGGTCCTTATACATATATCATTATACAAGAATTTAGATAATGATTTAAATATAAATTATTTACAATATAATTATATTATAATAATCTATATCATAATGAAGTACCTAATGGAATACACTATTCATGGATATGATATGTTGTACGTACGCATGACTGTTTTATATTTTTTATTATCGTATTGAAAAAATATATGTAAATGAAATTTGTATATATATTTTTGTATATATATAATTATTATAGTACAATTAATATTTAATATATATATTGTATTTTATTTACACCCATCCTTAATACATTCCATGTGGTGGGTAAATGAATCATATCGCTTTGAGGGGGCGATAGTCCACACTTGCTCAAACAAGATTACCATATTAAAAAAATAGTTTGTAAAAAATATGTGTGTTAAAAAGGAATAAATAAGATTAAATAAATAATATATATAATACCTGGATTATATAAATATATTTTCCAATATAATGGCCATCATTATTGGGGGTAAAAGAGATATAAACAATCATTGTTTCGTGAGGTAGTAGTTCACCGTACACAGAAACAATATGTTTCATATCCATTAAATGGGTGTGTGTGTAATTGTAGATTGAACCATTAGAATAAAAACATCAAATTATATTTATTATATTGTTTTTTGAAAAAATAAATTTATAATGATAGTGGATGGGTTTATGACGAGAAATAAAGGAAACGAGCATGAAAGAAGACGTTACCAACAAACCAGGAAACACATTTTTATTTATGCCAAAATTCATCCATGAGAAGATTTTTTCACAAAGGGATAATTCATGTTATAATAGTGTATTTTTGGGAGGATATTTTGGAAGATATTGGTAGAACATAAAATGGTTTTAAATGTGTGGGGAATTTCTATAGGTGGTGGCCTTTTATATGGATGGAAATGGACTGACATTGATTTCTTAGAAACATGATAGGTATGCACAAGTTCTTACCTTTGACAATACATTTGAAACCAAAACAAATCAGGAATTTAAGGTTTATAGACTAAATATGGACATAAATGTGTTTTGGAAAATTTGTTCTATCATTTGGGCCTTTAATTTAAATGTTTAGTCCCTAATTAGTTTTATGTTTTCCTTAACAATTGTGATTACTTTTAATCACTTTTAAAAGTCATTTTGGAAAAAAAATAACTTGGTCTCAGTATAATATAAATATTAGACTTAACACCAAGGTGTATATTGGATTTTTTAAATTTAAATCATATAAGTGAAAAAAATACTTTTGCTGCTAATGCCAAATACGAGATGAAATAACAGGGTTTTAGAGGAGGAAAAAGATCAAACTATTGTTAAGAATTCATATTGAGTTTCAAACTGAAAATGATTACATTGAAATAAATTTTATTAATATATGTAATAATTATCTAATGTAGCCTTAAAAATTTGATAATATTATTTATAATTAATAACTCATTTGAAAAAATGATGTTTTTAATTAAATGTTGTATTTTTAACTTTTTATCAAAAAATGATGTCCTTCAGAAAAATATAAAAAAAATCACCTAAAGATAATTTTTGATTTTAAAATTGAGAAATGATGTTTATTTTATCAGATTAAATTCCTAAATGTGATTAAGATTTATTTTATTATTAGAAGTAGTTCATTCAAGAAAATTGTATTTTTAACATAAAAGGACTTCACCAAAAATATTATATTTCATTATAAATATCTTTTATTTATATAAATAAATTATAAAATATATTTTAAAATTAGTTATTATTGTTCCTTTAACTATATTTAATGATTAGGTTATAAGTGTCTAATTTAAATTTATATATATATATAAAGATGTTTCATAGAAACTCAGTGTTTCGTGAATTTTACACCAAGATAGTGTTTTATGTAACATACGCCAAGTCGATGTTGCATGTAACATACACCAAGTAGGTGTTGAAGGTAACACGATCCATGTTCATATTTTCTGTAGTGAAATCCAAGTCGTTATTGAGGGTAGCATAACCCAAGTCTATATTTCATGTGAATGGAATGTTTAACATAGTGTTTTAATATATATGTATAGATATATATAAATAACTATTTCTAGTGCCATGTGAAATGAAATATATAAAAAAAATTTATTAAAAAAAATATTTCACAAAATCTCTATGTTTTACATTTTACCCCCATTAAAATTAATTTAATAATATAAATTAATTTGGGTTATCAAATGATTAATATTTTAAGGTTTCTTTCATAAAATCCCACATTATAAAAATGGATACTAAAAAATATCTTAAAATGGAAAATTTGGATCCATATCGGTTATAAAATGTATTATAAAACATGGTTTCCACATAGAATATCATAGGATAGGAGTGAAGATTGGAAAAGGAGGAACAAATTAAATATTTATTGGGAGTGATTATTGTCATCGATAAAAAACAATTGAATGGTGAAAGGAATGGTAATGGTGTCAATGTCATAAATCTAGGATGATTATATAAGCCATTAGATCAACATAATATAAGGTATTAGGAAAAAATATTTTTTCTATTAATTATCCCATCATTGTGTAATTATTTTTATTGACCAAGAATATATGAAATTATACTTACCTGATGTTATTCCCATTCTCATGCATATTACCAAACTTTGGTTATGCCACGATATATTTCCACTTCATCTATTACCCTAAGAAATGAATGTAATTTTTTTTAATTCCTTAAGTACTAAAATTCCATGAGATTCATGAGATTCCATCCAATCTATCATTATTTATCATCAACACCATGTTTTTAAAATAGGATATCATATATGCATAAATCCTAATGTGGTAAGATAATACATAATTATTACATAAATGGATTAACATATAAATATTCCAAAATATGAATATTAAAAACATTAGAAAGTTGTAAAAAAATTAGCTTTACATTGATTCTCTGTATATAAAAAAATTTCTCTTGGTTTTCACATTCCAAACATGTGAATAACTTCATTGTATATTCCCTTAAAATATAGTAAATACCTTATTTACCATAAATCCTTTTGGAAATAATTCATGATTTATTCTTCCAATGATTCATAGATATATCTAACAAATACAACAATTTATAATGTAACAAATGATATTTTAAGAATGAAAAACTATGTTCAATAGTGTACATGATATGCTACGTTAAACTTAAATGAAAAACTAAATATTATTATTTAAATGTTACTATTATAACATGACCTTTTTAATGGTGATAATTACTAGTATCAACATAATTATGAAAATAAGGTTTATAAATGTTTAGATAATGACTCGTTTGGTTACCAAATTTAGTGGAAATGAAAATATAAAACAATCCATTATAAATAATGTATTTTTATGAAGACAAAATTAAATGGGAATAATTGTGTTTATAGAATCATATAACACTTTATAGAATATATTTTAAATAAATATATATGTTATATATTCAATTTAATGTTTAAAATTTATCTTATATTTTTTCTAGCTAAGATATAAGAACAAATCCAATTTCTTCATATAAAAGATATATATTTCAAACAAATACTGTTTCATCGCATTTTTATGGTGATCCACTTTTAAATATAGATGTTTCACTTTTATATGTTATATTTGAAAAAATTAACTTTTTATTTAGAAGAGGAAAGTAATAATATACTTATGATGAATCTTAGTATTTTTCTGATGAAATTCATATTCTAAATAATAATAAAAAATACTGCATTTTAATTCAAGGACTCCATTTCATCTAATATATATATATATATATTTATTTATTTATTTATTTTATTTTAATGTGTAATTGAATTATATATTTATCATTTAATCCAATTTTGGTCATTGGATGTAATCTCATATTTAAATCTGGCATAAACACATGTCAATCTTTTTATAGTTTTTATTATTGAAAAACCCAGCTTTTAGGATTCTATAGCTGGAGTTAATTTCATATTAATTAATGAAAATTATATGTTTTGAATTTTTAAAACAAGATTCCATACATGGAATGAGAAGCTCCAAATTATGAAAATAGTATCCTTTTATTTTTGGGTATTATGAACAGTAAATTCAATAATTATTTTAATTTTCTATGGATAAAGTGTAAATCACGTATATAAGGGTAAAACAATAATATTATAATAACATAAAACTGCATAAAATGGGATCTAGTATTATTTTATTAGATATTTCCCACAATTATCATCCATGGTATGATTGAAGGACTCCATGGAACAACTTGGGTGTGCAAATGACGTTTTATAACATTTATTTTAATGAAAATGGACATACAACATAATCATGTATCTCCAAAATAATTTTATTAATTCAGTTTATATAATTGATCTTTTTGACTATAAATATTAATTAAAAAGGTAAAACTATTTCCTACATCTTGTTTTTTTCTTTATAATTTTTATACATTAAATAAATATATTTAGTTAGGACACAATAATTATGCAGTGATTACCTAATTAATGAATGTTTCAAATAAATGATATTAAAAATATTAAAATAAATGTAATTTGAACATTTTAATTCTATAAATGATTTTTTTGAACGAAATTGACATTATAGGGTTTATTTTATCCCTTTTTTTGAAATAATAATGTTTTTATGATTTCAAAAAAAAACTTTTACAAAATAGTGTCAAAATTGACATGAATGAGTTTTTAAAACAAATAAAAATTTGTTAAATGATATAATAGTCCTAAAAATCTATGAATTTTCTAACAGACTAATACAATATTAAATTTTTCATTAATGATCAACTTGTTCTTATCTTTGAATTTTATAGTTACTATAGAAACCATATATTATGAAAATACAAGTATACATGGTATGAGTTAAATTATTTACCTAAGTGTTAAAACTAAATGATAAGGTTAAATTGTAAAATAAAAGTGTATATATCATATTTTATTATAGGATTTAGACCCGTAATCTTATTATCTTAAAATTATATAATTTTCAGGATTTTGTAATTTGAAAATAATTTTCTTATAAAATAATATTTCAAGACATTCTTAATGTGCCCCTCCTCCCTCTTATCAAATTCCTCCACCTATACTCACATACTAACACCTCTCAAGAAACTTGGATCATCCTAATTATTCTCAAATAATATCCCAACATACCTCCCATACGCCTTAAATCCTTATATTGGGTATAAGTGAAATCAAGAAAGCCTCTTGGCTGAAATAAAATTGGGAAAACCAGATTTTGAGGTAACGTCTTCTATCAAGCTCTACTACTTCATTTTCCTTCTACCCAAGATATAATTTTACATTTATTTTATAAAAATTCATGTCTCATAAATATACTAGTATGTTTTTATACTATTTTTTTAACCTACACTTACATACCACCATATAATGGAAATAGAACAAACTGTTTCTCTGAATGGCGAACTATTACCTCATGAAATGATGATTGTTCAATATTCTCCTACCAAAACTCATGGTCACCATTACTATGGAATTGTAATCATATATGATATATATTATATTTATAATGTATCTATTCTTATGAAATTTTTGTTTATAAAATTATTTTATTCTTTCAATAAAGTGTAAATACAATAATTTCATTTCCGGAAGTGTGGACTACCACCCCCTCAATGTGATATGACTCATTCATTCCAAATATAGAACGTATAAAAGATATTATTAATGATATTATGTAACATATATAACATAGATATTATACATTAATTATAATATACATATTTATCATTTAATTTTCATTCTATTAGTCTGACATAGAGTTGAATGTAGCGTCCATGCGTACGTACGACCTACCGTCTCCATGAATCGTGCATTTCATTTCTTATATCCAAATGTTATGTAAAATTATAAATACATATATATTTGAAAAATATTATATTTAAATCAATAATACCATTCTAGAGATAATATAATTATGGCCACATGGACAATTTTGATCAAAACCATTTAATTTTTGACTCATGTACCGAACACCGACAAAATGTCAGATATGAACTCAAATAATTAAATAAATGTTATAACATGGTAATAAGTGAAATAAATTGAATGATAAAATTGAAAACGGTTATAATGTAATTGTAAATTAAATAAGCATAATTTTTCATGAAATTAATTGGGGATAATTATTCATGAAACTAACGAATGTATGAAACAAGTCAAACTCATGGTAATAGAAATCCTAACTCAATAATCATTAAATGGGTTAAATATTTATGTCATTGGTTTTGTTTTTTAAATAAAATGTTTTAGTGAAATTTTATTTTTATAAAATAAACAAACACTTGTTTTGGATGTATTAATATTTTACACACAAAATTATTCCATTATTTTTACATAATCTAATGATGTGATCATTGTAAGGGACTACATCTCAATATCCTTTCAATGTGGCATATCTTGCTATTGTGCACATTTATTATCCTATATTGTGTATATAAAACCATTTTGAAATTTTATATCCTAAATATATGTATTGTCATGATATTTAATTTTTCATTTGATTTTATTCTGTAATTAGTTTTATTCAAGTGTTTCTCAATTGTTACATGACTCATTAACTAAAACATAATTTTAAAAAATTTAAAGATTTATTCTTATAAAAATTTCACCTTCATGTCCATGTTTTTAAAATTAATTTGAGGTAATATTTATATGGAAATTAATGTTTTTATGTGTTAATTACCTTCAATATATTCAATGATTATGGGGCACTTTGATTCAAAAATAATCTTTTAAAATATTGTAACTGTGTTTTAAAAGGGGATTGGATATATCAATAAATTTGATTGTTTTTTAAAAATTCATCATGAATATAATTTATCACTTTTATGTAAATATTTTTTATTTATGTTTACTTTAAAAGTTCTTTATTTTATTATAAAATGATGTGTTTTCATTTATTATTGTCTGTCTTGTAATGATGAAAGATGATTTCTAAGTGAAAATATTATTTCTCCTTTATTCTTGTATTATGTGTAAAGATTTTTTTATGATTCTTGGGAATTATGGATGTTAATCGGTGTTTATGTGATTTACCAAGGTCGTGTGAGACCATGATATCTCTCCAATTCTGTAGGTAATGTCATAGAGGTAAACATTAAGTTTCCTCTTTAGATATTTTGGGAATATACTATTATTGGTATTCCAAATATAACCATGAAGGTCACTCCATATGTAGCTGGGAAATCCAAAATGTATATATGATATGGATGCCACAGGTTAAATTCATGATTTATGATTTTTATGATGTTTTTTAGGAATCATATTATAACATTATGTAAGCTATGTAGATTATGTTTTATGGGTGAAAAGTATGATTTTGTGAAAATTATTTCGTGGGATTTAAATATTCAAAGACCAATAGTTTTATTACATATTTTATATAATTTAGGGATATTTTTATGCTCATACCATGGCTTTTAAATTTTTTCACTACGGTACAAGGATATGAAAAAGATAGTAATAAATCAAGAAGAATTTTTTCATGAAAAAATATCATGTATTGATTAAAGGGTTTCCTTTGGTGGAAAATATGGATACCAAGTGTAACAATATACATGTAATAAATGGGATAATTATTTAATAGTTATGGATTAACTATATAAAACTATAAACATGGATAGATAATTTATGATTATTATATTGAAATAATCACAATGACCTTTTTGGTCTTAGTAAATGGATGGATCTATCGAAGGCCAAAGTAACTATGAATGTTATGGAAACTGTTGTGGTTTTATGAATAAACCAGAAAATGTAATAGGTGTTGCAATGAGGACTCTTATGGTTATTTATAACCAACTATCTGGAGGCATTTTAAACCACATTAACCATTGTGAGTTTTCTAAGTCATAATATATTCAATAAATGAATCCCTATGGATGTTTAGTTAAAAATCATAAAAGATATGTATATTCAACAACCAATTTTTCAATCATGTGAAATGGAACAACTAGGAAAATGTTTAATGGGGATGGGAAGATGTTATAAATTTGGTAATGAAGTTCATAATGAAATATCCTACGATGAAAAAGGAATCATTTTTTTGACTCCCGGAAAGAGAAAGGTGTTCTTTCTATGGGATCAATTGAATGTTTTAAATGTGGTGTGCATGGTCATTTCACAAATAGATTCCCAAGGAAGAATGTTCTAGAATGTGATATATAAAACCATAAAAATATACATTTACCAATAACTAATTCCATTCCAATTTAAGATTAAGAAACTGAAAATTACCTATGAAAGTTATGGAATATTTCATTGCTCACGTTTTTATATTATTTAATATTAATACTTTTTTCCTGATTTTGATTACCAGAAATAAGTATTATTTTATTAATATAGATGAACATAGTCATGAATAATTTTTTATGATTAATATGATTATAATTTAGGAATTGAACAGTTATGTTGGATCTATTGATGATCATATGTTTAAATATATGAAATATTGGATAAATTTAGAAGACTTCTAGTATGTGTAACCATTATGATTGTTATTTAAAAATGTCAATTGAGGAATAATTATCATTTCTTCCATGGATTTAGTTATAAATAACCTTTAGATTTTTTATAATCCTTGAATTTGAGGTATTTACTGGTTATTACTTTGTGGGATGTAAGATTTAAGGCATGTGTTCAACCAGATGTAAAATTATGTTATGCTAATTTTGATGATTTTATCTCATGTTAGTAATGTTATAATAACTATATAATTTTATAAAAAGGGAAACCTATAGGATGGGTGACAACCCATCATGCCCGGCAAAGCCATGGGAATCAAACATTCAATTGAAGGGTGACAAGGGAACATCACCTACCATTGGCCTACTTGGAGACCCATGTTAGTATGACTTATTCTATTTAGTTAAATAATATTTTGGATTAAGAATAAGTTTATTTTTTGGAACATATGTTTTATCAAATGGATAACCTTCTTATTGGAAAATTATTTTGTGATTAAATGATTAATTTAATTTTGGAATACATTTGATCTTTTGGGAATACTATATGCCTATGGAAAATAAGATACTATGAGATTTCATTGGCGGTGTAACAGTTGAATTTTATTTTATAATAATCTATGTTTTTATTATGGATATTTGGAGATTTGGGTTATTTATGGAAATGGTTAACCAATCCTGAAAAATATGTGATTGGGTTAATTACTTTTCTGTGTGACACATTAAGATTAATCAATGTTATTTGGAGATAAATGTTATGATTTGTTGTGGAAGACTATGTAATCAAATTGTTCTGAAATTTGGGTGTCAATATTAGGTTTTATTATTTTTAGGAATTTTAAGGACATTTTTTTAATGTTCAATGTCACTATTGAATTTTGGAGATTAAAATTAGTTCTTGCCCTTATAAAATATTATTCTTTAGGGGGGTTATATAATCTAGTAGTATCCATTTTGTTATTGGATATTATTTAGAGGTAGGAGATATAGATAGCTAACTTTTTTGGATGATATAGGTTTTTATATGATGATTATATTTCTTCATGCAAGAAAAATTCATCTTAAATACTCATCATTTGGAGAAAAATATGAATTTTTTGTGGAAATTTATTAAGGGATGAAACTCTACAGGTAAAATTTTTATACTTCACTATGTCATTATTCAAATTATTAAAATAATTCCTCAACATTATTGTAAAGACCTGGAATTTCCATGTAATTTTTTTTAATTGTCTTGGAATTTTACGAGTCCACGGAAACCGTTGGCACGTGATTCAAAGGCCCAGAGTGCCTGAAATAAATATCTAAATTTTATTTGGTACATTCAGTAAACGCGTGAGCGGGTTTTTATAAAATTTGACCCAGTGCACAAAATTGATATCTAAGGGCATTGTTGAACTCGCAATTCCAGTATTCGATTAAGGAAACCTTCACCTCGGCCATAGTAGGTCAAGTGTGAAAGTTAGTTTTTCACTTTTTGAGGGAAAATAAACATAAAATTATTTTAACTTGTTTTTTTATTCCTGGTACCCCTCAACGTGGGTTATAAAGGTCGGGGCCACCGAGCCCAAAACCTCCAAAATTTAATTTAATGGTGGGGACCACCCGGACCCCGTAAACCCCTTCTTTATTAAGGATAAATCTCTTGATCTCCCTTTTAATGTGAGAAATCATTTGGTATACTCCCACATTAATGGTGCCAACCACATTGTAATTAATGGCATTAATTTTATTTTGTGCCAAAAACTTAACTGATAAAACAAAACATATTGGATACTTTTATTTCTTGGTGGAATTGGGAGAAATTATTGGAAGAGGAGAACCTTGGAGAAATTTTTCTTCTCCAAAAAAGAACGCTGACATTCTCCAATGTCTTCGACTTCTTCCTCAGGGACATCCTTTGAAGTGGGACATTTTCAATCGACGACCGTCTTTCCCCCCTCATCGACGTCAACAAACAAATGAGGTAGGGGTGTTTTTTAAATTGATCAATGTTAATCTTCCTCTCACATTGAATCATTCACCTTGAGCCGCTAGCTACCTCCCAAACATGGAGGGTACAGGCCAAACAAACATGGCATGACCCCTATGCAATACTTATGGATATTTTTTGTGTTTTTTGTGATGGTAGCAGTGAATGGTGCTGGAATTTGCCACCAGTGGATCTTGAGAACCGCGGTATGCACCATGGATGGCCGCGACGAAGGAGAAAAACAGAGGGCGGACGGTCAAGCTAGCCACCGTTGTAGGCACGACGCGTGACGGCGCCGCACGGCCAGCCACATCGGACGACCGTGGCGTGGCCTTCACCAAACCTCTACCCTTCGCGGCTCCCGCAGCCTCTCTGCCCAGCGGCCCTTCATGGCCCCTGTAGCCTCACCAACGGGCGGCCCCCACGGAAATCGCTTCCCTGCAGCCTCGCCGCCTTGTGACCCTTGGTGGCACCCACGATCGTCGTTGCCCAACCACCTCGCTACCTCGCTACCCTCTACAACTCCCGCTCCCTCACCGCCGCATGTCCCCCACGGCCATGCTGCCCCATGCCCCTCTGCAGCCCCTGTGACGTTCATAGCCTCGTGGCTCTCTGCGGCTCTTGCGACATCGTCGCCCCGCGAAACCCGCTACCTTTGCCACCCAATGGCCCTCTGGGCCTCGCATCGCTCCGCGGCCCCCGCACTGCCCAGTGCGGGCCAGGATAGACCTGGTGTGTGCTGGTTCGACCCAAACTAGGTTTGTTCGGCACATGCCATGTCAGGTCGCCCCAAGCTGGGTTGGGCGTGGTCAGAATGGACCCAGGCCCGCTACGAGCTTTTCGCTCTGTTGGCCATAACCTTGGCACCATGCGTCCGTTTGACAAACTATCAATAGTGCTATAAACCTTGTACTGGGAAGTTCACTTCGGTATATTCCACATGAGATTTGGATAATTTTGGGATATGGTTGGTTTGGATTGAGCATGAATCCAACAGGGCCCTTGTGACTAAAAGGAAAATAACATACAGATCGAGCGTTCTATTTACGCACCGTCCATTGCGTTGAGACCCCTATGACGTGGTTGTTATTTGGGATACATATTCCTAGGACTTAGTGATAGTTGAATTATCAACAACTGCTTGAGGAGTGGACCCTCCTAGAGATGAGAAAGCTTAGTGTGGTAACCTAGTAGCTGGCTATGACGTGAAGAATAAGTAGTGATCATGTGTGTATTAGCACCGAGAAATCCTTTGTGGGTCAGCACCTAGCGATCCTATATGGGTCAGCACCGATCGATCCCATGTGGGTCACCACCGAGCGATCCTGTGTGGGTCATCACCTAGTGATCCTATGTGGGTCAGCACCGAGCGATCCTGTGTGGGTCAGCACCGAGCGTTTCTCAGTGGGTCATCACCGAGCAATCCAGTGTGGGTCTGCCCCTAGAGATCATATGTTGGTTTGACGACGTACTTGTGATGTACTAGGATCCTATGTGGGTCTAACGACGTACTGACGAGGTACTAGGATCTTGTTTGGTTCTGAAGATGTACTAAGATCCTCTGTGGGTCTAATGATTATTTGAGATCCTTCGTGGGTCTACCTCTTAATAGAGTATGATGATTCATTAGTTACATATAATCATATATACTATTGTAACTAAGAAATACCCGGTGTGTGCTGATTCTGTACCTTTTAGTACTTTCCTTCGTGGTAATACCTTGGATGTATTCATCAATGTCGCATACATATGTGGTACTTACCTTCGTGGTATTCCTTACTTTGTAGAATAGTTGAGCTTTGGGATTTGAGTTGGACGTTGTGTTTTTCTAATGATTGAGATGGGTATACTTGATAACTTTGGTATATGTATGATAATAAACCTATGTAGTGTTGTCAGTTGATTTCATGCCTTGTGGTTTATCCTTGGTGGATTTTGTGAGACCATGGGGTCTTGGGTTCCCTACTGTGTATTGTTATACTCACCACTGTATGGGTTATGCCTAAACCTTGTTGTGATTGGTGCAGACGATGGACAATGCTGATCATGAATGAGGGTACCTTGGCTAGACGGGGCCCGGAGGTGGACCATATGGCGTGATGGTGCGCAGAGGAGACGGGCGGACAAGGAGTGTTGAGGAGGCGATCTGTACTTACCCTTCATGTAGGAACCACTGAGGATGACCCAGTAGCTTCCTTTCTTTTTCATTTGTTGTATTGTACTTCAGTTGTACTTGTACTATAACTATTGGGCATGTATTCTAGCACCTTTTACTTTCAGCACTATTTTTGCTATACAGTTGACTTGTGTTCATATCTTTTTGTGTGTTTGGTTGCATGTGTTTACATGTTATAATGGCAATGCCTTCCCAGTTATAGGTAATATGACATTCAGTACTAGTCATCAGTCCCTGTCCTAAAGAATGTGGGCATTGGGTAGTCACTACACAGGCCCCGGGGGATGGGTCATGACAAATTGGTTTCATAGGATTTTGTTCTACCTTAGAACATAAGACTCTGATGATTCTTTTTAACAAAAATAGTGTTATGTGTATTGTGTGTGGTTATCAGTTTAGGGAATCCTGTGTTGGTACGGTGGACGGCGTATCCCTACACCAGGACCATGAATTCGGATTTCGGACTCAGTGCATGAAAACACTGATTTTGTGTGTGTTTTCAAGAGTTATCATTATGATCTCTTTGAGTCATCTCACTAGTTATAACATATAGATAGTGGCACACCTGTTTTATTTTAGGATGCCTCCACGTAGACATCCAGCTAGGGTTCCCGATATAGTATGCACAGATACCACATTGAGTAGAGAGGCCTTGGTGGAGGGCCCTCATCCATTGGAGGCACCAACGGTACCATTACCCATTGGACCATCAATGCCACCATCCCCAGCAGCAGAGGGTGCATGCCTCTTGAGAGTGTTGCATGAGTTCTAGTGCCAGAGGCCACCCAGGTTCAGGGGAGAGATAGACCCACATACAATTGAGGAATGGATTGAGGTTGTTGTGAGAGTCTTCTAACTAGTAGGGACACCAGCTGATCTCATGGTGATCCTTGTCTCCAGCCTTCTACAAGAAGCAGCTGGAAGATGGTGGAGCGTGATTCTCAAGGCTCACGACGATGTGACGCGTCTCTAGGAAGAATTAGCTAGCATGTTTTTGGTAGAGTTTGTTCCAGAGACTCTTCTTATAATACTCATACATGATATTCTTCACCTGTAGCAGGGCAGCATGATTGTGGCTTAATACTCATATAGGTTCATTGTCCTCTCATGCTACTCCACATATATGGTCTGGGACCCATTCTTCAGGGATCGGACCTTTGAGCAAGGACTCAGGTGAGAGATCATAGATTCCATGATTTCTCTTATCATCCTGATGTAGGAGGGGGTGTTAGAGTGATCCCTCTTAATGGGGAGTTTAATTACCGAGTAGTCACCAGCAGTGAGACCCACCCCTATATGTCACGTAGTAGAGTCTTCTTTAGTAGGAAGTAGACAGATGTCAGAGAGGTCCAAAAGGACCAGACCTATAGTTGGATGATTTTAGGATTCAGGGTTGGTTGTGAGGGGAAGCTGAGGCAGAGACAGTCATGCCAGGAGAGGGAAATGTTACACAAGTAGCGGGAAGTGTAAAATGGTTGAGGACTGTCTGACCCTGTGTACGGATGATCAGCAGATGGTCGAAGGACCAATCAAGAAGAGACAGAGGTTCGATCATGGAGGTCTGCAGGAAGCGGGTGGTCATGGAATAGGAGCAAGACGTGCAGCTAGTGGTGCATAATTATTTGAGAAGTTATCGCCACCACCATCATGTGGTCCACCCCGACCATAGGGAGCAGCAGGAGAGAGGCAAGCTCAGCTCCAGGCAACTGAGTCCTCCAATCATGACTCTCCAGAGACGATACGAGGTACGATCTCTATTTACTCCACCTTAGATGCATTACTTATAGATACATGTTCCAGTCATTATTTTATTTCTACTTCCCTCCTTCTAAGCATAGAGATTCCAACAAAACCGTTGGCTCAATCCTTACGGCTAGAGATTTCTACGGAATCAGATTCGATGATTACACACTAGTGCCGGAAGTGTGAGATTAATCTAGCTGGCAAGAGCATCAGCTGGGATCTCCTAGTAGCGGCATCGAGTCCTTATGACATCATCTTGGGTGTGGACTGGTTTTCTACAATCCATGATCAAATTGACTGTATTAGTCACAATGTAAGGTGTGTCAACACGGATGGGACCAGGTTTACCTTCACTAGCAAGAAGGGAGCCTTTGCAGCATAATATGGACTTACACTGAAAAGAGTGCAATTGGTCACTTATCAGTTGGCTTGCCTTACCCTCAGAGTAGTTGATGTAGAGAGTCCGAGTTATCCTGTAGTGGTGGAAAAATATACAGATGTCTTTCTTGATGATGTTTTAGGTCAACCTCCTCACAGAGAGGTGGACTTCTACATTGACTTTTACCCCATGATGACACCGATATCTACACCAAAGTATTAGATGGATCCCGTGGATATTTGTGAGCTATGATTACAACTGGAGGACTAACAGGGGAAAGGGTTCATCCGACCCATTGTTTCTCCTTGGGCAGCCATGATTTTTTTCGCCAGGTAGGCGGATGGGGGATTGAGACTTTTTTTTTGAATATTTGCCCCTGAATTTGGTGACCATGAATAACAAGTACCCAATTCCAAGGATTAAAGACCTCATTGATCAGCTGAAGGGAGCACGGTGGTTCTCGGAAATAGACCTCATATCAGGCTATCACCAGCTCAGAGTACGATAGAAGGATGTGCTGAATATGTCTTTCAGATGTTGGTACATCCATTATGAGTTCTTGGATATGCCATTCGGTGTAACCAACACTCCAACAATGTTCATGGGACTCATGAACATGATCCTTTCAGCCATTCCTTTATTACTTTGTAGCAGTCTTCATCAAGGACATTCTAATATACTCGGCTAGAGAGGAAGAGCATGACCATCATTTGCAGGTAGTACATGACACACTCTGAGAGCCCCATCTTTCTGGAAAGCTCTGGATGAGACATTTTTACATATGATTGGTTCACTATCTAGGACACAACTTCTCAGAGGCTGGATTTGTAGTAGATATAGAGATGATTGAGGAGGTACTTGCTTGGGTGCCACCCAGGAGTGTGACAGAGATAAGGAGTTTTCTGGGTTTGGCGGGATACTACCGGAGATTTGTGCCATATTTTTTTAGAGTTTCAGCACTTTTATCAGCATTGATAAAGAATGGAAAACCCTTCATGTGTTCTAATAGATTCCAGCAATGTTTTGAAGAGCTGAGGAAAAGGCTGACTAGTTCCCCCATATTTAGGGTTCTAGAGGAGGGTGTAGGGTATGTAGTTTACTACAACGCATTAGGGACTGGATGAGAATGTTTCTGAATGCAGGAGCGAGCAGTGATCACATATTGTTCTCGACAAGTGATAAAACATAAGAATAGTTATTCTACCAATGACATTGATTTAGCAGCAGTGGTCTTCGACTTGAGGATGTGGTGACATTACTTGATGGGAGAGCATTTTTATGTGTACTCTGATCACAAGATTATTAGGTATATATTCTCTCAGAAGGACCTGAACATGATACAAAGCCGTTGGCTTGAGTTCCTCCAGGACTATGATTTCGAGATAGTATATACTTTTGGGGAGGGGAAAATTGTAGCAGATGCAATCTGCCTGAGTTCTAGTATACAACTACTAGGTGAGGTGAGAGAGCTGTTCTCCACTTTCCAGGTATCCTTTGTGGATCGGGATGGAGAAGTTTTTCTTCAGTCTCTTACTATCACTCCCCCACTTCCTTAGCGAGACAGGGAGTCACAGCATAGGGACACTAACTGCGAAGCTCAACATGCTCAGATATTCACCGGGCGGGCTCCTGATGGATTTTCGGAAGGTGGGGAGCACATCATCCTCTTTAGAGGACATACCATGGTACCCATGTAACTTTGGGAGGATGTGATGAGGTAGTTCCACACATACCCTCTAGCGGTACATCCAGGAGTGGAGAAGATGTACCAGGTTCTCCGAAGACTACATTGGTGGCCGGGAATGAAGAAATCAGTAGCAGAGATTGTCTCTCAGTGCCTAACTTGTCATCAAGTGAAGGAAGAGCATCAGATACCAGCAAATTGGTTCAGGCATTAGAGGTCCCAGAGTGGAAGTGGGACGAGATATCCATGGACTTCGTGATAGGACCTCCACGTTCATCCATGGGTTATGAATCGATTTGGGTGATCATCGAATGACTCACCAAGTCGGCCAACTACTTACCGATCAGAGAACAGGGTTCAATAGAGAGCTTGGGATGCCACTATGTGCAGGAGATTGTACAACTACCTAGATTACCCTCGACGAATGTCTCCAATCGTGATGCATATTTTACTTCCCGACTATGGAAGGGGTTAAAGGAGGCTTTCCGGATGCAGCTTCATTTGAGCACCTCATTCCATCCTTAGATGGATGGTCAGACTGAGCGGATCATTCAGACCCTCGAGGACATGCTACCTGCTTCCATCCTTGACTTGGATCGCAGCTGGGAGGATCACAAGCCTTTGGTGGAGATTTTATACAACAACATTCATCACTCCACCATTGGGATGACACCTTTTGAGTCATTGTATGGGCGGCCTTGTAGATCACATTTGTTCTAGACTTACCTTGGGGAGTCAACACTAGTGGGAACAGAGATGGTATGGGCTACCATAGTGAAAATTCTTATCATCCATGAGCGGATGAAGACTGCACACAGTAGACAGAAGTCTTATGCGACAAGAGATGGAGACCTTTTGAGTTTGAGGATGGCGACCACATCTTCCTAAGGGTCTCACCCTGATGAGGTTTACGAAGATTTGTACATGGAGGAAAGTTATCTCTAAGGTTCATCGGACCTTTTTAGGTCCTCAACAGAGTTTTTGAGGTGGCTTACCACCTAGATCTTCCACCTTAGTTGCACCCGGTGCATGACCTCTTCCATGTATCCCAGCTGTGGAAAAACGTGCATGACACATCTCAGATCATCGACCATGGGATGCTGGACATTGGCGTTGAAGCGACATTTAAGGAGATTCCAGTAGATATTAAGGATTGATAGGAGCAGGTACTTCATGGGCAGAAGATACCTCGGGTGCGCATTCATTGGAAGCACGAGAACCTCCAGAAGAGCACATGAGAGCAGGAGGCTCATATCCATGCTCAGTACCCCATTTAATTTCTTAGTTTTGTTTGGTGTCTTTCGGGGACGCAAATCTCTGAGGTGGGGAGAATGTAATGACCCATAATTTACATGTACTTTTTTTAATTATAAAGAAATTTTACGAGTCCGAAAAAAATGACGGTGCATGATTCCGACGCCCGGTGTGCTCGGAATGAATTTATTATCTTTTTTGGTTATGTTCACTAAACATGCGAGTGGGTTTTTTCACATTTTCACAGGGGCTCGAAATTAAAATCTGAGGGCACCGTTGAACTCGCAGCACAGGTATTCGCTTAAGGAGACCTTCACCTTGACCACAGTAGGCCAAGGGTGAAAGGTAGTTTTTCAATTTTTGTGGGAAAATAAAAATAAAATTATTTTAACATTTTATTTTTATTCTTGAAACCCCTCAACATGTGTTATGTATGTGGGGACCACCGAGCCCAAACCTCCCAAATTGAATTTAAGTGTGGGGACCCCCGGAACCCCTGACACTACTTTAATAAAGAGATAACTCTTGAACATCCCTTTAATGGGATATAACCTGTAGTATCCTCCCACTTTAATGGTCCCTACCACATCGTAAGTAATGACATAAATTTAATTTTCTTCCAACAATTAAATTTATGAAAGGAAACATATTTGCCACTTTTATTTTTTGTAAGAATTGGGAGAATGGATTCGAAGACCAGAACCTTGGAGGAATTCTTCTTCTCCAACAAAGAATGTTGATGTTCTCCAATTTCTTCAACTTCTTCCTCAGGACATCCTCCAAAGTGGGACATTTTCAATCGACAACCGTCTTTCCCTCCTCATCGACGTCAACACACAAATGAGGTTGGGGTGTGTTTTAAATTGAACAATGATAATTTTCCTCTCACATTGAATAATTCACCTTGAGCCTCTATCTACTACCAAACACGGAGGGTATGGGTCAAACAAACATTGTCTGGCCCCTCCGAAAACCTTATGACTATTTTTTATGTTCTTTGCGATGGTGACGGCGACCGGTGCTGGTGTTTGGCACAGGTGGAACATGAGACCTCGGCTGTCACCACATCCGGCCATGATGAAAGAGACCAAAAGAGGGTGGCCAGTCAAGCCAGCCGCCGGTGAAGGCACGACGCGTGACCTCACCGCCCCGTGGCCCTCCACGGCTCCCGCGACCTCACCACCCAACGGCCCTCCGCGGCTCACGCAGCCTCGCCGCCCTGAGGCCCTCCGTGGCCCCTACAACCTTCGCCACCCCACGGCCTCTACACCCCATGGCCCTTAGTGGACCCCACGGACTTTACCGACCAACAGCCTCGCCGCCTCCTGACCCTCCGCAGCTCCCGTTACCTCGTCGCCTCACTGCCTTCCACAACCCCAGAGGCCTCGCCCCACAGTGGACCTCCACAGCCACCGCGGACTACGCCGCCCCGCGGCCTCACGGACCTCCACATCCTCTACGGCCGTGTTGCCCAGCGGCCCTCTGCGGTCCCTGAGGCCTTCACCGCCTGCCGGCCTTGCCGCCCTAGGGCCCCATCGTCCCCCGTGGCCTCAGCACTCGCGCCCCTCAACTGCCCCTACGGTCTTCTCCTCCACGCGACCCTTCATGGCCCTCACAGCCTTGCGCAACTCTGTGGCCCCCGTGCCACCCAACGTGGTCCAGGACGAACCCAATGCGGGCCGGGTCGGGCCGGATCTGACCGGGCCTGGATTAGCTATGAGCTTCCTGCTCTATCAGCCATAAATCTGGCACCAGGCATCCGTTTGACAAACTGTAAATGGTGATGTAAACCATAGATCGATAAGGTCCCTTTGAAATCCCCCACATTAGATTTGGATAAATTTGGGATATGTTAGGGTTGGATCAAGCACGAATCTAATCGGGACGTCGACACTAATAGGCTAATAACATACAGACCAGACATCTGATTAACTCAAAGTTTGTTGCATTGAGACCCCTATGATGTGGAGGTCCTTTAGAATACATCTTTGTGGGAATTCTTGATAGTCTGAGTATCCAATAGTGCATGAGGAGTGGACCCTACCAGAGATGAGAAATCTTAGTGCGGGAACCCAGTAGCTGGCGGTGACGTGAAGAATGAGTAGTGATCCTATGTGGGTCAACACCAAGGGATCCTGTATGCGTCAACACCAATCGATCCTATGTGGGTTAGAACTGAGTGATATTGTGTGGGTCACCACCGATTGATACTGTGTGGTTCCGCACCTAGCGATTCTATGTGGGTCATCACCGAGCAATCTAATGTGGGTCAGCACCGAGCGATCCTGTGTGGGTCAGCACCGAGCGACCCTCTGTGGGTCAACACCTAGAGATTATATGTGATTATGATGACATACTGGCGATGTACTAGGATCCTATGTCAGTCCGACGATGTACTACGATCCTCCGTGGGTCTTATAATGATTAGGAATCCTTCATGGTTCTGCCTCTTAAAAAATTAAGATCATTCAGTAGTTACATCTAATCATCTCTACTACTGTAAGTAAGAAATAACTGGTGTGAGCTGAGTCTGTACCTTGTAGTACATTCCTTCGTGGTAATACCTTGGTGGTATTTTTCTATGTGGAATACCTTTGTGGTACTTAACTTCATGGTATTCATTCCTTTGTGGAATAGTTGTGCTTTGGGATATGAGTTGGACTCCGTGTTTTACTTATGATTGAGATGGGTATAGTTGATAACTTAGGTATATGTATGGGAATTTACCTAAGTAGGGTTTTCAGTTGATTTCATGCCTTGAGATTTATCCTTGGTGGATTTTGTGAGACCTTTAGGGTCTCAGGGTCCCTACTGTGTATCGTTATATTCACCCATGCATGGGTTATGACCACACCTTGTTGTGTTTGGTTCAAATGACAGACATCGCTGATCGAGGCTGAGGTTACCAAGGCTAGATAGGGCCCGGAGTTGGACCATACAACGTGACTGTACTGAAAGGGGACGAGAGGATGTGGAGTGCTGAGGCGGGGATATGTGCCTACCCTTCAGGTAGGAACCTCGGAGGATGACCCTGTAGATTCCTTTCATTTTCATCATTTGTATTGTATTTCAATTGTAGTTATACTATTACTGGTGGGATTGTCTTCCAGAACCTTTTATACTTTCAACACTCAGTTTTCTATACAGTTGACTTGTGTTCGTGTCATGTTGTGTGCATTGTTGTGGGTTATTACAGGTTTTAAAGGAAATTCCTTCTCGGTTATAGGTAATACTCCTTTCAGTGCTAGTCACCAGCCCCTGGCATATAGAAGGCGAGCATGGTGTAGTCACGGCATGAACCCCGGGGGACTTGTCATGAAAATTATGAATTTTATCTTAAATCAAAAATATATTCTCTTTAAATTTTCCTAATAGGAATTTGTAGATCATTTAACACATTGCATATTTTTCATTACCTGGTTGTTAACATTCTCCTGATCTTGTTTTCTAATCACAGTCCTTCAGAAAAAATTTGTTTATTTTTTCTTCCATATCATTTTTTTCTTATATCTAAATGTAGTTTGTGTTAACTCAGGTATCCTTTGTACTTCACATTCTATCTCATAAAGTTTTATTTTGTTTAAACAATTATTTGATATGGGTTTTCGATAATGGTAATTTAGAAATTCTTGTCCTAGTTATCAACCACAAATAAAAATTTAGAGGTTTCAATTTATTAATGATGTAACAGCTTGAGTTTAAGAAAAAAAAACTCCTTCAAAAGCAGACCTGATACGGTACATCAATCTTAAACAAACCACTAAAAATTATTATTTAAATATTACCGTTATAACCTAGATGTTGGAATGGAGGGAACGAATAGTATTAAAAGAATAATAAAAATTTCGTTTACACGTGTTTATATAATGATTATTCTTGTTACAAATTTTTTTCTAAATAGAAATAAAAAAATAAAATATAAAAGTTGTGTTTTTATAACAACTTATTTAATAGAGTACAGTTGTTATTATAATATCATATCACTCATTACAGATTATTATGTAATAAAAAATATATTTTATATATTCAATTTAATGTTTAAAATTTATCTTAAATGTTATCTAGATATTATATAATAACAAATCCAATTTTTTCAAATAAAAGTAGTATTTTTCCAGAAAATATTGTTTTACTGCCAATTGATAGTGAAACGTTTTAAATATATTTTCTTTCTCCTATATATGTTATATTTGAAAAAAATAATATTCTTCTTTAGAATATAGAAATATGAATTATCTTTGGTTGATTTTTGGTATTTTTTCTGATGAAATTCATATTTTAATGAATAGTGAAAAATATTGCATTTTAATTCAAAAAAACCTTTTCGTCTCATTTATTTATATTGTTAAATTGTAAATTTAATTTGTTTTATAGTGTTATTGGATTATTTTTTTCATCCATTAATCTAAGTTTGGTCATTGTAAGTAATTTCCCTTTTAAATTGGACATAAGCACATGTTATTTGTTTGATAGTTTTTACTTCATAAAAACATACTTTCTGGTTTTGAAAATTACAATTAATTTTAAATTTATTAATTAAACTTATATGTTTTGAATTTAGAAAAATGGATTCAATATTTTGAATCAGAAGGTCCAAATAATGTAAATATTTACCTTTCATTTATAAAAATTATGATTAGTAACATTTGTAATTGTTATTCATAATGGTTAAAGGGTAATTTAGATAAATAAGGGTAAACAGATAATATTATAATATTATAATACTTCCTTAAAACATGTCTTAATCCTATTTTATTAGATAATTCCAACTAGGTGCATCTTATGGTGTATTTTAGGACCTCATGGAGCCACATCGGTGGCATAATGACCTTTTATAATATTTATTTAAATAAAAGGGGAAATATAAATTAAACATGTATATCTTAAGATAAACAAATTTATCTTGTTAATATTAATTATCTCCAAGACTAAAAAATTATTTAAAAAGATAAAAATATTTCCAACAACATGGTATTTTATTTATAAATTTTAGACATTAAATATGTAATTTTATTTTTGACACAATCATGATGTAGTGATTACCTTATTAAGGGCATATTTAAATAGATGATATTATAAATTTTAAAATAAATATAATTTCAACTTTTTTAGTCCATAGAAAACTTTTTAGGATGACATTGACATTTTAGTGATGATTTATTGTGTTTTTTCTATATAATCAAGTATTTATGACTATTAAAAAATGAATTACTAAATAGTGTAAAAATAGAAATAAATGAGTTTGGAAATAAAATCATATTTTATTTGAAGATATAATAGTCCCAAAAGTCTATTATTTATTAAAATAACTTATATAATGTTAAAATATTTACTAATTATCTACATGTGGTTCTTTTATCATTTTATAGATACTGTTGGAGCCCCATATTTTGAAAATACAAGAATAGATGATAAAAGATAAATTATTTAACTAAGGGTTCATGATAAATTATAAGGGTTAATTTTTGACAAAAAGATGTATAAAAAATTGTTTGAGATTTTTTCTACCCATAATCATCTTATCCTAGAATTATATCACTCTAGAGTTGTTATAAGTTGAAAATAAATTTTTAATAAAATAATATTTCAAGACTTTCGTAAAGTGCCCATCCTCGCTCTTATAAAAAGCAACCACCTCTACAAACATACACACACCTCTCCTACCACATAAATTGTATAATGTCTTCTTAAATAATCACACAAAATATCTAAATTCCTCCTTGAAGACTTATCTATGGATTAAGTAAATTCAAGAAATCTTGTTCTCTCAGAAAATAAAAGATACCCAATTTTGAGGTAACGTCTTCCCTCAAGTTCATTTATATTACATTCCATCTCCACCCACTACAATCTCTTTTTTCCTTATTTTATATCAGCACAATTATCAACAATATAATAGTATTTTTTTATATTCTGTAGTTTAGAACAGAAAATACACACACCTCCATCTGATGGATATAGAACACAGTGTTTCAGTTTATGGTGAACTATTGCCTCGCGAAACAATGATTGTACAATTTTCTCCTACCATATCTCATGGTGGTCATTATGATATATATATATATATATGATTTATATTTTATTTATATTGTCTCTATTATTATTTAATTCTCTATTTAATACATTCCTTTATGATTTCCATAATTTGTAAATATGATAATTTCATTTGAGGAAGTCTGGTCTACCACCCCTCAAAGTGATATGACTCATTCATGTTTTACATGGAAAATATAAAGGATATAATTAATGTACTTATTTAACAAATAGAACAAATTTATTATAATATTTGATTAATATAATAATGTATCATTTTGTTTTCATTCCATTAATATGATAACAAAATGAATGCATTGTTCATGCGTACATACGACCTACCATCTCCATGAACGATGAATTTAATTTAATATATCTAAATGATCTGGACTGTTATAAATACATATATAATGGATATATATGATATTTAAATAAATAGTATAATTCTTGTATATAAAGTACTTATGTCCACATGGAATATTTTCATCAAAACAATTTCATTTTTCACTCAAGTACCTAACATCTACAAAACATCCAATTTGAACTCAAATAATTAACTAAATGTTACAAAATTGTATTAGGTGATATAAAATGAATGATAAAATTTAAAATATTTTTAATGATATTATATCTATCTTATATTTATAATTCATAAAATTAAATAAATAACAAGACAAGTCGGACTCAAGGTAAGGGAAATCATAACTGAATATCCATTCATTGAGTTAAATATCCAGGTCATTGGTTTTATTTTTAAATTAATATGTGTGAATGACATATGATTGTTTTAAACTAAATATCCACTTATGTTGGGTGAATTTATATTTTCCACAAATTTTTATGTCACCAATTTATCCTTAATCTAATGATATGATTATTTTAGGGCCCTACATCTCAATCTACTTTCATTGAGGTATATCTTGATATTGTGAACCATTATTATCATATAATGTGTATATAAAACCCTTTTGAAATTTTATATATTGTATTTCTATATTAAAGTGTTATTTAATGTTTTTTATGATTTTATTCTATAATTATTTTTATTCAATTGTTTCTCAAATTTTACATGACTCATTAACTAAAACAATGATTTTAATGTTTTTATGATTTATTCTTACAAATGATTCTCTTTAATGTCCATGATTTCAAAATGATTTTGAGTAACTATTTATATGGACATTAATGTTTTTAAATTTAAATTACCTACAAAATTTTAAATGTAGTTTAGGACACTTTTATTAATAAATCATCTTTTAAATGATTTAATTGTGTTTTAAAAGGGTATTAGTAATATCAAAAACATTGAATGATTATATATATATATATTTTTTGAATGGAATTTCGATATTTTATGACGCAGTATTTTATTGATATTTAATTTTAAATTTTTCAATTTTAATTTAAAATAATATGTTTTCATTTATGAGTTCATAGCTTGTAAAGATCAAGTGTGATTCCAAAGTGGAAATATAATGTTTTCCATTATGCGTGTTTATGTGTCATTATTATGTTATTTTTCATTGGAATTATGTATTTATATAGTTGGTTTCATGATAAATCGAGGGAGGGTGTGCCCATGATAGATCTCAAATTAATTGGGTAACATGATGGATGTAAATTTTAAGGTTTCTCCTAATGTATTTAAGGAATATAATGTGATGGTTATTCCAAACATAATAATGAAGGGTACTCCCAATATAGCTGGGAAAGCTATAATCTCTGTATGATTGGGATTCCACAGGTTACTTTATGTTTTATAATTTATATGATGTTTTTTATCGATATTATTATTACCTGATTTAAGCTTCTTAGTTTATGTTTTATGGGTAAGAAGTATAATGTTTTGTTAAAATGTTTTCATGGGATTTAATATTCACGAACTAACAATTTTTTCATTATATTTTGTTCCTTATTGATTTTTTATGCTCACCCCATCTTTTTGAAATGTTTTCCACATGTTATAATGAATGTTAGTAGAAAGGAATATGTCAATAAGATTTTTATCATGAAAAAGAAATAATGTTTTGTTGAATGGGTTTCATTTTGTGGAAGAAGTGGATATTGAGTGTAACTATCAACTTGTATTTTCTGGGTTTGTTATGTAATACTTATAGCATAATTCTCAAAAACTCTAAACCTAAAAATATCCTCAATGTGAATAATTTACATAACTCAATATTATGCAATGTTTAAGGTTGGAAAATTACATTTAAACTTAATATGTGATGACATATATCACATTTTCAATAAACAAATCTAGGGTAATCTACACCATCAAATTTATATATATTTATATATATCATTTCTTTACCAAAACATCATTATCTCAATGTCAGGTGTTAATTAAATGTTAACTTCCCATAAAGAATATATCATTATTCCATGAAATTAATTTTCTATGTCTTCAAAACCATTAAACATTTCCTTTTCAATCTGTAATGAAAACATATACTAAAAATACATAATCATAAAATTACAAAATACATCATTATTCCAAATTTATTCATACACTATTACACATGCTTCGTCAACATATTCCTTAATACATCATTCCTATATTATATGAATTATGAATAATGTATTTTGGTTCCTCAAAATCAATCCAATAATGCATCTTATAATTAATTCAAAAAATACTGGAAGAACATCACATACCTTTCACATGTCATTTTCAGTCTCATCATATCAGTAGAAAAACACTCACAAGTACCGACTTTTTGATTTTCTTCCTGAGTCATCCACATAGGACATCGATTTTCATAATGCCCAAAATTTAAACATTTAATGGAATTTTCAGATGATTATTCCTTAGGAAAGCAGACTTTATCATCCATTTTGTTAACTGAACTATTCATTTCTCCCTTTCTTTGTCATGATGTCTGTCCTTCTTTTTATCATTCAAAGCATCATCACATTAATCTGAGATATTCAATTAGGTGATTTATCCGCATTATTTACATAAAAGGAAATGAACCCTCTTTTTCCATGGTCTCCATTACCCGAACACTTAGTGAACAACATCTTTATCTTCCTTATTTATTTTGATAGTTGGGTAAGGTAAACATTGATAGTCATGTTAATTGAAATTTTTTTATGAATGATCACAATATCTTTATCTCTAGTGATCATCCCCCTAGAATTATCATTAGTAAATAATCCATCACATTCAACATTAATCTACTTCCATTCGTTTTCCCACCATTTACTAAAACCAAAAGCATAGTGTGAGCATTACTTATCATATAAGAAAACTACAGTCATGAAAAGAATTATTTATCAGATTTATTAATCTTTTCACCTTCAATAATCTATGACACCCATGGTTTATGCAATTTTATTCATATGGAAATTATATTTAAATTTTTCATAATTTTTCATGAAGAGTTTTAGAATTCTCAAAGCATATCCCCCTAGGAGTGACAAACTATATGTACAACAAGGCCCCTAATTGTGTACAAAATTACCTCGAGTCATCCTTAAAAAATATTTTTAGATTTTTAGCCCTAGGTACATTCATTCTAGAGCCACCTACAGTTGAAGTATCCATATAGGGATGTATTTCTAGGAAATGAATCAATATATTCTCTAGAAAAATTACAGTACATTTTCTAAAATGTTAACTCATGCTTATAATTATCCTTAGAGACATCCATAGACATATCCTTAAAAATAAACCTATGATCTCTCTAAGGTTTTCTTATCTTATTTTTAAAATATTAACTAAAAAGTTCTGATATACCAATTATTGAAACCCATGATTAACATATAAGGATATTACATCACTTTAGATGAATATTTAGTACATTGAAAAAATTCATTCATGAGGACCACAATAGTTTAGTGTCTTTTAAAAAATGGAAACATAATCTTCTATCCTCGTGAATTTTCTTCATCATATCCCATAATTATCTACACCATTATCACATCTAACTAAATCCTTTATTTATAACGAAGAGATAGGAAACATAAGAAAGTGGAGAGAGCATATGCTCAATAAAGGTAAATAAAGAAAATGTGTAATCATAACATGAAAAAAGGTATGGAAAATTAGAATAACATTTTATGGAAATACCCTTCATATCAGATATAATAATAATGATTGGAAATTTTTATGACATTAATCATATTGAAATAATGAACATAGTCCATTAGAAAATGAAAATGAAATGAAATATGGGATTGTCGAAAACACATATTTAAAACATAAGTCATGTGGCCTACTAAGACCTTTGTAACATGTTAGAATTGGGTTGATCACCCATGTACATACTCTTGTCTTTTGATTCCCCCTCATATACCCTCTTGATTTAGGATTTGGATGTCCTTCAATGTACCCTCTTAATTCATGATTGTGGTGTTCCCTCATGTAACCTCTTATTTTGGGACAGGGATGATCTCCCTTATACCCTCTTATTATGTGATTTGGATGTTCTCCCATTTCCCTTATTATTTTTGTATTGGGATGTTCACCCACATTCCTACATGTTTCATGATTGGAATGTTCTACCATGTTCATTATTTTTTAGGGCATGGGATGTTCTCCCATGTTTCCTATTGTCTTGGGATTGATATGTTCTCCCCTATTCCCTCTTTTTTTTGTCATGGTATGTCCTCCCATGTTCCTTTTAATATCATTAGTCATTAATCAATACCCAATGATTTTTTGGAAGATATAGGTTCCACCCATCACATAATGAAATCATTCAGACATATGACACATGATAACATAACATTCATCATATCTTGACAAACAAAAAAACATAGGTTATTATAAACATAAAATCATAACCAACTAATTGAAATGGGTATAATTAATATTTCATCACAATATAACCTAGGGTAAAGATATAGGTTTCTTAACAATTTCACCAAATTATAACTTGTTAAAAGAAGTATGATTCACGAACCTGGAACCCATAGAAAAGAAAACAATTTCATAAACATACATCCTGGGGGAGAGAAGTTAGTTTCATAAACATATAACCCCATAAAGGGATATGGGTTTCGTAAAGATCATGATATTAAACATAATCATTAATATAATGGATATTAATGTATCCTTTAGATCATTTCCTAAAAAGGAATGTGTAACATCAATAGATATCATCTTATATAGAAAATAATTTTGAAACATATTTCAAAAATGTTTCTTGGGTTAAATATGATTTCTTTTTAGAAAAAAAGTAATTTTAATACATAAAACCATTTCAAAATGTCTTTCTCAAAAAATACCTTGAAATCATATAATGAAGTCATAAAATCATTTTGAAAACCATTTTTCTTGAAAACTTATAAAATAATCATCAATACATTTTAAAAAAAAACATTCATGAAAAACAAATTGAATAATTATAAAAATATCTTCGAATTATTTTGAAAACAATTTTACTTGAAAACATATAAAATAATATTTAAAACAAATTTAAAATAATTTTTCAAAAAAAATATATTTAAAAAACTCATAATGATTAGACTTTTTAAAAATTAAAAGGGATCATTGAAGAAATTATTGTAGGTATATTCGTACTTTTTGTACAGGGTAAAAAGAAAATTCTGTTTTCATGGTATAATATTCTTGGAATACCTTTTTAGAAAACATATATTTACAACTGAAGAAATGGTAATGTCAGGATTCCCTAAAAACATTTTCTTAAATATATAATTCACCAAAGAGTACAATGTGGTGACAGTATTTGATTATATCATTAAATAATATCGGTTAAGTAAAATCTTGAATATTCTTGATATATGGTTCATCATATTTCATCAATTGAAGAAAAAATATAAACAATCACGAAAAGAAATGAGATTGTCTCAATAAACTCATATTACATGTTATCATGCGTTTTTAATCTAATGTAAAGAAAGTGAATAAAATTTATCGTATAATAACATGAAAATATTTAGATTCTTGATATTTCATGAATGTTTGAAATATATTTACCTCTAAAAAGTGTTTAGGTAAAAAAACATGAGTCTTAGATATGGAAAATTGAGACAAAACATTTTACCGATTGGGTATGTTTTGAATGATAAACCCCATGAATAAAGGGTACTAAAATTTAAAAGTGAATACATATAAATTTATTTATAAGATACATATAATATAATCATGATAATTTCATACACCACACAAAAGGAAAGACTAGTGAACATAACATGTATCTCAATGAAATGAAAAATGAGATGAAATCTACATAATTTGTGTCTAGACTCTCTCTATACTCGTACATGATTCCTGTATAATAAATATAATTTTATTATAAATATTATACAGAAGAATATTATTATAAATATTAATATATATTTTTTTATTATGACCTTATATTACTTTATTGTTAATGATCCTATGTTAATGTTTCACTTTGGGTAAAATTCAGTTTTTTCTTCATATGTGACTTAATTTGTCATATCATTTGTATTTATGCTTATATAATGATACTATAATTTATATAATGATATAAATATAATTTATATTATTTATATTTATATTATAATGATCTATATTACAATGATGTAGTAAATGAAAAACATTGTTCATGGATATGGTAAGTTTTACGTATACATGTATGGTATTTCTGTATTTACTGGTGTACTAAAAGAAACTATGTAAATGAAAAATATATATATATATATATATATTATTCTAGTAGAATTAATATTTCATATATATCATATATTTTTATTAGACTAATCCTTAATATATTCCATGTGGTGTTTGAACGAATCACATAGCTTTCAGTGGGTAGTAGTCCACACTTCCTCAACTGATATTATCATGTTAAGTCCAAATGGAATGAAAGGGTGTGTGTGTTGTAAAATGAATAAAAAGGCATATATACATAATTAATAAAATATTAGACATATAAAAATAGAGTTTAAATCATAATGGACACCATGATTTGTGGTAATGTAGAAATGAATAATAATCATTTCGTGAGAAAGTATTTCACCGTACACAGAAATAGTATGTTTGATTTTCATTATATGGAGGTGTATATAAGTTCAGTTTTAAACCTTATCATATCAAATCCAATTATCATTATGATATTGTCTTTCTCAGAAAATAATGTAATAAAAATATTGTAGGGGGTAAAGATGAGAAATAATTGAAAGGGGTATGAGGGAATATGTTACCCCGAAATTAGGTTACACCATTTGGTTTTGGCCAAAATTCTTCCATGAGAGGATTTCTCACAAAATGTATAATTCAAGGCCAAAGGGAGGATTTTTTTAGTCTATTTGGGTAGATCTTGACTAAATTTTTTTAGGTCTGAGGAATGGGTACAGTTGGTGGCCTTTTATGGGGAAGGAAATGAATTAAGTTGTAATTTTTAGAAAAAATCTAGGTGTGCACACGTTCTTACCAAATATTAGTCATAAAAAAACAAAATAAAACTTATTAATGGTGGTTTTATGGACTAAATGGAAATACGATGGGTGTTGGAAAAGTGGTTTTGTCATTTGGGCCCTTAATTTTATGGTTTAGTTACTAATTAAGCTTACCTTTATCATTAAACACTGTTATTAATTTCATTCATATTTACTAATAATTTTGGTCAAAATTTTTCTTGGACTTATTAGAATATAATTATTATACTGTATTATATGGATTATGTCATATTTTTTAAATTTAATTCATAGATGCAAAAAAATTAACATTTGTGTTAATCCCAAAAATGGGATGAAATAACGGGGGTTTTAAAGTAGGAAAACGTTCAAAAGTTTTTGTGATCATATATTCAGTTTCAAAGTGAGATTTATTATATTGAATTATATTTCATTATTATATTTAATATATATCTAACGTGATGTAAAAAATTTTATAATATCATTATGATAATTAATTAATTATACAATAAGGAGGTTTTAAAATAAAAGTAATATTTTTATGTTTTCATAAAAAAATATTTTTCTCAGCAAAATATCAAAAATTTACCTTAGGATAAATTTTGAATTCTAAATTCAAAAAGGAAATTTATTTTATTGCATTTAATTTCAAAATGCGTCTCAATTTAATTTTATTATAAAAAGTGGTTTATTCAAGAAAACTGTATCCTTTACATAAAAGGACCTCACCAAAAATTTTACCTTTCTTTATCGATATTTTTTATTTATATATATCGATTATAAATAATATTTTACAACTAGGTATTACGATTCCAATAACTATTTTTAATGTTTAGGATATAAAAATATCTTGTAAATATATATATATATATATATATATATATATTATAATATATTTTATAAAAACTCAGTGTTTTATGCATTGTACGCCCAGTCGGTGTTGCATGTAACGTACCCCAAGTCAGTGTTTCTTGTTATGGACACTATGTAGGTGTTGTGGGTAGCACAATACAAATAAGTATGTATTTTAGTACAAGCCAATTCATTATTGCGTGTAGTTCAAGCCATGTTGGTATTGAATGTGAAATGATTCTTTGACTTACTATTTTAATATATATATATATATATATATAACTATTTATAGTGTCAAGTCAAATGAAAAATATAAAGAAGATAATTTTATTCAAAAAAATATTTCTTAATATCTTGGTGTGTTACATACAATACCCCAACAAAGATTCTAAAACACAAGTCCAAACAGAATGAGAAAGGGACTTCTTTCGAAAAGTTTGAAAAATAAACCATTGTCTATCCAGTCTCATTAAGCACAATCTGGTCCTATTTCACCTATGATTGTGTCCATAGGCCAATCATTTTCATTATTCATGGTAGTTTTGCGAAAATATCATGCACGGGGGGGTATAATAATAATCACTTGGACACCCCAATACCCCAAATCTTACAATAAATTAAATATATTCAGCACTATATAGGTATATTTCTACCAACAATATAAGAAGAATATCCATATATACTCCACAAATACACACACTCCTATGGTAAGTCAAAAATGAAGTCTACAAGCCCGAGGATTCTATCTCAAATGATCCATTTCTCACTCATCTAAGAGTACTCATTCATAAATCCGATTGCACTGATGACATATGTCTGAGAGGTATTACTCATAATGTATCATCATGAGATATCAATTCTAATAGTCTGATGAAAATTATGATACATATATGGTGATCACGTCCATGGCAATGGGGTGACGCCAAAAAAACCAATCTGGAATAACCTACTACTTATTGTATTGATACCCGCATACTGTTGGCCAGGAAGATACCATGAGAACCAATTTGGGATTGAATATGAATAGAGTATATCACTCTATTCCTCTAAGAGGGATTCCAATGAATATATCATGGAAGTCATGCTGAAGGGATCATAGTCCTAGGAGTATGAGACAACTCTATTGTAGAGACCCGAAGCATAACGTACATGGACAATACATTACTTTTGTGGAATACTTAATACATAACAAAAACAGACACACAAGGACAGTAATAGTTTAGTGTTTTGGAAACTGGGAACGTAATCTTCTAATCGTGGTGAAAGATCCTCAACATCTCCCATAAAGATCTTCCCTTTTTTTATTACCTAAAACCTTTCTTTATATCCTGGGGAAAAGAAAACATAAAAAGGGTGTGCTCAAATGCTCAGTGAGGGTAAGAATGGATAAAATAAAACATATCATATACATTTGAACTTAAAAACATGAACATAATGTTTAAACATCAAAAGCATGAGCAATGACATAAATCATGGAAGTACATAAGGCATAGATCATAACGAAACATTAAGAATGATAAAATATCATGGGAATGAAACATGTAATTGTTGTAACCATTAATCACATGATATGATTTCCATATTAGCCAAGGCATTGCTTCCATGACCATCTTAGTGGACAAAGTCCCTTTCTGAATCGAGTTCACTCCTCGTTCAAGTCCTATATTTCTGAATCGGTTTAACTTTCAGTTCCAGCCATGTCTATCTCATGAGATATAAATCTTTACCCAATGCATTGGAGGGAGATATAGGTCCGACCCATCTCATAGTGAAATCATTCTAACTTGTTCCACAAAATAAACTTAAAACATTCATCATAACCCAAAGAATAAAATGGGTTTCATAAAAATCATCCCATCATTTCATAATCAATATAAAACAAATGGACATTTCATCATAAAAAGTGAACCATGTAAATCATAGAGACATTAAAATTGAAACATAAACATATCAAATAATGTCATCTTAGATGGAAAATGGTTTTGAGAAAACATTTGAAATGAATTCTTGAGGAAAATATCCTTTCTTCGTCAAAATAATTTTTTTTAAAAAAATGCCATGAACTTTTAAAATAAAAGTATTTTGTTGAAAATAGTCATAAAATCATGTAGAGTAATATTCATGAAAATGAGGCATTATGAAACCGTAAAAATCCGTTCAAGCCGTATAAGTTAAAAATAACATTCTCCTCGGACTTTTGTCGGAAAAGTCGAAAAAGTACCTCGTAACGTAAACAAAAGAACAATTCCTTACCTTCCATGTAGTAAAAGTCAAAAATGGGTAAAAAGGACTTTAATCATACATGAAAAAACTTTTATAAAACATGTACATGGATGATATAAATAACCATAGTAAATACTTATGAATAAGAAATCTCGGATAAAATTGAGATTTGCAAAATTATCCCTTACCTTATGTCTGATATGCTTCGTATATATCCGATCCTCCTGTATAATTATTTGAATAATTTCATTGACATATTAAAGAATCATATTCATTGTTATGATATCACAGATGGTTTACTTATGACTTTATATTACCTGTTCTTTTGTAAATTCCATTTTAAAGAGTGTTTTGGGTAAAATCGTTTCATTTGTTGTCCGTGTTTTGACTTTTAATTATTCATATGATTACTTAGATCATGATTACTTAATTCCAGAATATAAAACATGATTTATATATTATATATATTCAGAATATACATATATATAATATATCGATAAATGGAAAGAAATACACCGTTCATGGAGATGGTAGGTCATACGTACGCATGAACGCTGTTTTCGTTTCCTTATCGAGTTGAATGGAATTAAGTAGATGACATAAATATATATATATATAAATCCAATAGCTTTATAATGTTATATATTTCATTATTATATCTTATATATACTTTATAATCATTCTTAAATGGTTAACATAGAGAATGAATCTCATCGCATCGTGGAGAAGGTAGTCCGTACGTACGCACGAGCGATGACATCGTTCCCATAATTATTGAATTGAATTGGATAGGATGATACAATATATCATAATCAGTATGATTTTATAATAACTATGTATAGTTATTCTTTACACCATTATACCCATCCAAGTAAGGTGGTGCTGGAAAAACAAATTACACCACGGCGTGGGGACGATATTCCGTACGTACGCACGCGCAGTGATTTCGTTTTCCGAAGGATGGATAGATGGTAAAATATGGTTTTATCATATTTATAATAACATATAATTATATTAGTGTTACTGATGTTATTATTTCATAATGAGAAAACTAAATAAGAAGAAGTAGAAGATGGAATAAATTTGAAAGAATCGGTAACAGACATTACCTCTTCTTTGAAGCGCCTCTTTGAGACCTCCACTTAGGGCACTAAATTGGTCTTTGAAGAAGACAAGGACCTCTAGGATGTCTCTAGGGAAGTGGAGAAGATAATTTGGCATGGTTTGTCCAAGATTTAAGGCTCAAATTGGTGTGAGGAAGGGAGGGAGGAGGTTCCCATTTATAAGGGAGGAGAGGGGCACCTTTGGAAATCTTAAAAATAGTAATTTATAATAAATCTAACCACAAATCAAAACCTCCAAAAATGACTCATATTAGAATATTAGATGATATAGGGTTGTAATCTATTCAACCAATAAAATTTAGTCATGTTAGGAATTTATTTTTAACATTATCAACTTGATTTATCCTTATTTAATCAATTTAGTTTTATTTATGGTAATAATATTCTAAATTTTAAATTATAATAAATAATTACTTATTTGTTTTAAATTGTCCATAATTGGATACTTTATAACATTTGATACCATATAAATATAAATTTTTAATTTTTTAATATTTTTGTGATTTTTAAACAATTTTATAATATGTTATTTTTATAAAATAACAATAGTGTCAATTTTGACACTATTCATTTATTTGAATTTAAATAAAATATATACAGAAGATATGTTCTAAATAAAAGATTTAATAGATTCATAAAAGGTCATATGTATCTATAAAATTATTGGAGAACATTAAATAGTCCATATAATATTTATTTTATTATTTTTAAAACCATTTATTTGGTTTATCTCTTAATAAAATAATTACTACATCATTTTTGTATAATTATTTAATATACATATTTGTTGAATAAAAAATAAAAATAAAATCTTATAATGAATATAAATCTATTAAACTTCACAATAAACCTTTTACTCTAATTTATCATCTTAAAATCACAATAGTTAAATTGTTATATTTATTAAATTATGAAGGTGACAACTTTGGCATCATTTAAAATAAAATAATATAAGTGTCATAATCACTTTTATAAGACTCAAAATGGTTATATATTAGTTAATTGGATGATTAAGGTGTACATATACACTACCAATAAGTTTTGGTCAGGTTTTTGGGCCTTTTAATGGCTATTAGTATTTCTATAAAAACTATATTACTGATTTTTCACTTAATAAATATTTATGCGTCATCAATGTATCATCATTAATGACAATTATTTAATCCCTAAAAATTCTAAATAAATTATCATGATATAGATAATTTAATTAGATTTCTGGAGACTATACATGTTTGAATATTTGTGATTTTTATCACTAAATTAAAATTATTATACTTATAATAGTTAAGAGAGTTACATGTTGTTACTTCTCTTTGGTTTTAATAATAATTAAATTATTTTCATGGTCAAAAGTCCATAAAATGAATCTAATATGACCCTTAGGTTATATGGGTCTACTTTTATCAATCCAATAGAATTTTGGCATTTGTTAGGAAAATTTTATAATATTACATTTACCATTAATTACCTGATTTACCTTTAACTATGGTAAATAAAATTTACCGTAGTTACTATTCATAATTCCCAAAAATAAAAATTAGCTTATTAACATAATTTGGACCCACTGATTCCAAATATGGAATCCATTTTTCCAAATTCAATACACAAAATTTGCAGAAATTAAATTAAAATTAATCCCGCTGTCGAAAGAAAACAAGTTTTTCTTTAAAACATTGCAAAAGATTGAATTGATTTAACATGCGAATTTAATGTAAAATCAATGATAATGACATAAATTATATTAAATGGTAAAAATATATTCAATTTATACTTTAAAACCATTAAATATTATAATTTAACCATATAAATTATTGTGATGAAAAAAGTTGTTGTCAATTAAAATATAGCGTGTTTTTAATATTCATCAAAATATGAATGTTACCAGAATAAAATGAAAAATTTATCCAAATTAAATTTTTATTTCTTTATTCCAAATAAGAATTTTATTTTTTCAAATTAAATTTATAAACATTTCAAAAACTAGATTTAAAGTGGGTGTGCCATCAAAAGGCGGCAAAACTGCATTTTTTTAAAAATAATGATTTTGCTCGAAAATTTTATTTTGTTCTTATACCATGTTCTTGAAAATGTGTAAGATGAATAGTAATGTTATAAAATTCAAAATTTAGTTAATACTATTCATAACAGCTAGTTCATAATAATATTATAATAATATATTGTTGTTTAGTAAAACACAGTATTGCGTACAACACACACTATCGAGGAAGGTCGTGATTTCATGTAATGCAAGCCAAGTCAGGGTTGCGTGTTGTGAAAGAATCCTTCATTGTTTCGTATAACAGAATCCAAACATATTTCATTTATACATTGAACATATATATATATATATATATACTCAATGTTTCTTAGAATAACTATTATCAATATTGTGTGTAACACGATCCAAGAATAGTGTTGTGTATACTGCAAGATAATACGGTGTTGCATACAGCGCAAGGTAATCTTGGTGTAGCATACAACACAAGAAATTAATGAAATTAAATAAATATTTTTCATAAAATCTCGTGGCGTTACATTCTACCCCCCTTAAAATGAATTTCACCCTCTAAATTTATCGAGGTTATAAATGGTTTACTACTCAAAAGTTTCGTTAATAGAAACCCACATCGTAAAAAGGAATACCAAAACATGGCTTTAAAAACTAAAGTATGGAATGTAACGGTTACCCAAATTAACTCATCACTGGGTTTCCACGTAGGAGAACATAGGTGAAAATATGGATATAGAAGAAAAATCATACCATCAGGTTCTGTTGGAGAGTGGTAGAGAACATGGCTATGAAAAAGCCAACAATCACAAAGATATAGATTTGTGATGATCTAAGGTACCATCTGATTCATCAGATATATGGGAACTAGGACAACATTTTTGGTTTTCATGATCATTTCCCTAAAGTTGATGAATTAAATGAAATATTTACATGATTTTGGTACAATCTCTCTGTTGTTCGTGAATTGATCAATTTCCACTTCATCCCTTAAATAAATGAAGTTGAATTTGTTATTCATGATGTGTTAGTAGATCATGTGATAGAATTATGGGTCATTCCATATCATTCAAACAAAAGGGTAGAAAAAGTTATAAGTCCATATTATGTTTAGTTTAATCGTATATGGTTACAAAAATGAACTTATACTTCATATATCATACCCCTTAATAAAATAAAACTAGTTTCTACTAACCAGGGACTTCCTGTAGGCAAATGGTAGGCGATAAAGGCCAGTCGCATTTCTGTTGTGGATTCGATTCCCACAGCCTTGTCCGATGCGATGGGTTGTCGCCCGTCCTGCAGGTTGTCTTTTTTCAAAAACTATATTACTGTAACATCCCATCAATAATATCGAAAAAACTTCTATACTTAAACAATACTAACTTGTGTCCAACATAATCTATTCCAATCATTAGGCTTATCCATAATACTGTAGTCCACTCTCATAATATAGTGAAAATGATTACCAGATATTTAATACCATCGTTGATCCCCAAATATCATAAGATATGTCTTGTTGGTCAAATTACAAACATGTGAATACCTTAATCATGTATTCTCTTGAAAAATTAATACCCATTGAACCTTAGTGAAAAAATGAATGCAGTCAAAAGTTAACTCTTTCCACAAACCAAAATCCAAAAATTCTATATACTCAAACCATGATATAACCTTCTCCTTATATCAGTCAAGAGCTCATGAATACGGTCAAACATTTCATTTTCTCGTTTTCCTTTCATTATGCGCATATCATCATTTTTTTCCAAAAATATCTCAATCACATTCCATGGTTACCGGTACCATTGAAAACCACAATATACCAATACATAAATATTCCAATATTCCACGATACTATATACAACATTATTTTGGGATCCCATTACATTAACACTTAATCATTCCACCACATTGTTGTCATATTCAACATCGCCAATAGTGATCGCATTTGACTTCCCTTTGTCATTTGCCTTAAGTGGTTGCTCATGTCGGTCATCACTAACCCTTGGATTAGGGCATTTATTAGAAAAATGCCCCATTTCCTTGCACTTGAAGCATTGAAGTGTTGGTGGTGTGTTATCTGCATTCTTTTCTTTATTCACATCATTAGAAACCGTTTTTCCATTACTTGGACACTCAGCTGCTTGATGACCTTCTTTTCCACACCTAAAACATTTTCTAGTCCCTTTAAAACAATCTCCACCATGCTTCTTTCTACACTTTGAGCATAAGGAAACAATCATCTTTTTTTCACCATTATTCTAAGATTTCTCCTTGAACTCCATCTTTCGTTTCTTGTCAAAACTATGAGATGGATAAGTAACACCAACATCCATTTCTACGTTGATAGCACAATTCACAATTTCATCATAGCTACTGAAGTCTCTTATAGCTAATTCCCTTCGATGATTTGGTTTTAAGCCACTGAAGAATGGATCAACTTTACTTTGAGGTTGGATGAAAAATCCAGATGAATACCTTGCAAGCCTTTTAAAATTAGCTTCGTATATACCAACATATTCCTCATCCTTTTGCTTTAGTTCAAGAAAATCCTTCTCCATCTTTGTTCGAAGAATACGAGGGATGTACTTATTGAAAAATAAGTTCTTGAACTCATCCCATTCCATGGACTCAATTTCATCTCTTGGCCTCTTATTCTTGATAAGATTCCACCATTGATCAGCATCACCTTCCAAACGATAAACTGCTAAGATGAGTTTAACATGTTCAGACCATTGAAGAACTGAAAATATCTTTTTAGCAGTACTAATCCATTGTTCAACAACAAGTGGATCAGAAGACCCACTGAACGAAGGTGGATGTTGCCTCATGAAGGACTCAATAGAATATTGTTCCCTTCTCTGCTCATTTGGAAATCCAGAATGATTCATAGCTTGTGTAAGTATAGAAATAAGATTTTTCACTCCATCTCCCATAACATTTGTTTGTTTAAGAGGAAAATCATTTCATTGTCCATTACATTGATCAACACGGTTCCTTAGGGTTCCATCCATCGTCTAAAACCCAAAAAGAATAGTGTGAGAGGTAAAAATCATGCTAGGGAAAACAATATAATAAAGGGGGAGTAACTTCAATATCTAACATCTTGGGTTACTGTAATTCTAGTACTATAACCTATACATATACTTAACCTTAGGGACATCCCTAGACATACCTTAGAAATATCTCTAGGGATCTCACTAAAGTTCTCGCATCCTAGTTTCCAAAGTTTGACTAAAACTCCCTTTGATGCCAACTGTAGACCCGAAGCTTAATGTACATGGACATTACATTACTTTTGTGGAATAATTAATACATAACAAAAACAGACACACAAGGACTGTAATAGTTTAGTGTCTTTATAAACATGGAACGTAATCTTCTAATCATGGTGAACGATCTTTAACATCTCTCATAAAGATCTTCCCCTTTTTTTCTTACATAAAACCTTTCTTTATATCCTGGGGAAAAGAAAACATAAAAAGGGTGAGCTCAAATGCTCAGTAAGGGTAAGAATGGATAAAATAAAACATACCATATACAATTGAACTTAAAAACATGAACATAATGTTTAAACATCAAAAGCTTGAGTAATGACATAAAACATGGAAGTACATAAGGCATAGATCATAAAGAAACATTAAAAATGATAAAATAGCATGGGAATGAAACATGTAATTGTGGAAACCATTAATCACATGATATGATTTCCATATTAGCCAAGGCATTGCTTCCAAGACCATCTTAGTGGAAAAAGTCCCTTTCTGAATCGAGTTCACTCCTCGTTCCAGTCCTGTATTACTGAAACGGTTTAACTTGCCGTTCCAGCCATGTCTATCTCATGAGATATAAATCTTTACCCAATGAATTGGAGGGAGATATAGGTCCCACCCATCTCATAGTTAAATCATTCTTACTTGTGCCACAAAATATACATAAAACATTCATCATAACCCAAAGAATAAAATGGGTTTCATAAACATAATCCCATCATTTCATAATCCATATAAAACAGATGGACATTTCATCATAAAAAGTGAACCATGAAAATCATATAGACATTAAACAAGAAACATACACATATCAAATAATGTCATCTTAGATGGAAAATGGTTTTGATAAAACATTTGAAATGAAATCTTGAGGAAAATATCCTTTCTTGGTCAAAATCATTTTCTTTTCAAAAAATTCCATGCACTTTTAAAATAAAATTATTTTGTTGAAAATAGTCATAAAATAATGTATATTATGATTCATGAAAATGAGGCATTATGAAACTGTAAAAATTGGTTCACGCCGTATAAGATTAAAATAACATTCTCCTCATACTTTTGTCGAAAAAGTCAAAAAGTACCTTGTAACGTAAAAAAAGAAAGATTCCTTACATACCATGTAGTAAAAGTCAAAAATGGGTTAAAATGACTATAATCATACATGAAAACAATTTTATAAAACATTTACATGGATGATATAAATAACCCTAGTAAATACTTACGAATAAGAAATCTCGGATAAAAATGACATTTGGAAAATTATCCCTTACCTTATGTCCAATATGCATCGTATGTATCCTAATATCCTGTATAGTGATTTAAATGATGTCATTTACTTATTAGAGAATCATATTCATTGTTATGATATCACATATGGTTTACTTATGACTTTATATTACCCGTTCTTTTGTAAATTCCATGATAAAGAGTGTTTTGGGTAAAATCGTTTCATTTGTTGTCCGTGTTTTGACTTGTAATTATTCATATGATTACATAGATTATGATTACTTCATTCCAGAATATAAAACATTATTTATATATAATATATATTCAGGATATACATATATATAATAGATCGATAAATGGAAAGAAATACACCTTTCATGGAGACGGTAGGTCGTACGTACGCATGAACGCTGTTTTCGTTTTCTTATCGAGTTGAATGGAATTAAGTAGATTCCATACATATATATACATACATAAATCTAGTAGCTTTATAATGTCATATATTTCGTTATTTTTTCTTATATATACTTTATAATCATTCTTAAATGGTTAACATGTAAAATGAATCTCATCGCGTCGTGGAGACGGTAGTCCGTACGTACGCACGAGCGATGATATCGTTCCCATAATTATTGTATTGAATTGGATAGGATGATACAATATATCATAATCATTATGATGTTATAATAACTGTGTATAGTTATTCTTTACACCATTATTCCCAACCAATTAAGGTGGTGTTGGAAAAACAAATTACACCACGGCGTGGAGACGGAATTCCGTACGTACGCACGCGCGGTGATTTCGTTCTCCGTAGGATGGATAAATGGTAAAATAGGGTTGTTTCATACTTATAATGAAATATCATTATATGAGTGATACTGATGTTATTATTTCATAATTATAAAACTAATGATGAAGAAGTAGAAGAAGAAATAAATTTGAAAGAATCGATAACGGACATTACCTCTTCTTTGAAGTGCCTCTTTGAGACCTCCACTTAGGGCACTAAAATTGGACATTGAAGAAGGCCAGGACCTCTACGATGTTTCTCGGGAAGTGGAGAAGATAATTCCGCAGGGTTTGGCCGAGCATGAAGGCTCAAATTGGTGTGAGGAAGGGAGGGAGGAGGTGCCCTTTTATAAGGGAGGAGATGGGCACTTTGGGAAATCTTAAAAATATTAATTTATAATAAATCTAACCACAAATAAAAACCTCCCAAAATGACTCATATTCAAATATAAGATTATATAGGGTTGTAATATCATCAACTAATAAAATTTATACATTTTAGGAATTTATGTTTAACATTATTTACTTGATTTACCCTTAATTAATCAATTTAATTTTATTTGTGGTAATAATATTCTAAATTTTAAATTATAACAAATAATTACTTATTTGTTTTGAATTTTCTATAATTGGATACTTTATAACATTTTATACCATATAAATATAAATTTATAATTTTTAAATATTTTTGTGATTTTTAAACAATTTTATAATATGTTATTTTTATAAAATAACAATAGTGTCAATTTTGACAATATTCATTTATTTGAATTTAAATAAAATATATACAGAAGATATGTTCTAAATAAAAGCATTAGTAGATACATAAAACGTCATATGTATCTATAAAATTAGTGGAGAGCATTAAATATTTCATATAATATTTATTTTATTATTTGTAAAACCATTTATTTGGTTTATCTCTTAATAAAATAATTACTACAACATATTTTTATAATTATTTAAAATACTTATTTTTGCATATAAATTAAAAATAAAATCCTATAATGAATATAAATCTATTAAATTTCACAATAAAACTTTTACTAGAATTTATCATCTTAAAATCACAATAGTTAAATTGTTATATTGATTAGATTATGAAGGTGTCAACTTTGGCATCATTTAAAATAAAATAATATAAGTGTCATAATCACTTTTATAACACTAAAAACGGTTATATATTAGTTCATTGTATTCTTAAGGTGTATATATACACTAATAATAATTTTTGGTCAGGTGTTTGGGCCTTTTAATGTGTATTATTATTTAAATAAAAACTATATTACAGATTTTTCACTTAATAAATAATTTCTGCATCATTAATGTATCACCATTAATGACAATTATTTAATCCATAAAAATTACAAATAAATTATCATGATGTAGATAATTTTATTATCTTTCTATAGACTATTCATGTTCGAATATTTATGATTTTTATCACTAAATTAAAATTATTATACGTATAAGATTTAAGAGAGTGACATGTTGTCACTTTCTTTGGTTTTAATAATAATCAAATGATTTTCATGGTCAAAAGTCCATAAAATAAATCTAATCAAACCCTTAGGTTATATGGGTCTACATTTACCCATCCAATAGAATTTTGGCATGTGTTACGGTAATTTTATATTATTATATTTACCCTTAATTACCCGATTTACCTTTAACTATGGTAAATAAAATTTGCCGTAGTTACTATTCATAATTCCCAAAAATAAAAAGTAGCTTATTATCATAATTTGGACCCACTGATTCCAAATATGGAATTAATTTTTCAAAATTCAATACACAAATGTTTCATATATTAAATTAAAATTAATCCTGTTTTCGAAAGAAAATGAGTTTTTCTTTAAAACATTGCAAAAGATTGAATTGAATTAACATACAAATTTAATTTAAAATCAATGATAATGACAAACATTATATTAAATGGTAAAAATATATTCTATTTATACATTAAAACAATTCAATATTATAATATAACCATATAAATTATTGCGATGAAAAAAGTTGTTTTTAATTAAATATATCGTGTTTTTACTATTCATCAAAATATGAATATTACCAGAATAATATGAAAAATTTATCCAAAGTAAATTTTTATTTCTTTATTCCAAAGAAATATTTTAGTTTTTCAAATTAAAAATATAAACATTTCAAAACTAGATTTAAAGTGGGTGCTCCATCAAAAGGCAGAAAAAACTGCATTTTTTTTAAAATACTTATTTTACCCGAAAAATTTGTTTTGTTCTTATACCATGTTCTAGAAAATGTGTAAGATGAATAATAATGTTATAAAATTCAAAAATTAGTTAATACAATTCATAATGGCTAGTTCATAATAATATTATAATAATATATCGTTGTTTAGTAAAACTCTGTATTGCATACAACACATGCTATCGAGGAAGGTCGTGATTGCGTATAATGAAAGCCAAGTCAGGGTTGCGTGTTGTGCAAGAATCCTTCATTGTTTCTTATAACAGAATCCAACCATATTTCATATATACATTGAATATATATATATATATATATATATATACTCAATGGTGCGTAGAATAACTATTATCAAAATTGTGTGTAACACGATCCAAAAATAGTGTTACATATACTGCAAGCTAATACGGTGTTGCATATAGCACAAGGTAATCTTGGTGTAGCATAAAACACAAGAAATTAATGAAATTAAATGAATATTTTTCATAAAATCTCGAGGCATTACATCTATAGCAACCTTTTATAAAATGACAAGGGGAACAGAACCTAAAGAAACTTGTCCAAGTCCCTAAGGAGAAGGTCTCTATAGCATGTTGAAAAGTGTAGAAAATTTGTAGATAGGGTAAACCACTTTATCTGTAACCATGGTTCCTTCCCATGTAAATAGATTGTTAATTCATACCATGATCATGTAATAGTTATTGTTGTGTAAGAATCATATTTAATGTATATTTGTTTGAGTACAAAACCTCATCCTATGTACACATTTTCGTGTACCAAACACATCATATCCCATGTACCTGGTCCAAATCATTTCTATGATGGGTAGTACACTCCATGTAGGCATCCTATGTACTCAGCCCTTAGTCCGTCTACATTATGAAGAATACCACATGTTACCAAGGAGATACCACACACTGTGGTGGTAGATCCACACACCATGTTATTCTTTTCTAATACATAAATTTCTAGAAAATGAATAGGGGGGAACACATAGCATGTATATCAGATTTACCCACATTTTTTTGTGAGATTTTCCATAATCCTCTATTCATACTATGTGAATCCAGACTGATACTCTTTCATTTGATCTGTTAGATTCCTTGCAACAAAACTATATATTGGGGCTCAATAATTCATTCCAAATCTAAATCAATAGGATTCAAGACATTGATCCACTCAAAAAATGATACCGGCATTATTTTTCATGGAATGATGAGGCACACGAAATAGGCTATCAAGCATCATTTTATTTGTCACTGATTCCATTATTGTACCACGGTTCATTCATTATAATCACACATATATGATTTTTGGTCATCGTTCCAAGAAACGAGTTCGCAACGATTGATTGTTTAGTAAAACATCGAACTATGGGAAAATGAAGAATTCCCCTAATGAATCGTTAATAAGGGGAGAAAATTAAAGAATCAATAAAGTGGAACAGATCTTATTCGATGTTTGTGATCATCTCAGATTGTTTCCATTAGAACAACAATCGAAGAATTAGAAATTATTCACCAAGAAATATTTCCCCAACCCCCCATAATTCTACCCCATTCAGTATGTTGATCAAAATCCAGATCAATCCATTCATTGATTGGTTCTAGTTCAAAATATATATATATAATGGGGGATAAAAACTAAAAAAATAACCTACCTAAATTTGTTTGATCAATGATGAATAATGATTCTTTGTCATCTTCAATGGAAATATCCATCAAATTCAAGGTGTTTCGATCATGGATCCACGATCCTAGATCTATAATCATGCAACATTCACTGAAGAGATAATACTCAATAATCTCTCCAGTACTCTTCAAAATTTTTCGTGTTATGAGGCTAACACTAGAAAATATCGATAACAATCTATTTAATAATTGTTAGTCGATGCGTCAATTAAAATGAATTAAAATAATTTTATTCATTTCAGTACTCGTGATAAATTTTATACAATAGATGAACTTTGGCTAATGTTATGTAACCCACTGAGTAAAAATCCCATTATAAATACAAATGACCTTCATATTTTTAATTTGGTAACCACTTTAATGTTATTAAAATTTTACAGGAAAACTACACCTTCATAGTGTTTAATATATTTAATATATTTCATACATTTATTTTATGAACATCTGGTCCGAGAATCAAATGTCATCTCAGTTCCTAGTCTTGAAAGTAATCCAGATAATATCCTATTATAATTTGATGAAAATGAGAGACAATATATTCTCATAGATCGGAGCTTTAAGTCCCCAAAAATCCAAAAAAAGGGATACATAAAAAGATGTGGGTAATGAGCATGAATTCAAGCCTCTTGCTCCAATGTTCACTCCTAGATATTTTTCATATTACCAATGGAAACACACTAAAAGAATCTATCACCCTTGAAGGATACTATCCTACTGATCCTTGATCTGCATTGGGTTCTCAACAAAATTCCCCTCTATCTTTGATGTATATCTCTCCATAGTTGATAAGGAGAGATAGGTAATGCACATACCTCCTTAGCATTGACATGTGGAAGACATTTTGTACCTACTCTTACTATGAAGACAGAGCTACGAGGTATTCCACCTCTCCCACTCTACACAGTATCTAGAAATTTCCTTTAATCCTTAGAGATATCTTTTTACCCAATCCAAGTCCCCATAATCCACATTAATGTGTATCCCATATGAACACATGGTATCATTCATCGAACTCTATGGGCCTCCACTACCTATTATAATAATACATATTAATGGTATTTATTGTATTCATCCAATTATGGAAGATATACACCTTCTCCTTTGTAGCTCACACCCACTCTGGGCCCATGAGTGAATACTCTCTTATGTCAGTCTAGAAAAGTGATGACCTACTAGGTCACCCATACAAAGCCTCGAATGGCTCCATACTGATGGTTTAATGGTACCTATTTTTGTTTTCAAACTCCATTATTAGTATTTGATCCTCTAGGGTCACCCATATTATGCCCCATACCATGTCATCAAGAACTAGAATGGTCCCACCATTATAGCCATCAATTTCTGGGTGAAACATTGAGCTAAAGAAAAAATTTATTCCCAAACACATCATATAATCCATTACCTAACCTACTTGTGATGAAATAATCCCAATACGAAATTTTTGTCAATGGAAATCCAAGTATTCGGACTATATCCAGGACATAGAGGCATCACTGTCTCTTTTCTGAACACTTCTCCCAAATTATTGAGAAATAATACAACATGTTGAGTCCACCTTTGATCATCCAAATGGAATCATGTCCCCTGGAAGTATATGGTTTTTCCATCAATAATTTCAAAGATATCCCAAACCAGTTCTATTATAGAAATAATTTGGGTGATATAAACCTCTTTTAATATGTTTATCATCCTTCACTTACTGACAAGTGAGGCATCATGATCAAACCCTGCAACTGTTTTCTTCATCCTTGGCCACCAAAACTGATTCATGAGGTCTTGGTACAACATTTCTATTAATTGATGTACCAAAAACGTTGACATAGTAAGATTTCATTGAACATCATCCTTCAAAAATATTGGTAACATCTTGCATATTTCACGAAAACTTCATTCTCCCCACCATTATAAAATCCATCCAATGCATGTCTTGGGGATATTTTATTTTATAAGTTCTCACAATCGATATCCACTAGTTGTTCCTACATATTTTTTTGTATTATTATAAGGTAAAAATCCATCAGTTGGAGGTAAGATGCAATATCATCATCCAAAAAGGATAAATGTAATGAGCCCCACTACTCTGATGCCTCATTCAATAAATCCAACTAAGATCTCCTTCTAAGAGAATTTTCTACCACGTTCCCTTTCCCATGAGTATATAAAAGCTTGATGTAATAATAATGTTAGATATATACCCCTTAAAAGTTTCTCAATTTAATATCATCTGGAGAGAATATATATTTCTATACACTTTGGATCATAATAGATGATAAAATTCTCTCTCATCAGATATTGTCGCCACATATTTAGTGTGAAGACTACTACTGCTGACTCAAGATCATGGGACACTTGTTTTTTCTCATGTTGTCTCAACTGGCATGGACCATTGGAATTCAAAATCTTCCTCTACATCACAACACTACCAGGCCTAGTTCTGGAAGCATCCTAGAAAACTATATACTATGAGCCCTCCTCCAGAATTCTCAAGATTGGATCACTCATCAAAATATACCTCAACTACTAAAATTTTTAGTGGCACTTAACTGTCCACATGTAAGGATTCCCCTTTTGAGTCAAAGATAACTTGGGAGATGATATCTTGGAGATATCATATATGAATATCTGGTAAAATAATTCTAACCAATGGATGTTACACTCATCTATCATGCTCTTGGATGTCTCCCAATAAAACACAACCTCAAACATGGATTGGTCCCCTACCACTCCATTAGCCGAGTTAATGTGTCCCAAAAAGAATACTATATGTATCTAGAACTGTAATTTCGAGATTTTTCCATAAATTTGATGCTATCAAAGAACATCCATATGAATCTTTAACAATATATTGTGATCATCATTTGACGCTGTGTATATTAGTATATTGTCAATAATGTCTACCAAAAACCGATCTAAGAAATATTTAAAGATCCAGCCGATGAGTCCCATGAACAATACTGGGGTGTTCAACATGCTAAAAGGAAAGATCATGTACTCATAGTGACTATACCGACTGTCTGGACCCGTCCTCGGGGCCCGTGCCATGACTACCCCAAGCCCGCCTTCCATAGTCTAGGGGCTGGTGACTAGCACCAAGGCGTAAATCCTGGTAAAAAGGGAAGCCATTGCCTTTGTAAAGTAATCAAGCACCACAGAGTAAGAAATCGGAAAGGTAAAAACTAAGTAAAAGCAGGTACAACAGTAAGTGCAGAAAAGTAAAGGGGTCCAGAAATACAAGCCCAACTGTAAAGTACAACTGAAAGGGGAAAAACAACAACTGAAAAGTAAAGCTGCAACGTCGAGCCGTCCACTAGAAGTCCCACCTGATGGGTGGGTACAAGAAGCCTCCACTGCTCCTCGGGTCCAGCCGACCGCTCCGAGTACGTCCCGCCCAGTCGTCCACCTCTAGGTACCATCCTACTCAGCAAGTCTCCACCACGATCAGCGATGTCCATCGTCTGCAAACAACACAATGTAGTGCGGGCATATCATGTGCAAGGGTGAGTATAAGCTACTCAGTAGGGAGCCCGAGACCCCCGAAGGTCTCCCAGAATCCAAAAAGAATGAACCACAATGGAAAGATACAATCAAGAAGTGACATCCGACACTGCTTAGGTATATGCCCATACATATAGCTAAGTCATCGATTCTCACTCGGCTCCAACATCCGAGCTCAAGTACAACCCAGACCACACCGGAAAGCAAAACATAAAATCCACACAGGATAGATCAACGCAATCCACAACGGAAAGTAAAACGTAAATCCACACAGGATAGCTCTACACAATCCACAAAGGAAAGTAAAACATAAAACCACATAGGATAGCTCAACACAATCCACAAAGTAATGTAAAACGTAAATCCACACAGGATAGCTCAACACAATCCACAAAGGAAAGTAAAACAGGGTTTCATCTCACACAGGTACACATCATTTGCAAAGCAAGAGAGATGATCAGATGTAGTCATTGATTCATCTTACTGGGACCCACATAGGATACAAGCACTGTTGACATCGTCGTCAAACCCACAAAGGATTCCGATACAAATTTCTTCATCATCGAACCCACATAGGATTCCAGTACGATAGTCTTCATCATCGAACCAACATAGGATTCTAGTACGATTGTCTTCATCATCGAACCCACATAGGATTCCAGTACGATTGTCTTCATCGTCGAACCCACATAGGATTACAGTACGATTGTCTTCATCGTCGAACCCACATAGGATTCAAGTACGATTGTCTTCATCGTCGAACCCACATAAGATTCGAATACGATTGTCTTCATCGTCGAACCCACATAGGATTCATGTACGATTGTCTTCATCGTCGAACCCACATAGGATTCTAGTACGATTGTCTTCATTGTCGAACCCACATAGGATTTTAGTACGATTGTCTTCATCGTCGAACCGACATAGGATTCCAGTACGATTGTCTTCACCGTCAAACCCACATAGGATTCCAGTACGATTGTCCTCATCGTCGAACCCACATATGATTCTAGTACGATTGTCTTCATCGTCGAAGTAGCAGTCGCAGCCAGCTCTAGGGTTCCCGCACACAGCAAGCTCGTTCGGGAGGGTCCACTCCACGAGCCAATAGGCTGATACATCAACAGAAACATATTCCAGAGTTGATGTATACAAATGTTCCGTATCATCAACAGGAACTCAACGTCGCAGACGGCGTGTCAATTGGACGCCAGGTCTGAGAGTTATTGGCTTTTTCGTCCCAGGGGCCTGGTTGGTTTTTAATGAAAAACCAACCCGACCGTACTCCACATGCGTCCCAACCTCGGGCGGAGTATGCCAAAAGATCTGCCTCACTTAGAGGAATTCAACGAAGTCGACGGCACGTCGATCAGACGTCTGAAGCTCAGGATATGAGTGTTTCCGCTCCGAGGGACCGGTTGGTTTCGTGTACGAACCAACCCAGCCGAACACAAAGTATCATGAAACCTGTAGTGAAATATATCGACATGACCTTCTCGATCCAAGGATCGCATTGCCGCTGACGGCGTGTCGTTCGGAGGCCCGTAGCTCATGTTATGAGCAAAAGACCGAAAACGTCCGCAGACGGGGTGTCTGGGCCCGGACCGACTCGGCCCAACCCCCCCTGGGTCGGCCCAAACGGGGTCGACCCGACCCGGGTCCAGGTCCGACTCGGTTGGCGCGACCCGGCCCGGCCAGGGCGGCCCGACCCAGCCTGGGCGCGACCCGGCCGGTCGGCTCGGCTCGGCTCGGCCGAGCGGGTGGAGCCCGAGGCGGGGGGCGTGCTGCCCCCGCGTGTCATCACCACGGCCCCCATGGGGGGCCGCCCTGCTGTCAGCGGACGCGGAAATTCCATGTCCCATGTGCGCCGGAACCACGCAGCCGCGGGTCCGCTGGCGCCGCCGCCGCCGCGGCTTCAGCCACTGCGGCCCTGTCCGGCAGCGCGCGGGGGCGCCGCCGCCTCTGGCCGCCGGCACCGCCGGTGGCTTCCGCGGACCACCGGAGTTGCTCTGATGGTCCGATTTCCTCCCCGTCTACACCGAAGCTCCTCCCGGGTCCCGTTCTTCCCTACGGAAACAACGGATTTTCCTTGCGGCATGTTTTGTCGTCGCTCGCCAATCCACGCATCAACGAAAAACTGTGGAGGGTTGTCGGGCCGTGTTTGTTTGGCCCGCACCCTCCGCGTTAGATGATAATAGTCGGGAGAAATAATCAATACATATATAACATAACAAATAAAAATTTTAATAAATTAAAATTGTTCTTATGAAACCGGGTTTTTTATTTTGAACGGAAACTTCCACGGAGTAAAATCATTCACAACAAAACCCCTACCTCGCCTTAGTCGTTGAGAGCACGTTCTTCACGGAAGTGATTGTTGCGGAAGGAGGTGATCGTCGCGTCGCGGAAGGGTGTCACATCGTCGCGGAGGAGCGTCGCGTCGTCGCGTCGACGAAATCCAAGGTTCAAGAACATGTATATATAATTATATTAATTAAATCCATGATGTTGTTATAACCCACAAGATATTTAAAAGAAGAAACTCGAAAGCTCCTACCTCAAGCAGTTCGTGATAGGAGATCGTTGCGGGGAAGAACGTCTCAGAAGAAGCGTCGTCAATCTCCGAGGGTGACGTCATACTTCGCGTTCTTTGCGTTCTTCGCGAAGGAGGATGAAGGAAAAAGATTTCTATCAAAAGCCTCTCAACGAGAAATCCTCAAGAAGTCGTGTGTTGGTCTAATTTTATTATTACGCCAACAGATTTTAAACAGGTTAAGAAACGATTAAATTAATTCATATAATTAATTTAACTAAGTTAATCGCCCAATTAATTGGTGAATTTAGAATTAATGAAAATGCGCCAGTTGACATTCATAATGACGGGTTTTCGCGAGGGCATTACTTAGCAGAAAAGAAACGTTGGGGCTTGTGCGGGCCCCACCTCACAAATATCTTACCAAGAGGGTAGGATATTTTTGGATAGCACCCTATCCACATCAACTCAGCTTAAGCAGCTTTAAGTGGATTTCAAGTGGCATTAAGTGAAATAAAAATAAAGTTTCCGCACACTTTATTTTATTTCTTAACTTAATCCCAAAAAATTTAAAAGCCACACCCGAGGAAACCCAACTCCGGAATAGGCATTTCTAAGGCAATACCAGCGCTGCGATTCCATCAGTGCCCACAGAATTTGATTCCGAGCACCGGTTCAAAAGTTAGAAAAACCCGCTCGTCCGTTCACTGAAGGTACCCGAGCCATACTTTGGAAAATGATTCCGGGCACACCGGGCCTCGGAATTAGGAGCTGTCTGAAACTGCGCTCTTGTAAAATTCCAATGAAAATTAAGAAAAAAATTTACTTGAAATTTAAGGGTCTTTAAATTAATCCCACCACAGGGCTTTACGTCCCAGTAAAGCTTTACTACAAACATAGGGATACAATGGTGGTACTGAGAATGCATCGGAGCCTCCTGCTACCAGTTGCTCTCCTGGAGGTTCCCGTGCTGCCATCTGATTCGCACTAGAGGAATCAATCATCCACGAAGGACCCGCTCCTGTCGATCCTCGATCTCCACCGGGACCTCCGAAAAAAGTCACCCCATCATCAACGTCCGGCTCCCCATGGTCAAAGATGTGTTTCGGGTCGTGCATGTATCTTCTCAGCTGAGATAGGTGGATGATGTCGTGCACTTGGTGCAACTGAGGTGGTAAAGCCAGGCGATAAGCCACCTCGCCAAACCTGCTGAGGACCTGGAATGGTCCGATGAAGCTTGGAGACAACTTGCCGCCTCAACCAAATCTCCCAAAACCATGTCGAGGTGAGACACACAAGAGACGTGGTCGCCATCCTCGAACTCTAGTGGCCTCCGCCTCCGGTCACCATAATACTTTTGCCGGCTCTGAGTTGTCCTCATCCGCTCCTGGATGATCTGGACCTTTTCTGGTCCTACAAGAGCTGCTGCGATTTCTTTTTCACCAAAAAGTTAAATCAGATCTCATCCCTTGGAAGAACCACGTTCTTAACCTAATACAGTCAATCCCATCAATGATGAAACAAACTCATAGCAAGGATGACGTCGTAAGGCCTCGACGCTACAACCAAGAGATCCAACCGTTACTCTCGCCTCCAATGGTTGAGTCACACTATCGGCATCTGGGTGTGGTAACTGGGTCTCCTCCAGTAGTTATCTCTCAAGTGAGGGTCAAGTCAATAGTCTAAACTGGAACCTCTTAGTAACAACACAAGAGAGGATAGGAAAATAAATGCCACAAAAAAGGTGACTTTTATTACTGCAACTCAAGTACAAAGACACAAAGCATCTAAAAACATACAACAACAAAACTAAAGGCAACACGAAAAAAATTATTCAGGTCTGGAGCTATTCCTGCTCCTATCCACCTGCTCCCGGAGCTCCATGATCGTAGGCCTCAGCTGCCTGAAGCTGAGCTCTCCCATGTCCTCCTTTCCCCTGCGGTCGGAGTGGACCTCCTAGTGGTGGTGGTGGAAACACCCTGAAGCGTCGTCCACCTCTAGCTGCACGGCCAGCTCATCTGCCACACCTGCCTGCTCCCTACGGACCGTCATGGTCGAACCTCTGCCTGGGAGGTCCCTCTACCTCCTATTTTTAATCAACAGGATGAGTCGGGCAATCTCGAGCCATGTGACCTTGCCCGCCACATGCGTAGCATTGCCTGCTCCTCGAGTAGCTGGCTCTCCTTCATGTGCCCCGCACAATCAAACCATCACCCTAAGATTGCACATCCGAAGGTCTGGCCCGCTTGGACCTCTGTGTCACCTGTTGACTGCCAGCTGCAGAAGACTCCGCTACAGGTCGTCCTGCGGAGGGTCCTTCCGCTGGTGCCTGCTCGGCAAGGAAACTCTCCACTAAAAGGGCTCTCTCCAACACCTCTTCCTACGTCGGAATGTTGAGGGAGATCATAGAGGCCCTGATCTCATGAATCAGTCCCTCCTCGAAGGTCCGGGCCCAGAAGAATGGATCCCGTACCATATCGGTGGAGTAGCTCGAGAGATTAGTAAACCTCACCGAGTACTGGGAAACCGTCATGCTACCCTGCCGTTGCTATAATATCTCTTGGATGCGCACCGCACAGAGGGTGGCTGGGAAGAACTCTGAGCGGAAGATGCTCTCAAAGTCCTTCTAGAGGAGAGATGCCTCATCCTGCACCTGGAGAATCAAGCTCCACCATCTTCCTGTTGCCGCGTGCAGGAGGCCACTGCGAGGACCACCATGAGGTCTGCTGGTGTCCTCACTAACATGAAAACTCATACAACCGCTTCCAGCCAGTCCTCGGCTTCCAAGGGGTCCGTCTCCCCACGGAACCTCGGCGATCGCTGGCGTTGGAACTCATGCAGTGCACTAAGGCGACGTGCATCGTCAGCAGCTGAGGCTGGTAGCATCGGTGGCTAAGCTGGTATAGGTACCGCTGGTGCCTCAGCTGTCAAAGGGCCCTGTACCAAGTCCTCGTCGCTCGGTGGGATCTCGCCACGCACAACACTCGGAACCCTAGCTGGATTCCATCGTGGGGCCATCCTGAAAAGAAACAGGTGTGCCACAGTCAGAACAATATATCTGGTGAGATGATACAAGTAATCACAAAGAAAACTTGAAACACACATTCAATCAATGTTTTCGTGCATTAAGTCGGAAATCAGAAGTTAGGGTCCTGGGGTACGGATATGTCGACCGCCGCACCAACACAGGGATCCCTGGACTGATAACCTCATTGAATATGCTAAACACTATTACTTCCCAGAGATGAAAGAACATAGTCTGCAGTAGAACCAACCACCTCTGATACCAATTTGTCACGACCCGTCCTCGGGGCCCGTGTTGTGACTACCCCAAGCCTGCCTTCCATAGGCCAGGGGCTGGCGACTAGCACCAAGGCGTAAATCCCGGTAAAAAGGGAAGGCATTGCTTTTGTAAAGTAAACAAGAACCATAGATTAAGCAAGAAGAAAGGTAAAAACTATGTAAAATCTGGTACAAGAGTAAGTGCGGAAAAGTAAAGGGGGCCGGAATTACAAGCCCAGCTGTAATGTACAACTTAAAGGGGAAAAACAGCAACTGAAAAGTAAAGCCACAACGTCGAGCCGTCCACTGGAAGTCCCACCTGAGGGGTGGGTACAGGAAGCCTCCACTGCTCCTCGGGTCCAGCCGACCACTCCGTGTATGTCCCGCCCAGTGTTCCACCTCCAGGTACCGTCCTTCTCTGCAAGCCTCCACCACGATCAGCGCTGTCTATCGTCTGCGACCAACACAACGTAGTGCGGGCATATCCCATGCATGGGTGAGTATAATCAACTCAGTAGGGACCCCGAGACCCCCGAAGGTCTCCCAGAATACACAAAGGATAAACCAAAAAGGAAAGATACAATCAGGAAGTAACATCCGACACTGCTTAGGTATATGCCCATACATATACCTAAGTCATCAATTCTCGCTCCGCTCCAACATCCGAGCTCAAGTAAAACCCAGACCACTCCGGAAAGCAAAACGTAAAATCCACACAGGATAACTCAACGAAATCCACAAAGGAATGTAAAACATAAATCCACACATGATAGCTCAACACAATCCAAAAAGGAATGTAAAACGTAAATCCACACAGGATAGCTCAACACAATCCAAAAAGGAAAGTAAAATGTAAATCCACACTAGATAGCTCAACACAATCCACAAAAGAAAGTAAAATAGGGTTTCATCTCACACAGGTACACATCATTTGAAAAGGAAGAGAGATGATCAGATGTAGTCACTAATTCATCTTACTGGGACCCACGTAGGTTACAAGCACTATTGACATCGTCGCCGAAACCACATAGGATTCCGATACAATTTTCTTCATCGTCGAACCCACATAGGATTCCATTATGATAGTCTTTATCATCGAACCCACATAGGATTCCAGTACGATTGTCTTCATCATCGAACCCACATAGGATTTCAGTACGATTGTCTTCATCGTCGAACCCACATAGGATTCCAGTACGATTGTCTTCATCGTCGAACCCACATAGGATTCCAGTACGATTGTCTTCATCGTCGTACCCACATAAGATTCTAATAAGATTGTCTTCATTGTTGAACCCACATAGGATTCCAGTACGATTGTCTTCATCGTCGAACCCACATAAGATTCCAGTACGATTGTCTTCATTGTCAAACCCACATAGGATTCTAGTACGATTGTCTTCATCTTCGAACCCACATAGGATTCCAGTATGATTGACATCATCGTCGAACCCACATAGGATTCTAGTATGATTGACTTCATCGTCGAACCCACATAAAATTCTAGTACGATTGTCTTCATCGTCGAAGTAGCAGTCGCAGCCAGCTCTAGGGTTCCCACACACAGAAAGCTCGTTCGGGAGGGTCCACTCCACGAGCCGAGAGGCTGATACATCAACTGACACATAGTCCAGAGTTGATGTATCCAAAAGTACTGTATTGTCAACAGGAACTCAACGTCATAGACGGCGCGTCAACCTGATGCCCAGTCTGAGAGTTATTGGCTTTTTCGTCCTAGGGGCCCGGTTGGTTTTTAAGGAAAAACCAACCCGACCATACTCCACATGCATCCCAACCTCGGGTGGATTATGCCAAATGTTCTGCCTCACTTATAGGAATTCAACGAAGTCGACGACACGTCGATCGGATGTCCGATGCTCAAAATATGAGCGTTTCTGCTCCGAGGGCCCGGTTGGTTTCTTGTACGAACCAACTCGGCTGAACTCAAAGTATCCTGAAAACTTGAGTGCGATATACCGAAACGACCGTGTCGATTGAAGGATCACATATACGCTGACGGCGCATCGTTCGGAGGCCCATAGCTCATGTTATGATAGAATGACCAAAAACATCTGGAGACAGGGGGTCTGGGCCCAGACCGACCCGGTCCAACCCCCCCTGGGTCGGCCCAAACTAGGGCAACCCGACCCGGGTCCGGGGCCGAACCGGTTGGCGCGACCCGGCCAGGCCGGGGCGGCCCAGCCTGGCCTCGGCGCGACCTGGTCTGTTGGGTCGGTGCGGCCCGGCTCGGCTCGGACAAGCGGGCGGGGGGCGCGCTGCCAATACATGTCATCATCGCGGCCCCCGTGGGGGGGCAGCCTTGCGGTCAGCGGAAGCGGCAATGCCGCGTCCCGTGTGCGCCGGACCCGTGTGGCTGCGGGTCCGCTGGCGCCACCGCCACCGCGTCGGTGACCTGCTCCACATGTGGCTTCCGCGGGCCCCCAGATTTTCTCCGGTGGTACGATTTCCTCCCCGTCTTCGCCGAAGCTCCTCCCGGGTCCCATTCTTCACTGCGGAAACAACGGATCGTCCCTGTGGCATGTTTTGTCGTCGCTCGCCAATCCGCGCATCAACGAAGAACTACGGAGGGTTGTCGGGCCGTGTTTGTTTGGCCCGCACCCTCTGCGTTAGATGATAACAGTCGGTAGAAATAATCAATACATAGAAAACATAACAAATAACAATTTTAATAAATTAAAATTGTTCTTATGAAACCGGGTTATTTATTTTGAAGGGAATCTACCATGGAGTAAAATCATTCCCAACAAAACCCCTACCTCAACGTAGTCGTCGAGCATGCATTCTTAGCGTAATTGATCATAACGGAAGGAGGTGATCGTCGCGTCGCGGAAGGGTGTCGCGTCTTCACGGAAGAGCGTCGCGTCGTCGTGGAAGGGCGTCGCGTCGACAAAATCCAAGGTTCAAGAACATGTAGATTTAATTATATTAATTAAATCCATGATGTTGTTATAACCCACAAGAGATTTAAAAGAACAAACCCGAAAGCTCCTACCTCAAGAAGTTGGTGATCGGAGATCGTTGCATGGAATTACGTCTCAGAAGATGCATCGTCAATCTCCGAGGGTGACGGCGTTCTTCGCGTTCATTGTGTTCTTCGCGTTCTTCGGGAAGGAGGATGAAGGCACAATATTTCTGTCAAAATCCTCTCAACGAGCAATCCTCAAGAAGTCGTGCGTTGATCTTATTTTATTATTATGCCAACGGATTGTAAACACGTTAAGAAACGATTAAATTAATTCATAGAATTAATTTAACGAAGTTAACCGCCCAATTAATTGGTGCTTTAAGAATTTATGAAAATGCATCAGTTGACTTTCATAGTGACGGGTTTTCATGGGGGCGTTACTTAGCAGAAAAGAAATGGTGGGGCTCGTGAGGGCCCCACCTCACAAATATCTTACCAAAAGGGTAGGATATTTTTGGATAGCACCCTATCCACATCAACTTAGATTAAGCAGTTTTAAGTGGCTTTCAAGTGGTTTTAAGTGAAATAAAAATAGAGTTGTCTCACACATTATTTTATTTCTTAACTTAACCCCAAAAAATTTAAAAACCACACCCGAGAAAACACAACTCCGGAAGTGGCGTTTCTAAGAAAATACCAGCACTGCGATTCCATCGGTGCCCTTGGAATTTGATTCCGAGAACCGGTTCAAAAGTTATAAAAACCCGCTCGTCCGTTCACTTAACGTACCTGAGCCAAACTTTGGAAAATGATTCTCGGCACACCGGGCCACGGAATCAGGTGCTGTCTGAAACTGTGCTCCTGTAAAATTCCAAAGTAAATTTAGAAAAAAATTTCCTTGAAATTTACGGGTCATTACAACGATATCTAAATTTCATCATTAGTATATCCACTTTCCATAATCACACATGGAGATAGCCTGATACGAGTTCAAACTTCGAGAACCATCATTCCCCTATTAGCAGATCAAAGAGGGAATCAATCCTCGGTAGTGGATACATATTCTTCACATACACTTGATTGATAAACCATTAGTACAAACACAACCCCAGTCTCCTATCTTCTATTTTGGAAAAAGAACTGGGGTCACCCTAGTTGTAACATTGGTCTGAAAAAATCCATTCATTTGTGTGTCATCCAAATGTACTCATAGCTCATGAATCATTGAGGGAGCCTTCTGATATGAAGTTTCAGATATAGGTTTTATCTCGGGGTGTAGATCAACGAATAATACTATATCATTGGGGGGGGGGGTGGAAAACATAGAATACCCTCAGGGAAAATCAACATGTTCTCCTCCACCTCAAAAGGAAACTTGAAACTCCCTACATCCCTAGCTCTATGGGCCAGGTTAGCAAACTAATGTGAAATTTACTAGAGAATCCTAGGAATGAGTGTGTCATACACTACTAGGGATTCCTTTTCACTAAAAAAAAGAAAAACTTGTTCCATTAGTAAGGAAACACTACACCCTTTTCCAAAACTAGGTAACATGGGCATAAATTGTAGATAACTAGTACATACCAAGAATGACGTCATAAGGCCTCAACTCTACTACCATGAGAACCCAAGAGAAACTCTCACCTATAAGTGTTAAGATTCCCTATTAACACTAGTGTGTGATATTGTAGTCTTATCAAGTTAGATAATCGAATCACATTAGTTGAGAAAAGGGATCAACTAGAATCTCTATGTATCAAAAAAGATATGTGGAAAGGAAGGATTCACTATAACCTACATCAATTAGTAATGTAAAAAAATTTAGAAAAGACAAAAGTCAAACCTAAAATACTAACTAGAGCCTCTTGATCATATGTTTCAACAGTCTGTAGATGTCCTTTCCCCTTTCCTCATAATACATGATCCATGAATCGACCACCTCGGGATGATATTTGTAATATGTCAATGCTTCATCAACCATATTATTCTCTCCTACTCATATGTTTTGTCTACCACCCTAAGGACTTCCCTACACCTGCATCGAACTATCCCTCAGCAGAAGTTACTCAGCCCAGAAGCTCTCAAAAATCAAAGAATTCTCTAGAACCCCAGAATAGGTTGAAATTCACATAGGGGTAACACTGGCTCAGAGGTCTCAACATATACCTATATAGAAGGTATGACCCCAAAAGAACTTATCACAAACAATATCCATCAAGTAGCTGGAAAGGATGGTAAACCTCAGTCAATACTCAGCTATTGTCATACAACCCTTACGGGGATGTAGATTCCCTTAGATATGAACATCCTTCAATGTAGCTGTTGATAACTCTTCAATGAAAAAAAACTCAAACTATATCAATGAAAGAGTTTCCTCATTGTAAGACTAGTCAACAAAACCCCACCATGTTCCTACTAAGCCAAGAAAGATGCCTTGTGGCCATGACCACCATCTGATCTCTTGGTGTCTTGACAAGATGGAAAACATAAGTCATATCCTTAAGCTAGTCTTGAGCTTATTATGGGTCAGGATCACCTAAAAACCTAAGGGGTCTCTATTTCTGATACTCATGATGTTTACGTAGCATACACATCGAATCCACTAGTACTACCAGTACCACATGCTGCTCTATAGGTGGTATAACTAATGCCCCATAAAGAGTTAGCATCTTAGGAATTGGTACTCGTATCGATAAATCATCACTAAGGGGATAATACTCTTGATAAACATAACAAATAATAGCTAGTATAATTCATTGAGGCATCAATATATAAATAAGATATGAAATGGTCTTTGAGTATATTTGGTGAGATGATTCAAGAAGGACATGGAACCACAACCCATACCTATATGATTCATGAACCATTTTTCACTTCATCCAATGTATTCATTAACTATGTTGAAAATCATGTGATCAGAGTTCTGGTGTATGGATATGTGAACTACCACACCAACACTAGAGTCCATAGACTAAAGGATGAACTTGAAACTATTAACATTATTTCCCCAATCCAATATCACAATATCTTGGTCCTAAATTAGAACTGACCATCTCCTATACCACTCTTCCATGAATTATCCCTACGGGGATCATTCCATGACTTCCCCCATTAGGAAATGGTCAATTGAATAGCTCTGAGAAGTAATATCACTATCATGGGAGGCCTTAGCCTCAGTACCTATTCACATTCACACTTCACCAATTCTACATGAACGCTAAATTGTAGAAATGATGAAAAAAATTCCATGAATACATCTAATTCCATATCTAGAGTTTAATAGGATATAAAATAATTCAAATAGTGTAAAATAAAATCCAATCACAAAGTGTCTAAAATAGAAGTCAAACCTGAACGAAAAAGGTACTACTGTCTGTAAGCCACAGGAACACACCTCGGTGTGTTTAGTCTCACTATGAACCATCGTTTCTAGGTCCACCATAGAATATATAAAAACTATGATCGTTTTAAAATGAAATTACATGTGTGGGAAAAGACAATATAGGGTTGAGTATAAAAATATGATGTCGGACACCCTGAAACCACAAACAATACAACAAAGTAAATATAGTCTTCTCTACATAGGTATATGTCTACATCACATATAACAATAATTTCAATATGTACTCAATAATGACACTAAGTATATAGATAAATCCTAACCATAGTATATGATACCTACGATTCTAGTTCAACATATCCATGAATAACTCATTTGGGAATACACACACCGGAGACTGATAGCACTAATGACGTCCATCTGAGAGGTATTATTCATTGGGTCTCTTAGTTATAAGACCACACTAGAAATATGAAAAAAAAAATTAGGATACCCAAATTCATATCACTACCATGTATATGTAGTGATCCTAAAAAAAGTAATGCTAGATTAACCCATTATGTATAGGATTGACTCCCACATTCTATTGGTCACAACGATACAAAGAAATCCACAGAGGTCTTGATGATGAATAGAGGGTCTCAGTGAAGGCCTCTTGGAGGGATTCCAACAAATCTATCCAGAAATCCATAATGAAGAGATTTTAGTATTATAAGTATGATGATATTCCATAGTAACCTTCAATTAAAGGATATGGGAATAAACACTAATAAATCATGTCCATGTCATAGAGGAAATGGCTCTATGACATGTAGAAAAGAGTACATAGCATGTAGAAGGGTTACACGTTGGGTCCCTTAACCTTGGTTCATGTCCATGTATATAGACTATGTCATAATACCATGTCTATGTAGGTGTACTTTCTATGTAGGAATCCCATGGACTATACATATGTTCCAGTATATGGCTTCAGCCAATGTACCCATGTCTGTGTACCAGTACACGGATTTGCCTGTATACCTAGTCCAAATTGTGTTTATGTGGGGGTGTAACCACCATGTAGGCATTACATGTACTCCCCCCCATGTTTATGATCATTCAAATTTACACTCCATGTTACTTGGGAGAGACAACACCCCTGTAGGAAGATCCACATGTTGTGTGATAAATATCTCATACCTGAAACCCTAGCCACCACTCAGGGGGGGCACACTAAGTGTAGATATGGTTTACAAGTCCTGTTCTATGGGATTATAAAGAATAAAAAATTCATTATCCACATAGCCTGGATGATTTTTTTTTCATTGATCTATCGATATCCTTTTAGTTTAATAATATATCAAGCCTCGCCGACTCATTCCAACACCAAATCCACTATATTTGGGTCTTCAATCCTCTTGGAAAATGTGATCATCATTATTCTTCATTGTGCATCGTATCACAATAAATCTAGTATCAACTATAATTTGATTCATCACCGCTTAAAACATAGAACCACCATCAAATCATTATTATCCCATATCTATGATTTTGGATCGTTTCATAAAGAAACAAGTGTGCAATGATCAATTATTTGGTAAAATGTTGAACTATTGGCCAAGGAAGAATGCCAATGATGAACTGTGAATCCAAAGAGAAATTTATAGAATCAATCCGGAGGAACAAACTTTGATCAATGTTAATGTCAATCTCGATACATTTCCATTATAATGAAATTGAAATAATCAGAAATTAATCAAAAATATAAATTATCTTGAACCCCAATAATTATAATCCATCTCTAAATACGATCGAATCATGAATCAATATATTCATTGATTAGTCGTCTTTCTTTGTAAAAATAAATAACGGGAGATAAGAAAAATAAAAAACACACCCCCAATTTTTATTTAGATTGATCATTACAAAAGAATAATGTGTCATCATCATCATTGGTATGATCTGTCGAATCCATGGAGTCACAAAATTCGATCTGCAATCAGTCATCTTTCACCAATTAGAGAATCCATGAATCTATCTCTAATGGATTTATATTTTTTCCAAAGTTATCCGTATAACCCTACAAATTATCCAAATTTATCTATTTAATGATTTATAGTCTATGGATCAATTAAAATGAAATGAAATAATTTATTCATCTCAGTTCTTGGGATGAATATTCTAAAACCAACCCATAATATCTAATCTAATGTCACACAATGGTTAAAAATCACATTCTGAACTCAATGGTTCAATCATATTTTTGATGCGGACACATATTTATAATTTAATCCACATATTCAGGAATACTATGATTGTGTGATATTTATTTATTTAATATATTTCCAAAATTTATTCTGGACAAACTACGCCTATGAATCACACGCCGTCTCAGTGCCTGTTCAAAAAAATAATCCATATAATATATCAATATAATAAATCAAAAAATATGACATAATAAATTTACCCACCAATACACACATATGACCTACGATAAAGAAATGGTGTAAATGAAAAAGGTCAAAATCACAAGTGACTTGCAATTTCTCCCCAAAAGAACATAGTAGTGCTCATTGAATCCCATAGTTCATAAAATAGTGAGAACAAATACTTAATTTTTCATTTATTCATGAGTTCTTCAATGATGTACCACCCTCAGAATAACCTTTCTCTCCATCCCACAACATTAACAGGAAATATTTTAATCACTTCAGTTCACAAATCCTTCCAAAATGATTCTAAACTATTCTACACACCTCCTAGTCACACGATGTAAAAATATATGATGCATAATCATCATAATATTATTTAAAAAACAATTATTTTTCCATTCCAAAGGACACAAAAAATGTATTCAATAAGTCACCATTTATTTATGTTGATCTATACAATGTTTTTGTCCCTCACTAGAGAGGACCTTATCCCACATTTTATGTCTGTCACCTACCACACACCTCTAGTTCCATGAACATAACATATAATAAATGTTGATACACAACTTGATGGTAATTCTATATTTCACTAATTCCAATACACCCAATAAATATTCGCAGATTAATGACAGTGTAATGACCATAGGATTGAGCTTCATTAATAAATTTATATAGTTCTTCGACATTCTTTTCTATTTCCATGATTTGGATCCTCACCATATTACTTGTATATAAATTCATCCTAATAGTGATTGTGTTTATCCAAACTATATCATATCTTATCCATGATTTACTCCTAGAAGGACTCCAAGAAACAAAATTTTCAGCCTAATTTTTCAGGAATGCTGAATAGTTGACCATAATTTTCCATTACCCAATAAATGTTATGTGATTGTGTACAATTTTTTTGAACATAGTTTCTGGTCATCCTCACCAATATTATTCCACTTCTTTATGTTACAATTCCTTGTAATCTCAATTTATGATCTCCATTCCACTTTTTTGGGGTTAAATCCATTGATCAGGACAATACCTCCCTCATTCACTAGATCTCATCAAGAATGAATGATGGTTGGTTAGAGTCCCTCTATCTTGGCCCGAATATTTTCCTACTCTAGACATTTCTAGTGTTCAACAAATCATTCCAACCCCAATTATTCATTATCTATCCAAAAATACCATATAATCAAGTGATCTCCTCAGTGCTTCTTCGCTGTGATCCCATGGGGTTCATACATCAGTGGCATCATCGGTGTCCATGGGATCGGCTGTAGCGGCTACCCTCATCGTTTGCTGGCTCACTCCACGCCCTTTGTCTCCTTCATTGGATATGGTTCCTTGGTGTTTCATTGAGTTCCATTAGTAAATATCCACATTAAATTCTGAGAGATTCCATCTAGGGTGTCATTAGGTAGCGTGACAGGTTAATTTTGGTGGCCTCTGTGGCGGTTGTAAAGGCAGCGACGGGCTGTGGTTCTTGACTTGTGGTGGGGCTTCTTCCTGTGTGGCCTGGTGTTCGGGGATTTTAATTGATGTTTCTATTTTTGTTTTTTTGATTGTGTGATTTGGATCTTTCATTTTCAGTGAGTGAGGTGTGATTTCACGGTGGAACTTGTGGTGATTTTGGTTCGCCGGTGTGGTTTGAAGAGTTTGAAGATGATGTCCTACGGTCACAATTCTGGCACAAGTTTTCTTGGATGATGGGGATCTAGCCTCTGATTTATTTTTAATTGATGATGTTTGATTTTTTCTATGGTGCTATGGATTGATGAGTTTTTTGTGGTTTTAATTTTATGTGTTCGCTTGTGGTACTGTGGGCTTGGTCTTAAGTCATTGCATTCAGTTTGATTTCAAGGGTCTTCCCTAGAAAAGGATCAGAAGAGAGATCATTTTCTTTATCATCTCTATGGAAAATTAAAAGTTTGAGAGGGTATGACGATTTCTATAGGAACCATGCATGTGCATCTGCATATGACTATTATCCGAGAAGTGATGGGAAGAATGACATTGATCGTATTGTTTTATTACTAGGGTAGGGCTTTTCCTTGTTTTTGAATTGGATTTTTTTTGGTCTAGAGGATCTTGACCTATGATGTTTTGGTTGTGTTTTAGGTCTTGATGTCATTCTGGTTTCCCAATTCTTCCTCAAAAGTCGTTTTGAAATAAAAATTTAATTTTTTATCATTCATATTGTTTATTTGAATGAGATATATTATGAAATCTTTATGTTCTCATAGGGAAATAGAATGAATAATTTTTTCCCTTCATTGAGGATGTTCATCCACTAATTAGATCCCATCTATTATTACAGGAAAAGAAAAAAAATAATGGAAAATAATCAATGTCCTAAAATGAGAAAGGGCCCTCCCCAGCTCATCTATCCCCCACCACATTGAATCATGATTTTGTGGAATCCTAGCAGGTATTTCTACCACCTCCTCAAATACATGAACAATCTCATCAACTTGTATTTACAATCATCCCAACACTCCACCTCCATGGATGAAACTCCCACCCCTTGAACATAATCCACATCCATATTTTCCCTCATTTTGTTGATTATATCTCCTTTGGTATGAAAATGTACTCATGTTATTGTATCTCAGCTGATGACTGAGTGATCTCTTTTTTAGTTTCCTGAGGTGCATTGTATCATTCCATTGTATTCTCATATTACATGAACACGAACTCCATTCACTCATTGTACGCTTCTTTGGTGAGGAATTCTCATGAAAACCTGTAAATGACATGATATTATTTCCCACCACTCTCCAAGATCTCTAAAAAATTGTATAAAGAACCTAATTTTGATCACACAGTTATCCCATGGGTGGAAGGAGACAAATATTTGCATGCTTACCCATGATATGCATCAAAACACTTATTTCTATTTTGATACGTCACAACCCAAGACTTCAAAATCCTCATGTGGTGTAGAATGATATATAGGAAAGGCCTCATGAAATGTGGAAATGAGATTTACCATGGGAATGAACTTAGATGGGATGGGTTCCTTATCAACAAGAATGTTTGCCTCACATGGTTCTTTAACTATATCATGAGCCTTTAAAACCTCATGTAGAACATATAATTCTAGATAGACCACTAAAACCACCCTATCCACCCTCATTGTTTTCACAAAATCAGTTATATCTTACACTAATGTAGGATCCACCTACTCAAGCATCACCATAGGTGATTGGGCCACTAATGTGGTTTATAATGTCATTAAGATAAAAGGTCAGAACAACATACTTGTTTTAGATATGGTCAATATAATCTAACGGGAGAAACTAATAAGAACTATTAAGGTAATTCAATGGATCATGTTGTTCAATACTTAACTCCCCTAGTGAGGTTTCCTCTATAGTAGCTGATATATCAACTGTTGATATATTATATGTTCCTAAATGTGTTAGCTATATTTAATACCAAAAAAAGTCATCATTGAGTCTCAAAAGAGAGACATTTTTCAAATGAATAGGATAGAGTAGAAGTAACTCAGTGGCCCCATAAGTATTTGAGTCACTTATTTATCCATAAGAATCGCATTAATAATGAATAGATGAAAATCTAGGACTTCAACATCATTAGGAGGTGCAACACCGACACCTCTTAGGGTCATGTATTTCTCATCCACCACCAATGGTTCATCATGAATCTCCCCATTATCAATTCCAACTAATCCCTAAAAGACTCAAAAATAGGATGATTTTGGAGATTATTAATGGTTAAAAAAGGGATCAAATCCATAATTCATAAACACATACCATAAATTCAATAGATCCGTCTTCATTAGGGGAGTATGGGAATGTGTAATTCCCCCTACAATCCTTGAATGATACTTACACCCACATCACATATTTGACCAATACAAACCTATAGATTTCACCAAGTGGGAGATATCAAGAAACATCCACACCTAGTCTATTAGAGGCCACACCACACCATGTGAAAAGAATCACATACTCAAAGTCCTGCATATATTACATGTCATCCACCTGAATATCATAAAAGTGAGGATTATCATGACCTAGTACCAAAAGGGATGTAATATAGCTTTGGGGTAGTATCTTGACTTCAGGGGTGTATTAATGTTATAGTATCTACCTGTTTTTCTAGGTATCTAAGAATATGGTGTCTTATGATATCTCCACCACTCGATGTGGTCGATTACAAGGAAAATTAACATTCACCCTTTGGGACACTGTTGAGGTATCACCCAACTAAAAGATCACCCTTCATAGGAGCTTTGAGAAATCCATTATAGATCCAATAAGATTTTAACTCTAGTTAGGGCTAGGAACCACTAGACTGACAACCACCACAACTCTGATGGGTACAAATCATCCTTTTTAGTTCTCCCCCCTATTATAGAATGACCCTAATCTCATGGTTTTGTATACACTTTAGATTCCACTGGGTCACTAAATTCCTCATTATTTCCTTGGGGTATCCAGACTCCTATCATCATGTATAATTCGGGAAGATATCATAGGAAGTGTCACTCGGTGGATGCTCGATCCATCATCCAATTCGCTCCCCTGTGAACATGAAGAGAAAATTCCAAATGGACTTCATGGGTCATTATGAGTCCAGCATAGTGTAAAACATCAGTGTGAGCCTCTAGGAACATTGATTTTAATGTGTGAACTTGTATGTGTCTTATTTTTCTCAAATGACTATGTAGTCCACCCATGCCCCCATTAACCCCACCTTGAAATGTCTTGAGGTATGATTTCTTCTCCATCATCCCTGCACCAACATCCATGACGGTCCACATTGGGAGGGTAATGGATTAATTATAAATTAATTTAGTATCCTAATCATATAAATCACCCCAACTTGCTCCAGCTATTGAGGGTATCCCCCAAAATATTCATAATTGATGGTTAGAATTTCTCCTAAGAGGGAAAATGATATTCCGATACATTTAGTATTCCATATGTGTGATTAACTATCCACATACCAAACTAATTTGGAAGACACAATGAATGGATTAATCTATTTTTGGCTATCTCACAATACATTGTAAAAATTCCTCTCCAGCAGGGAAGCCAGATAGATGTTCTTACCTATTATCATTTTTTCTTAATCAATGAAAGTTCTTTCATGCACCCCTATGTGTGTGTCATAATCAAGGAGTATACATCCACATGGAATTTTTATATCAATCCCAGAAAGTATATGTTTGGGTAAAGAGATTATAATTTATATCACCATAGGAAAAACATTCTCACCTCATTGATCACCCTGTAAGAGTTCTGCATCCCATGTTGTGACACCATCAGATGTTGGTAGGTTCTTCTGATAATCCCCTAAACGAGTTTATTTATAAACAAGCATAACCACAACTTTCATTGGATTTACAGTATTATATGAATTTTCAACATTACTCCAGACATGACATCCAAAAGATTTTTATCAAAAATCTATATATTATTCAATATCCATATACATTCTCTAGGGGGGGAGGGATGGGGGAACTCATATTACATTTCCCCAACATTTAGATCCCACCAACATGGTAAATATCTTGTAGGATGATTCTAAAAACCCCGTCGGGTAGAAGAAAATCATTTCTCCCCAATGAACATCTTCTTAGAAACATAGACACATTATATTTGTTGTGGTATACATATAAGTAGGATATCCCTTCATACTCATGTATCCCCAAAATCTTGATATTTTTATAAAATTCACTAGACTACTAGAATAGATATTTTTTCTAAGGACAATAATATATGATGTTTCCTCCTTGGCATAAGTCCCACTCATCATTACATCCATAGAGAAAGTCTTTTAGGAGGGACATGAATATGGTCTCATATTTTAGGGGGAATGTCTCTACAAATATATCCTCCCTTCTTATCATATTATTGGGTTTCCATAGTGAATGAGTAGTGATTTATGTGTGGCCCTTGAAATATTGACCTCTAACAGTTTTCATATCAGTATTTCCTTGATGATTTTCTAAACCAGTACACAAGGGTGTACTAATCAGTAATCGGGATCATCACATCATCTCTCATCCAGAATACAGAGATGAAATGATGTTGGAAGATGGGGAATTACATTTGTTCCCCATTCAGTAACTCATAGAATGTATTGTAATCTGATAAGATATGAAAACATTCCCCAAACCAAATAGTCCGATCCACCCCCATATTTATTACACACCATCATTATGGCTTTCTAAGTCCTCATCCAATAATATAAAAATTATATAATAATCCTCAATGGATGATTTCCCATGATAATTAATCCTTGGTAGAATATGGTACTCCTGAAATATTTCATCCGATGAATCTATTATAGAATATTTATTCCTATAAGATGGAATTATCGAGAGAGCTGAGGATTTTTGTCACAAAATTGTATTGAAAGACTTGAGTCTTAGAAATTGAAAGGTTTGTAAAATTTTACCTGATAATATCATAGTCCCACAGGGTCCCATCATCTTATTTTTAGGAAAATGGTGTACTCAGTTTCATGATTTAGGCTTTCGTTATTACTGAATTTAGAGTTAGTTCCTCATAAATCAATTCCCATATCATGTTTTCGATCCAATTATAGTTGGAATTTATTTATATAAAAAAATATGTTTTGGGAATATTCAAGGAACTAATTTATGATTATTGTAGAACCGAAGTGGAAATGGGATCAAAATCCACCCAAGGGACTGGATTTTTAAACATGCATCATTCAACAATCATGAGGATTTGGAAAATGATATCAGAGATCTGTGAAAGTTAAAATTACACAAATATGATGATATTTCATAAAACATATATTGTAACCACTATGTTTCATATAAATACCTCCATTATCCTTTATTTAGGGGTAATGTTAACTTTGGGCATCCTGTAGAATCATGGAATTTTTGAAACTTAATCATTTCCATGGAAAATGAGAAATGGATTCCTACAGTTATCCATTTTTGTGAACAAAATAAAATTACTACCTTATAACCAATAGACATTGTATATAGTAACATCACATATTATCATGACTATTTTATGGTGTGATGTTTTTTACACAACATAGGGTTCCACAAGTGCTCCATTACTCATGAAACCTACCCTGAAAAATCAAGGTGTCGTCCTTAAGTAGGGTACAAATGCATCATTAATGAATCCACCATATGATCCTTACCATCATGAACACTATTAACTTCATGAAACACCTATCTAATACCCAAACATGATTCCACCACTTAGAATACATAACATCATGAATGATGAGTACCCATGGGGCTTGTTCATATCCACGATGGGATATCTCATTCACTAATCATCTACATGATCGGTACCATAAAGAAAAATGATTGGTCCCTTTTTTCAAAGAACATCCCTGAAACATTTTTCAACTACATATCCTATGGATAGGGAAAATAATATTCAAAACCACAAATTATTCCTAAACATAGTAGTGTATATCATTGCTATTATCTAAAGGAACCTACATGATGGATATATAAGTCAAACTGTTTGAATGATCATGGGAGACCACATTTCTTACCGTTCAATGAATGACAATGTTTTATCCTCCTCTACTCCCACCCTAACTAGGATTGGTTTTTCCAAGTGTAAGACTCATCCAGATCCTAGATTATTGATTTTAATCATTATAGCATAACTTCCATATCACATGATGATAAACAATACAAAAATTTCCTCTGCAGATGATGTTAAACTATAGCACTACCCATAATAATAAAAATATGTTCACTCATGTGATAAGAATGAGATTCCCCCACCCCATATTTTGGGAATCCTAAAAGAATAAACCACACACCATTAATTATTGTTTCTCCTTTAAGGACTCATGATCCATTAGCACATGACATTAAAATTCATGGACCAATCCAATCACAGGAACCTAAATTTTACACTCGAACTACACGAGTTTTCATCCCTACCTGTGAATTGGGTATGTAGGATCCATCTCGGAGGATAAATACAAAAAATGTAATACCAACACAAATATTTATGTATTCCCATTGGGAGAATACTACAACAAACTGTGATAACCCCCCAGTGGCACACTGAACCAATTATGAATCAAATGCAGCGTACTTACTAAAAATCAATTCCCCGTGTTATACTCACCCTATCCATTCATGTACATGGAATAAATACATGGTTAATGTCCAAAATATATTATAATCATGTGAAAAATTTCCCTAGGACTCTAAAATTTTGACCATGTACCCATATGACTATAGACATGTGGGAATTTCCCAGTGAGAGTTTAATCATATGAAAATTTATCCACAACAATAAAAACAAATGATCATTTCCCCATAATACACTAAACGGATGCACGTGTCCCCACAAGGAACTGATCATATGTTTGAGTCCCCATAAGTCATTAAACATGTTACCCCATATGATAAATCAAAATCACTATATAGTGCGATGAAAAAATATAACAGACGAAATTTTTCATAGCGAAATTACGCCCATGGAAAAAGTTACCTCATCATTGACATATGATTACATAGGATATACACATAATATGCCTCATACATGAGATTCTCTAAACACTAATGGTGGAATACATCTATATATTTCAAACACATCAAACGTTTATATATGAACAAACATCTCCAACATAACTATTAGCTCTGGATATTAGTTTCATCCCTATCAAAATATCAAGAAGCATAATTAACAACTGTCTACATCAAGATGTAACTCATAACATGTTTTATAGGAATAAATTAAATTAATAGGGGAGACTAGTACTGGAGAATAATATATTTTATTCAATCACTCGTATAAAGAATCGACATCCACTCATTTTTTTTCTAATCCTGGAGATGACTTCATAAATATCCGTGGTAAAGGCCTACTACCATTGGAATGTATGAATATAGAGCATCCATATTTGAGTCACCCTGATAAATACAAGCATGTGACCCATTCTACGAGGTATCCAAAAAAACACATGATGCACATATCATCAAAATTATTGGAAAAGTCATTCACTTAATAATCCTCATGAAATTTAGTCAGGTTTTGACTATGAAAAAAATTATGATATTTGTATTTATAATTTTGTAATATATTATTACCATTTTTAACCCTATGATGTTGGAGATTTTGAATGTTTCACTATGATTTGGGCATAGAGGCATCCATCATAACCCTTTACTATCTACGTGTTTTTTTAAAATTATTCATTCTTCATTTTCTGAATTTTTTACAAATAATTTTTAAATTTTCCACATAAATTTACACTAAATGGGAATCTAATACCATGAAAACCAAATAAAAATGAATTATAATTAAAATTTTTATTATTTTAAATTTCCTTATTTCGTTAAAAATATATTTTTAATTGATGATAAAATGAATGACTACATTTATTTAATATGGAATCCATTAATTTTAAATTTATAAGTGAATTTCCTAATTTCATAAATATAAACAGATATTTAAATTGGTTGGTTAAATTAAAATGGTGTTTCAAAAAATAATACAGTGTGGTTAGAGTTACTGATTCAAAAAATGAATATATAATAAATGGGATATTTTCTTTATATTTAAATTTTTTTGTGTAATGGTCGGGACCCTCTTGGTCCAGTACATTTCCAAAACATAGTTCTATCAAATGGTTCCATCAAAATAGTGGCACCGTGAGTGTGACACCGTGACGGTGGCACCGTGAGGATGGAACTGTGAGGGTGGCAGGTGAGGGTGGCACCGTGAGGGTGGCACCCTGACGGTGGCACCAAGAGGGTGGCACCATGACCATGGCACTGTGAGTGTGGCACCATGACAGTGGCACCGTGAGGGAATCACTGTGACGGTGGCATCATGTCCTCACCGAGGGTCTTCATTCTTTTTCCAACTTTTGACGTTTTTCACTCCCACAACGTATCTTTTGATGTAAAAATGAGTTAATACCAAATTTCAAAGCCATTTAAATCTCATATATAATATCTAAAATCCCCCAACAGTCGGGTGACCCTTAACTTACCAAAATTCAGGGCTTTTCCTTGGTGTAACACCCTTTCCCCAGACCTTCCAGTTCTTCCCCTGTTGCATGTTTTTCGTCCAATTAAATGAAACTGTTTAACACACAACCGTTATGGAAACCCCCCCAATCAGAATTATAAAATAAGGATTAATCCCGTCTTGTGTAACCTCCCGACCTAATGGGAAACCATGATCCAAATTTAAAGAGGATCAAAATTCCTTCTCCCATAACAATAGGATATCATCATTATATCACTCTATAATTTCATCCTTCTTTTTCTTAGCTAGATTTATTTCTTCTTGCTGGGTGAGATTGGAGTCCCTCTTTCCCGTGGCTTGTGGTGCGCCTATGATGGAGTTTTTCTTCTCATCCTTAGAATCCCCGGATTTCATCCCTTGTAAGCCACGCAACCTCAGTTCTTGGCACGTGGATAAAGACGATGATCCTTGATCAATGCAGGTAGGTTTTTCCTTCGTCACTCTTTTCTATGTATCATGCGGGGGGGGGGTATGCTATTTTTTCTACGGGATGGATGATACCAAACATTAATGAAGTTAACAAACAGACTTTTAAAGAATCTCAGGGAGGGTGTGATCAATGATTCTATTGTATTTCCTTACCCTTGATTTTCATGTTGTGAATTGTTTGGGCATATGCCCACTAAAAATCATGGTTATTGGTGGTATTTCTTTGTGCATTAATGAACCTCAATCTTTTGGGATGATTGAATGGATCCAATATGGAAATTTGGTTAATCACGTAAACTTGGCCTATTAAATTAATGTCCAGTGAACAACAATCCTTTTGTGATCACCCCGGTATACCATATAGAAAGAATAAAACACAGTGAATGATGTACTTGAGTTTGGAGACTTCCTTTATCTATCTTTGTGGAATATGTATTTGTTCTACTTGATGCTTATTGGGTGATGTGGATGGGGATGGGATGTTCTGTCGTTATACAGTTGTTGGTTGTGGATCTGAGGCCATGTGGGCTGTATCATGGGGCATGGTTTGGTTACAATAGTTTGAGGGATATTACAGATCCTTTTTGTTGTTGTGACATTACTAGAAAACCAGGTGTGAATGATTAAATTGATGTTTGGTTGTGTTCCTTCATTTGTTGTCCTGGCTAGTGATTATGCCTCTTTGTTTCCAATTAGTGCAGAATTTAATAAAATGGAGTAACCTCAACATGAAAACAAGATAGGGTTGAATGGTGAATTGGTTTTCGGAATGAGTTTTGACATAGATATGAGTGTCGTTCCTTCCTTTTATGAATTAATATTATAATGGTGTTTGTGATTAGGGTTGTTTTGGAAACCTTGTTTTGGATGAGTGCTTGTTACCTATACATATAATCGCAGTTTTTACACTTCTTATTCGGTCCCCACCCATGTTGAGAACTTTGTGACAAACACACCCATTTCATGGGGGAAGGTGTTTTTCCCAACACTCCTATCAGTGGATGGTTATTAGATCCTCTTCTGTTCCCTTTCCCGAATAGCCCAAGACTCATTGGGTAGGTTGTGATGGAATGAGGTCCATTATAGACCATGGTTCTTCGGGCAGAGTAGTTGTGGTGGTTGGCCCAGGTGTGTGCTGGTAGGTTGTTTCCCAGGCGTCTTCGGGATGAGGGCTATGTGACTTCAGGCATGGCGGTAGTTTTTCTAGCCCAGGTGTTTGTGGGCATGGTTACACATGGTTGTTGTGGGCCAGGTACTTGTGGGCGATATGTGTGGGTGTGGACCAGGTGTGTGTGGGAATGGTGTGGACCAGGTGTGTGTGGGAAGGGTGTGGCAGTGGGACTACGGTGAGAATGGCGGGAGAGGTTCGATGCAAAGGATGTCTTCAATAACTAGTGGTGATGTGGCGCGGGGTACCCAAACATCGATGTGTAATTACAATTATATTTCCTGAGTTGCGTTATTTAGAGATTGTGCCTTGGTGAGGCTCAGGTGGGCATTTTTCCTTTCTAGGTGTTTTGGGTTATCTCTTTTCACATGGGGAATTATAATTCCTCCCCACCTGTGCACGAGAGCTTTTGGTTTTCCCTATTGAGTATAATTGTATGCTCACCCTATGCATATAGAACCACATTCATGTTTCCAGGAGGACTTCAGGGATAGTGCATGGTCGTACTAGTTCAGACTTTGGGACAGTTGTTGTTGCTTTTTTTCTTTTTGGTACATACTTTTGGGGTTTTCTTTTACATTTTTAGTATGTCATTTTGGAACATGCATATGAGAATGGTTTGTTTTGGATTTACTTGTACATCCACCTTTGGTGTTGTTGTAAATTACTATCCTATCTCCAGATCCTATTAAACAATAAGGGTAATGCCTTCCATCTTTTGTGTCATTATATACCCTTGGTTCTAGTCGCCACAATAGGACCTATTGAAGGCGTGTCTTGGGGGTCATTATCTCTCCTTCAACTTGAAAAAGGAAGGGTCTGGCAACTTGCTGTCCCTTATCTCATCTTGGTGGAGGCAGGTCATGATAGAATGGTGTCATAGGTAGGTTGAGAGATAGGATAGAGCTCAAGGTTAATCACAATGATGGTTGCATGGGATCATAGATCAATAGTGTTAGGTAATCTTGGTGAGTGAAATAGGCCAGGGATGATCGGTATGAATGTGGGATTTTAGGGCCCCCTGGGATCCGACGCAAGGACAATGGGCCTACCGAACCACCAAGTGAGGCTACAATGATTACAGGGTAGAGACCCTAAAAAATGAATGTATCATAATGACTTGTGTTCATGTGTTTCTTGGGTATATTGGGGATTTAAAATGAATAATAGGTCTATGAAAATTAAAAATCAGTTTTCTACACTACTCGGGCTTTGGCATTCCTTGTTTACTTTCTAGCTACGGCACCCGTACGGCGACCAAGGGTAGTGCTGGTGATCGAGGCCCAGGAGGTTGATTTGCAGATCGACAGAGGGTTGTCCAAGAGGAGGAGGAAGATTAGTGGAATAGGATGCTTCATGCCTTTCAGCGGCATGCCCTTGGGATTTTTGTGGGCATCATCTCTGACGTGGAGACAGAGAGCTGGCTAGAGGAGCTGGTGATAGCTTTCAGCTTGATCCGGGATCTGGTGGAATACTGGGTTCCTCTGGATGTCAGCCATATGCGGGGAGCATCGCGTCAGTGGTGGACTCTTTATCTTAGGGAGAAGAGGGAGGCTGAGGAGACGTGGACTGACTTTGAGAAAGAGTTCCGGGTGAAATTCCTCTCTTCCACGATTAAGGCTGAGAAGAGGTAGGAACTAATCTCTCTCTTGCAGGGGAGTATGTTAGTGAGAGATTTGGGGATCATGGTCAAGGATCTCCATCGCTTTGGTCCAGACATTTTTTTAGATGAGGTGTCTCGGGCGAGATGTTTAGAGGAGGCACTCTGAACTTCCCTAAACTATACGGTTACTCATTTCACCATACTGACATACATGGAGGTCTAGAATAAGGCTAAAGTAGTGGAATGGATGAACACGATGGGAGGTGTATCGCGAGAAGGAATCCAGTTGGGCTCATTGAAGGGGAATGTCGTCAGCAGCAGGCCTCCAGCATCAGGGCCCTCTAGGTTTCAATCAGTAGGGAGCAGGCCTCAGCAGTTCTTATTCTAATCTCCCGGTCCTCTCCATTTCCTTTCGGGCCCGGGACTGATATGAATCATCAGTGGAAGTCATGGGCACCTTCGGAACCAGTTCCTGGACCGAGTGCAGTACGGTGGGAGTGGGCTGATGCATCACCCACCACAGCAGCAGCAGGGACAGCGAGCTCCGGCTCCCCACAGGGCAGACGTTGCAGGAGGAGGCCGACCTCGGGGAGCTCCCCGGGGACCTCAAACAGGGGGTGGTCGGTGAGGTGGCTGACAGCCAAGGGGCAGGGGGATTGGTTTGGGCAGTTACACGCCATGGAGGTAGAAGCTTTAGTAGGGCCGGAACTCGTTTAAGGTACGATCGGCTTGTTTAGTACTTTTGACTATACCTTTTTCGATGTAGGATCTTCGCACTCCTTTGTTGCACCCAGTCTGGCCCATGCTCTTTTTATAGATGCTGACAGACTTTCAGTGCCCCAAGTGTTGAGTCCACCAGTCGGAGGTCAAACTGACTTATTTTATGTTTGTCGATGGTGTAGACTGATGATATGGCAACATCAGTCAATCATGGATCTTCTACTATTTCAGATACATCCATAACATGTCATCCTAAACATTAAATAGATGTTCTCTATATGTGATGCTATAGACTTCTTCTAAGGAAGTATCATGTTTTCAGACTTGGGTGGTCGACGTGTGACATTGATCGGCGAGCGGTGTTACGAGGAAGGTAACCGGTGAGTGGAGCCCCTCCTTTCCTTCTTAGCTGAACAATCAGTGGAGTTGGTGGATATAGAGATGGTGTAAGTCCCAGGGATCGTCAATGAATTCATGGATGTCTTCCCAAAGGAGGTGTCAAATCTACCCCCTCAACGTGATGTTGAGTTCGATATAGACTTTCAACCTGGTGCCCATCTGATTTAGATGGCTCCCTACAAGATGGTGCCTCTAAAGTAGAAAGAGTATTGTATTCATATTGAAGATATGATGAATACGGGTTTTGTTCGACCAAGTGCTTCACCATTGGGTGATCTAGTCATATTCGTAATGTATGCAGATGTTGGTCTCATGATGTGCATAGACTACTGGAGACTGAACTAGGTAACGATCAAGAACAGTTACCCTCTCCCGAGAATAGACAAATTTTTTGATCAGTTATAAGGGGAATGGTGGTTCTCCAAGATTGACCAGCAGTCAGGTTATCACCAGCTGAGGGTGAAGGAGGGTGACATCTCGAAGACTACCTTATGGTGCAGATATGGTCACTTTGAGTTGGTAGTCATGTCGTTCAACATTACAAATGCACCAGCTATGTTTATGGGGCTCATAATATCCATTTTCTGATAATACATGGACCGGGTCATAGTCGTGTTTATCGATGACATCCTGATCTACTCAAAATCATAGGAGGATCATGCCAAACATTTGAGAATGGTTTTGAATGTCCTCCGACAACACCATCTTTATGGGAAATTGTCCAAGTGCACATTCTGGACTCGAGAAGTGCACTTCCTTGGACACATGGTGTCTGAGCATGGAATAACGGTGGATGCATCGAAGGTAGAGGCGGTTGATTCATGGGATGCACCCAAGAACGTGTAAGAATTTCGGAGTTTCTTAGGTTTGGCAGGTTACTAACAGAGGTTCGTGCCCAACATATCGTGTGTTTCAGCACCTTTAACATCCTTGACCAAGAAGGTCCAAGATTTCGTGTTGAATGGGCAGTGTGAGGCAGCCTTCAGCTATCTGAAGGGGAAGTTGGTTAGTGCCTCAGTGCTGAGGTTTCCAAAAGAAGGGGTAGCGTATGAGGTGTTCTGTAATGATTCAGGACAAGGCCTCAGGTGTGTCCTGATGAAACAATAAGGGGTGATCTATTATGGGTCTAAGTAGTTATGTCCCCATGAGCGTAACTATGCCACCATTGATCTGGAACTTGTGGCGGTCGCGTTCCCACTAAATATGTGGTATCGTTACCTCATCGGAAAGTGCTTCTTAGTCTTCATGGATCACAAGATCTTGAAGTATATATTTTCCCAACGAGACTAGAGCTTTTGACAACCAAGGTGGGTGAATTTTCTCTAGGACTACAACTTTGAGATCTCTTACACTAATGGTAAGGATAATGTTGTGGCTGATGCCTTGAGCCGAAAGTCATGGAGGGAAGCTGTTCAAGAATTTGTGGATTCATGGAAGGAAATGGAAGATTTAGATTCCCTACACCTATTTGTAAGGGTTGATGGTGGTAGAGGATTCCTGTTTTAGATGACAGTGCATTCCTCTCAACTGCGGCATGTGGAGGAGTCTCATTAGGGAGACATAGAGAGTGAAGTGATGTGAGATTAGGATAACCAAGACAATGCTCTGGAAGGATGCTCAGAGGATGGTCAGAATTAGATTCTCTTCTAAGGGATGATTTTGGTCCCAGAGATGATGCACGAGAGATATATTGGTGATTTCCACAACTCACCCCTTGAAGTACACCGAGGAGCTTCCAAAACGTATCGTGGCTAGAGAGGTCTGTTCTGGTGGCCCGGGGTGAAGCAGGAGGTGGAAGAGTTCATAGAAAAGTGCCTCATGCGTCAGTAGTTAAAGGATGAACACCACATCCTAGGGGGTCTTTTACAAACATTAGATGTCTCTGTGTGGAAGTGGGACTACATCTCAATGGATTTTGTCACGGGACTACCAAGAGTTCAAGGCGGTTGTGATGCTATCTGGGTAGTGGTGGATCAACTGACGAAATCAACCCACTTCCTAGAAATCAAGGAGTAAATTACGATCTATTCCCTAGCACAAAGGTAAGTGGATGAGGTGGTGCGTTTTAATGGATTCCTGAGATCCATAGTCTCTGATCGGGATACACGGTTTCCCTCGCGGGTTTGGAAAGGATTGCAAAATGCTTTTCGCACAAGGCTCTGCCTTAGCACAGCCTTACAACCCCTGACAGTTGGACAGATGGAGCGCACCATCTATACTTTGGAGGATATTCTATGAGCATGTGTTTTGGACCTTGGAGTGTCATGGGTATGACAATTACCTATGGTAGTGTTTTCTTACAACAACAACAATCACTCTATCATTGGCTTGACTCCCGTTGATGATTTGTACAGGAGGGCATGTCACTCATCTGTATGCTGGAATGTGGTTGGGGAAGTAGGTGTTCTTGGCCTGAAGGTGGTGAAGAGCACAGCAGAGAAGGATCAACTTATACAGGAGAGGATGAAGGTGGATTAGGGCCAGTAGAAGTCATATGAAGATAATAGGAGGTGTCCCATGGAGTTAGAGGTCAGGGACCATGTATTCTTGAAGTTCTCCCCTTGGCGTGGGAAACAAAGGTTTGACATGGGGAAAAAGATTTCTCCTAGGTTCATCGGACCATTCGAAGTGCTGTGGCGGGTCGGTGAAGTGTCTTATCAGCTATCGCTACCACCACCGCTACTGAGAATGCACGATGTATTCCATGTCCCAGCTCTGACAATATCTACATAGTGACTCACACATCCTCGACTAAGGGAAAGTAGTATATCGTGGCCGACACAATGATTGTAGAAATATCGGTGATGATCGAGGATCGCGAGAAGAATTTGCTTCATGGATGAACCATCTCTTTGGTTTGTTTGTTATGGAGGCATGGTGGGCTTGAAGATAGAACCTGGGAGCGGGAGGCATAGATGCGCGCCCTATACCCAGAGTTGTTTTGAGTTCTGTTCTATTTTATTTTATTTTCTTGTTCATGATGAAGCGTTTTTACCTTCTTAACTATAGAATCTATTGTTTTTCGTGTTCCGTGAATGTGTGTGCAGTGTCCTTACTCTGGGGAGGGGAGGACCCGATCCCTAATCATGAAGCATTACGGTGGATGCAATTAAACTAGTGCGGGTGATTCAGTTCCACACAAAGAAGATAATACGTTTTCATGGAGGAAGAAAACTATGTAATCTATATGACTGTATAGTTTGACCCTTGAATGTTTTCTTACTGACTTCAGGGAAGATGAGTAGTAGTGTATCCATAGTTGTTCGAATTATGGATGAGGTTTACTTCTGAGAGGTATCTTTCGAGGTGGTTTTTTGGACCCCCCAACTTTTCTCCTAGTTTAGTATAAATTCTCGAGGATGAGAATGGTTTGATAGGTATCTGATGTAATGGCACAGACCATCTTGGTCTAGTACTTTTCCAAAACATGGTTCCATAAAACGGTTCCACCAAAACGGTGGCACCGGTCACGGTCTCACACTGAAACGGTGGCACTATGAGGGTGACACCATGACAGTGGCACCATGAGGGTGGCACCGTGATGGTGGCACCATGACGGTGGAACCCTGTCTTCACCGTGAGTCTTCATTATTTTTCCAACTTTCGACATTTTCCGCTCCATCAACGTATCATTTTAAGTAAAAATGATTTAATACCCCCTTTCAAAGCCATTTAAAGCCAATAAATAATATCGAAAATCCCCCAAGAGTCGGGAGACCCATAACTTACCAAAACGAATGGCTTTTCCTCAGTGTCACACCCTTTTCCGGAACCTTCTATTTCCACCCTTGTTGCGTGTTTTTTCATCGATTAAAAGATAATGTTTAACATACAGCCGTTATGGCCACCAACATGATGTGAATAATTAAATAAGGATTAATATCATCGTGTGTAACCTCCCAACCACAGGGGAAACCATGATCCGACATCAAAGTGGATCAAAATTCCTTCTCTCGTAACAATAGGATCTCATCATTATATCACGCTAGAATTTATTCCTTCTCCTTCTTAGTTAGATTTCATTCCTCTCCCTAGGTGATCTTGGATTCCCACCTTCCAAGCCATGTGGCGCACCTGTGCTGTAGTTTTTCTGCTCATCCTTGATGTCCCTAGAGTTCCTCCCCTACATGTCACGCAACCTCAGTTCGTTTCACGTGGAGAAATAAATCAATCCTTGATCAATACGGGTAGGTTTTTTATTCATCTCTCTTTACTGTGTATCATGCAGGGAGATCATGCTATTGTTTTTACAGGATGGATGAAAAAAAACATTAATGAAAATAACAAACGGAATTTTAAATAATGTGAGGGAGGGTGTGATTGATGTTTTTTCTGTATTTCCTTACACTTGATTATTTATGTTAAGAATTTTGTGGGCCTAGTCCCACTAAAAATCATGTTCGTTGGTGATATTTCCTTGTGCATTAATGAAACTCCATCTTCTGTGATGATTGAATGGCTCCAACATGGGAATTTGGTTAATCACATAACTCGAACAATTAAATGAATGTCCAGTGAACAACAATCCTTGTGTGATCACCCCGGTTAACCAAACAGTAAGAATAAAACGTAGTAATGATGTACTTGAGTCTAGAGATTTCCTTGCTTTGTCTTGGTGGCATGTCTGTTTTTTCTACTCGATGCTTATAAGGTGATGTGGATGGGGATGTGATCCTCTACTGTTATACGGTTTTTGGTTGTGTATCTGAGGCCATGTGGGGCTATATCTTGGGTCTTGGTTTGGTTCTAGTACTTTGAGGGATCTCACAGATCCCTTCTGTTGTTGTAAAATTAAAAGAGAACCAGGTGTGACTTCTTAAATTGATGTTTGGCTATTTTCCTTCATTAGTTGTCTTGGCTAGTGGTTATTAATGTTAGTTACCCAGTAGTGCAGAATTTACTTGAATGGATTGACCTCAACATGAAAACAGGAAAGGGTTCAATGGTGAATTGGTATTTGAATGAGTTGTGACTTGGCTGTGAGTGATATTACTTTATTTTATGAATGAATAGTAATTAGGGTGTCTATGATTAGGTTGGATTTAGAACCCTAGGATGGGATGTGGTCTTGTTACCTATAAATATAATTGTAGTTTTTATTCATCTTATTCGCGCCCCACCCATGTTGACCACATTGTGCTGAACACTCCCATTTCATGGGGGGGTGTTTTTTCCAACACTCCTATGAGTGAATGGTTATTAGCTACTTTTTTTCTCCCTTCCTTGAATAGCCCAAGAATCACCAGGCAGGCTCTGATCGTCTCTGGTCCATTATAGCCCACGATTCTTTGGGCAGGGTAGTTGTGGAGGTTCGCCCAGGTGTGTGTGGGTAGGTTGTTTCCCAAGTGTCTTCGGGATGAGGCCTAGGTGTCTTCAGGCGTTCGAGTAGTTGTTCTGGCCCAATTGTTTGCAGGTGTGGTTATGTGTGGTTTTTGGCCTTGGTGTTTGCGGGTGGGATGTGTGGTTGTGGCCCAAGTCTGTGTGGGCGGGGTGTGGAAGTGGGAATGCAGTGAGAATACTGGGAAAGTTTCAATGTGTGGGATGTCTTCAATAACCAGTGGGGAAGTGGCACGGGGTACCCAAACATCAATGTGATATTACTATTATATTTCTTGACTTGCATTATTTGGGTAGTGTGCCTTGGTGATGCTCGAGTGGGCATTTTTTCTTTTCTAGGTGTTTTGGGTTATCTCTTTTCTCACAGGTCATTAGAATTATCCCCACTTGTGCACGAGAGATTTTGGTTTTCTTAACTGAGTATACTTGTATGATCACCCTACGTATATAAAACATCTTTCAGGTTCCCAGGAGGACTTCAGGGATCATGCCTGGTCGTACTAGTTCAGACGTTGGGACAATTGTTGTATCTGTTTTCCTTTTTGTACTTCCTTTTGGGGTTTTCTTTTACATTTATATTATATACTTTTGGAACATGCATATGATAATGGTTTGTTTTGGCTTTACATGCACTTCAACCTTTGGTGTTGTTTGGAATTACTATCTTATCTCTCAATATTTTTAAGCAAAAAGTGTAATGCCTTCCATCTTATGTGTCACTCTATAACCATGGTGCTAGTTTCCACTCCAAGGCCAATTGAAGGCGGGTCTCAGGTGACATTATCTCACCATCAACATGAAGAAGGAATGGTATGGAAACCTTCTGTCCCTTCTCTCATCTTGGTAGAGGCGGGTCGTGACAGTTAGGGCTCAAGTTCCCTAATTATTCCGTGTACTCAACCCAACTTCATCTCTATACATTAAATTTTATAAACAATTCAAATAATATTTTAAATATAATAGTTATTATGAATTTGGTATTAATGAGTTTAGAATGGATGTAATATCAAGTTTAGAAAAATAGATAGATGAGTTGCTATATTGAAAGGATAAATATTTGTATTTGATGCCTAATGTATTGAATATTTTGGAGGGATAAAATAATACTATGTATTTTCTCTAAAAAGAATATCTTGAGAGGGGGATGTATTACCACCAAACCAAAAAATACTAATAGGTTCTCGGTTAATGATTCAAAATGTATTATGAAAATTAATATATTTTTTTATTCTGAAATTTTTCTATAGGTCCTTTCAATAATTTTAAAAGAAATTGACAGCATTGATAGTGTGATTAGTCATTTTATAAATAATGAAATAACTCATTATATTGAAGAGAATGGTGTAATAATATCTAATAACTTGGATCACCCTACACATCACTAGGTATTCATTGTTTTCAAGAAATGTTTCATAAAAAATTCATTTATATCATTTGAGATAATATTGTAACAATTAAAACTGATCTATTGATAGGGGCGACTAATTTTATTTTTTTAATGGTACTATAATTAATTTAATATTGTAAATTAAAACATATATTCTATCATTGATTTTACACTGATTAGTATGTGTAATTAAATTTATATGATATTATTCAACATCATTATTTATTGGTTACATTAAATTCTACCTATTATTATATAGAAAGGGAAATATGAACTTGTTTCCAGATACCTCATTATAGATAATGAATTTTTTGCATGTGAATTTTTTCACTCGATGAATATTCATAATACATTAAATATAATTATAATTTCATGATATATTGAAATAATTAAATCATATAAATTAATAGACTTTGATTTTATTAATTTTATGTTATGAAAAATGGGTTGAAATACTGTTTTGACTAAAAGTTTTCGGAATTTTGATTCTTATATTTAATACATTGTTAATAAATATTTATATTTTTTAAAATATATTTTCTATTAACATGATAATGTTCTAATTGAATTCCACATTTTCTATCATTAAATATGACTTTTTATAAGATGAATCATTCAGGATTAGTGGTTAACTCAATTGATGAGGGTATGGCCGACAATGGAAATAATATATATATTATTAACATATGAGAAAAATCATGTACTATAGTGAATGTAATGTAGAGTATATAAATGGAACACACCTATTTAGACAGTCTGCTCAAGAATTCATTTCATTTTTTGATACTCTATTTGCAATAGATATCATCTCTATTATGAATTTGAAAGAGAGGAACTAGTATAGTATGTATTATAGAATATTCTTAATTAAAGGATGTGTGATTTTGAATAAACACATGGATATACTACATAGATGCAATTTTCATGGCTACCCTCACGTGATCATCATCATCCATATACTATGAATGTAATAAGGCCCCATCATTAATGCTTACATAATCATGAATTAAGTTAATAATTCACATTCAAGATATTTTTAGGGTTAGAGATATAAAGAATTAGGTTATAAATTATGCATAACAACTTGAATATAACATGTAGACACTTCTATTCAGTATCCATTTTTTCATAAATCGAAATCTTTTAAAAGAAAAGAAACATGTTTAGTTCCATGTTTTAAAAAACATGACATTTCCATGATCACATAGATGACCCTATTCCACCTTAAGTCTACAGAAGAACATTTCAAAACATGGGATGATCCCAAAAATATTAGTAAGGGATACATCAAGAAAGAAAACATTACTCCATCAATACATACAAAATATAATCTCATTAACATACCTCAATAAATAATAAGAATTATAATAAAACATTGAAATCCTAAATCCTAAAGATAACTTGTGGAATCTATATAATACATATATTGTAGATTTCATAGCTATATAAGGAGTTATATTTTCAACACCCATTATAGCATATTATATAAATCACTTATGAGAAACATTATGGTTTACCTCTGTCACATTACCCAATGATTTGGAGAGCTATCTTTGCCTCTACCATCTATGGTTTTCCACAAAACCACATGTATATGTAAAAAATTGCCAAGAACCATAAAATGTTCATAAAACATAATGGAAGAATAAAGGAAATATTATATTTCCCCATTTCATTCACAAGATTGTAGTTCAAGATATTCACATAATCAATTCATTCAAAAAGAAGAGTTTTGAATCATAGTGTCATATGCCACTCTGAAACATTTGATGGGATTCTAAACATTAAACCACTCATTTCCATATAAATAAATACTTAAAATTATTTCCAAAACATGGACATGAATGATACGTATTTAAAATATTATATCTTTAAAACGTTTAAAATGGTGATTTAGTTAAAAAATCCTTTACCAATTGAGAAACTCTCGAATACAAATCATTAAAAAATTACATCAAATAAAAATATAAATATCATAATAATATATAAATTCATGATATAAAATGTAAAAATGGTTGTATATACACATTATAGGATTATAAATGCGCACAATATCAATATATGTCTCAATAAAAAGTGATTTAGAGGTAGTACCTTACAATGATTGTTCCATTAGATTATGGATAAATCTATGAAATAATTATGTGTGAAAAACATAAATACAACCAATATAATGTGATATAATGTTTAAAAAATCAACAGTCATTCACACATATTCATCGAACTACATAATCATTAAATAGAAGTTTTACCCAAAGAATTGAATTTGGGTTCAGAAGTTCCCTTAAAACAATTCAGCAGCCTCACAACGTCACATAAAAATTCAGGAAATGAGTCGATGAGATAGAAAAATGTATCTCATCACATATACGTAAAATGTATATCAATAAGGTTATATAAGAACATTTCCCAACATTTTAAAATTGAAATTTAAATACACAACATAAAAGAAGTCTGACTAAAATAGAAGGATGATAGGTTTCTTTAAAATGATATTTCTCTAAATAAAATAGACTGATTAAGTGTATTCACTATTAGTACACATAAATAATATATAAAAAAGGCAAGATAACAAAATATATTTCTCTCATATTCATATCATGACATAATCACTATGTATAATTAAACCGAAATAATGAAAATCGGGTTAAGGAGTTCACTTACCGCGTGTCCGACATGACTCGTTCATTATTTAATATCCTGAATATTAAACTAAATTTAATTTATACTATATTAAGATCCATTTTAAAGTTTATTTTTCATTTAATAACAATTATTTTGACAATATAAACAATAAATAGTCATTTATGTTAATAAAAATCATTTTTTCAATATTTGGTACTTGAGTAAAAAATGACCTACTTATAATTAGAATTTGTTGATGTGGTCAGAACTCCATTATAAGTACAATTATATTCCTGATTTAAAAAAAATATATCATATATTTCCACTATATATATGTATTTAAAACATTACGTAACATTTGGAGATAACAAATGAAAATCACCTTTCATGGAGACGGTAAGAGGTACGTACTCACGGACACTACATTCATTTCCATTTCCTATATAATGGAATGAAAAACTAATGATAAATAGGTATATTATAATTCCAGTATAATATAATATATAATTTCATTAACACTATCATTTATACATTCCACATACGTAATGAATGAGTCTTATCACTTGGAGGGGGCGGTAGTCCACACATCCTTAAGTGAAATTGTCGTATTTAAAATTTTTGGAAACCATAAGGTATGGTATTAATGAAAAATACAGAATCATAGAGAGAATAAAAATATAATATATATCACATATAAATATAGTTCCATCATAATGGCCATCATGAGAGGATGTAGAAGATAATTGAAAAATAATTGTTTCGTGAGGCAGTAGTTCGCCGTCCCAAGAAGCAGTATGTTTGTATCTATTAGATGGAGGTGAGTGGATGTAGTTCTAATAATCCTAATAAAAACATCAATTTATATTTAAGATTATGGTTTTATATATAAAAATTGAATAATTTGTGTTTATGGGGTTGGAGAATGAAAATAAAATAAAAGAACTTCAATGAAGATGCTACCTTTAAATTGGGTAACTCCTTTTGGTTGGAAACAAAAGGCTTTTTTATATTTCCTTCTGAAAAGGGGAAGGCGTATAAGGGAATAGAGGGACGTTTGGAGCTTCTCAGTGAATATTTTGGATGATCCAAGGGTCTTGCGATGTGTGGGTAATTGTTTATAGGTGGTGGCCTTTTATAAGTGGGAGGAGGGGCTCTTATAAAATGTTTGAAGGTTTTATTTCATTATAAAATGATTTTTTGTTTTCAAGAGGTCCAAAACATATTTAATTGGAATATAAGGTTAAAATGAGTCTATATAAAATAATCCAAAATTAATTTTATTGGTTTTGGGTATTGTTTAATCGTTATCTTTATTATTTATCCCTTTTTTACTCTTACCGTTTTATCAAATATTTAACACTTTGAGAATAAAAATAGTTACCAAAACAAGAAAAATATTCAATTAAAGATAATATAATAAAATTTTTGAAAAATGAAAACTATTTGGTAGAATGATAGTTTTTTTGGAATTTAATAATTTTTAAAATTATATTATATATTTTAAAAGAGGAATTATTTCTATTTTGAAACTATTCATATGATTACTTTATAAAAAATACAAAGAAATATGATTTTTTTCGAGAAAACTTCATTAATGATAATATAAAACTTTAGAATAATATATAACATTATTGGAAGGTATAAAAAGTTTCAAAATAATTTTATTTTAATAATTTTCTTATCATTTATTTGAATCCTTTATTAATGAATCAATTACCGTATCACCATTGTGTCATAATTAAATTAATTTATTTAATGTCTAAAAATTAAAAATAAAATACCATGATTTAGGAAATATTATTATAATTATAATGACTATGTATAGTATAAAATATAACTAATATAACCCCACATAAAAATTGTTTCACTAAAAGATATTTGTTTATGTAATATTTTCCCTAACATTAAATTAAAAGTAATTAAATGTTATTTTCAATGAAAATTGGCTCCATGGGGTCCCAAAATCAACCCACGGATTCCCATGGTCATATATATATCATAAAATAGGGCTTGTTCACGTTTTAATTTATTTTAATATTACTGTAATATTATTTTTACCCTTATTTATCATATTTACCCTTTAACCTTGGTAAATAAAATATTTACTAAAGTTACTATTCATAATGTCTAAAACTATAAGATAATATTTTACGAAATTTGGATCTATTTATTTGAAATATGGAATAGATTTTTGAAAATTTGAAACACAGATGGTTCAGAAATTAATTTAATATTAATTTCCATTGTGAAAAAGCGTGTTTTTAAGAAATAATAACTACCAAATAACTGGCATTTGTTTATGCCTAATTAAAATGTGAAATCACTTTAAATGAACAAAATTGTATTCAATGGTAAAAAAATAATAATTACACATTAAAAAATCTTAATAGGATAATATAATCATGTAAATAAATTAGATTAAAAGGTGGTTTCAACTTAAAATATATTATATTTCACTATTCATCAAAAAATGATCTTTATCAGAAAAATAACAAAATTTTACCCAAAGTAAATTTTGATGTCCCATTTCTAAATATTAAGTTTATTCTATCATATTGATCATATAAAAGTGAAAAAACCTATATTTAAAAATGATTCGCCATCAAAAGTCCATAAATCGGCCTTTAAAAAAATATTAGAGTACTTCATGCTTAAATTTAGATTCATTCTTATTTTAACCCTCTAAAATTTATTGGTTAAATGTGAAGTCATTTTAAAAACATGTGTAATTATAATTAATTAATTATGTTAATTACCATTAATACAACAACTATGTGTTAACTACCATTTAAAATAATATTGTTATTATATTATTTTTCAGTAAAACTCAATGTTAGGTGCAACATAATATTTCAAATAAACTCATGGTTTCATGTTGAGTATACTATCGAACAATGTTTCCTAATTAATATAAAATTAATATCTTATTCATAAATATTAATAGATATGAAAAAGTATTATATGACAAATACCTGGGTCGTTGCATCCTTCTCCCCTTTTGGAAGTTGTGTACTCAAAAATTTTAAATTGGGCATGGAAACATCATTGAATGTCCCACATCCTAAAAATAGTTTACTCTTGCTCAAATTTACCCATGAGAAGATGGTATAATGGTCCTTGTAGTCTATCTTAGGTTATCGAATCCTTAGATATCTAAGAAGTAACCTACATGCATTTACATTCTATGCATTGTTTTTGGCTATGAAGTGGACAACTTGGGTTGATTTTAAATGGGTTTAAAAGAACATTAAGAGACTTAAGTGAAATCAATTTAAAATAATTTTTTAGTCCACGATTATCACCTGGGGTGGATTGGACATATTCCCTTTTAAATTATTTTAATTTCTTATATTTGAGATGATTTCATTTCAGGAGATCAAACAACTTCTTCACATACTAATTTTATTCCAACAAACCATAAAACTAATCACCTATACACTTGAAGAATCAAATTTATGAGAACTTCAAGGTAAAGGTTTTTATTTTCACTTGAATTATTTGTCCTTAAAATTCAATAAGGACAAAGAAGTTTTAAAATCATTAAATACAAATCTCAATTAAAAGAAGTTATTATACATTGATGGGCTGATAAATAAAATCCAATACTGGCCCTTTATAATCCCTTGGATCAACACATAAGTGGTTTAGCCCTCCATTTATGATATTGTTTCAATGTTAAGGGGATTTAGACTCATGAGGGAGGATTTGAACAAGTAAAGAAAACAATAAAAAAGTGACTACTGAACCATTATGTGAGTAATTTCACAAGGTTTGATGTAAATAAATTCACACCTTGTGGCAATATTATCAATGTGATATGGAGAAGAACAGAATAATAGTATAAGAAGATCTTTTATTATGAAACTAGGATGAATTAAAAAAACTTACATGTCAAAGATAAACTTAAGACAACAAAATCATATCATAACATTACAATGAAAGAGTGTTCAAAATATAATAAAATATTCAACCACCACTACATTAAATAGTCATTTAAAGAGTCTTGGGACGAGCTCACAATAGTACAAAGGATCACACTTGATTATGGTAGGCCTAGGGTGGTGGAATGTATGGGATATGAGACTTGTCCACCCTTGACGCGAATTTGTAGGAAGCTTTCTTCTTACAAATATAGGTGCCTAAAAAACCTTCTATATGGATGAATCAGAGTGGGCCATAGCTGTAGTTAATGGATCTCTGGATGTCCCCTAACATCTGGTAAAATTTGGGAACATTTGAAGTTGTGGATACCGAGATATGATTAAATTGGTAGGCTATTTTCTGCGACGCGAAATCTGGCCCAGAATTTAATCTCTAAATTGGGCCACCTTTATAACCACCATGGAGGCCTAATTAGAACTAGATCCTGAAACTTATTTGTTAAAATATATGTCTTATAGAATCACACAATATTTGGGCTTCATTAGGCCTGTATGTCGGGTCCCACATTATCATCAGTGGGTTGGTGTCCAATATTCCTTCTCCAGAATTGTTTGCATGAAATCCCATTTTGGTGGTCTTCCAATGTGAATCTTCCAACACTCCACAAGTATGAATTGTTCCCAATATAATTATAAACCTTAAAATTAAATATGAAAATAAAATCAAGATCATTGTGTACATTAATTTATGTTCAAAATTGAACCACATAATAGTTCATTTTAAGGAGGAATTACTGTCATAATGTGATATGATGTTCAAAGCGTAAAATGCACTAAAATTGTGTTTATGAATAATAAAGCACATGAATATTATATATATTGACAATTAATATTATCCTCATTTAGTGGATAATCACACTCCCCCACTTTAGTTTTTCTATTCCCAAGAAAAGTATATCCTACAAATATGAAATTCGAATTCCCTTTTCCAAAGACATTTTCATACAAAATGATCACCTAAAAACATTATACCAAAAAACCAGGAAGCCCATAAAAAAAATTTAATACATGATCTTTCATAAGGAGATCACAATCCCAAGCTCATTCCTTTGTTCAAATTCATTTCCATATTTCATCTAATATCAATTAAGTATGAGGATGTGTTGTGTATCACAATAGACATGGGGGTTCATCTTTATTCATGGGGGGAAATGAATGAAGTACTAGGTGGAATATCATTTAAAAATTAAGATGATTATACATTTTTTATTGTATTTGTTTCTTTTATTTTTTTTTCAATTTTTCCACGGAAATTGAAATTGAACTCAAAAGATTCAACCCCTGTAACAAGACTTTTTCAATGACTCCCATGTTCAAAAACCTTAGGGAACTAAGTGGAATACACATAGTCTTGCATCATTTTGAGTTAACTCAATCAAAATAATTAAAATTACCACAAATAGAAATAAAATTACTAACTCTCGTAGAAACAATTATGGAGTCACGATCCAAAGGTGTCGAAAGCCACGAATTAGGTCATTTCATTGCTCTACGTGAAAATTTAATGCTTTTTGATTATTTTTTTATTGAATACTCATATTAAAAATAAAATTATCACCAAACCTATGCTATTAATTTGGGGGACCCCATCAACTCAATCAAATACCCCAATATCTAAAGTACATGCATTGTGACTCTTTTTTTATTTGGATGAAAAAATAAATAATGAAATATCATATTAGACAACTACACTTTCCAAAATCTATACTCATTAAATATAAATGGATTAAAATCAAAATCAGGGTCTGAAAAATTATTTGATATTTTGATTAAAATGGTACAATATCAATTATCATGTTCAAGGTTAATGAAATTTTTCCTTCTATTAAGGCAAAAAAAATCAAATCATTTAGTCATCACTCAAAATCATTTTGTACAGAAAAGAAAATTTTTATTTCATCTCCCCCTAATATGAAATAACATTGTCCAAAATATTTGAAGAAAAGATAATTTAGAAGGATTAGTGGCAGATAAGGGATGTTCAAAAAGGAAATTTAAATATGGGGATCATGCAATTAAGTCACCTAGTGGTTAATGTTGATGTTCTTACTTCTCCAATTTAGTCCATTGATATCCATGTCACATAAAGAGTTACCTAGAATAAAAAGGAAAAAATAAACAAAAAATGAAAACAAAACAAAACAATATATACATATATATATAATATAAGTATATATATATATATATAAATTATAGACTAAAAAACACAATAAGACATAGGTCAGTGGTAAGTGCACGCCCCTGTCTGCCTTTGGTCCCGGGTTCAATTCCCTACGGCTTCGCCAGTTGTGACAGGGTTTGACTCACGACCTACAACATGTCCCTTTTTATTTTTATTATTATATTAGTATTTATTTTTTGTATATTTATTTTAACCTACAAACACATAAAAATAAAATAAAGTAAATTGATGATACATTGTCTCCTTTTTAAATTTCTAGGAAAGGTATCACTCAAGGATCAGACAATGTGACACGGATGAATAAGGCGCTCCCCTTTCGTAACCATCCAAACTAATAATAGAAGAGAACGTAAAAAATATATTTTTTTAAATATAAAAATGATTCATTAATACTATTTGAAAAAATGATTCCCAATATATTGGAAACATGATAACCACATGATGCCTTCCATGTAGTGCCTTTATTTAATGTCGTTAGCCTGACATGGATACTAAATCTATCAATTTTTCATAGTTTATAGGGTTTATCAGGTAATTAAACCTCTATTTCATATTTATTGAATGATTCAATGAATGGTTTTAACATATTACTATTGACCTTGAAAATGTGACCACTAGTGGGATCTTGATTCTCTACGGCCCCATGGGGGTACACATGATGAACAATGAAAGGGCCTGACCATCTGGACCTTAACATTCCGTGGTGTAAATGAAGTTTTAAACTATTTAAGAGAAATAACAATACTGGTTCAAAATTTTTGAATTTTATATTCCTAGATTAGTAGGCTTGAACTCTAGATTTAACAATCCTGGAATTTTCATAAGCCTCCATCCTTAGTTCCTCATGTCCATTGAGATCAAATTTCCTTTCTATTTCGGCCAATGTGAGGACATAAATTATATTCATAATTGCCCAAAAAGCCTTATTCTCAATTTCCATAGGTAAATGGCATGATTTTCCATAAACTAACCTATATGGTGACATTCCCAGGATGGTTTTTTATGTTGTACGATATGCCCTAATAGAATACAAGAGTTTATTAGACCAATCATTCCTGGAAGGATTGACAGTTTTGTCAAGAATATTCTTTATCACCCTATTATCTAACATAGCTTGAACATTAGTTTGAGGATGGTATGCAGTGGAGACATTTTGATAAATATCATACTTAGACATGAGTGAAGTGAATTGACGGTTTCATAAATGGGTTACTTGATCACTGATTATTTCCCTAGGAATTATAAATCGAGAAAATATGTTCTCTTTCTGAAATCTGGTCACAACATGATGGTAATTAGACTTGGTGGGAATGGATTCAACCCATTTTGAGACATATTCAATAGCTAAGAGAATGTAGAGTTATCCCCTAGATTTTGGGAAGGAACCCATGAAATCGATTCCCCAGCAGTCAAATATGTCAATAACTAAGATGGGAGTGAGTGGCATTGGATTCCTTTTCATGACTGACCCTACTTGTTGAAATTTATGACAGCTTTGACAAAAAGTGTAGGAGTCCCTTAAGAGGGTGGGCCAGGAGAGACCACACTTTTGAATTTTAGGATATGTTTTATTAGCCGAAAAGTGACCTCTACATGCCTCACTATGACAGAATTTAAGGATGGACTTTGGTTTAGATTCTGGGGCACACCTCCTAATGACTTGGTCAGGGAAGAACCTATAGAGGTTTGGATGATCAAACACACAGTTTCTAACAATATAAAGGAATTTACTTCGGCCTAGAGGCCCTATGAATTTTGGAATGAATCTTATAACTAATAAATTGGCAATGTCGACATAACAAGGGAAGTCACTCACAGAGCATAGGTGTTTATCAGGAAACAAATTAGACACAGAAATATGATTTGAGTTGTCTTTGAATTCTATTCTAGAAAGGTGATGAGCTTCAACATTTTCAACACCCTTTTTATCCTTTATTGTGAGGTCAAATTCATTTAAGAAAAGGACCCACCTAATCAGTCTATCCATAGAATCTTGTTTTTGGGAGAGGCATTTTTGTTCAAAATGGTCAGTGAACACAATGATGGGGGATCCTAAGAGGTATAACCAAAAGTTCTCTATGAAAAAAAAACAATATAAATTAAATCCTTTTATGTGGTGGTGTATTTTATTTGGGCATCATTTAAGGATTTTCATTCATAAGAAATGACTTAAGTAGTTTTATCATTATGTTGTCCTAACAGATCTCCTACAGCAAAGTCACTAGAATCACACATAAGTTCAGAAGTAAAGTTCCAATTTGGAGATTACATAATGGGAGGAGAGGTGAGAGAGAATTTCAGGGCTGAGAATGAACCCTCACAGCATTCTGTCCAAAAAATGCAGCATCCTTTACTGGGAGAGCACAAAGGGGACGGGAGATTGAACTATAGTCCTTGATGAATCTTATATATAAAAAAGCATGTCTGAAGAAACACCTAACTTACATGATATATTTTGGTGATGCAAGGTGACAAATGATGTCAACCATGGTTTTATCAACTTAAATCCCCCTACCTAAGACAAGATGGAATTGAACTAGTACCTCTTTAACCATGAAATTGAATTTTTCCCAGTTTAGGACCAGATTCATTTCTTCACATCTTGAAATGACTCCCTCCACATTCCTCAGAAATCCCTCAAATGTATCCCCAAACACAGAGAAGACATCCATAAGGACCTCATGAAAATCCTCTACCATGTCTAAGATGATTCCCATCATACACCGCTGGAAGGTTCTAGGGGCATTGCATAACCAGATGGGCATGCGTTTGATGGCTAAGGTGCTAAATGGACTGGTGAATGTAGTCTTCCCATGATTCTCTAGGGATAGCTCAATCTGATGGTACCCCGAGTACCCATCTAAGAAACAGTAGAATGCATGACCTGCCACTCTCTCAAGGACATGTTCGATGAATGGTAAGGGGAAATTGTCCTTCATGGTAAATGAGTTTAGTGTCCTCTAGGTGATGCAGACTCTCCAACCACTACTCACCCTAATTAGAATAATCTCTCTATACTTATTGGTTATCACATTGATTCATGCCTTCTTGGGAACCACTTTGATTGGGATCAACCACTCACTCTCAGAAATTGGATAGATGATACCATATTTTAACAATTTCAGATGTTCCTTCCATACTTCTTCCATGAGATTAGGATTTATTCATCGTTGAGGTTGACGATATAGCTTTAAATCAGATTCCAGAACAATCCTATGAGTCCAGATAAGGTGTCTAATCCAAAAAATATTTGATAGGGTCCAACCAATGGATTTATTAAGTTTCTTAAGGACATCTAGAATCATCCTCTAATGATTGGATTTAGAATAATAAGAAATTACAATAGGATGTGTTTGATTATCCCTTAGGAAGGAACTCATGAGTGCATGGGGATGTTCCGTCAATTCAATATTATGTTGGATCATAATTTCAATAGAAGATTGGGACATTGGATCAAGATCAATTTTGTTTCCTATAGCATTATATATGATTGATTCACCACATATAGAAGTTTCACCTACTATATTGGCTTGATCATATTTTGGGAAGGATGTTAGAGTGGTATCCTTGAAAGGGGATTCTTGAAAGTATTCACTGATTGTTGGACCTAGGACTTCATCATAAGAGAAATTTTAAAATGATTCAATCCATGCAGATAAACATCTTTCATGTGAAAAAAGTAAATAAATCTCATCCTGACTTAAATATCCATCAAATATTCCTTGATGTTCTATGGATTCATTATCAATCCTTCCTTTCATGTTTACTTCTTGAATGTCCTCTTTATCCCCTATTTTTGAGCTTGCATTATACATGATCAAGTCTACACTCATGTTTCCAAAGGTGATGGTCATGTTCCTATTTCAAACTCGGATAACAAAGTTTATTTTTATAAGGAAAGGATGACAATGTATGATTGCGGTTCATTCCATATTTCCTATGTTTGGATGGTAGTCAAGGATAATGAATTTAGTAGGGTAGATGATGTTTTAAACCATTACCATAATATTCGTTAAAATTCCCATTAGAACCCAAATTCTACAATCAGAAAGTTTATGTGTGAAAGATGTGAGTTGGAGCTCTTCTAGGCCTAACAGGCAGTACACAACATATGGAATGAGATTAACACTAGCACCTAGCTCACATAAGTCCTAGACAAATTTTCACTCTCTGAGTTCAACATTGATGTAATGGAAACCCGTGTCTTTCAACATAAGAGGAATGGTCCATTTAATGGTGGTACTCACATTAGCATCCAAAAGGACATGGTTTTTATGTGAAAATTTTATTTTATAAGTGCACATGTCCTTAAGGCACTTTGACAAGGTAGGTATGGTTTGGAATTCATCGAGAAGAAGAATGTTCAACATGACTTGTGAGAATATTCCCTCAATGTTTCACTCAATTATGGCTTGCTTTTCCCCCTCATGCATTGAGGAAATGGTGCAGGTTTTGGGGTTTTTTGTTGAAGAGTTGTTTCTTTGACAATTTTATCATGATTTTTAGTTTGATTATATGGTTCATTATAATTTTAATCCAAGTTTGATTTTTTGGATGGGTTCTGAATAAGTTGTTCAGGTTTCTCAATAGATTTCCCACTTTTTAAAAAAGTCACAAACTTTATTTGTTCCTGAGTTGATTGAGTACAGCTTGACTCCCCCCTTAAATTTTAGGATGGTATCACCTGAGGAGGCATGGGTTCCTTTCCAGTTTTGATGGTTTTAATTTCTTGTTTAAGGGATGAGACTTCTGAGATCACCTTTTCTTTTTGTTTGCACAGTTTTTCTAGTAGTCTTTGGGGAATAGTTTGGCTTGGTACTTGAGAAGATAGGTTTCTCCCCGGGGGATATTTGGGAGGTAGGATGGTTAGTTGAAAATGGATAGGTGGATGTTGGTATTGGATAGGTTGGGTTTGGAACTGGTTATGGGTTTGACAGTTCTAATGGGGGTAAGGATGTTTTCCTTGTGGTTGGCTAGGCTGTTGGTTATCTTTCTAGTGGAAGACTAGGTGGTCATTATACCTTGGGTTGAAGTAGTTTTGGTATTGTGGCATTTTAAATTTCAATGAATTTACATCCACTGGGGGTACTCCAAAAAGAACATCCTTGATGGTTGGAATGGTTGGGAAGCGGTCGGTCCTATGCTCTTGTTTTTCACAAATTGTTCAAAAGGGTCAACATTTTGGACTTCACGGAATATTTTAATGTGTTTCTCTTAAACCTTCCTAAAGATTTCTACAAGTAAATCCCTAAGGATTTCATCTTCTCTATGTGTATGAATTCCAATAGTTCATTGTGGCTTTTCAAAATAAGGTGAAGTTCCCCATGTTAGGGTTTTTTAGAAAGGTGTTCTAGATACTCATAAGAATCATTTGGGGAATTGTTTTTAAAGGTTCCAATACACATCATGTCTATGACTTGTTTTTCCCCATACCCAACCATTCATATAAAATTCTCACTTGTTCAGGAATAGAAAAACCATGGTGTGGAACCATGATTAGAATGTCTCTGAACTTATCCCATATTTTATAGAATGACTCTCCCTCATTTTCAAAAAAGTATTGAATACTCTTTTTAAGTGAAATTTTTTTGTGGTGTGAAAAGTATTTATTTTAGAATTATCTTTTTAGTTGGTCCCAATAGTTGATAGATGATGGTCTCATATTGTTTACCCAATTTGTATCCAATTCCTTTAATGAAAATAGAAAATATCCTCAACTTAGATGATTCTAGTTGATGTGGGGGACACATGGTTTCTACAATGTCATTGAACTCTTTAATGTGAAGGTAGGGCGTCTCGGAATCCATTCAATGGAATGTGGGAATGTGGTCTAGGATATGGGGTTTAATGGTGTAGTTGAAATCTTCTAGGGAATTGTGTCTAATGCATTAGGGGGAATTGGTCCAGGTAGGAGTTAGTTAGTCATTTTTGGTTTGATCGACCGCATTCCACATGTTTGGGGCTGCCTCATTTGGATTTCCATTTTGGTTTCCACCTAGGTTTATGAGTTGGTTTTTTGAAGAGATTCTAGTTAAATGCGATCATTTTTGGACTCTAGAATATCAAGAGGATTAGGATATAAAAGAAACAATATCCTAGGTTCACTTGACTCTCCAACCTTATGAATTTACACCCTAACCAGACGGTTTGATTGATCGCGTGTATAGGCGGTCATGCGACAAAAGAAAAAAAACGGGAAAGGGAAAAGATAAGAGATCATGGGTGAGAATAGAATAAATGGGGGAGAATAGAATGGATGTTGATATGAACTACTTGGTTCCCCGACAACGGCACCAAAATTTGATTGACGCTCAAATTTACCCAAGAGAAGAAGGTAGAATGGTCTTTGTAGTCTATCTTGGGTTATCAAAACCTTAGAGACCTAAGAAGTATCCTACAGACATGTACATTCTATGGATTGTTTTTTGGAAATGAAGTTGACAAAATGGGTTGATTTAAGATGGTTTCAAATGAAGTATAAGATACTTAAGTGAATTCAATTTAAAATAATGAGTTGATCCTAGGTTATCACTTGGGGTGGATTGGACGTATTCTGTTTTCAATTATTTTAATTTATTATATTTAAGATGAGTTCATTTAAGGAGGTCAAAAAACATCATCACTTACTGATTTTATACCAAAACACCATAATACTAATCATCTATACACTTCGAGGATAAAATTTATGAGAACACAAAGGTAAAGGTTTGTATTAGAACTTGATTTATGTGGCCTTTAAATTCAACAATGATTAAGAAGTTTTAAAATCATCAAATAATAATCTCAATTAATTGAAGTGATTATACATTAATTTGATGATAAATAATATCTGATCCATTCCCTTTATACTCCCTTGGATCAATAGATATGTGGTTTATCCCCCCATTTATGTTATGGTTTCAATTGAATCTGTATGTAGAATCATGAGGGGGGAATTGAAGAAGTAAAGAAAACAATAAAAATATGATCACTCGACTCTAGTGTGAAAAATTTAACATGGTTTGATGTGAATAAATTCACACCTTGTGGAAACGGTATCAATGTGAAATGGAGAAGAACATAATAATGGTAGAAAAAGAACATTTATTAAGAAACTAGGATGAATTAAAACAACATAAATGTGAAAGACAAACTTCAGACAACAAAATCACAGCATAACCTTACTATGAAAGAAAGCTTAAAATATGATATACTCTTCCACAAAAACTACCATAAATACTAATTTCAAGAGTATTGGGTCAATCTATCATAAGTACAATGAATCCCAATTTATTACGGTAGGCCTAGGTTGGTGGAATGTAAGGGAGAGGAGACTTTTCCATCGTTGACCCGAAGTTGTATCCATCTTTCTTCCATCGAACAAGGTTGCCTAAAAGTCTTTCTAGATGGCCAAAACAGAGTGGGCCCTATAAAAGCGAAACAGAGCCACTGAGGCCTCCTAACTTCCTGAAATGGTTTGTCCCATGTGGAGTTGTGGAAGCCGAGATATGATTAAATTGGTAGGCTGTTTTCTGGGCTGCATAATGTGGCCCAGAATTGTATCTCTAAATTGGGCCGCCTTTATAACCACCATAGAAGACGAATTAGAACTATATCATGAAGAATGATTTGTGACTCTATATTTTTTCTATAATCCCATGAAAGTTGGGCTCTATTGTGCCTCTATCATGGGCCCCACATTCTCATCAGTGGGGTGGTGTCCAATCCGCCATCTCCATAATTGTTTGCATGAAATCCCATTTTGGTGATCTTCCAATGTGAATCATCCAACACTCCACTAGTATAAATTATTCCCAATAATTTTAAAAACTTGAAAATTAAATATGAAACTAAAATCAATATCATTGGGTATTTTAAATTATGTTAAAAAATGTACCACATAATATTGCATTTTATGAAGGAATTACAATCATAATGTGATATGATGTTCAAAGTGTAAAATGCACTAAAATGGTGTTTATGAATAATAAAGCACATGAATATATTTTATATATTAACAATGAATATTAGCCCTATTTATTGGATAATCATGGCTCAATAAAAATATAAATATAAATTAAATAAAGAGAGGATAAAAAGTCACCCGAGATAACACATACTAGAATTCCATGTCGGAAAACATGGATATGGAAGACAATATAACTCATATTGATCAATAGAGAGCGATAGAGAACTTGAACAAAGAAATTTAACCACCTTAATACTGTAAATATTTTTTTGGGTAAATGTATGATGATAAAATAAGATAATATAACATTTTTTCTTCAAGATCCTTTTTATAGAGTTGAATAATTTTATTACTTCCTATCATAAGATCATACAGAAATATACTTACATGAAAATTATTGATTAATCATTTAATAAAACTTCTACCAAAAAATCATCTTTTCTAAAAACAATGAGTATTAAAGATGACTTGGTCACACATGAAGCTCTATAATCAACTTCTAGAGAATAAAATAATCCAAAAAAATTAACTATATATTTCCCATGTCTTTAGACATTAACCAAAAACAAAATGGTTTCTACAAGATCAGATAATCCCCAAAAAGAATAATATTTTATAAAAATAAATAGTACTCTTAATCTCCAAAATTTAACAAACAATAACCAATGTCCTACAAAGACCATTCAAAAAACAATTTTCTTTAAGTTACATCAATATAATACAAACTAAGAATGAAACCCAAAACTCAAAATAATTTTATCACATAGTCTTCCATCGTAAATTGTAACATTTCTCTCTATATAACATCAACTACTCTTAATGTCTCATAATGATGTTTAATTATCCAAATAAAAAATTCTCTAGGATAGGTTAGTCATTTCCATAAATAACCAAAATCACTATATTTCCACCGTAAAAAAATAGATTCTACCAAATTAAAATTTCAACCATTACTAAAAAAATGAGATCACATATTGTTCTATTTTCCTTAAAAATATATTGTTACCAAAAAAATAACATCTTCCAAAATATCCTTCATAACCAAATCAGTAAATCATTTTCCTATACTAATGATATCCATTTGATAAAACATATGTTCCAAAAATCACTTTATTATTGATATATAAAATCATTTTACCAAAAAGATTTTGAAATACTAAACAGGGTCTTCACGTAGTCTAGTGGTAGGTGATAAATCTCAATCGCACATTGGTTGTGAGTTTTATTCCTGTAACATTGTCTGTCGCGACGGGTTGTCACACGGTCTGCGTGTTATCCTTTTAAAAATTATATAATTTTATAAAATTCCTAAAAATGAGATAAATAGTTTAGAAATAACCACAATAAATTTTAACCACAAATGTTATCTCATAGCTTGCAATTTAATCCCCAAACTTAATAACCTATAATTGCCTCAAATTCAAGGATCATATAAACCCAAATGGTTTTTTATAACTATATCCACAAAAGAGAAGATAATTTTTCCTTGAATAAAATTTTAACAATTCAATATTCTGGGTAAGACATACTAAAAAAATTATTCCAATGTAATCCCATCATTAATAGAGCCTTAATACTTTGAAGCATTTCCTCATCCTAAACATTACCATAACCCTTGAATCCCTTATATCTATACTTCTTAAAATTTCAAACATCTTCATCACCATTAAACATTATTTTCTAACTTATTCTGTATTATATATTTCCTAAATAAATCATGAATCATTTCATAAGATTCAATAATATCAAAAAATAGAAAAGAAATAATAAACCCCTTTAATAGTACATTTTCAGTTTCTTCATCCTCAATTGGAATGGCCTTAGGTATTGGTAAATATATATTTGTAGGGTCCTGCTAATCCCATTCTCATAGCTTCTTTGTAGGACATCTATTTTTATAATGACCATGCACACCACATTTAAAATATTTAATTAATCCTTCAGAAAGAACTTCATTCCCTTCCAGGAGTCCACTAGACACTTCCTTTTTCAATGGAATATTCTTGCATTATGAACTCCATTACCACATATATAGCATATTCCCACCCCTTTGATGCATTTTCCTAGGTGTATCTTTTCACATCCGTGACATAAAGGTTTTTGAATATACATACCTTTATGGTTATTACCTGAACTTCCATTAGGAATCGTTTCATGCATATATGATGATTTAGAAAAATAACCAAGGTTCTTGGTGTTCAATAATTACTCTAGATAGTTGTTTTAGAATAAATACATGAGTTCTCATTTCAGCATCCATTTCAGTCAGATACTTATTCAGAAAACCATCATAATTTTATTCAAATCCATTGATTCTTTGGTGCCTTCTAGATCCATCCATTTACTAAAACAAAAAAGTTAATTGTTACTATGTTAGTAAAATCATCATATAATATAATATGAGGAGGTTAAACACTAAGATATACTTATTCATGTTATGGTAAACCCATTAAATTTATCTAAAATATCCATTAATCTATCTAATTTTATAACCATTATGGTTATTTTACTTGTGGTTAAATAACACCATAACCTCTAAGGTTATCTAAAACAACCTTTAATATAAACTATAAGGCCCCAACAATTAAAATTACATTATCATGAAATATTTTAATAATTCATAGTGAATATATTTTCAGGTTTTGAGCTTTATAGAATTAGATTATAACTTGTACATAAAAACATGAATATTACATGTAGACACTTCTACTCTATATCCATTTTTTTCATAAAATAAAAACTCTAAAAAGAAAAGAAACATGTTTAGTGCTATGTTTTAAACATTAATGATTTTACATGATCCAATACATGACTATATTCATCCATATGAACTGTGAAAATCATTTGAAAACATGGTATTAGCAAAAAAAATATCAATAAAAGACACATAATGAAATAAAACATTAGTCTGTCAATACATACAAAACATAATCTCTTTAACATACCCCATTAAATCATAATATTTATGAATATCACATGGAAATCATAAATAATGAGGGTAACTTCTGGAAACCTTATCATACTTACAGTGTATCTTTCACAGCTACATAGGGAGTTATGTTTGGAATACCCATAACAATATATTCTATAAATCTATTAGGATAAATATTAATATTTACCTCTATCATATTACCCATTGCATTAGAGATATTTCTCAGGCTCACCCACCCCATATTTATCACTAAACCACCCTTATACATGAACAATTCCCAATAACCATAACATATTCATAACACAAAAAACAAGCATAAAGGAATGATAATATTTCCACATTTCATTCCTAAGATAACAGTTCATGATATTGACATAATCAATTCATTCGAAAAGAAGAGTTTTGAATCAAATTTTCCCATAACACTCTGAATCTTTTGAAAGGGATTTACACTTTAAAACTGTAATGTAAATATAAATAAATCCATAAAATAATATCTAAAACATGTACCTTAAATAGATTGATTTATAAGATTAAATCATTAAAATGTTTAAAATGATGTTTTAGTTAATTAATCCTTTACCACTAGAAAAAACTATTGAATAAAAATAATTAAATAATAACATCAAAGAAAACTATACATACAATGATAATATTTAATTTCATTATTTAAAAAGTCAAAATGGATGTGTATTCCTTTTATAGGATAATAAAGGTTCACAATATCAATATATTCTGCAATTAATGAAAATTGATACGTAGTCCCTTACAATGATTGTACGATTATATTAAGGATAAATCATTAAAATAATTATGTGTGAAAAATATAAATAAATCAAATATAAGGGTTTATTATGTTTAAAACCATAAAATTTCATTCACACATATTCATATCACGACATAATCATGAAATAGATGTTTAACCCAAATTATTGATGTTCGGTTATGCTGTTCTTTTACAAAACATTGGCAGCCTAATGGTGTCAGATAAAAATTAGGAAATTGATCTTATGAGGGATAATTTTTTCTCTCATCACATGGACATAAAATTTACTAAAATAATGTTATATAATAACATATCTCTCATTTTTAAAATATAAATTTAAAGACATAACACAAAATAAGTATTTGAATAAAAGAGGAGGGTGAAATGTTCCCTTACAAAGATCTTTTTGTTAATAAACAAGATCTATTATGTGTATTCACTATATATAATCATAAATAATTTATATATAAATTATATTATCTCGAATTTTATATCTCACATAATCATAGCACGAGATAATCAAGAAGTACAATTTTAACCCAATGAATTGAAATTGGGTTAATGAGTTCCCATACATTATGTCTAACATGTCCTGTTCATTATTTAATCTCTTGAATATTAATATAAAGTTAATTTATACTTGAATAAGAATTTTTCATGTTTATTATTCTTTTTATATCACTTATTTCCACATTATAAACATTACATAATCATTGAAGTTAATAACCGCTGGTTTGTCGATATTTGGTACTTGAGGGAAAATTGAACTTATTATAATTAAAATTTCTCCATGTGGTTAAACATACATTATATAAAGAATGATATTAATGATTTATATTTTATATATATCATGTATATATATGTATTGATAACAGTACAAAACATTTGGAGATAAGAAATGAAATGCACCATTCATGAAAACGGTTATCCTTACGTACGCATGAATGCTACATTATTTCTATTTCGTATTTAATGGAATTAAACCATATTGATACATAGGTATATTATAATTCATGAATAATATAATATATACATTCATTAACTACATCCTTTATAAATTCCATTTTTGGCATGAACGAGTCTTATCATTTTGAGGGGGTTGTAGTTCGCACTTCCTCAAATGAAATTATAATATTTACCCATTATGGGAACCATAAGGATATGATATAAATGAAAAATACAGAATAATAAAGGCAATATAAATATAATATATATCACATATAAATATTGTTACATCACAATGGCCACTATGAGTGGTGGAAGGAGATAATTAAACAATATACCTTTCGTGAGGCAGTAGTTCACCATCCACAGAAACAGTATGTTCAGATCCATTATATGGAGGTTTGTGGATGTTTTGTTATAATCCCACTAATAAAAAAATCATAGTATATGGGAGACACTATTGATGTTATAAAAGAATGTTATAAAGAGATTTTATGGTGTAGGAGTAGGAAAATAAAAGAAAAGAACATCAGAGAAGATATTACTTTTAAATCGGGTAACTCCCTTTGGTTTGAACCAGAATGATTTCTTGTATTACCTTCTTACTAGATAAAGGCATAAAGTGGGAATAGATATATGTTGTAAGGTTCTTGGATTAGTGTTTGGACTAGACAAGGGGCATGAGAGATGTGGGTAATAGGTTAGAGGCGGTGGCCTTTTATAAGTGGGAGGATGTGCTCTTTAGGAATGATTGAATGTATTATTTTATTAAAAAAATATTTTTTATTTTAAAAATGTCCAAAAATAATTTAAATCAAATATAAGGTTTATATAAGTATAAATAAAATCATCCAATAATAATTGGATAGGTTTTGGATATTTTTTAATCCTTATCTTTTTTATTTAACCCTTTTTTACTCTTACCGTTTAATCAAGTATTTAAGACTTTGAGAAAACAAATAGTAACCAAATCTAGAAAAATATAGAAATTAAAGAGTCAATAATAACATTGTAGACATATTATTACTATTTTGGTGATTCATATATTTTTTTGAATTTTATAATATTTAATAATATATTTTATATTTTAAAATATGAATTATGTAAATTTTGAAACTATTCATATCATGACTTTTTAAAAAATCTAGACCAACATAATTATTTCAGAATACCTAAAATAATTCAAATATTACAAGTCATATTAATCTAAAAAATTATTGGATAAATTAAAAAGTCTAAAATAAATTTATTTTAAATTTATAATATCATTTATTTGAATCCTTTTTTAATGAAGCCATTACTACATCACCATTGTGTCATTATTAAATTTATTTATTTAATGTCTAAAAATTATAAATAAAATAAAATGATTGAGGAAAATATTTTAGCATTATAATGAATATTTATAGTCGAAAATATAACTTATATAACCCCATATAAAGATTGTTTTACTAAAAGATATATGTTTATGTTATATTTTCCGTTATATTGAATTAAAAGTAATTAAAGGCCAATTTCACACACTAGTGACTCCATGGGGTCCAAAAATCGACCCATTTATGCCCATGGTCGGAAATATATCATCCATCAGGTTTAAGACAAGTTTTAGGGTATTTTAATAATATTATAATGTTATTGTTTTAACCTTATTTACTAGATTTACCCTTTAACAATGGTAAATAAAATAATTACGGAAGTTAAAATTTATAATATCTAAAAATAAAAGTTACCTTTTAAAAAATATGTACCTTCTAATTTCAATCATTTAATACAGTTTTCCAAATTTAGAACATAGAAGATGGAGAAATTAATTTAAAATTATTTCCCATTGTCAAAATCAAAAGCGCATCTTTAAGAAATAATAACTATCAATAGAATGACATGGGATTATGTCCAACTAAAAAGTGATATTACATATAATTACCAACAATGGATTAAAGGGTAAAAAATTATTATTATACATTAGAATAATTAAAGGTCTATCTAATCAAATAAATTGATTATATTAAAAGGTAGTTTTGAATCAAAATGTTGTATTTATCACCATTCCTCAAAAAATGAACATTATCAGAAAAATACCAAAATTAACCAAAGTAAATTAAGATGTCCTGATTCTAAATAAGAAGTTTATTTTTTCAAATGTATCATATAAAAGTGAAAAAAACTATATTTTAAAATTGGTCACCATCAAAATGTGGTAAATCAACCTTTTAACGATTATTATAATATTTCATGTTTAAAATAAGATTCATTCTTATTTTAGGCCTCTAAATTTTATTAGATGAATGTGAATAAATTTAAAAAACATGTGTAATTATAATTTAGTATGTTACTTTAATTCCAATCAATACAACGTCAATGCAATAACTGTATTTTAAAATAATGTTTTTATTATATTATTTTTTCGTATACCTCAAAGATGTGTGAAAAATAATATTTCAAAGAAACCTATTGTTGCGTGTTGAGTATACTATCGAAAAAACTACCCTTTTTAAGATAAAATTAATATCTTATTCATAAATATTAATAGATATGAAAATGTATTATTCGATAAATACATGGGTCATTACAAATATGTTATTTTAGCTCTATGTCTTAATGTATGAAGACTGGCTATTTTATAGTAATCATGGTTTTTTATTCTTTACATGGTGATCATGTGTATGGGTTTTAGATAAGAATTTTTTCCAACCTTATATTGTAACAGATATCAAATGTACCAATTAAATTAAATCAAATTATTTTTTAGTGGGTTAAAAAATTTATTTTTTCTAGGTTATGCTTATTTATGTTATTTATTCAATATATTACGTTTTAATTTGTATTTTGGGAGTCTAGTTGAGAATTTATCAATTGATAAATTTCATAGAGAGTTTTTGAGGAATATAATTATTAATAAGGGTGATGGTTATTATCAAGTTCTTTTTCCTTGATATAATCTTAACAAATCAATGTAAGGTTCTTATAATAATTTGATTTCTATTTGACGGTCAAATTTGTAGTCTATATTAAACTATAACATGATGGGAGATAATTGATAATACTATTAAAAATATAGAATTTGTACGATGTACTATCATTTTGTATTTCATATATGTGTCAATGAATGTTTATTTATGATGCATCAAAAAAGATGCTGTTCTATTCATTTATAATGAACCATTTAATTATGATGAAGATGTTTTCAAAATCCATAATAATTTTCATCTTTGAAAATTATGAATTTTTTTAAAAAATTATACATTTATGTATAGTAATATTTTATCACATAAGAAATATATTTTCTCATTATCAAATTAAATGTTTTTATAAAACAGTCAATATATTTTTCTAAAATAATTTTACTTCATACAAACACACCTAAACTCAGATCAGAATGACAAGATAGTTTGACTATGCAAGGACCTTCTTCTTTTTCTATAAGTCTAGAACTCTAGAGAGTGTTTCCATAGTTGTTTACAAATAGTCTTTTCTAAAAAAGGGTTATTATATTTAGTTATACAAAGTGTTTTAAATTCATTAAATATAGGGACAGAAGAAAACATCATTAAAAAAAGTTCCAATATTTTATTCATGCCCACTATTTCGCTTCGAATTCATTGTTTCCCTGAGGATGGGATGCTGTTATGATTTTTAAGACATTGATATCCTTGTTTCAATTATGTAATTTATAGATAAGAACATACACAAGCAGTTCTTAACTAAATATAATATTGGTATTCCATTTCCAATATTTTTTTCATTAAGGATACACACTACAAAGAATATGGTCTCACTCCCAGTAAACCACTTAAAAGAAAATGGATTATATTTATACATTATGAAACCAAATTATCTTATGGATTCATCGAATCCAATTTCCATGACCTGTATTCTTACATCAATCAAAAATAGATCATTGTAACTGGGATAACATATTTACATTACTAGAAGTAAAAAATCCTTCTTATTCTATAATATATACTTATTCCACAATGATCTCCTTATTGGATTCGTTTTTACATCCATTTCAAAAATATAAAAGTCTGAAAATATTGATATTCCAAGAATACAATTGATATATTTATCCATGAAAATTGTAGAAAATTTATCTTCATAGTTTATTCTATTAAAAAAACAACCCTTTAGGCACCATTCATGCTTTATTAGTACTCACTTTACATTTTATACTAACATTGCATCAATTGGTTGATTGACCAGAACCCATAAATGAATTTAATAACTGAAATCCATTTCGTAATTCATTTATTATCTCTATATTAAAGCTTATGTGTAGAAAATACATACATTCCTGAAATATTATCATTAATAATATCGAATAATGAGTCACCATTATTGGGGCTAAAAACCATATTTTTTGATCTCTTACATCAATGGTTCTCCTATGTCATAAATGTGTCACAATAATTAATTCTTCCACAATTAAATATGCCATCTATTTCTACAAAAACTCCTCTTTATAACGGGAATCATCTTTTATATCTTGAAAAGGTGTGGGACCAACGAGTATTGGGGAGTTGAATAAATGACCTCTTTTATTTTTATAAATTTATCATTTTAAATTAATCCTCAGTGGATAGTTTATGTCGTGATCCACTCTTCTTGTGTATCTCAACCTTACATTCCATAAATGATATACTTCAATGGTATAGAACAAAAGGATTTATATTGTTCAGTATAAACACATACTCATTTCAATTTTTATTTGAGACAACAATATAGAATGTCCAATATATTAAATAACAACCACTTAACCCCCCCCCCTTCCATTACAATATGGTTATACCCCTAGATCCCTACCTTCCCAATATGGTCATACCAAAAAACTATAATATCCTTCTTCAATTTTTGGTTTTCCCCCTAATCAAAGTCTTCTATAAATTGGTTACACCACCCATCTATATTATTACACTTCAAATGAGTTGATTGACTATTGAATGATATTTTAATGATCCTTCTACATTAGCTTAATGGATCAAACTTTATCAGTTATACCATTTATAGAGCTTTTGAACCTGATGAAATAGGGTTTCAAGTATTTCTTAGAAATCTTCTGATAATAATATATAAATAGACACCCCAGTATTTCCAAATAGGCAGGAAATATTTATTTCATCTAATTAATGAAGCCCTAAACTCTTATGGATTTCTGAAAGAGGTAGATAAACATAAATATTATATTATACAAGATAGAACATTGAAAAATAATAATAACTCATCTTTTAATTAATATCTCAACTCATTCAAGTGTCACTATTGCATGGTGTAATTCATTGTACATGTTATTAACCCCAGTGCACCTCATATATTTATATTATTGTGTTATGTGATTTTATTGGGTTCTATATATTCATGGATTCAATTTTTTATGAACCTCGACCGCCTTTTAAAAAGTTAAGATATCTATATATTCATTCGTGTATTACATGCCCAAATTCTGGAAATATCTTCCTTGTGTAAACACGAATGTGTATTAAATGTCTACTATTTTTCTTCAAAGAAGTGGACCACAGAATTTATTATTATTCAGCAAAGAAAGATAGTGTGATAATTTTACAACATAGTTAATGTTAAGATACATAATTTTTATGCATTATTTCTATTCCTTCATTATTTTTTATAGAAATATTATTTACAATAATGATTATTATTTTTTAGTTAATAGGAAAAACGACTTAACAAAATTGTGTTTTAACACATTATATTGTTTTATTAAAAAAATTTATTACAAATTATATCAATTTATTTTAAAAAATATAACTTCATTTCATAATTCAACATGACAATATTATCTTAAGATTTTTTTTTATAATTTTTAAATATAGATGATTTTTCAATGAATAGATAAAATATAGGTAAAATTGAAAAGTGTCATTTATTTTCAAATGTTAAAAAATATTCATTTTATTGGGGATTAACTGTAAAATTTAAATTGCTGACTTTTATTAATCACAATATAATAATTACTATTAGAATCAACATTTTTCTATAATTTGGTATATAAATATTTGTATTAATAATAGGGTTTTTATAGAAAACGAAATTTTGACAAATTTTTAAGGTATAATTTTAAACTAAATTCATCAAATATTGTGTATTGAGATTTATAACATTTATTCCATAATTTTTAATTAGAATGAATATTATTTGGTAATAAGAAAAAAATAAATTTTTGGTGATACTGTATTGTGGAAATACTATAAATATGTTACATAGTTAAAGATAGAATACATATTCCGGGGGGTTAAACAAAAGATAAAATATTTATAATTACTTGAATACATTTATAAATTATTTTATATGGTCTTATTTATACCATATATGATCTTTGATTCAAAAACTGTAAATTTTTTGTTCAATTTTTTTTCATTAATACATTAATATAATATAAGTAGTTCCAAATTTCTATTTGTGTCCCATCCTCTACTTTTTAATAAAAACCCTCTCTACCATTAATTGAACAAGTATATATCAATTTAATTCAGAGAATATATACCTAATTACCATACTGATATCACTCTACAAGTCCTAGGGTCACTAGTTTAACTAGAATAATGACATATTAATCCTTTTGGTATAATCAAATAAATATTGACTGAAGAAGTGGTATAGTTCTTAAACTACTATTTTTTCATTTATTATTTATCACTCCTTAAAATACTATTAAACAATGTTGAATTAAAGTCACATGTATCTTCCATGTACTAATATATTCATATGTTAATGGAATGACCTATATCAATCTCATTCTTCAATCAATTGGGAAATGAAACCAGTATTCTTGTGTTTAGTGGACTACAATATTAGGAATCGATTTAATTTTTTTCCATTACAACAATTCATAAATAGTTATAATAATAGATTTCATATGTATTTTTTATCTTTATAAGATAATTATTATTCTTGAAAGATAATATATCAATTATTTTCTTACAATTTCATCCACTTAAAAATGATAGCTTCAATCATGTGTACATGTGGATTACCACTTCTATGAAGTTATGTGATTCTTTTTTTTGTTGCCAAATCACATTGATGGTATATATAATACTTTTTAAATAAATAATATACTATTTATTATATATTTATAATTATTGAAGGATAATAAAATAATTCATTATTTCAATCATTTTCAATGAAATATGGTTACATTTGTCATCTATACGTATGTCATTATTTCTCAAGGAATTTATCATAATTTATTTTTGATAGGCATATTTTTTGGGTGGTTTTATAAGTATCAAATATTTATGAAAATGTAATTTATATAATGATTATTAGAATTTATATTATTAAATAATTAAGATATCAAAATCACTGAGTGTGACGATGTCTTCGACGAGGATGTAACCATAGGATGATTGAGGGAGAATTCCCCCCTCTCCCCCTCCCTACCGGGAGGGGGGAAGGGAAGGAGGGATCGGTTATGCTACCTCCAAGCTCGTTGAAGACTTTCGTTCAGTTCTCCTACCCTAATTTCCTCATATATTTTTTTCTGATCACTTTATGCCTGAAGGATCCCATCATGAATCTTGGTGGTCCATAACTGCCGATTTCGATGTCGGAGTTCTTTTATGCTTCTAATTATTTTTATCATATGCTGGTCAGGAATTTCAACCTTAGAAGGCCCTCAGATGATGATTTTGATCACTTTTTCTTCAGCAAATGGGACTTCCATGATCATGCGGTAGTTGATATTCTTGATAAGAGAAATTTCATGATTCAGTTTGCTTTGGAAGACGAACCGATTCAGTCCATGTCTAGTGCACCCCAGCACTTCAACGGCTGCAAATTCTCCCTCCATAGATAGTCGTTCAATCTTTTCATGAATCATGTTCCACCCTCCAGTGCGATTTGGGTATGCCTTCATCAGGTTCCTCTACCATTTCAAAATCCAACAATTCTTCGTATGATTGGAAATATGGTTGGTCTTTTCCTCTATTCGGATGTTAGTACTTCCACTGTGAGTCATCTGATTAATCCTCATATCTTGATAAGGTTGATGTATCGAAACCTACGGTGTAGTGGTTTTGTATTACAGTCGGCGCAGAGTTCATATGGGAACAACAAGTTGTTATTGAGTATTAAGTGAACAATTGTTAGACCTACCATCGCTTGAGGAATTTGGAATCTGTTTGTCATAGTGAAGATGTCTTCGAGAGGGAATGTGTTAAAATGGTGAGGCCTGATGAGGTCCAAATGCGGGTGAGTACAGGTGATCCTGGTAAGGATGCTGGTATAGAGAATCGGGTTTCACTGGTTGTGGGAAAGGATGTTTTGATGATGAGGAGAGGTGAGGGCCAGAGTCCAGTGTGTGCAGTTGATCCTGGTAAGGATGATGATTTAGTGAATCCGGGTTCATCAGCAGTGGACAAGGATGTAGAGGATTTATTCATCCTGATAGTTACTGTATTCCTTGTTCGTTTGAAGAGGGATATGCAGGTGAGTGATGGTAAGAGGTGGGGTGATGAAAAAGCTGGGGGAGAGATGGTTTTTTGCAGTGGGGTCGAAGGGCCACAACCTGTGGTAGTGGAGGATTTGGGTACATGTGCTTATGGGATATCTGGACAGGCTTAGGATGTTGGAGGGGTCCTAATTATAGTTCCTTTGGGTAACCATTTTTAGGACTTGGATCAAGAGGATGTGAAAGTGCTCACCCTAGTAAACAGTGGTTCCAAAGTGCAGGTTGGGTCTTAGGAGTCTGCTGCTAGAAATTAATAGATGAATATGGAAAACCTTGAAGGGTATAAAATGGTGGAACATCTGCAATGCTTCGCAATGATTGATTCTAACATTCAGACTCAGTAGACTCAGCAGACTCATGCAGTGAGTTTTCAAGAGGTTGTAATACCTAGAAAATGGGGGGATATTTCTGAGAGTGATAATGAAAACAATGGTGGTGGAGCCAGTCCCTCATTGAGAAACATTGTCAAGGGAGGGGAGGTGATGATTTATGGGAATCCGGAGGGGATGTTTGTCTCACCACGACAACAGCTATGGAAGGATTACTCCTTTCTGCCAAATCCAATGTCTATGAGGTTATATATCTGAAAGGATGTTATTGAATCCCCTAATGAGATTATTTAATTGGAATGAATGAATCATAGGAGGTAGTACACCATTGTCCTAAATCATTATGAATGATCAGAATGGGAATCAGCTACTGCAGAGGAATCACTCTACAATTGATGTGGTGATGGGTATAGTTCTTATGAATTCTAGCTGTTGTTTTTCTTTTTGGGACTTTTTTTCTTGTTACTGAACTTTTATTTTATCTTAATAAATCGTTGGAGGTTAGCATCTGACTAACATCATGGGTATATTATTAAATAATTACCTCTTTGACCATATCCATCTTATCAATGACATTTTTGGAGTTTGATAAAATTATTTTCAAAACATCCAATATGAAATTAATTAGTTACATAATTGTATATAAAATTGTAAATAATAAAATAAAATGAATAATAAACATGAATAATGATCATTAAAAATTAAATAATTAAAATAATTCTAGTATTTAAGAAGATAAATAATTTACATGATGAGTCAGACTCGTGGTAATTTACACTTTACCTTAAAAACATCGCTTTAAATGTTTCAATGATTGATTTTCTAAGACTATTTGATATATGAAAATATTCATACTATTATTTTATAAATGTATTTATCATTATATAATTTATGTATAATGGAAATTTTATTTTAATTATATCATTCGTTCAATTTTTTTTAAATTAAACCTCATTAAATGTTTTATAGGGAACATTGTGACAGAAAATGAAAAATGATTGGTCTATTAAATTATATTTAATGTTAATGTTTATTTCCATGGTTGTAACCATTATAGTATGTTTTGACTCCATTATATTCAATCATTTTTTCATTAATGAAATCCCCACTTCTAAAAGTAATCGCCATTTTAATAAAATATTTTTAAATGAAATTGATATTTTGAAATCCAGAAATATTTTCCTTATGGTTGAAGAGAATCTAATTTTGAGTTTGATGATGAAAATGAAATATTTCATGTGTTATGAATACATTATGTCTCTTGGAAATTATTTCTTATGATGTTTGATCCTGATATAGATCATGATTATAAGATAGCTTTATATAGATCATGATGACTGGTGATCCTGAGATAGCTCATGATGATTAGTGAGCTTGATATAGCTATCCTTTGAATTTTGTAAAAGTAAGATGTAAAATTTCATTCTTTCACTAAGATATTATTTGATTTTATCGGTTATGTTATTACATTTGAAATATTTTTTAAGGGTGATATATAAAATATGTCCCATGTTTCCATTATGATTTTTCTATGATTTGTATATATTTTTGTATAAGTGTAATTATTTCACAAGGCATTCTAATGTGATTAGTTTTTAATGGATGTTTATGATACTTCTTGGTGGCGAAATTTATAACATTTTAAAAAAGTTTTCATTAATTTTTAATGATTTCAATGAAACTATTATATTTTTTCCTTTTTCATTATTATTTATTATGAAATGTTTTATAAAAATCATTGGGCAGTGAAGTTGAATTCTTGGGAAAAAAATTATTATTTTGGGCCCAAATTTTATTTTGATAAAGTAACATTTGATTGATTATTCATTGGAATAGAGAGTTTTTTTTGTTATTTTTATGTGTTCACAAATAATATTTTATATCTTATCCCAATATTTTAAAAGTATTTCATAAGGTATTATGGATTCTTAGGGAAATTGGTGAGGTTGATAAGGAAATTGTTGACATATATCATTAAAAGAAGACTTTGTATATTTGTTAATTTTTTCATCTTGGAAAAATAGAGAGGAAGAGGATGATAACACTTTGTGATGTATTTTTTATTTTATATGGGTGATTACATAATTAAATTAATATCTAAACCATGATGGTCTTAAATATTTAATATTTAATTTTTGATTCAAAATTCCAGATTCATTAATTTTTTTGGTGAGGCTATTATAGTTATTGTTAGAGGAAATTTATAGATAAATTTAGTGGTTAGGATAATATATTTAAATAAAATTAATATAATATATTTTTTTCATGATATTTACTTTTATTAAAAACATGTTTAATTATTTAAACCGTGTCTACAATGAATAGTTTTATGTGGAGAATATAGTGAATAAAAATTAGGAAGACACCCTGTGGACATCATCCTTCCAAATCTGTAACCTAGAATGGAATGATTTGAAACTATAATTTTCATAAAATAATGGATCAGTTAGAACATGATATAAATTGTGGTTATATCCATTATAGAGGGAATCCATATTTATCATAGTGAAAATTTTAGATAGTGGGGCATTGTATGATAATACACTCTTCTACATGTACCTGATATTATACCTATACGTTAGTTGAGGGATGTATTAAATCTACGGGATAAATATTTTAATTCAATTATTGTTCTTAGAATTAATATTAAACCATTATATTTACCATTTTTAAACTGAGGTCGATCAATGTTGTTCAATGTTTATGATTACTAATGAAACAAAAGTTTTTGATTCCCTGGAATGAGGTAAATTTGAGAATAGTTTCCATGAGATGTATTTTCATAATGTTTTTTAAGATATGATGGATAATAAATTATTAGAATTTGGGAAAATTTAGGATGATTCAATGGCCATGTATGTCTAAAACATCATACAATTTTAAAGGTACAAAAAAAATTATATTTGTGATCTTCGGTGTATAATTAATTTGTTTTTATAGGATTAAATTCGTGATACTAAATATATTAGGACTCTAACAGATTTAAATGTAATGAAAAAACTTGTTTGATGTTCCAATAATGTGGAAATGGATTTTTAAAATTATCATATATTTTATGAAATTAATCATGAATTTAGGTTTATAGGGTAGATAAATTGGAAGAATCCATTAATGAATCATGAAGGTATGAAAATTATTCCTTCATTTAGTGATAGTTTTCGTAAATTAAAATATATGGTATATATTTTTAAAATTTAAAAGTTCTTCATCTATGATATGTTTCATTATATAGATCCATATTATAATGAAAAATATACTACATGTGTTGAGAGAAATTTTGTTAAACTTGTAGTAAATTATTTTAAATGAAACGAGATGGATCATTATTATGATGAATTGCCGAAGAAGAGAAATAATGATGGGATGTAGGAAATGATGTTATCAAATCCTTTGTAACTAGTTCATTTAAATATAGGACATCAAATGAATTGTAAGCCTTATAATTACTTGTTTATTTAGGTTATTATAATTTGTTCTATGATTCATGGTCTGTGTATTTTTTTCATTTGAGTGAATTTTTCGTGAAAAATTAAAATGTCACCTCAATGAATAATGATATGAATTTTTGTAAGAACTCATCATGGTACAATAAAGGAACTATGAATTTAAAATTTTCACCCTCTTATCACCTGTATAGGATTTTTCTCTAAATTATTTATTTTATTTTACATTGAATAATTTTGATTTATTATGGTAATTGATTGGATATCAATTTAGCATGCTATGGTAGATTGTAGATCCAAGTAATTGTTTTTCTAAGAAATTTTTTTTGATTCTATATAATAATATATACAAAAATTTAAGAAGAAAAATTAAGAATCTAGGAAACTGTTGGGGAATTTAAATGAATGGTTCCTTTATAATATTACTGAAAATAAGGAAGTGCTTTTTATTAATGATTTTAAGGTAGTAATAGAACATATAAATGTTTTTTTGATGAGTTTCTGAGTATTATACCTAATTGGGCTATAGAGTTCATTTTCATCACACATATAGATGCTATGAAAATTTAAACAACATATTATCAAATTTTTATTATGAGAGATATTGGAATTGAAAAATAAGTTTTCTCAGTTATTTTATAATGGTTTCATTCGGGATAGAACATCATGATGTCATTATCCTACTTTATTTTTTAAAAAATAAATATTATTTTATGATACTTTTATTTTATTATAAGGAATTGAATAAAATAATTTTAAGGAATAATTATATGATTCCTCGTATTAATGACCTCTTAGACTAGATTCAAATGGAACAATACTATTTGAAGGTTAATCTCAGATCTAGGTACCATCAACTAAAGGTGAAGGAGGTTGATTTCTCTACGACATCATTTCATTAAAGTTATAGGATTTACTAGTTTTTGGTCTTTCCATATTGGTTGATGAATGCTCATTATATATTCATGTATCTTATAAATAGAGTTTTCTTGGAATATTTGGATAAATGTTTTGTTTTTTTTTGTGGATTATATACTATTTTATTCAAATTTATATGAGGATAATGAGAAACATATAATTTTTTTTATGAAACAATTTATAAAATCATGTATTGAAAATTTTATAAATTAATTTTTTTACAATGGATTTTATTCCATATATATAAAATAAATTATTATGTAATAACTGTTGATACTAGCAAAATTTAATTGGATGATTAAAGGCCAAGACCATTAAAGGATACAGAGATTCATTGTTTTTTACTGGATTTATATGCTATTACAAGTGAATTATCGAAATTTTTTCATAGTAATCTAGCCCAATATCTATGTCAAAAAATTTATTTTGGATTATATAAAAACTAGAATTGAAGGGATGTCTATTTGAATTGAAATGAATGTTATTTAATGCTCCCGTTTCTTCACAACCATCCTATATTGGTGAATTTTTAATCTATAGATATTATTTTTTGAAGGGATGAGGTTGTGTTTTAATGCATAATGACAAGGAAATTTCATATGCTTTACGTAAATTAAAACCAAAATAAGGAAATTATCTTAAAATGTCCTTAAAGTGGTTTCTATAGTTTTTTATTTAATAACATGGAGAAATAATTTATACAAATAATTTTGTGAAATATATATTGATAATAATTTTTTTACGTATATATTATAGTAAAAATAGTTGAAAATAAGATAGATGATATGATTTTAATTGATAAAATAATATGACAACACAATTATTTACCATCCAAGAGAGGAAAGAGGAGTAGTTAATGATTTATATTAAAATCATAATGAATCATTAAATATGATATATATGTAACATGATATGTTAATTAATGATTTTATAAAGGTTGTATTAAAAATATTTCAGGCATATCCATATATGTTGTATCATGTGTTCATATAATCTACGTTTCTAATATAATTTATAATGATTATAATGAATATCCTGAGTTACCTAAAAAGTTATAATTGGAAAATTAATGTACATTATAAGAATTAACATTGATTAAAAATATGTTTTGATATTCATAAAAGGTTATGGTTTTTATGTGATGCCCATTTTATACTAGAAACATTGAATGAGCCTCATATATCTCCATTTATTATTTATCTTGGTACCAAAAAAACCTATAGTAACATTTATGTAAATTTCTTTTGGAATGGAATGGAAAATGATATTATTCATTTTACACTGAAAATTTTATCTTCTCAAAAGGATAAAAATGAAAAATAATTACCGAAGAGCATGCGTTCACCTTCTACTATTCCAGAATTGAAATGGGTGAATATATCCATTGATTTTAAAGTGGAATTACAAATTATATATCAATATAACAATGTTACATGTTCAATTTATGATCAATTATCTAAATATTCTCGATTTATTCCAATTCAATATATTTTATTTGAATAACATTTATTATCATTATATTAATGTTATTATTATATTACATAGAGTCTCTATTTCCATTATATCAGATCATGATCCAAAATTCCACTTCTCTATTAGGAATGGAATTCAGATGTCATTGAGTACTGAATTAACATTCAGTATAAACATTTAAAAATAATCCATTGGAAAATCAGAGTTAATTATTAGAAATATAGAGTATCTGATTTTGGGTGGTCTAATAGAATATCAGAATTGTTGGGTTCAATATCTTCATTTTTAAAGTTTTATTATATCAAATGTTTTCATTCTATTATTAAGATGAAATATTTTGAGGCATTATATGGAATATGGTGTCAGATTCTATCTTTTTGAGATTAAGTATGTGAATGAAAATTTTTGGGACAAATTTTTTTTATAATAAATATTTTATATGGCTATTCTAATTTAAAATAATTAGATCATATCTCAATGTAGGAAAAAAATTCTTGTAGACAATCCGAGTAAAGATCTTTCTTTTGAGGATGATAATAATGTATTTTTTAAAGTGTCTCATTGGAAAAGTAATACATGTTTTGATAGAAATGGAATGTAAATTTTAGGGTTAGTTGGATCATTTGAAATACTTGTGAAATTTGGTTCATTTTTCAAATGAGTGGAGTTTATTTTTTGAGTATTTCAAGTACCTAACATATTTCACCTTTACTTTTTAATAAAATTTTTTCCTATGGCATCTCCTATTTTGATACATGAAGTGAATTAGACGGAAGAAAACCTTTATTATGAGGAATATAGAATAAAGACACTCAACCATATAGGTAAAGTGTTTTAGAAAAAGTTAATTCCCCATGTTATGTTTTTTTTGAGTAATATATATACTCAAAGATACACCATGGGATTTAGAAAATTCTATGAAGTAAAAATATTCCAATTTGTTTATGTAATAAATAATATTGTGAGAAAAAAATTTAAAAAAACGGGGAAGAATATAAAAACCAATATAATTTTATAATAAATCATTTTTATGCCATATAAATATTCATTATGTATATTTTATAAAGTTAATTTTTTATAATTATATTACATAATTTCTCACTCCAGAGGAAAAAGATTTATTTTAATCCAAATTGGGTTTTCATTTAATATATGGTTTTATTTAAAATATTTATTTCCAAAATATTAAATTTTAATCTGATAAATTTATGTTCAATTTTGAATAAAAAATTTAAATATAATCTTCTGGTTAATTTTAATGAAATTTAAAAAAAAAATCTTTTAATGAATAGTGGGAAATATTGATTTTTATTGAAAACTATTTTTACTTTCAAATATTTAAAAATACATGTTGTATTTTGACTTAGTTTAAAAAAATTATTTTTTAATTTTTATCAAACATAATCAAATAAATGTCTATTGAAAAAAATTATACTTGAATATTTTATAATATCATTTTTATACATAACGAGGAATTTTTATATACATAAATTTTCATTGCATTTTGTGGGTTTAATTTTATATTAAATTTTGAAAATAAATTGAATTTATTTTGATAAAATAGATTCCATATATTTAATCATAATATTTAATGTTATGAAATATATTTGTGTTAATATTTAGTAATATGGATATTTATGACATTAAAAATATGTTACAATAGTTATGGTAAAATTAGGTTTATAGAGGGTTAACATGACGAGATAATGGATAAAATGACCTAAAACATATTCTAAATTTCATCTTATAGAACTATTTATAATATATATGATTTAATATTTTTAAATGGTCTTATTTGGATCCATTTTTTGGGTTATACATTAATATATTTCAATCTGTTTAATATTAAAGTTTTTTCATCTCTCTCACTTATAAATGGACACTCACTATCCTCTCCAATCCAAACATAAAGTGACATTTTGTTTTACTAATAACATCCAAAATAGCTTTATTTAATCCATCTTCACATCCTCAAAAACTTATTTTGATCATAAAACAATCCTAGAAATGCTTTATGTATAATCATAAAGTGGTTTTCCAATGAAGTGGAATTTGTTCTTGATAGTGAAGAATTTTATAATTTATTTTTTTCTCTACATCAAATATTATTCGGCTTGGTTGAAAAAACAAAAATAGTATATTAGACATAATTATATGTTTCTATGTTAAATTAATATCCTAAATTCAACTCCTTCTTCATAAAAATGGTAAATAAATCCACCGTTTGTGTGTATGGAAGACTACCACCATGTGTACTGATGCAATTTGTTTTCCATCACATACACTCATAGAAGTTTATAATGACAGATTTAATATATAGATATATATGAAATTAATTAAATATATATAAATATTTTTATATAATCGATAATCTATTTTCTATCCATTTCTTCCATTGAAATATAGAATCATCATTTATGAAGATAGGTGGATTGGAACTGTCATTAATGGATACAATTATTTTTACATGAACATATCACATGGATTCTATATATATTAATATTTAAATAAACCCTATTATATATATATATATGTGATATAATCATCATTATATAATGTTAAAATAACAATTACCTCCATTCAATAATATTCAATGAAATAAGTAAATGCAACTCACACATACATGTGATCTATTATCTCCATGAATGATATGTAAATTATTTTACATAACCATAGATCATGGTTGTATCAAAAATTATAATTAAGGAATAAAAAATATAATTATGAAATTATTATTATTCAAATGTTTATTGATTAATGACCACTTTTTACATAGTCAACATACCAATGTCATTTTGGATATATGAACTTAATATAATCAAAATATATGATGTGAAATGAATTAATATTGTAATTGAATATAATATGTTAAATAATTAATTAAAAGGAATACATAAAAATGATATTAAGAATGTATATAATTAATATAATTTTATTCATTAGGAAGAAAAAAATGTATGTGATGAGTCATACATTAGATAAGGGACACTTTACAATAAAAATACATATTAAATGATTAAATAATTCTCTATATAATTTTTTTATTCAAAAAATAGATTACTTAAATTACTTTATATAAGTATTTATATAAAAACATATTAATTATAAAGGAACCATTTTTCTATTTTAAATTTTCTTTAATGTTATTAAAAAATAATGTTTTATGTATTTTATACAGAACATTTTGACCGAAAGAGAAAAATGAATATTCTATTTTAATTTATAGAACATAAATAGTTTTTTCCACCCTCATAACCATTATTTTATGTTAATATTCATATAAAATTATTTATTTTTTCTTCAATGAAAAATCCAACATTCTTCTGTTGTGTGTATTTTCAGAAAAGGGTTTTAAATAGAAGAGATAATTCCATATCTTGAAATGTTTTTCTTATGTGTGTATGTAATATTTTTTTCATTATGAGGATGAAAAGTAATTATTTCTTGTGATTGGATTTTGTTTTGGTCCTTGGGAATTTTTTATGAGAAATGGTGAACCCGATATAATTCTTGAATATGGGTGATCCTGATATATTTCATAATGATTGGTTAAACTGAAATAACTCATGATGATAGTTGTGCCAAATATATCTATCTAATGCATTGGGTAAAGGGATTTAGTTAACCTATTAGGATTATTATATGTGATTATTGTAATTTATCATGTATAATTTGACATTTAAAATAGTTGTAGTAACAGTGATATGGAAAAGATGTCTTATTTTACATTATTGATTTATGTATTCATTTAAAAGTTTTTTTTATTGAAATCATATAATTTTAAAATCTAAGAAAATGATATTATTATTAGAAACAATCTTACACTACATAATAAGGATGAAATTTATAACATGTTAAAAAATTTCATTAATATTTCACAATTTTTAAGGAAACTTGATAAATTTAACATTTCATTTAATAATTATAAGGAAATGTTTTATGAAAGAATTTTGGTGGTGAAGATTATTTCTTGACTAAGTGAAAATTTATTTTCATCCCAAAGATTATTTTGAAGATTTAAAATTTTTATGAGTATTCATATAGTAACGGGTATCATTAATAATTGTTTTATGAATGTTACTGATATTTTTTGTGATCATGCCAAATTTAAAAAAACAATTAAATGTATTTTATGATGATTAGGGACATGGGTGAGGTTAACATAAACAATTTGAAGATATTCCATGAAAAGATAACTATTTATAAATTAAAATGTTTTTTGTTTTAACATATTCTACAAAGATTCAGTTTCCACATTGGGATGTAATGTTTATTTAATAAGGGTGATAACCTAATTCATTAAAACAGTAAACCAAAATTATCGTTAACATTTTTTAGAGTGAGTCCCTTAGATAAAACTCATGAATTTAAATAAATTACGTCTTAGTATTTATAGCCTTTAACATTAATATTAGTGTGACAATGTATGTAGTATCGTAACTACATGATGTAAACTAGGAAGGCTATGTCGAACTCGTTATTAAAGAATATCATTGAATATATGTAACACAGGTGAAGGAAAGTGGAACCACTATTTCATTTCAATGAAGAGGATAAAGTATCGATATTATTAATATTATTTTTAATGAACCATTAGAGTTTGTGGATTCTCTCTTTATGGTAAATTGAGGTATCTTCCCAAAATATTTAATAGTACACACTCTCTTATCCTTAGTGCTTTTGTATTTATAGTAAGTGAATGACTGCCATTGCACTGCTATATATTTTGATAAATAATCTATCTAAAATATCAGATAAATAGTTCCTAATCGATAACTATATTAATATATCTATAGTATCTAGTATATAAAATATGTTATACATACATGAAACTAAAAAAATGTCATATCTTTTTATGTGATGTGGCCTCCTAAACTCACCTGCATTGTACGAAGATCCTATGAACTATCTCATTCACCAATTCTTCCACAGATGATCTTCATGTTAATATCATAATTTACTACTTTCTCATTCTATAAACAAATGAAATCATGGATAACATGTCTTTTAAGCTTGATTATTTGGTTTATAATAGTATTATTATCTTTAGTGCACAATGATATTGAGTTCAATTCCAGGGTTAGAGTATTTCAACATGAATAAATATGGAATTCCTGAACTGATGAAGATCAAAGGTGGAATTGGAATCCTTGGAACTAATTCTATTGATTAGATATACTGGACTATATGACTATGGTATATCTATATTTTTTTTAATATTGATGAAAGGTAACCTCACGCTCCTTGTCCCATATCAATCCTTTAATCCATCTAGAATTACTTTAAAATACATGCCATGCCATTTCACAATTTTACTATAACCGATTTTATCACCCAAATAAACTGCACACATTGAAATATGGGTTAGGCCAAACCACATTCTCCTTAAAAACAACCATTTCACACTCTCCAGAAAACTACGTTCACACTACCCTTTCCTATTTCTAATGACTTCAGCCATTCACTCCATATGTGCACATTACATACGCACCATCCATACTGAGAGTTTTTCAAAATGGATCTCCCTTGTGGTTGAGAAAGATCCCATAACGATTTTGGTAGATTTTACCTTGTGACAAGTACAGTAGGAAAAACATTATACAACCTGCTAAAAAAACATAGAATATTTATAATTATTGTGTTTAATATCAATCCATTCTCAAAAATTATCACCAAATATTAATCACAAAAAATGTAAATATATTTTATTTTTAATAGAATTATCTAAAATTAACTTCTAAAATAATAATTGTGTTTTATAATATTCTTCAGGATCTTCATATTATAGATTTAGTGATTCAAATAATGTGTCAGTTCATTAAAATCATTGATAGATATCTTTGATCAGAAGACTAGTTCAACAATCATCACAATTGATATAGAGAATATTGATTCTAAATTATTATTCACTTCATATATTTTTATAATCACTAATACATATTGACAATTTATTGACAAAAAAATCCATGTCCATTGGGTTCAACCTAACTTCTCTATGTGAATGTTTCTCAATCTATCACTTTTAGTGATTTTATTCCTTTCAATAAATGATTCTTGCAATTACAAAAATCACTTTGTTGTTTATGGGATAATATAGGTAATATAATCATTTTTTCCTTTAGATATCATATAATTATAAACTTCTTTCCTTGTAGTTCAATTTGTTTCCATAATTAGACATTAAAATGCCTCCCACCCCATACAAAAGTATGTGACAACACAAGTTTATTTCCACTCCAAAAATAAATTAGAATTATATTTTCTACCATCATTAGTAAATAGATAATTGTGTTTACAACACAAAATTGAGGAGTGAGTATACCACACACAGTTTAGTGGGTATTTTGAACTTTGATTAGTGTGTATACAACCTTAGTTGGAACTTAGTTCAACAAGACTCATTATTGAAATTACCATGACTATAATGGTAGATTTACTCTTTTCAAAAGCACCATTCCATTATGTTGTATATAGAGGATTTCTTTGATGTAGAATTCCAAACACTCTTATATAATTAATGAATTCCTGGTTATGTTATTCACCACATCAATCATTAAAAATATTATTTTTTCTCTTACCAATTTTGTTATCTGCATTATTCATTAATTATTAAAATTTCTCATAGGACATAAACTTTTAACTAATTAAGAAGACATACCCATATCTAATCAATTCTTCAATTAATTTAATGATGTAAAATAAATAATTCTTGATTCCACATGAAAATATTTTCACACATCATTGTGTACCAATTCAAGAAGATCAATGGACCTTCCATGATTCTCTCTAAAATTTTATTGGTAATATATCCTTTTAAAAAAAGAATCATATTCCACATATATTTTTATGAAATTAATATATGTGTAAATCTTGATAGATATTTTTCATCCACCTCTAGAAATTTTCATCAATCCAGTGTTGCCAAAATGTTGTGTGTATGAGTCATGTAAACATAAATAATTATTAATTTCCAATATTTTTAATTTATTTCTTAATAATAGTTACATAAATATTAAATAAAATAACATAGGTTTTGTTTAAAAAAAATAATTTTTTCAAAATTTTAAAATATATCCATTTATATCTAGTTAGGATAAAACATTACATTTTTTTAATTGTTGGTAAATAATCAAAATAACTCAAAAAAAGTTCATACCTATCAAAAATGGACTACGATAGTTTCCGATAACTAAGGAAGTAATTTCTTCTCTATTAGTTAATCAAATATATACATCTAATACAATGTTTTCTCCAAATATACTTGGATATTTCATTTGGATATAAACATATGAGAATGAAAAGATCTATAAAATATGAAAATGGTAAATATATAAAAATTTCACTTTAGAATGAAGTCTTCTATGGAATACCCTTACTTCATTAATATGTTGAAATTATTATTAAAGTGTCCCAATATGACACGTGAGAAACATAATACCACCTTTTCATTTTCCTATATTTTTATTTATCTTTTCTAGTTAGGATGGGTTGTTGCAGCCTTATACATGGAGGTATTCATGGGTTCATTTTCGGTATTCCCTGTTTTATTCACAATAATGTCCATGGTGTTTTCATTCCCCTTGTACATATCAACTTAGTTAATTTATATAAGGAATTATGAGAGACCCATATCTCTATTTTAAATATTATAATTAATAATTAATCTATAGATGATCTTAGATAGTGAGGATGAAATTAGATATGTTCATAACACATCATAGATCTTGAATCCCAACACATCCAACTACTATATGTATCTAGTCATCGTAATTTCATGAGTCCCATATAGCATCATATATTCAATATTTCATGTAAATAGTAAATAGTAGATCTCGTATGTCATATCTGGTTCTATTAATAAATATCAAAAAGGTTACAAGTCATATAATATGAATCAATTTCTGGATGTTTATTTATAATCTCACTATACATGGTTGGTGGCATGAAACATTATAGATTAGTTACATCATTAAAATTTTTTATTAGGAGAAAATTTCCATCCTTAGTATCAAATTATCCAAAAACCATGTTAATAAGGGTTTCTAGAATTTGTATTTCTTTTTAGTAAATTATTAGAAAGAAATATCACATATACCACTCCTAGAATCTTGAGCTGATTAGAAGGTTATATTTTCTAAATATGTGATTGAGTGAAATTAGTATGGATTTTAATTTCTATAATGATATAGATCTCATTTTTATTACATTATTTGGATTAAAATATTATATAATAAAATTTGTTTGTTTTATTATTCTCCCACTATTTTATTCCATCCCAAAATCTCTCAAAATTCATTTTGGAATGACGCCTCACGTGGATTTTCTAGAAACATTGCTCAATCGATGTCACCAACCGTTTCATGGGGGTCTAAATATAAAAATTACTTTAATTAGATTTTATTTTTTGTGGGTCTTAATTTTTTTTCAATACGTATTTTAATTTTTTATGTAAAGTGGTGTTGCACTTATTTTCACAGGGTTAGGAGTAACTGTGCATCAAAATTGTGTGGGAATCTATCATCAAGATAATAAAAATTTCCATCGATTGATTATAGTTATCTAACCCATGGGACTACCTAGGGGTAAACATGTTGGGGTGTCATTCTTGTCCAATAGAGATAACAGGGATTGTGAATGGTTTGGTAAACCATTCTCTCTAACTGTGTTCCCTATATTGTTTTTTAACGAAAGTATTTCTATATATAATTTGACCCTTTTCAAGTCCTGATTATTTATTTTCTCCTCTCCCTTATCCCTAATTCAATCAGACACACAATCCCTCACTTTTTCTATGGCATGAACCACCCCTATAGAGAGAACCCCTCTCTTTTCCATTTTGTTAAGATTCCTCTAGGAATCATGGTTGATTCCTTAAGGTAAGGTCCCTAACTCACTCCCACTTCATTATTAAAATATTTATTTATCTCTCATCACTCCTCCCGGTTTACATAAACCCTATATCAATGGTGAAACATATTTTTTATAATTATTTTATTTTGTAGGGTATGAGAGGTCATATAGGGCACCCTCATGCTTTTTCAATTCCCCAATGATGTCAAAGAAATTTGGGCCATTTTGGCTCACCCACAACTCTTTAAGTTAGTATTTCGTATTCCCTCTTATTTTAGGATAATTGTTTTGGCTATTTTATGGTTATTAATTTATATATTTTTTCTTAGGGTGTCTTTTGATTCCTTGAAGATGACTTACCAACATATGAAAATATACACATATATATAAGGGAATCATTATACATTATCTTTTATAGTAATGTGAATATGTATATTGGGAATATGTGTGATTATATATGTATATATATTAAGGTGGTTATGAATGTAAGAAAAAATGGTCGTATCTTAGTGGTCATATTAAAGGGTTACATGTTTTGAGGTAGGTTTTCTATGTAGTTGTTTTATTATGGAATTCAAACTATTAATTTTCTTTATGAATTTCGTTTTCAAGAAATAATTAGGACATGTGATTTAAATATCGTATTATAAAACCATTTTGATCTATTTTATAGATTGGAGTTATTATTTTATTATTCTAATAAATTTTTAAGGTGTGAAATGGAATGTTTAGTTGGGATATGATTTTGTTGAAATCCCTAATTGACATTGAGATGATTATCACCAAATGTCATTGAGTTATTATATGGCTTATGTTTTCATGGATTGAAAATATTTTTTAATGGGACTATTGTTTTTATGTTCATTATTTTCCCAAAAGTGTGTTATAATTGACGTTTGGGTGTATTTTAAAGGTTTATTTCAATTGTGTATTATTTCCCATTATAAACATTTTTCGATTGTTTGGTTTAAAGTTGGTTTGAGGGAAATGGTTGTCATAAAATCCTAATTTTTTTAATTGAATATAAATACACATCTATAGATTGTGTTTTTGAGAGATTTGGAAATCATTGGTGATTATATCAATTTATAAATGTTTTTTGGTAAGATATTTTGTAAAATGTGAAAATGTATTGGATTCTTGATCTGTTTTTTATTGTTAAATTCATGGTTAAAACTTTTTTTAAATGTTAATAGAGAAAGATACCCCTTGAATTATTATTTATTGTTTACCCATTGTTTTGGTTTCCTGTAAATCTCTATTTTTTCCTCCCTTGTGTGGGTATGTCAGTCTTCATACAATGAACTAATATGTATATGCGTATTTTAATAATTGGGTGTTCAGGGATAGGGTATCATTGTGAATTCCTTGTTTTTTATGGTTTAATTTTTTTCACTATGACTCAATTATTTTATTGGTCCTGGGAAAATAGTACTATGTTGCATATATAAATCATTAAACTATTTGGTAAACAAAATAATAGTTTTACACTAGTTTTTCTGGGAACAATGGCTAGTTGGGTGGTCACCATGGAGATTCATGTGTGGTAAAATTAGAAAAATAGTTTGTGAAATTAATCACATTCCATTAACTAGTTCTTGATAGATATAATTTTATACGGTTGTATTTTTTGAAATATAGGGATATTAGGTATTAATCATTACCCATTTTTTTCATGGTGATTTGTTTTAGGGATCTTTGATTTGGTGATAGTTTGTATCATTTTTTATTTATAACTATTATAGATGAATTTCTTCTTATTACATTGCATTTATTTTGTTATATTTGATTCCTAACTTATTATTCCTCGTTCTTTTATGTTGGATTATTATATTTAGAATAGGAGTGTTCAATGATCATTGATACATTTTTTGAAATTAATGTCTCTTTTGTGGTTTCTGTAATGTGATTTTCAAAATTGGTGTTTTTCTTCCAAGTTTCTTTTGGCCAGTTAAATTTTTTAAAGATACAATTTTCATTCAATTAAAACAGATTAGTTGATTTTTGAGAGATGTAAATCTCTCGGTATTTTTGTAATTTCTTAGGTAAATATATTATATTCAAACAATGTTATTTCAATATAGGACAAAAAGAGAATGGTTTTGAAATGAGAATATAGATATGTTTTATTCCCTATGATATAAATATGAAAAGTATACATTATTGTAGTTTTTATAATATAATTTATGAATTTCATTTTGAAACAAACTGCATAGTTTTAATTCGGTGTGGTGGCCTTCTATGTTCTTGTGTTCTCAGACCTATATTATCATCTCAGTCGTATAATCTTAGTTTTTTTGATTTGAGAAACTATGTGCATTGTTTTAGCAAGCATATGTGGTTATTAATTTATTTTATTTTATTTAAAAAATTTTATTTTATAAATTTATATGTTTGAAATGTATTTATATTATTAATATTTTATTAGAAGCCAATTGGTTGGCGAAGCAGTTTTATATTCAGGGGAAGGAGATAGGTGTAGTAGAGGGTTTAACTAGTGTGTTTATTTTTTATTTAATGAGTAATTAATTCATTTTTTTACCCCATTTATGTATGAAATATGTAGAGGTCGTGATAGATTTTAATTATATCATAATTTATACCATTCACTCTGATTATTGGTAAAAACCATTCTCAAGTGTGTTCCTATTAATCCAAGGAACTAGTTGCTAGCCCTGGGGAAACAGGAATTCCCACCAATCATGTGGTTGGTTGGTTCAGGTGTTCATTAGAGGGATGACCCACAAATATTCACTATAAAATGGTATCATTTAATATGTTCTTCTTTACCTTATGATCCTACATTTTTGGGCTCCTTATTAATTTTTTGGTGTCATGGTATGATTGATTTAGATTTTTTCCTCGGATCTCAAGAGGTAGGTTAATGTATAATATAGTGAGTTTTTTCCATCCATGAGCCTCTAGTTTCCATGGAGAGTATGTATTAATATTCAATTTAATTTATTTTGGATTATGGTTTTATTCCTAGGGTAGTGGTGTTTTGATTATCAGTAGCATGTTGATTTTCCATGGGGTCCAAATGTGTTGTCATGGGATGGTAATGAAAAAAAAGTCACGTCATGAGGTTGGTTAGTATAGACTTACATACTATGAGATGACCAAATTAATTCTTATATATGTGGTCTAGGAAGCGACACACAATTTTCATAAGGATGTTAACCATGTTTCCTATTTATGTTTGGTTCTTTATCACATTTGAATTTCATTAGACTATGTGACCCATGGATTTCCTATTGGGTATGAGAAATGATATTGGGGTCATTGTTTGTCTTTTGATTGATTGTATTTTCTAGATTATTTATTATTTAGTATTTTCCTATTTCTTTTTATGTAGTTTCTTCATGTGATGTTAAATTCATTTTATGTCTGTGAAAAATGGATTTCTATTCTTTTTTAAAAATGGTCGTATGGATTGTTATAAAATTGATCACGGTTTAGTAATATTTTTGAATCATTTTTACTTCATATAAATTTTTAATGTTAATTTACATTAGTTTAATTTTTCTAACGAAGTACATGATGTCATAAAATGTGGATTTACACATTAAAAGAAAACCAGTTTTTTTTAAAATAGGTATTTTATCCTTGGTTTGATTAGATTAAAATGGTAGGTGATGTGAAAACTAGTTCAAATGAAAAATGTGCGATTCAAATTGAATATCATTGTTCAATTTTGAAAAATGTAATAATTTTTTTCTGAAACATGATGTGGTTTTCTTGAAATTTGTTTTGGACATATTTTAAAATTCACAATGTTAGGTTAATACATGGAGTTGGAATTTTTGAAAACAGTTTCCATTTTTTTAATGGAATATAGACCCAATTATAGTTGTGAATTTTATTCAATATGTGAGTTTTGAAAAATAAATCTTTTTTTAGTAAATATGGTGTTATTTTTCCCTTATATGTTTTGGGACAACTTGGTGTGATTTTATGGACATGATCACATAAAGTTCCATGACATGAATTTTTTGATGTGATCCCCATCCTTCCCCCAAAATGATAATTTTTAAATGTAGATTGTTTAATTTATGGGTCTTACTTCCACTGTTTGACACACTATTTCCACCTAAATGAGTGACTTGTTTCATTTCCTTCTCAGAGTATGGTGCCATAATTTTTTCATAGGTAGTGTTTCATTAGTTTTTTTGGAGATTATTGGGATCAGTGTCATAGAACATTAGATTTTGATTGATTGATGGATTAGTGAGGATAAATTCTTATTATTGACTCCCATGTGATTCCTTTTTTTATTTTTTGATGGGTGAGTGACCACTATTTGTTGATTCTTTTTGGAACATTACTAGGCCTATTGTTGGTTATATACAATTTTTGGATTTCTGATCAATGGTATTTGAGTATTATTTTCATAGGGAAACATTGAACTGTTTCATTATGGAATTCTCAATGATTTCCCACTATATGTGGGTTTTTACTTTGCGGAGCTACTCGTTCTATTTTATTTACATTTGAGTATTTCCCTGTGTGGCTGTTCATTGTGGGTGAAATTATTCTCCTTGGATATGGGTAAGACCTAGGGTGAATTCATGGATACTTGGCATGTGGTTTTGTTATTTTTTGGGTGTTCAATTCCATCAGCCTATGTTTTTCATAAGAATTAATGTGGGAAAGTGTTAATAGGATTTGGATGTAGAAACCCTTATATTCTAGTTCTATCCCTAAGATTAACAACATTTCATTTATTAATGAGGAATGTTATTCTCTGTTGAAATTATTGTTTGGATGACATTAGCGTTGATGGTCAATTTTTTTGTACTTCGAGATGCCTAAAAATTGATTTCTACATGATTTTTTGAAACATTTATTTGTGGTTGGAATGGAATAACGATGTTTTCTGAATTCCCATTATGAGGTTTTCAAAATTTGGTTACTCAATGTATTCATCTTCTTTTGGGGTAAGATGTTTTTTCCAGCATTTTTAGTTTATTCCTAAAAAGATGAGAGATTGATGTTTGACACCATTTAATTATAGAATTACCTTAATTGTATTATGATACTGTTTCTTTTAAGGAATAAATTTTTCATATAATATTTTATTGAATTTCATTCTATTTTTAACTCTACATTGGAACTCAGACTTTCTGGGCGAAGATTGTGGAAGAGTGGGGAATTTGTGACACAGACATTCTCATAATGTTGTTATTTATTTAATTAATGTAATTAATTTTGATACATTGTGGTCTTAATAGTGTTTTGGGATTTAATTTTATAATTTTTTGGGTATATAATGCTATTAAAAATTTGCATACTACTAAGAATAATTGTACCCCAATAGTGTGTTAGAGGTTGTCATTATTACAGTTCTATTTCACATTTCATTATCATCCTTAGCTAAACCTGATGACTATTTAGTTGTAACCATATGGGTGCACTGTGATTTTATAATATGTACAATATAATTGGATCACAAATTAGTAAAATTTGTGCTTTATCCATGCACCATGTCAAGAAATGTTTTAATGAAAAAATTATTTATTTTATTTTGAATTTTCTTAACTCTTTTTTATGTTCCCCTATCAGTTGTTCCATATATTGAGCAACACTAAAGCCACCTTCCTCCCAGATAATGCACCACCCTCTCTCCTTAGAGCATCTCCATTATTCTTTCAGGCCTCATCAATACCTTGAGGTATGGTCTTTGGCTTCCTCATTCCTTATTCTGAAATTATTATCATTTATGTAACCCCTCCTTCTTTAGATAAAGCCCAGTACTGTTTTTTTGGATCATATACATTTTTAGGGTCTTCGATTGGTCTTATAGGACACCATCTTCTATGTTATGGAATTCTCCATCAAAGGAAAAGTTATTAATACCATTTCAGTTATCCCTTTTCCATTTAATCTTTTTTTTCTTATGGAATTTTGTATTTAGGTAAATTTAATTATGGATTTAATGATTTTTAGTTTCCATTTTGACACATAGGGTTTATTGTGGTTATTTGATGCTAGATTTCCTTATTATGAAAATATATTTATATATAAGGACCCCTTTTAAGTTCTCATATATGGTAATGTGCATATGTAGATTTGTTATATGTGTGAAAATATATATTTGAAGGAGAATATGTGTGTAATTGAAAAATGGTGGATCCGAGTATCCATGATCAAGGGATACATGTTTTGGGGCTGTGTTTTCTATGAAGTTATTTCATGTTTGAATTTTAATTATGCTTGTATTTTTTGAGTTCCAATTTTTTGATTGGTTTATAAAATTATATATCATTATGTTATTTTAATAAAATTTTGTTTAGTTATATATTTTTTCTCAACTTTTTTAGTTTAGTAATTCCATGTTTTCATTTATGAATTGGAATTTTTAATTGTATATGGAATTTTCTGAAGTTTATGATTATTTTTGAAATGTTACTAATGATAAGTTGTTGTTTTTTGATCTAGTTTTAGTTTTAAAGTTGTTAAAACTATGTTTTAAATGGAATTTTTTAATTGGAGTTTTTGACAGAAAAATGGGTTATAAAGTGTTATTAATGAATTAAAAATCGTTATTTGAAATTGTGTTATTTTCTCTAATGAAAATGGCACTATGGGTTTCTTTATAATGAGTTTAATTGAAGTGTTTCACCGAACGCCATATATGATTGTTTTCAAAGAGAAATACCATTATTTAAAGTGTGGTTCTAAAATTTTTTAAATGTTTGGTTTATTTCCATTATCATACAAATATTTTTTTGAAGATTGTTTTATAGAATGTGAATGGGCTTGGAATATCAAGATATCATTTGTTGTTGAAGTCATGGTTGGCCCTTTTAGATAAATAGTGAAATTAGATTACTACCCTTTATTTCTCCTTAATTTTTTACCCCTAGTGTGTGTTCCTTATCACTATCTGATTCTTGTTTACTCCCCTTGTGTGAGAATGTATTTGGTTGTTCCATGGTGAAAAATATATGTGGTGATTTTTTCCATTCATTGTTATGAGTTATGGAATCCTTATTATGCATTATTTGTTAGAGTTATCCTTATTTTAGTGTACATCACATCCATTTTTTGATCCTGGGATGTCAGAAACTATGTGGTAGATCTATATTTTTTTCAGTTTTTTTTAAAATTCCACTATTTTCCCACCAGTTATACTATGCACTTGTTGTATATGTGGATGAGTAAACCTAATGATTAATGTGCGGAAAAAATGGAAGACCAGTTAGTGTACATCATCACATTCTAGTTACTGGTTGTGAGTGGTTATATGCCTATATTGTATAATTATTAGAATTTTATGGACCTTATGTAGATCCCAAAACACATTTGATTTCACTGTGATTTTTGTTTATGGGCTGTTTGATCTAGTATTTGGTTTTATAATTTATCACGCTTCATTTTTATGGAAACATTTATTATTATTATAATGTATTCCATCAGTTATATGTGATGGGTCCTTTTTAATGCTCGATCCAGGTGTTTTGTATTGCTTTCATTAGAAATATGTTTTCAAAAATATTATAAAAACGTTTTGAAATTAAAGATATTTGTGTGGGTGATTCAATGTGATATTTAAAATTGATAATTTTGGATTAAAGATAGTTTCATTTGGAATTTTCTTTTCAAGTGTCAATATTATTTTATATATAAAATGGGATGGTTTTGTGAAATTTAAATTGGTGAATGTTTTCACAATAGACTCAGATGATGATATGATTTCAAAAAATACACTTTCAGTGTTTGAAAATCAAGAGAAACGTTTTAATGTTTTATTATATATATGTTTTTTTAGCAAAGAGATATATGAAAAAATTATAATTTCTAGATTATTTTAATTTTAGCAGTTATTTTTTTTACGAATCTTAATAGGTTGTTTCTGTGGTTTTTGGTAGTGTACTAAGTAATTATATGATCATTTATATATTATCATCTCTTTTTATTGTTCTGGGATTTGTTATTTTGAAGCTCTATTAGAATTGTTTTATAGGATAATCACTAATAGTAATTTATTTATTTAAATATGTCCAATTAGAATTTTATAGATTTAAAAGGATGGACTGTAGTTATATTTTGTAAAGTGTTTTATAAGGGAACTGATAGTGGTGGGTTTTTTATTTTTAGGGGAAGGAGACCAGTGTAGTTCATGGATTAGATATTGTGTTTATTTATTTTCTATTTAATTATTTCTATTTATTATTGTATTTTCATGAGTTTTCAGAATATAGATGGGTCATAAAGAATATTTATTATATTCATACAATCAATATTCTATGATTATTGGGAAACCATTCACATGTTTGTTCCCATGATTCCTTGGAAATAGTTTCCAGCCCTTGGGGTTTGGGAAAATCTTTCAAGCATGTGGTAGGAGTTTCTGGGATTCTATTAGCGGGATTGACCAAACTGGATTATTAAACCATATATCCCTTCACATAACGTTGAATTGTTTCTATAAATCTTCATGATGGGATTTATGCAGGCAGTTCTTGCCAACCACATTAACTCACAACTTAGTGATCCATTATGTGGGCTCCCCAATCCTATAATTTGGGATGTGGATTTCCTCAATCCTTTAATCCTAGTTACACCACGTTATGATTGGGAAGTCAACTTGTGATGACAAATAGTGAAGTTTTTTTCCTAAAATTAACCTAAACTTTCTAGAAAATAGAAATCACCCAACATTGGTTGATAATGATGTTTGAACTATGGTTCTATCTTAACATAAGTCGTGATAAGATTTAATGACATTATAATTTATATTGAGGTATTTAAAACATTATGCATAAATTTACCATTGTATAATATTAAAATAATGATACTATTTAGCAAGATTTACATTAGTGATTAACCATTTTTAGATAAAAATTATCCCAATCTAATTTATTTTAATCCCATATTACATTCGATATAATTCATTTATTATGTTATTGTGATAATGAATCAAATAATAATTAACCTTTTAACTCATTTATATAAAATAATAAATGTGACATGACCATGGGATTATAATTTTTTTATTTAATCTAGAGGAGATAAAATTACCCTTGGAGTATGATAAAATTCTCGATTCCATAACTATTTTTGAGTTACAAAATTCCACCAATACAACAATGAAACTCCTAGCTTAGTTTAACCTCCTCTTTGATCTTGAGCTACATCCACTCACAATAGATAGTCATCCATTACATGTGTTCTTAATCAAATTTATTTAATTAGAAAAAATTTATTTTTTGTGGTACTTACATAAACGAAACCATGATCATTCAAACCTCGCATTATAGTGGAAGTGATGACAAATGTGAAATTATTTTAATTTAATAATATAATTATTAAAAACTCATGATAAAATGGCTAAGTAAATGAATCAAAGGAAATTAATTTTTTAATCTAGAATTATGATTAATAATCAATCAAACAGAAATATTTTATTACATGAATTGTTGACACACTAGATAGATCATGTTCACAAGGCTGTTTGAATTTGTTAAGCCTAAGATCCTCCCCACTAATAGTATCTGGACAGTCAGGGGAAATGGAACTAGTAATGGGGTAATAATATCGTGATTATACATGAATCTAATGAATATATATTTGTACACATGTAAGCATTCACGTCAATTTGTTTATTTATTAAGATAAATGTTCCTTGAATTATTTCATTTAATTGTCTTATTTATTACATAATTAATTCATTTTTTGTTGTCCAAATATTCCTAAAAATTATAACATATGAATTTAATGAAATTATACAAAATAATATTATTAAAAATATCAATAACAGTTTGTACATGGAGGAAATAGAATATGTAACCAACAACAAAAAATTGATACATGTATTGCAGACTCATATGGAAGGTCATCATTGATGGTAAATCATGTGGTTAACCAAATTGAAAATTAATATTTTAAAATAAATGTTCCATTTATAATAATTAGACACATGTTTCAACATGAAGAATATACCACATTAAATTATTAAAGTTAATACATCGACTATAATTGTGACTTAATTATGAAAATTAATTGATTTTTTATATACACTTAAAACAATGTTACATAGTAGCACTCTAAGAAAAAATCGATAATGATTTTTTTTAATTTTAAAACTAATTAATTAATAATAAAAATTAATTCAATGGATTTCTAGGAAATTACACATCATCTACTAGCGATCTACATTCCATTTATATCACATTATGTGACTTCACATAACAAACTCTAAGAGTTGTGTGGGTACAACTTTTGGACATTAATGAATTATATGAGGAGTTAATGGTATACATGACATGTAATATCATTAGTTTCTAGTTCATTAGATTCAGGTCATTATACATCATGTGATTTTTATTTCTACCCCAAATTTTTTAGAATATTTTTCATTGAACTAGGTTGAAATACATGACATGTAAGCGGGTTACAAGGAATGGTGCATCTAAAGTCCCATGCTACTTTTTCTGGTAATCATTTTCTTTAATGACTAATTTTTTTAATTATATTTTTTATGATCTATGTCTTGTGGCTCATCCTAATACAGTTATCCTTCTTACAAGAAAATTTATTTTTATTTTCATGTCATGTAACATTATTATCCAATCAGACCCACAACACCTCGCAATGGAACCTCTGATAAATTTTCATCTATTCATTGTGTGTTATGGATCATGTCGATTATCAGGCCACCCAAGGGATCAATTAAAAAGATATAGAAAAATTTAACAAATGTTATATGGAATTTATAAAAACTAGGTAGATTCAAATGGTATTCATGGATGAATATAGAGAAACCGATTGTGTTTGGAGGGATCAATATAAATTTCATCTCTCATTCCTTGAATGTATTGGGTGATAATATTACAAAGAAAATTATTTAAGGAATATAACTTTGTGAATTTTTATGCATAAAAATTATGGAGATGATAGGAGGGATTGAAGATATGGAAATAGGATGTTGTTTCATCTAGAGAGAATCATAATGGATCATATGGATACTATAAAGGAGAGAGTGAAATGTGTGGTAGGATACGATGAAATAATATTCTTCAAGGATTACTCTGTAGTGATCAACCTTGACATCTTTCCAGGATGTTTGGTGCTAGATATTACCTATATAGAAGCATGCCTCTTTCCTAATTTCATTAATTATATGCATGATTATGATCGAAAATATCCTAATGTGATTAATTTTTGGTGAATGAACATGACAAGTGTGTGTATATTAGTTATCATTTTTTACGGTTTATATAATAAAATTCCATTAAAATTTGTATTCAAACTCCAAATCTGATAAGTTGGCATCTCATGTTTTGTGTAATGTGATCCCCCCAAAAGTATTTTTTTTGGAATCTGAGGTGTCATTAATTTTCCACAAATGATAATATTCATAAATTTGGTTTAGATGGAATAAATATGTCAGTGTTATTCTTCTCTAAGCTAAGAAACAATCTGGAATCTATTTTTCAGAAGAATATATGCTCTATCTCTATTTGTTTTATAGGAATTCTCATTGAAATAATTAATCAAGGGGAGTCTATCTCAGTCACTTTTTATGCATGTAATTACCAAGATATCCCGTATACATTTTTCTTAAATTATATGGGATTATTACAAGACGTCACAAATTGATGACATGTGATTCTGAGGCCTAGTGTGCCCAAAATAAAATTTTGATCTTTTTTAATGTACATACAGTAACTGTGTGAATGTATATTTCTATCTTTTGAACCGGTGCTCAGATTGAAAATTTGGGCACACCATTGAATTTGAAGCACCGGGATTTGATTAGTAGAAGCTTAACATCGACTGCCAACAGTAAAAAAAAAATTAAATATTTGGAATCTTTAATTAAAATAAAAAAATAAATAATTGATTTATTTAATTTTTTCTTTAAAACCATTTAGTAACTAAGGATGGACTGCATAGTTAATAGGTTATTTAATGACATGATTCTCTAGGTTGTGTAACCACATCATCGGGTATTTAATGAGTCAATTAATTAATTCCTTAATTAAAATAATTAATAATACGAGTGTTAAACATGTTAATTATAATGTTAAATATTCTATTAGAGAGTGAATTTGGAAAATTGTGGTAGAACTCTCGACGAAGAATCAGTGTAGACGGGAAGAAAATATAACAACCAGTTCTTCACCAGTGGCCTGCGGAAGTGATGTCGGAGTAGCACCACCGGCACTGTGGCAGTCAGCTCTTTCCAGATGAGTGGAGGGGGCGGTGCCTACAGGTGCAACGGTGGACAGGGGGAATACGACCAATGTCATCCCCATCGAGGGCAGATGAAACACTGCAGAGAAGACGTCGTGGCACCTCTCATGGAGGAGACACCGTGGCTCCAGCCATGGTAGTTGTGGACCTATGTCTGCAGGTCCCACCCTACACCAGTCTACCGGACTGGTCAACTGATTGGGCGGTACCATCATAGTGCAACCGGTTGAAGACAGAGTGGATAGAGTCCAGTCGGTGGGGAGCTGGGACCGCACCCAGCTGATAGTCGCACCCAACCGGTTGACTGGGTCTGGCCCAATAGTCAGGGTCATCCCGGTTTGGGTTAGCCCCGGGTTGGACTCAGGTTGGGTTGGGTCAGTCAGCCCGACCAGGTCGGTCTGGACCCAGACCCAGTATGCCCCAGTTACACTTAATGGGCCATAAATCCAAAACAAGGCATCTATTTGGCGAACCATCTAAGGCGATGAAACCCTTATAACTAGGAATTACATTTGAGGGACTGTAATTATATTTTGGAGAATGTTGGAGTAAGTTTAGGTTGGATCAGACTCGAATCTAACCATTCCCTCTACACTAAAATTTCAAGAACTTACAGACCGGGCGTCCGATTGACGTTGTCTATTGCGTAAGAACCTTTATAACTTGGTGGTTTTTAGGTTACTTCTTCATGGTACTTTTTTCAAGATGGGGTATGACCGCTAGCTTGAGGTTCTAAATTTATGGAACTCAAGTGCATGAATCTCATGGTTGGTTGTACAGTGACATACATCCTTTTATGGTCATCCATCAGAATGTACCTGTGTGGATGAACAACTTTCAACTCTTCCTGGATTGATGAAATAAGAACCTATGTGGATCGAAGACTTATAACTCTATGTAGTTTATTAGTTGCGTGACTTGATGAGTACCATCCTTGGAGCATCCCTTCATTGATTAGAAACTTACGACCCTCTGTGGATCGACAAATTACGACCATGTGTGAATCAATGACTTACGATCATGTGTGGTTTGGTGACTTATGAACCTATTTGGATCAGAAATAGAATTACATAATTTTGGTTTAGTAGTGGAACTTATCAATGGAATAATGTTTATTTAGATTTACGAATAATCATCTTTATTCTTGTTCTTTATGTAGTATACATGGTGTGAGCTAAGTCGTTTACTTTGTGACTTGATAATGAGATCATGGTTTATTGTTTTTTCATTATGGAATTCTGGGAGACCTTAGTTGGTCTTAGGGTCCCTACTTGGTATTGTTATACTCACCCTTTCATGGGATTCACTAACACCTTGTTGTGTCTTGTGCAGACGACATATTGCATTGAATGAGGTTAGGGATCTAGGACTAGATAGTGCACAGAGGTGACTAATTGATGTCGAGATACATAGCAATGAGTTGTACCTATCCTTCAGGTGTGGTCCTTGGAGGATGAAATCATGATCCTTTTTATCCTTTTTGTTATAATTTCCTTTAATTGGGTTTGTATACTAGCCCATTCTACTATAGCTCACACTTTTACTTTTACAGTTATATTATGTGGTTTTCTCTTGTTGTGTATCGTGTTTGTGAGTTTTTCAGGTTTAGAGGAAATAGTTTCCGTTTTTAGGCATATTACATTCTGGTGCTAGTCTACAACCCTTATCCTATAGAAGGAGGTATTGGGGTAGTCACAGAACAAACCTTGGGAGATAGGTCGTGAAAAAGTGGTATCATAGAAGTCGATTATACCTATGAACTTGACTCTGATCTTTTCAATGGGGAAATAGTGTTATGTTTCTTTAGTTAAAATTTCAGTCTATGGAGTCTAGTGTTGGTGCAGCGACTGACGTATCCAAACAGAAGGACCCTATAATATGTTTTCTAACTCCATACACGATGACACTGATTTCGTGTGTCGTTGAAATGTTATTCTTATTGATCTTTTTTGATTCATCTCACCATGTATTGTTTATTAAATGTGGTTCACCTGATTCATTATAGGATGTCACCTTGTAGACTGTCATCCATGATTCCGGAGGGATTTCACAATGACGGACCACTGAGATCTGAGGCTACAGTATAGGCCCACTTACGGTGATGATAACATTGGGTGGTGTACCGGTATCACCACTACCCAAAGGGAATCAGTTTCCACCAGTACTACCAATAGATAGTTAACACTAAATTAGCACGCTGCCTATGTTCTAGTGGCATAGGCCTCAATTTTTTGAAGGAGATATGGATCTGTAGGCAGTTGAGTACTGGCTGGAGACTGTGGCTAGAGTTTTCTGCCTTGTTGGGACGCTGGCAGACCAGATGGTTTTCCTAGATCCTAGTATATTCTAGGTAAAAACAAGGAGATAGTGGATCCTAATGATCTAGATGAACTATAAGTAGGACGTCACCCATTTGTACTTCGATAGCATCTTCAGGGAGGAGTTCGTTCCAGCAACTTTATTCTCTGTGCATATTCTGTAGCTCCTGCACTCATAGTAGGGCAGCCTGACAGTATCCCATTACTCGACGAGATTCACTAACCTCTCTTGCGAATCTACCGACATGGTATAAGACCCTTTCCATAAGGCCCGAACCATTGAAAAGGTTCTCTGATGGGAGATCAAAGCATCAAAGATATCTCTCAACTTACCGACGCACTATTGAGTTCTAGAGAAGACACTTCTATTGGAAAGAATCCTAGCTGAGCAGGCACAGACAACGAGGGCCTCCACCAAATGACATGTAGCCGAGTCCCATGTAGTAGAAGGAGTAGGATGACGTAGAGGCCCATGTGGGACATACCTTTTGGTGGATAACATATGGATTTAGGGTCGGAGGTGCATAGATCATGGTATAGTTGAGGTTAGTAGAGAAGAAGATTGTGCTACTAGTGCGACAGGTAGGGTCACATGGCTCACGACTGCCCGACCCGCCACATCGACGATCAATAGATTGTCGAGGGATAACCTAGACAGAAGCATGGATTCGAGTTGGTAGGTTCGTAAGGAGGTAGAAATGGAATAGGATCTTGTCGTGTAGTAGGTGATGGGAAGTAATTTTATGTTCTACCTACACCAACTCTTGGTGGTCCACCTCGCCCATAGAGAGTAGGTGGACAAGGACGAGATTTGCATCAGGCAGCTGCTTCCTATGACCATGATAATCCAGAGATGATTCGAGGTATGATCTGTGTCTACTCCACCCTATATACAGTTTTTTAGACACAAGAGACAATCACTCTTTTATTTCCACCTCTATCATTCAGAGCTCATAGATTCTGGTAGAGCCATATGCTCGATCCTTCCAATTAGAGACACCTATGTGGGAGGATTCAATGATGATGAACTAGTGACGATACTGTGAGATTACTATAGGTGGCGAGAGCATCGGCTTTGATCTCCGAGTAGTAGCGTTGAGGCCTTAAGATTTCATCTTTGGTAATGACTGGTTGTCCACAGTATATGCTCAGATTGACTGTTTTATGCACCAAGTGTGGTGTGTTTGTGAGGATGGGATTAGGTTTTCCTTCACCCATATGAAGGGAACCCATGAAACTCATGATGGAAATTCTAGGAGGAGTGTGTAGCCGATCACTCATCAGTTTCCTAGAATTACCCTCGTAGTAGTTGATGAGAGCAGTCAGAGTTATCCTATAGTGGTGGACACGTATGATGATGTAATTCTTGATGATGTTCTGGGACTACCTTCTCACAGAGAGGTAGAATTATACATAAACATGTACCCCTAGGATGAAAATTATATCTACACCAACATATATGATTTCTCCCATGGAACATAAAGTGTTGAGGCTACAAATAGAGGACATGCAGGGTAAGGGGTTCATAATGCCTAGTGTTTCTTCATTGGCAGACCAAATTTTGTTCGGCAAGAAGGAATATAGTATTTTGAGGCTTTGTGTGGACAATTGGTGACTGAACTAGGTAACTATGAGGAACATGTATCCAATACCATGGATTTATGATCTCATAGGGTTGTAGAAGGGATCTTGGGGGTTTTCGAAGATAGACCTCAGATCAGGCTATCATCATCTCAGGGTACAGAATGAGGTGGTACCGAAGATGACCATGTGATGCCAGTATCGCCACATTAGGTTCTTGGTGATGGATTTCGGCATGATGAATTACCTAGTATTGTTCAGGGGACTCATGAATAGGATATTCCATCCTTACCTCAATCGCTTCCTAGTGGTCCTCATTGATGACAACTTGATGTACTCAAAATCAGAAGAGGATCCTTCCAATCATCTGCAGATAGTTCTGGAAACACTTAGAGAGGACCAGCTCTAGGAAAGATCTCAAATTTATATTTCTATAAATAGATGGTCCACATTATAGGAAACGTTATCTCTAATGCAGGAGTTATAGTGGATCTAGAAAAAATAGGGGCAGAGCTTTCTTGGTTTCAACCCAAAAGTGTGACCGAGGTGCTGTGTTTTTTGGGATTGACTGAGTACTACCAGATATATATACCTGAAATTTCTAGAGTAGAAGCACCCTTTTCAGCTTTGGAAATGAAGGGTCAACATTTCTTGTGGACAGAGAGATACCAGTAGAGTTTCCAAGAGCTGAGGCAGAGACTAATGAGTGCTCCCACATTGAGGGTGCCAAAAGTAGGAATTCGGTATCTAGTCTACTACGATGCATCAGGGACCAAAGTTGGATGATTCCTGATGTAGGAGTGAGAAGTGATCACCTAAGGCTCACGACGGTTGAGGAAACATGAATAGAACTAAAGACCCATGACATTGAGTTATCTGTACAGGTATTTGCATTGAAGATGTGATGGCACTACATGCTGGGAGAATGATATATTATCTTCTCTGATGAAAAGAGTCTTAGGTATATCTTCTCATAGAAGGACCAGAACCTGAGACATTAATGATGTCTATTGTAGCTCCAGAAATATGACTTTGATATAGTCTCCACTCCCTAGAAGGGTAATGTGGTGGCAGAAACACTTAGCCGGAGGACTGGTTTACCGTTTATGAGTAAGGCGACTTAGAATCTAGCTTCATTGTAGTTATCATTCATGGATAGGGATGGATCATCTTACGTATATTCTGAGACAATCACTATCCCACTCATTCAGTGAGTTAAGGATGCACATATTAGGGACATTGAATATGAGACCCGATGTGCTCAAATATCCACAAGACAGGATCCTGATGTATATTCTGAAGGTGGGGAGCATGTAATCATTTCCATAGGATGCACCATGGTATTAATGACACTATGAGAGGATTTTTTGAGGGAGTTCTGCACATCCACTTTGGCGGTACATCCTGGAGTGGCAAAGATGTACTAGGACCTCTGACATCAGTACTGATGGAAAAGGATGAAGAAAGCAATGGAAGAGTTCATTTCATGACGCCTCACTTGTCAGAAAGTGAAGGCCGGACACCAGGTTCTAGCAGGATTGACTTAGAGAAATAAGGTGTCATAATGGAAGTGGGATGGAATCTCTATGGATTTTGTGGTTGGGCTACCATGTATGTCCAAGGGCCATGATTCCATCCGGGTGATCGTTGACCGACTCACCAAGTCAGCCCAATTCCTACACATCTCAGACCATGGATTTTTAGAGGGCCTGAGATGCCACTACTTACAAGAGATAGTACGGATTCATGGGGTTCCATCAACAATCGACTCTGATCATGATGATCATTTTACATCCGGTTTTTCGAAAGGATTTTAGGATGCGTTTGGGACTAAATTATGTTTGACCACTGCCTTTCATCCTCATACAAATGGTGAGACATATCTGACCATACAGGTGCTTTAGGACGTGATTCATTCTTCCATCCTTGTCTTTGGGCATAATTGGGAGGACTACATACCATGGGTGGGGTTAGCATACAACAATAGTTATCACTCCACCATCTACATCGCACCATTTAAGGCATTGTACATATGACCATGTAAATCACCACTATGATGGACAGACCCGGTGGAGTCAGCACATATGGGTGTTGAGCAGGTATGGACTACCACTATGATGGTGTAGGACTTCAAGGAGTGGATTAAGACTTCACAAAGTTGGAATAAGTCTTATCCTGAATGGATATAGAGACCTTTGGGGTGCGAGGAGGCTGGACATGTCTTTAGGTGGGTCTCACCTCAATGTGGTTTACAGAGATTTGGCTGGGGTGACAAACTATATCTGATATTTATTGGAATTTTTTAGATACTCAATGGATTTGGAGATATGGTGTACAACCAAGCTCTTCCCCAAAAGATGCACATGGAGCATGATGTTTTCTATGTGTCATAGGTTAGGAGATACGTTTATGATCCATTTCACTTCATCGACTAGAGTGAGATGTACATTGATGATGGGGAGATATTTAAGGAGTTCTTGGTGGTGATAGAGGGCTGACATGAGCAGGTCCTTCATGGACATTCGATCCCTCTGGTGATAGTTCAGTGGCTGCATGGGAACCTCCAGGAGAGAACATGGGAGCGAGAGGCTTAGATTAATTCTCAGTACCCCCATTTTTTTCATGGAATTTTTAGTGGCTTTAAGGTACGTAAATAGCTAAGGTGTGGAGAATGTATAGACTTAAATATTCTTTATATATCTATTTTTAAATTATATTAAATTATTAAAATACTACAGAAATTGACAGCATGTGATTCCGAGGGCAGGTTTGCCCATAACGGAATTTTATCCTTTTTTATTGTACATCTATAAAACGTGCAAGAAAATTTTTAAATCTTTTGAACTTGTGCCCAGATTAAAATTATGAGGGCACTGTTGAATTCATATCACCGATATACACTTTAGTGAAGCTTAATATTGACCGATAAGGGTCAAACGAATACTTAAATATTTGGACTCTTCAAAATAATAATAAAATAACTAAGTAAGTTATTTTATTCTATCATTAAAACTAGTGAGTAATAGTGGTGGGACTATAGAGTTAACAGGTTATTTTATAAACTAATTCACCAGGTTGTGTTGCCACACCCTTGGGTAATTAATGAGGTAATTAAATAATTCTTTAGTTTGTAACATTAATGAGGAGAGAGTTAAAAACATTAACTCTAATGTTAAATAAATATTTCATGAATGTATTTGGAAAATTGTGGGATATCTCTCGATGATGCTCCAGAATAAATTCTCTCCAATGAATAATGAACGATGTAGTTTAGTATTAGAACAAGAGATCGGCGAACGCTGACAAATGTTTTTGAACAACAGATTCTACTCTTTTTCCATTAGCACAATCAAATGTGATTGTGGTATGGGTTTTGTTTATTCAAAGTGAATTATTGATTCAACCTACCACATTCGTGAATTTCATGACAAACACGGATCAACCAACTAATGGCTTGATCTGTGATATGTTTGAAAATGCAGGTGGTTATTGTAGGAAATACAAATGGGAATAGTTTTGATTACGTATCCTTGTTAAAACACTAATATGGAGGGTGCATGATAATCTAAAAAAGGACCAGACCCTCTGCCAAACTCGGTTTTGATGAATTCTTCATTGGAGAATGTTAAACATGAGGACAACACGATACCTAGGGCCATGTAATAAAGGTGGAATCTTGAGGGGCCTGTAGGTGCGGATGGGATGAAAATCGGATGCCTGAAGATTCACCAGTGGCCCACGGATGTTCCCTCGGCATGGAACCATTGGTGCGACGGCCGGCTCTTTCTGGCCGTAAGGAGGTGGTGGTGCCTGCAAGCAGCAGGTGGATAGGCAACAACTGGCCGATGCCAACCGCAATGACCGAAGGGGCTGTACTAGCCTGCCATCGATGATTGAAGACCGAAAATAAATAGTTCATTCGGTGGTGATGTGGGATCGTGACCAGATGGCGGTCATGCCCAACTGTTGGACCAAACAGGGTCTAACCGGTCCAGGTCCAGGCCTAGCTGGGTTGGCTCGGGTCGGTCCAACCAGGTCAGACCGGACCGAGACCCATTTTGACCTAATAATACCTAAAGGGTCCTAAATCATAAATCAGACAAGCCATCTATGATGCTGGAACCCATAGGACTAGGATGTCCTTTTGAGGAACTCCACTTCTGTTTTTGAGAATGTTGATGTACAAATGGGTTGGATCAGACTCGAATCTAATCAGACCCTCGACACTAAAATGCCTATAACATAAAGAACATCCGTCTGACTGAAACATTGTTTGTTGGGTTAGAACCCTTATAATGATGTGTTTATTCGGATTACATCCTCGTGTGACTTAGTATAAGTTGAGGTACAAACTATAACTTTAGGAGTAGAATCAATGGAACTTAAGCGCATCATGTGTGGGAATCCTATGGTTGGTTTTCCAGGGACGTACGACCCTTTGTGGATCAGCATCAAAACTAACTTGTTTGGATCAGAACATTCGACCCTATGCGGATCGACGACTTATGACCCTGTGTCGATATATGACTTATGACCCTGTGTGGATCATATGTAGTGAAACCCAATGAGGAAAAGCCTTAGAGCGGCTCGTTGTGGATCAACGACTTAGGACCCTATGTGGAGCAATGACTTATGATACTTTGTGAATCAGTGACATACAATCCTGTGTGGATCTGTGACATACGACCTTGTGTGGATCAGCAATAGAATGCGTTCTTCAAGGATTAGCATTAGAACTTATCGATGAATATTTTTTATTTATCTTTCTGACTAATTATCATTATTTGTGTTCTATATTTTATATACAAGGTGTGACATGAGTATTATACTTTGTGTTTTGTGATTGATATCAAGCTTTTTGTTTTTTCTATTATTGAATTCTAGGAGGCCTTTTGGGTCTCGGGTTCCCCACTAATCATTTTTATACTTACCCTTGCATGGGATTTTCCCACACCATTTTGTGTATTATGTAGATGATAGACAACTTTGACTGAGGATAGGGAGCTAGGACCAGATTGTGCACAAAGGTGACTGGTTGACGAGGAGAGTTGAAGTGATTAGTTGTACTTACCATGATCTATGTTTTTTTATGTTTAGATGAAATGACTTCCCTTTTTAGGGATATTCCATTCTGGTTCTAGCCTCCATCCCATGGCTATTGAAGGATTCATGGGGTAGTCACGTCATGGGTTCTAGGGGACGGGTATTGATAAGGCCTGGTTTCATTTTTCTATTCAATTTTACATATAGGGGAATGTTACTGTTTTAGTTTTTATGGTGGATTGATGGATTATTTGAGTTATCTGAAAATCCGGTTGAATATGTAGTAGGTCCTCACCATTAGGTTGGAAGGCCTGGGATATGATTATAAGGGAAGATATTGGTACTCTCGTCTGTGGTGGGGGTAATTTTTTAAGTTAAGTTGGATCCTTCCATTGAATAGATTCCCTTATATAAAAAGAGGAAATATAGGTGGCGATAGATGGGTCAGGTGGAAGCCTCTGATCTAAGGTCTTAAGCATAATGTGGATAGATCCTCCCAAAATAAGGTGATGGTAAGGGAAGGATTCGTTCGAGATGAAAGGGTTTATGCGATACTCTGATACATTCTTTTTTAAGTCTCAATAAGTAAAATTTGTGTGTAAGTGAGATTCATGAAAACAGGGCTTCAAATTTGTGATATTTATAACATTACGGTTTCTACTTGTATCAGAGTCTATAATTTTGGTCAGGAATCATTTAAAAAACATAAATTCCATGGGATCGTTTATACTAGTCAAGGGATGAGAAATAAGTTTTAGTCAAGTCATTGAGGTTGGGATGATTTTTCTGGAAGGTAATTTTACTGTGAATTCTGTGGTCAGTCGGGAGACACCAAGTGAATTCATTATTATTTAACACTACACCATATCTATTCCCAAATATATTAAGGAAATTATTTTTTCTGATTCCCTTAGTCTCCAATATTTTGGACCCCCCTAAATCCACTTTTTTTATATAAAGAAAATAATATTGAGTAAGATTATATAAAATATAAGTTTAAAAAATGAATTTTAAAAGGACTTTTTAAAATTTTAATTTTTCTCTATATAGTGTATTTCTATTTAAATCAAAATTTATTAAAAAATTTATTTAAATTTTACAAAAATATCACAATTTTTTGGAATTATAATTACAATATTTTTTATGATTTTTTTTTTAATTTTTCTACAAAATACTTATTTTTAACTGAGTATTGAAAATTAACATATTTAAAAATGACATGAATTTAGTGACATTATTAGTATAAAATTAAGAATTTAAAATTCATTATTCCATTATATATGGAGAAATATTTATTTTATATAATATTTTTAATTATATTTTTAGAATTATAATTTAAAACCCATCATTTTAAATTTCAATACTTTCGTTATATCAATATAGTTTTCAAATTTTTAACCATTTAGTAAAAAATTATATAATATACCCCAATTTATTTTCAAGAATTAAGCTTAAAATAGTTTGGTAAACAATAGTTACATCAATAAAAATATAAAGGGATAAAAATGGTTTAATTAAGGAGGAACTGAATAATTATTTTCAAAGACTTTATGGTAATGTGTTTTAGAGGACACAATCAACCTAATCAATTATCATCTCCATTATTTTCCAAATTTTCAGTTTACATTCTTTGATAATTACATCCCAATATTCAATATTTATCGGTATTTTCCAAAAAATGTCATTCCTTATCACTTATAAAATTTCGATCTCACCACCCATTAAACAGAACTTATAAAATTTTGTTTCATCCTAAAAATATTTATTTTCCCCTTTTATAATCATATTCCTCTTCTTTAGGATTTTTTGTGATAGCTTACTTACTCTTGGTCTACGAAATTCTCTCCGAAATTCTCAGGGTTCTCAACATGATTAATATTTTTTTATAAATTATTTCTTTTAAATATGACCATTAAAATTATAAATTTAAATACCTATTAATGTTTATTTTTTTATATACATAATTTTATTATGATAAAGTAAAAACCATTAACCACCTTTCCACATTTTCCTTAAAGAAAAAATGATATTTTTTCATGTGTGTAGATTACCACCTCCACGAAGCAACATGTTTCGTTTTCCTCAACAACCTGAAATGGATGGTAGTAATGATAAACATAAATAATAAATATGATACATAAAAAATTATATCCTTAAATAATAAGACATATTATTCATTTCACTTGTTCTATGGAAATTGAAATCACTAAAAATGCATACGTGTGGACTACTAGCTCTATGGAACAATTGATATATGTTATTCTTTTCATAATTGATTTAAATGGATGTACATGAGAAATCTATTAATTTATAAATATAAATATGTTGTTAAAATTAATGTGTTGGTATAATAATTTTGAGGACAAATTAATGATATTATCAACGAATGATAATCATGTTTTTAATCGTTTAAAGAATGCATGCTATAATGAAAATCATTATATTTATTCTTTGTAAAATTCTCATATCCATTACTTATAATATTAAAAAAAAAATTGATATTACAAATTAATAAAAAATAAATTATATTCAAATAATTTTTGTGATCTATTCCATGTGAAACCTAAACATTTATTACGAAATATGTGTACAAATTAAAGAGCTATAGGGAGATTTACAAAGGCGAGTGTGGATCACTCCATGTATGTTCTCACCCACCATTGGTGTATAGTACTGTGGGATTCTAAAAGAACACATCAAACTCATATCAATTATCACCATCTTTGAATACCTATCTTCCAATTGAGTCAATTTTAAATATATCAAAACTATGCCACCACATAATAATTCATTAATCATACTTTGTTCTTGTTTATGTCTATCTGACCACCATATTGAAAAATGATATGAATTTATATCATGGATAAATATGGGAACATAATTAATGTTATAATATGATAAAATAAATATATAATTATATTTCATTGTTTTATAATGGAACCATTTTAATTAACACCTTTAATTAATAAAATGACAATCATTCGTTAAGAATCACTGAATCTTGATCGTCGTCGATATCATCATCATGGATTATAACAAAAAATAACATGCAATGAAATAAAATAATTATAAAAATAATGAAACATATATTATAGTATCTTTATCAATATTTGAATGATGACCTTTTAATTGTAAATAAATAAAAATAAAATCATTACTATAATATTTCAAAATAATCAATATTACATGAACCTGATATTTATAATGGAGAACAATATAAAAGAATAATAAAAATATAAATATATCAGCACTGTTATAAAAAATTTCATTAAGTTAGATTATTTTCATATAAATGATTTTAGAGTGTGTTATAGAAATTTAGGATAAATATGTAATGATTCATTGATACATAATACATTTTTTCCAACTTACTTTTTTTCTAGTGTATTTATTTCCAATGGATGTATTTTTCTCCAATTTTTTATTTATTGGGATATACTAATATATATCATATTCCCTTCTTAAAATGGATATTGACATAATATTTACCCTAGTAGTGTGTATTTTTGGTATGTCAATTTTTTTTCACTAATTTATGATCATTCCCTTGAAATAATTTTATATAAGTTAGGTACATTCAACCTATGATTGTATTATTTGGTATTATAAAATTATTTTATATTGATTTACCTCCCAACCACATAAATCCTTGTTGAATATTATTCACCTTATAAAACATGATAAATATTAGGTATATATATTGCTCAAATATCCATTTTGTTATATATAATGTTTTATCTTTAACATTGTTCATCCATGATTAGGTTGTCCCACACTAATACATTATTATATGGTTTTTTATAACCCAATTTATGAAAATTATATTTTGAATAAAATAATTTTTATTACTCTTTTTACAATGTGAGTTGAAAAAATGTCAATTTAAATTTAATATAAAGTTTATATTCATAATAAAATGTTTCATATCTACATTCACAGTTTCTTAGGAAAAAATATTTTTAATTTTAATGATTTATTATTAGATATTATTTTTAAATGTAAATGTTTATAATATAATTCAATTAAACTTTTTATTATTTTTTTTAAGGAATCATTTATGTTTTTGTTTTATGTAAATATTTAAAATGTTTTCTAAAAGATATTTTACGATTTCAATTATATTTTAATTTTCATATTGAAAATGATTTACCATTAATAGATTTACATAAAATTATTTATACTATAATATATATATATATATATATATTATTTAGGGGATTAAACATGTAGTATATAGCAACATGATTATTTACCCCTTCCTGTGTGATAACTTATAAAGAATTGTTTCATGATGATGTTTTTCATATATGTAAACATCATTATGAGTTTAAATGGTTAAAATGGGGATTTTTTTTAAAGCATCCCTTAATTTATCTATACTTCTTAGATAAATTTATTTTCATTCAATTATATGATATATCACTACCTTTTTTCATACCTAGAAATCCATAGTGAATAAGAATAAATATTATCATATTGAATTATCTTTGTGAAAACTCTATTTTAAATTTCTTTGATTAAATGGTGATAAAATAGATTCCATACATCAATTTATTTAGTATTTTATTGACTCAACCATATACCTATTTCAATATAAAGTCATGGTTGAGGGAATCAAACATAGAAAACTATTCCACTTATTAAGTGGGGTACAATATAGAATTTATATATTTCTTTTTCCAATAAGGTTGATTATTGAAAAATTCAATATATATTGGTTAACCACACTTATTCATTCTCTGAGTGGGCTATTACAATGTAATTAATTTAATTTAAATTGAGAAACTTATTGGAATTGTGTATTTTGTTATTTAAACAGAGATGATTATTGAGTATTTCATTATGTATTATTTTTATAATTATCTTATATATTGAATGAATTGTGATTAAACAGTTTAATGATGGGGAAAATAATTATATTAACCACCAATATATATGTTAGTATCCTAGGATAGAAATGTTTTGGTATTTAGTGTATTCCTTCCAAATGGAGAATTATATTTTTTACTTTGGTTTTGATGAAAAGATTAATTTCTCGTCTATGAATGTGATGAGAAGAATGGTGCCATGTATAATTCATTGATGTTGGTATTATGATTCTTAGAGTTATAAATTTCTTCACCATGAGTTTAGATATTTTTGTCCTTGTGATATATTTATTTAAATTTCAATGCATGAATATATTATACTATCCTCTTTTGTTTATTACGACATATTTTAATTATCTATTCTGGTAATAATAATAAATTTCATTATGTTCTCACTTATGAACATCAATTATTATCTATTTTTTACCCTTACTGATAATTTTAGATCAACCCTTCTTATTTTTTAATTTAATTAATATAGAATAAATTTAATACACATTAAATTTCTAGTAGGATATCTTTTATGGACAATTAGGGTGATATTTTTAAATCACATCATGGATTATGTTTTATCACATATAGTGTAAATTTTTTGGATTAGTTTATAAGGGAATGTGATTTATTAAATTGTTTTTTATCTTGATTCTAGAAATATATAAACATAAAAGTTCCTGGTAATTTATGTAATAAAATAAATTATTTAAGTCATGTAATTATAGGATAAGTATTTTTGAGAATCTATAGTTGGTATTGAAGCTTGTATGTAAAGTATGTGTTTTATGAATCGAATACTGGTGTTTGGGACTAGGTAACCAAAAATAAAATTATAATAATAACAAAAAACTTTAGGTAAATAAATAACAAAATAAGGTCAAATTATTTTGAGGATTCATTGATACCTCTTAAAGGACATAGTGATCATTAAAATTGGTTAGGCTCATTCCAAAACATCATATTTAATCAATAGGATTACATTTATACTCATGACTAACTGGAATAGTTTCCATGGAATCCTTGATAACGGATGAATAAATATTATTTATAAATATTTTATATAAATTAGAAATGTCCTCATGTGGTTATCATTTTTTCATTGAATATTTGGTTGAACACATTATTAGAAATCCAAATATATTATGTTGTGTTTGTTGAAAACATGAGATTAATGGTAATGATTAAATAAACTGTGAGTATTTTAATCTTAATGAAGCATGTATGATTTAGTTAAAATATAATTGTTGAAAACCATTGTGATGAATTTATGGTTGGTAGGATGGTTGATCCCAATAGAGGTGATCTGCTGAGATTTCCCAACATGGTAAATGCCATTACCTAGAAGTGGTCAGGGTAAGGATGGGGAAGAGGTCCTTAAGAAGGTCACACCCATATAATAAGGAAATGTGAGCTGGAATGTACCAAAATGGAAAAACAATATAGGGACAATGTCATGCTGGTCCCCAAGGTGCAATATGGCTAAAAAATCCATGGGTATACTGAGGGACAATGTCTAAGGATTTCCCTACACTGACAACCTGGAGTTTGAGAAGGTGAACATAGGTTTTACCATGATAGGGTTGTAATACATGTTTATTTTGAATTATTTCTTTGCTTAATGAGGACAAATAAAAATGGAAATGTGTGGTGAGGGAGGAGGTGGTCAACAGGTGAAGACCTACAGTTCCCAACGTACAAATCAGCCATCAATATGTACGTGGTAATGGAATTTGTAGTCGATGGGTAACTATATATGAAAAAATTGACTAAAGAGAAATATTGGGATATTGGTTTCTAGTGTGTTGATTGAAAAATAACCAAATACTCTTTATCATACTATGGTTTCGAGCATTTCGGACATGACATGTGAAAATAAATAGAATTAATCATGGAGATTAAGGAATGGATATTGAATAATTAAATAATAAATGAATCTAGTTGTAATCCATGATTTGAGAATAAATATGGGTTGTTTTTTTCATGACATTTGGTGGAATAAATTTTTCATTATTCCACACTACATGATGACATAGATAGAAAGAAAACATTTTAATGAATAAAGTTGTATAAGATTTCATGGGAATTTGTTGATGTCATAGCTGGTGTTTTTTATATTAAATTTAAATGGTTAAATATTTCATATGGCTAATAACATAGGCTTCATAATAGATTTAGCAGGATTAATACCTACAAATAAGAGTACTAATAAGAGAAAAAAATGTGGGAAGACTTTGTACATATAATTAGGGAGACATGCTCCAAGAAGCAGAGTTTTTGAAATGGAACAAACATGAATTAAAACATGTAATGTATTATAACTTCATAAATTTAGTAAGACTTAATCAATATATAATTCAGATGAATTTTAGTGACCAATGATAAGAGAATCAATGTTAACTATTTACATTCATGAAAAATATATACACCTGTATATGATTTCATCTATTTATTTTTGTAGTATAATTATCAAGAATTGAAGTGATCATTATGTGTTTTTTAACCATGTTGCATCATATTTTGTAGATAATTATTACCATATATTTGATATAAAAAGCGGTGTGTGAATAATATAGACTCCGTGTTGTATGTATGATTAAATGTAGTAGATAAACCAGTATTGGGGGAACTAACCAAAAAGCAAAGGAGATGGAATGGGTTACAAGCCATATCAGTATCTTATTATTGATCTATCATTTTAGTGTGGGAAGAAAGGATGAGAGTTTCAATTTAGTGGATTGATAACCTTCACTAGATCAAGAGGTTTATATTAAAGAGTATTAACTAATGAAAAGTTAATGAAGATCATTAATTAACCACAACCCCCTCCCCACAAGTGGTTCATCAGATATTGGTAAGTGGAATTAAAAGTTGTTATGAGTAAAGATCCCAGATATATTTTTTAGAAAAAATGAATAATAATTTTGATAATATGAATGTATTTACTATCATATATATAGAACACGATACCATAATTTGTGGAAAATAATACTTCTATGTATCCATTCTTTCTTCTTTAATGTATGCGGTACCACAAAAATTGATTTTTATCCTCTTTTTAATTATTATCATTTGAATCATTGAAATAAAAGAAATATGTACATGGATGGAAAGAGAAAAAAATCATTTTTATGTAATTTTAAGGGAATTTTAATTACAAGGTTATGAGTCTTTCCACATTAATGTAGATATGTGAAAATAGAGGAGAAATTATGGTTGAAATGTCAAAATGAAAGAAGAAAATCCTTAAATTTGTAAGAGAAAATTAGATGGAGTTAATATGGATGAAGAAAAAGATGTTGATATATATCTTAGTCAGTTAATTTGTATAGTTATAAATATTCTTTGATTCAGTCAGAAACTGGAAGACTCATCTATTGATAATAACATTGTGAGGAACATTCAAGATCAGTTTGATCTATGTGCATCAACTTCTGAATATAGAGAATATCACATATTGAATGAGATACATAATATTATTATTGTGTATGAAATGATAAAGGTAGAGCCTATCATGAATATTAAAAAGAATATTTTTTGTTTTAAGCCATAAGAAAAGCGATGAAAAACTATTTTAAAAGCATTAGTGATACATAATTGATGAAGAACTCAACCAAATTTACATGCCCTTATCCAAGAAATTTCTTTAGGGGAAAGTGAAAATGTGAAACATTTTTTAGTAGTTTTCATTAGAATAATATTTTTAATAAATCATGTTTTTATCAAATAAATAGGTGGAAAAATTTAAATTAAATGATAAATAAGAAATCCCATAAATGGAAAAAATGATAATATTGAGAATAAATATTGAAGTGGAGGAAAAATATTTTTTTGAAATGATGATGACTCATATATCAATTAGGAAAATTTTGTTACTCCCATTTCTATATTAGAGAAATATTTTCAAATATCATGTTGTAAAGATGATAGAGAATAAATAATGGGACATGAGTGGGGACATAAAGATAAGTTAGAATATTGTCATGAAAAGATTTAAAAATGCAATAAAGGGTATGTAAATACCGAGAAATGGAGAATTAACAGACACTAAAATGAATGAATTTGGAAAAAATGGAATATGTCATGTTAATAAATAAAAATATAGAAGATAAAAATGGTGTTATAAAATGTTAAATAAATCATGGGACAAATATTAATGATGGATGAGAAATAGATGATGGTGAGGGATCTTAAGGATAAATCTAATGTTATAAATGTATAATTATCAAAGAAACAATATATATGTTTTGAATATCAAATAGAATTGAACAATGTTGTAGTATAATTGATAATATCAATAGATATTAGAGGATAATGTTGTCTTTATAGTGAAAATATATGATTTATGGAATAAGGTAATTCTACATATATACATCCTAAAAATAGAAATTTTGTATATAATGGTATAGATGATCAATGTAAATATGTGATGATTTATGGCAAAAATCCCAAAAAGAGAAATAAAGGAATATATCATGAATGGAACAACCCCAATTTAAAAGAAGGATAACGGAATATAATGTGAAAACCATTTTGGGAAAATCTAGAAATCTTCATGGAAATCTTAATTCAGGGTATATTTTTGTGTTTCTAGGATAAAGAAAAAAAGCCAACTAATATTTTTAAAAATTTTCATCACTTGAGAAGAGGATATAACAAATGTGGAATTTTGGTGTGTATGTAAAGATAAAAATTAACAAAATAGATATTTTTTAGAGAATAAGATAAGGAATGTTAGAGGACATCCACAAGTGATATGTCAATGAATTGTGAAAATTTTGAGCACAATGGGAATACTTTATAGACAATTAATTCCCATGTATGTAATGATGTACTAATTTCAATGGGGATGAGAATTTCATCACATAATAATTATGTTTATATTAGAAGTATGGAATGTCCCAGGATGAGAAAAATCACACAGACTAAGGTTCTCCCTTAATGTATAAAGAGTTCCATCATTATTCCCTTAATATTTTTTATTTGTAATACTATTATGTGGGTAATTGAAAGATATTATATTGGTTGGCACATCTAAAAATAAAAGTAGAATATCTTTCGTGGAATGAATCTCTATGATAAATTGGATTCATGTATATCCCTTGAGGGGAATTTGTCCGGAGAATATGTTTTCAGTTTGGAGTTTCTAGACATCATGGATAAATATTTAAATATATTATAAGAATAATAAATTCAAAACATATTGTGAACATGATTAAAATATCTAAAAATTGTGTTTTTTTATGATCAATGATGATAAAATGGGGACTTATATACCATACAATTGATTTTCTGGATGGTGTGTAGTGATGTGTTCTGGAAAGTTATGTTAAATTTTTTTTATCCAACCGTGATTCTATTGATTTTGAGCATGATATCACATGATAATGTTTATGTGAAAATTAGAGTACCATAATTTTTCGTAACAATTTTTTTACACTGGGATAAGATATATATACACAGAATGAAATAATCAAATGTTATTTTCAAAGTAACCACATGATTATTCCCTCTCCCAAAAGTGATGAATGAAAGTGATGTTGTTGATGAGAACATATGATTCGATGAACACATTCTTGAAAATTTTAATTTCATTTTCAATAATGTGGTGTATGCGTTTGGATGCAGGTTTAAGGGGATTGATTGGGAAGTAAATGTGTACAATAAACAGTGTTTAAATGAGGAAATTGTTAGAAATGCAAAAATAATGTCTAATATTTGTTGAAAATATTTCATGAAGTGTTAGAAAATAGCATGATTTTCAGTTTTTATAGACAGATTACTATTTGAATCTCAATGATGCAATTTCTATTTGTAAACAATATTAATATAGAATATTAAAGCGATAAAGTGATTCTTGTGGTGTTTATTGATTATTATACTATGGATGTGTTTAAATTTCTCTAAATGTGAATTTATATGCCCTTTATGTTTATGTGGTCAATATAGGAAACATGAAGAAGAATGGGATACACCCTTGTCAATGGGCGTGATGAGAATAAATTTCCCAAAATGGGTAACCTATAAAGGGACTATGTTATGGTGCACCCCATGGTGAAATACTAGAAATACCTATATGGGAATAGAAGAAGTGGTGGTTAGTGGGTGAAACTAAATGATGGACTTAGAGTTTGAGAAGGAAAACATGGGTTGTACAGTTCTCACTATGTATTTTCTGGTGATTGGGCATTATACCAGTGATAAATGGGGATTCAAAAATGGATGTTCTGTCAGAAAGGATTTTTTGTTCAATTAGTGACGAACTATAGTTTAGAAGGGAAAATTGGCTATACCAACATCAATGGTGTTGGAATCCTTGGTTGAATGGTGGTTCGATGTGTAAAAATATCATGATTTAGGAGACCATGCCTATGTTGTTTAGAATGTGGAGGGGAAAATAGAAAATTATTTGGTACTATGATATGGTGTAGGGTATGTCAATCAATGACACATTAAGATCGAGATAATTAATTATGGTGATTATAGAATGGATTTTTAATTATAAAAATATATATTTTTTTGTTTTTGGCCATTATTAAAAAAAATTAGAGTTTTTTATAGTGTAACATTTCCTAAACAAAATTTGGAATTTTTCTATGCTCGATGAAGTGAGAGAAGAACTATGAGTAGTTATTTAGATATAGTTATGGGTGATCTCCTTAAAATTTATTTTAGTAGTTAATCATTGGATCATAATACCCATTATGATGATTTTCATATCCTGTGGATAGACACATGGTCTTTTTATTTTAGGTTGAAGGATTAAATCCATCAAAAAGTGTTTTTAGAATATAAAATTAGGTAGAACAATATATAAATTCTTAGTGATAAAAATACGTTAATAAACGGATTGTTTGAATGAGAACATGTTTGAAGTCGACATCATGTGGTAGTACATATATAAAAATTTACGAACACTGGATCACATTGATTTTGGTGGATATTTTAAAACCAACAGACTCAACATGGAAATTAGTTGTTGATGTTCTTAATATATTACTACACTTATAGACTAATTGATCCATATATTCATGAAGGAGGATAATTAAAAGGTGAAGTGATCACTGAGTGTTTTCATCATTTTAGATCATATTATTTAAATCCATTATGTCATTTAGTGGATTCTAGTAGTGCCGAGTAAACACTTTAGACTCAGAGTTACACATATGGTTGGGATGTGATTGATGAATCCATTTTGTGGTAATAAACTACATGGAAAATAGTATCAATGGGTTTTAAACTATATAAATTTCATGTGAGTGATCTTATATTTATGTATACCATGTATGTTTGAGAGTTTCTAATAACTAGATCAAGAACCATCACCTATAGAGGGCGCCAAATTCCAATGGGATTAACACGTAAAACGAAAACATGAATCCCTAAGTCACCCCTCCCCCACTCACTGGTCGAGTATTATCCTAAAACAAATTAGAGCACACCATTTTATTAGATTAAGGATTGAATATAATAGTCCTTCTAGTGATGAACTAAAACTGGATGGTGGACCTTCCAACCTCACCATAAAAAATTACAAACTACTTACATAAAATATATTTTATTTTATTAATTATTTATCTCCATAAGATTCTATTTATGGTTGAAGGATTTTTTATTCACTCTATTATAGAGTGAGCAGAGGATGATCACTACAAATTCGTGATTATGTTCTAGAAAAAATTTATATCAGGATTGAGATGATTCTATATAGAAATTATTGTCTACGAAAACTAGAATGACTATGATGTTGTTAGATAATGATATAAATAATTATATATAGACTTAGGTTTATAGAATTAATAATTTCACAGGGGCCCTTGTTATTATATCAATCTATGGTGAACCCCATGTCTAAATAATAATATTATTATTATTTTCCATTTCACATGTTCTAAACTCATTGGTAACAAATATTATTTATTGAATAAATAAATTTTCATTCATTTAGATTTAATTAGTTCAATATAGTGGGATTCATTCTCTATAATGGATTTCTTCTCTCTTATAAATATTATAGAGATTGATCTGATTGTATTATGATGTATTTCAAAGAAATCATCAGACATATTGAGATATTTTTGCATGTCGTGTCAAGCATCCTATTCTTTAATTTAGTGTAGTTATTCATGAAGATTTAAATGGGTTATCCCAGATTGATTGTTTTAATTGTGTGCTTTACCCTACATTGTAGGTTCTTGATTTAACTAATTATCTTAAGCAGTGGACCTTGTATTTATGATTTTCAAAATTATTAACTAACTGTGCATCCAATATTGGAGTGGTGATGTTTCAGAATAATTAGAATTATCATTTGTATAATGAGCTCATCGAAAGTTGTTTCTTCATGTTTCACTTAAATAGTTTGTTTTATATAACCCTTTTGGCGTGAAATAGGATTGCGGGTCGTAATGGAGGAATGGTGGTGTTGGTGTTGCTGAAATGGTTATAGTATCCTAGTGGTTCATCTCTTCAATACTGGCAACGGAGGACCAGCTCAGTGGATGTAAGGCATGGGGGAGCTGAAATGAAGGTGTCAGAATGTGTAGCCATGTTGGGAGAGGGTGATTCTAGTGTAAATGATAGAACATGAGGAGTTCAATGGTTGGGGATGACCTCAACATGATATCCTCAAGCAGGTTCAATGGCCGCAATAATCTGATAATGGGGTGGGAACCCTAATGGGATGATGGTGATGGAGGGTTTTCACTTTCATGTTAGATGGTGACGACATGTCATCTAAAAATGTGTGAATTCCATGGGAAGGTGTGTCGAAATAAATTGGGAGGGGAGGTATGTGATTTACAAAATATGACCTTTGTAACGCCCCGACCCCAGCTACCCAGAGTCGGTGCATTACTTCGTAACATTGGCATGATCACAAAAGATCAAGTCTCGAAAGACTGATTAGTTTAGTAGCCTTGGAAACACTAGATACATCCATAAGTCTTACATTACATCATAAAGTAAAACAAAACTACAACATATTCTCTTCATATCCCCTTATATTATCCCCGCAGGTCATTCATAATATACTCTTCACATCCTGGAAAAATTAAAACATTGAAAGGGGTGAGCTCAGATGCTCAGTAATGATAACAATATAGCGGAAGCTTTCATCAATGAACATAAATATTTAAGGCAATGTATAACTAAAACAAAAGCCTTTTAAACTTGAACTTCAACATAATATGGCAAAAGTAAAATGAGATAATTCCAGTTACTTATTCACATGGATATTCTACTGGTCGAATAATCACATGAAATATCAATAACCACTTTCATAATGATGGAATGCATAATGTTAGACTATCATAACCCCGTAGCCAAGGCCTCGTGCCATGACTACAAATAAGATTTTGTCAAGGCCTCGTGCCAAGACAATAGTTTGTCTCATGAGACCTACCGATGCATCGATGAGCTATAGCAGGCTCCATCTGTCACTTATTAAGTCCAATGCATTCCTCATATGAACAGGTTTAAACATATCATAAACCATAACATAATTGTATCACATAAAACATGCATAATGGAAACATAAGATTTCCACACTTAAATCACAAGATATCAATACAACACATTGATATAATAAAAACTTTATAAAAACCTTTTTCAATACCAAAATAAAAGAAAATTAAAACTTGGTATTTAATTTTCATTTAAAAAAAATTAACGCTTGTAGAGGAAGCCGAAACCCAAAAAATGGCCATGGTGGCGGAGAAGTCGTTGTCGCCGCATATATACGGCAAGAAAAACATTCCCTTTTTGTCGTTTAGTAAAACACTTCATATAAAAAAGATTCCTTTTGAATAAACATCAATGTAAAAGGGGGTTTATACACCGTATAAAAGAAAGTTGTGTATAAAACAAAATATGCCTCAATGAAAGGAGATTGAGACGAAGGCCCTTAAAAAGATTTTTTTTTAAATAAAGTAGATCTATTTTGTGTATTCACTATAAGTACACATAAATAAATAACAAATACAATATAGGACATAATAATATCACGACATAATTTGAACGAAGAAGATTAACCCAAAGAAAAGAAATTTGGTAAAGAAATTCATGTACCTCATGTCCGAATTCACTCGACCGTTCTTTGATCTCCTGAATATTAAAATAGAGTTAATCTCTACCTTCTTAAGAACCTTTTTCAAGTTCATTATTCATTTTATATCACTTATTACCATGTCATGAACATTATGTAATTATTTAAGTTTATAACGGTCGTTTTTTCGATCTTAGGTACTTGAGTCAAAAATAAACTTCTTATAATTACACTTGGTTCATGTGGTAAAATATCCATTATATCCATAATTATATTCATGATTTATATATCATATACATCATATATATCCAGTATATACATTCATTTATAATATTACATAACATTTAGAGCTATGAAATGAAATGCACCGTTCATGGAGACGATAAGCCGTACGTACGCATGAACGCTACTTTCATTTCTATTTCATATTTAATGGAGTGAAATCATAATTATATAAAGGTATATTATAATTCCAGTATAATATCATATATAATATCATTTGCTCCATCCTTTATACATCCCACATATGGCATTATTGATTCAAATCACTTTGAGAGGGCGGTAGTCCGCACTTCCTAAAATGAAAATATCGTGTTTACCCATAATGGAAATAATATAAGGAAAACAAAAACATAATATATATCATATATATATATAGTGTCATCATAATGGCCACCATTAAGGGTGTAATATTAGTGTTGAACAATCATTGTTTCGTGAGGCAGAAATTCACCATCCACAGAAATAGTATGTTCCTTAACCATTAGACGAAGGTGTGTGTATGTTTAAACCAAATCCTTTTCATAAAAACATCCTTGTATATTTTAGATACTGTTGATGTTACAAAAGAAATGAATAAGAAGAGTTTAAGGGGTTGGAGATGTTAAATAAAACAAAACATAATAAGAGAAGACATTACCTTAAAATCGGTTAACTCTTTTGATTTGAGCCAAAGGCTTCCATGTGAAGAGTTCTACCCAAATTGAGGCTTCTAAGAGTAAGAGAGGAATGTTGGGAGAGTATTTGGGCAGATTTTGGCCGAGCCAAATGGTTTTATAGTGTTAATAAGGTGGTAGAGGTGGGGGACTTTTATAAGAGGAGAGGAGGGGCACTCTTGGAATGATTAAAATGTTACTTTATTATTAAATTCATTTTCGGATTCTAATGGTCCCACACTTATATATTTCGAGGGTAAGGTGATAATGGTTCGAAATATACTCATCAAATAGGTTTTTGACAAGTGTAAGTATTAGATTTTACATTATCTTTTCATTTTATTTAAATCTTTAATTAATGAGGTAATCGTTGTATCATCATGGTGTCATAAATAATGTAATTTATTTAATGCTTAAAAATTATGAAAAAATATCATTATGTAGGATATCGTTTTAGATTTCTAATGAATATTTATAGTCAAAACTATGACTTGTATAACCCCATTTAAAAATTTTTTTAGTAAAACAACTCATGTTTGTGACATTTTTATTTTAACATTAAATAAAAAGATTTTAATGTCATTTTCTACCAAAGTGGCTCCATGGGGTCCCCAAGTTTACCCATTTATTGTCTAGGGCGGCCATGACTCATCAAATAGGGGTAGGACATGTGTAAAGGTCATTTCATATTTTTATAATACCATTTTTACCTTAAATTTCACTAATTACCTTTAATTGCAATTAATTAAACTTAAAAGTTACTATTCACCAAAACATTATTTTAATCCCATTGAACCACATTTTACTTCCTAATGACAACCATGTATGTTGGATTTTTGAAAATCAAATCATAGAAGAGGTAATATTTCATTTAAACGAAAAATCAGTTATTTAACTACCACTTAGTGGTTTCACTATTCATCAAAATTTGAAGTTTTTCAGAACAATGCCAAAATTTCACCCTAAGATATAATTGATATTCCGAATTCAAAAATGATGTCTTCTTTACAAAATTACAAACATATAAGTTTAATTAATTAATTTTATAATTAATTTTCGCTATCACAATAAATAGCGTGCTTTTAAGAAACAATATATATCAATAGATTGACAATTGTTTGTCTGATTTCAATGTGAAATTAATTCTAATGACCACCAATGGATAAAATAGTAAAAATATATTCTAATTATACTTTAAAATAACTCAATTTTATAATTTATCACTATAAAATATTTTGATTAAAATGTTGTTTTTAAGTATTTTTCACTATTCATAAAAAATTCGAAACTCTCAGAAAATTACAAAAAATACAACATTGGATAATTTCGATATTCTGAATACAAAAATGAAGTCCATTTTGAAATATAAAATTTATATAATTTCAAAAGGTGGGTATTACTATTCATAACTACTACATTGATTGGTCGCGGTGTGTTAGAATCTCGAACTTGCGTACAATGAAAACTATTGCATTATTGAAAGAGAAGTGTATCGTGGAAGCTCGGGGTGTTACATTCTCCCCTCCATCAATAAATTGCGTCCTCTCAATTTGAAATTTTTCTTTGAAAATAAAAGGTTGAAATTAGAAAATACCTTTGTGGAAAACCCACAACGGAAATAGGGTTAATGAGAATATAACATTAAAAGAAAAGAAAGAGAAGTAAAAAAGGTCACTCGAGATAGCCCATACTAGGATTCTATGAAAATATGGATATAGATGAGAAACAAACCATCAAGGTCTGATGGAGAGTTATAGAAAACATGATTATGAGAAAGTTATCCATAAGAAAATCACAAACTTGTTATTGGTTAAACGGTCATTGAATTCCCAGTTGGAAAAGATAACCAACAACGTTTTTGTTTTAAGTTACCATTCATAATTTTGAAGAATTTATTTAATAGATTTACTAAGGACGTAAGGAAATATACTTACTTATCATGTAGACTTTCATTCTTTAATAAATTTTTACCACAAAACCATCTTTCACTCCAAATGGTAACAGAACTCAAAAATATTCTATTTATCTTAATTGTATAAGGTTATAAATATTACCACATACCATTTAGATTAGGAAAAATATTTTGTAATAACCAGGGACTTCCTGTTGGCTAGTCGTAGGTAATAAAGGCTTGTCATACTGTGGTTGTGGGTTCTATTCATGCAGCATTGTCCGATGCGACGGGTTATGCCCCACCCTGCAGGTTGTCGATTTCCTAAAACTATAGTATTTTAGTATTCCAAAAATAATCTTCAGAAATGTTTTAACCTTAAACAATACTATTAAAAGTTCAACTTAATCTATCCCAACCTTCATAGTTATCCAAAATACCTCGGTCCAGACTTTCTCTAAAAGGTCTCTTAATTCCAAAATCAATTTATCAGATACCTCAAACAAAGTAATGTTTCTCTTATTGTCACATACTAAAAATATGATTACATTCATCATATTAAAACCTTAATGAAAAAAAACAAGTACTGCAGTACAATCCTTATATATATCACATAATCCTTATAACCAGAATATAATCCTTGAGTCCAAAAGCACCAATACATTAATTATTCCACTTCTACTGTAGTAATAGCATAAGATTGTCCTTGATCCCTTTGCCTTTATTAAGGTAAGTTTCCCGGACGCTTAGGACATTCATTTGCATAATGCCCCATTTCTCTACAATTGTAGCATTCAAAATTGATATCCTCTTTCTTTCTCTTACAATCACGAGCCTGGTGACCTTTTTCTCCACATTTTAACAAACTCCAATTCCCTTTAGGAAAGTATGAGGGTGATTTTTCCAGCAATTATCGCATAATGGAATATCCTTCTTTCCCTTTTTCCTTTTATTTGTCTCTTGTTCCATCGTTCTCTTCTTCTCTTGCTTTACTTTTTTTTCATAAGACATAGATAATTCCTTTTCTGTCTTGATAGAACATGAGACTATATCTTCGTATGTTGAGAAAGATTGTGATACTAATGCTCGACGGAGAAACGGGTTTAACCCTTCAAAGAAACAATCGATCTTACTTCTTGGGTTACATATATAATCTTCAGCATGCCTCGCTAACCTTGTAAAGTTGGCCTCATACTTTGCGACATTCTCATCCTCCTTTTGTCTCAGACTCAAAATTTTCCTTTCCATATATTCTCTATGGTCATGGGGAAAGTACTTTTATAAGAAAATCTATTTAAACTCCCTCCATTCCATATTTGATACTTCATCATCTTCCTTTGTGTTTCGAATCAATGGCCACCACTGATCGGCATCTCCAGTAAGCCGGTAGACTACCATGAAAACCTTATCCCTTTCGCTACTCCACAAGGCATGGAATATTTTCTCTAAGGAGTTTATCCATTTCTCAGCTACTAATGGATTTGTACCCCCATTAAATGTTCGAGGTTGTTGCCTCATGAAGCGGTCTAACATTAATCCTCCACGTTGCGGATCCGGGTGCTCCATATGAGTAAGGTTATTATTCATAACCTGAGTGAGTTGTCCCTGTATGGTAATAAGTTGATCAGCACCAGTTGTATCTATACCTCCACAATAATTAACTTGATCAGGTGGGAAATCCCTACACGGAGTGCGTGCATTGATACGGGTTCCATTCCTTCCACTAGGCGCCATTTCTAAACAATGGCATAAACTAGATTATTTTATGAATCAAAATACATAATTCCATACTTGTAAAACACTTAACACTAATTTAACTGTTTATGGATATAATCCATAATCCTAAAAACAGTTTTCTTTGAGAATCTATATACTCATTACCCTTCATAGTGGTTTGTAATGAAAATTAGAATTATCCTAAGCATATCCCCCGGGAGTGTCGTAACCAAGAGTGCAGCAAGGCCCATTTTCATGCACCATTTCCCGTTCAAGTCTAACTCAAAGCGGTGTTTTTGGGTTTTACCCCTAGGTACAACTGTGCCAAAGACGCCTCTACTTGCTCGTATCCATACAGGGATGTATTGCTCGGAAAACTCAAAACATCTCTATAATACCAAAATTCTTGGAAGTTATTCTATACTAATCCTCAAAGTCTATCTTTGGGATATGTCCTCTAATCATATTTTATCTAAATATAGCTTCCAAGGATAGTACTAAACTGTCTCAGATACCAACTGTAACACCCCGACCCCAGCTACCCAGAGTCGGTGCATTATTTCGTAACATTGGCATGATCACAAATGATCAAGTCTCGAAATACTAATTATTTTAGTATCCCTGGAAACACTAGATACATTCATAACTCTTACATTACATCATAAAGTTAAACAAAACTACAACATCTTCTCTTCATATCCCCTTTTATTATCCCTACAGGTCATTCATAATATACTTCTTCACTTCCTGGAAAAATTAAAACATTGAATGGGGAGAGCTCAGATGCTCAGTAAGGATAACAATATAGCGGAAGCTTTCATCAATAAACATCAACATTTAAGGCAATGTATAACTAAAACAAAAGGCTTTAAACTTGAACTTCAACATAATATGGAAAAAGTAAAATGATATAATGAAATTTACTTCTTCACATGGATATTATACTGGTCGAATAATCACATGCAATATCAATAACCACTTTCATAATGATGGAATGCATAATTTCAGACTACCATAACCACATAGCCAAGGCCTCGTGCGAAAACTACAAATAAGATTTTGTCAAGGCCTCATGCCAAGACACTAGTTTGTCTCATGAGACCTACCGATGCTTCGAGGAGCTATAGTGGGCTCCACCCATCACTTATTATGTCCAATGCATTCCTCATATGAACAGGTTTAAATATATCATAAACTATAACATAATTGTATCATATAAAACATGCATAAAGGAAACATAAGATTTCCACACTTCAATCACAAGATATAAATACAACACATTGATATAATAAAAAAATTATCAAAACCATTTTCAATACCATAATAAAAGAAAATGAAAACATGCTACTTATTTTTCATTTAAAAAAAATTATGGCTTGTAGAGGAAGCCAAAACCCAAATAATGTCCATGGCGGCGGAGAAGTCTTTGTCGCCACATATTTATGGCAAGAAAAACATTCCCTTTTTGTCGTTTAGTAAAACCCGTCGTATAAAAAAGATTCCTTTTGAATAAACATCAATGTCAAAGGGGGTTTATACATCGTATAAAAGAAAGTTGTGTATAAAACAAAATATTAATCAATGAAAGGAGATTGAGACGAAGGCCCTTAAAAAGATAATTTTCTTAAATAAAGTAGATCTATTATGTGTATTCACTATAAGTACACATAAATAAAGTACAAATACAATATAGGACATAATAATATCATGACATAATTTGAATGTTGGAGATTAACCCATAGAATGGAAATTGGGTTAATAAATTCACTTACCTCGTGTCCGAATTCACATGACCGTTCTTTGATCTCCTGAAAAATAAACTACAGTTAATATCTACCTTCTTAAGAACCTTTTTCAAGTTCATTATTCCTTTTATATCACTTATTACCATGTCATGAACATTATGTAATTATTTAATTTTATAACGGTCGTTTTGACGATCTTAGGTACTTGAGTCAAAAATAAAAATCTTATAATTACACTTTTTTCATGTGGTGAAATATACATTATATCCATAATTATATTCAAGATGTATATATCATATACATCATATATATCCATTATATACATTCATTTATAATATTACATAAAATTTAGAGGTAAGAAATGAAATGCACCGTTCATGGAGACGGTAAGCCGTACGTACGCATGAACGCTACATTCATTTCTATTTCATATTTAATGGAATGAAATCATAATGATATAAAGGTATATTATAATTCGAGTATAATATCATATATAATATCATTTTCTCCATCCTTTATACATCCCACATATGGCATTAACGATTCAAATCACTTTGAGGGGGCATTAGTCCGCACTTCCTAAAATGAAAATATCACGTTTACCCATAATGGAAATAATATAAGGAAAACAAAAACATAATATATATCATATATGAAAATATTTTCATCATAATGGCCCCCATTATAGGTGTTATATGAGTGTTGAACAATCATCGTTTCGTGAGGTAGAAATCCGCCATCCACAAGAAACAGTATGTTCTTTAACCATTAGAAGAAGGTGTGTGTATGTGTAAACCAAATCCTTATCATAAAAACATCCTATTATATTGTAGATACTGTTGTTTTTACAAAATAAAGGAATAAGAAGTGTTTAAGCGGTTGGAGATGCTAAATAAAACAAAACAACATATGAGAAGATATTACCTTAAAACCGGGTAACTCTTTTGATTTGATCCAAAGGCTTCCTTGAGAAGAGTTATGCCCAAAGTGAGGCTTCTAGGAGTAAGATCGGGACGTTGGGAGAGTATTTGGACAGATTTTTGCCGATCCAAATGGTTTGAAAGAGAGAATAAGGTGGTAGAGGTGGGGGCCTTTTATAAGGGGAGAAGAGTGGCACTCTTGGAAAGATTGAAATGTTACTTTATTATGAAATGATTTTTCGGATTCTAAAGGTCTCAAACTTATATATTTAGAGGGTAAGGTGATAAGGGTTCGAAATATACTCATCCAATAGTTTTTTGAAAAGTGTATGTCTTATATGTTACATTATCTTTTCATTTTATTTAAATAGTTAATTAATGAGGTAATCGCTGCGTCATCATGGGGTCATAAATAATTTAATATATATAATGTTTAAAAATTATGAAAAAAATATAATGATGCAGGAAATATTTTTATATTTCTAATTAATATTTATAGTAAATAATATTACTTTTATAACCCCATTTAAAAAGTTTTTTAGTAAAGTAACTCATGTTTGTGACATTTTTATTTGAATATTAAATAAAAAGTTTTTAATGTCATTTTCCTACCAAAGTTGCTCCATGGAATCCCCAAGTTCACCCATGGATTGTATTGGTCGTCCATGAATCATCCAATAGGGTTAGGACAAGTGTAAAGGTCATTTCATATTTTTATAGTACCATTTTTACCTTAAATTTCACTAATTACCTTTAATCCTGACTAATTAAACTTAAAAGTTACTATTCACCAAAAAAATTATTTTAATCCCATTGAACCACATTTTACATCCTAATTAAAACCATGTATTTTGGATTTTTGAATATCAAATCACAGAAGTGGTAATATTTCATTTAAACAAAAAATCAGTTATTTAACTATCACTTAGTGGTTTCACTATTCATCAAAAATTGAAGTTTTTTAGAACAATGCCAAAATTTCACTCTAAGATATAATTGATATTCTTAATTCAAAAATGATGTCTACATTAAAAAATTCCAAACATATAAGTTTCATTAATTGGTTTTATAATTAATTTTTGTTGTCACAACAAATAGCGTGTTTTTAGGAAACACCATATATCAAAAGATTGGCAATAGTTTATGTCAGATTTCAAAGTGAAATTAATTCTAATGACCACCATTGGATAAAATAGTAAAAATATATTCTAATTATACTTTTAAAACCACTCAATAGTATAATTTATCACTATAAAATATTTTGATTAAAAAATTTGTTTTTAAGTATTTTTCACTATTCATAAAAAATTGGAAGCTCTCAGAAAATTACAAAAAATTCAACTTTGGATAATTTCGATATTACGAATACAAAAATGAAGTCCATTTTGAAATATAAAATTTATATAATTTCAAAAAGTTGGTATTACTATTCATAACTACTACTTTGATTGGTCGCAGTGTGTTAGAATCTCGAACTTGCGTACAATGCAAGCTATTGCATTATTGAAAGAGAAGCGTATCTTGGAAGCTCGGGGTGTTACAACCTTGACAGGAGAAGGCCATGGAATGCGAGGAGGGTGTCGAAAGTGATGTTGAAATTTAGATATAGACAATGTAGCTGCACACACTGGAAACGGCTGTGAGCCTTGGTTGGTGGAAGTGATGGGATGATCCAAAAAATGTGGCTACAACCCAGGAAGGAAGATCAGCCCAGTTGAATTTGGGAAGTGTTTTTTGGGGTCTTTAGAATTATATTGAAATGGGATTTAGGCTATAACTGAATCTATAGGCCCCCATGGGAATCGTTTAGGGGACTTTTTGGATTTTTTTTATTTTGAGGTATGTATCCCTTGAATCTATGTTTTTTTGCTGCATTTAATATTTTCCAATAATTTTACTAGGTCATGGTTTTGTGTTACCATGTCCATTTTCTAAACTATGTTTTTAAATTAAAATTTATCCAAAAATATTTAATATGTAATTCATATTCTCTCAACCAAACCATAACTGAGTCCATCATTCATCGTCATTATTTACTAAACCTTGATTAATGTATATTTATATAAATCAATTAATATCACTAAATCATTCAATGATCTATAAATATATATTATATTCTATGAAATAGAGAATGAACTTTTATTAAATATTCAACTCAGATAAATTCTCTTAAATAAATTGGGATTGAATAATTTTTATAAAAAATAGTTCAATAATAATTATACCATGTATGAGAATAATATTTAATAATAATGTTAAATTCATAAAGAATTTAACATAGGTTCCAAATAAACTCTTTTTTTAACCTATTGGCCTCTTTCTAAATGGAATTAGAAAATCCAATATAAATTCCATGGTTAGTGTAACACCTTGAGATTTTGTGACATAATTGTTTTTCCTATAAATTTAATATTTTTTATATTTTTTATTACATGAAGCATGAAATGATGTTATTTTAGACACAAAATGTTTTTATATTGGGTTACACACGACCATGAGTTTTTTAAAACCAAGAAATATTTTTAATTTTATTCAAACATGCCTCTTTAAAACTGGCCATCAGACATCGATATATGCATAGTAATAACTAAATTTAAAATATTAAGTGTAAAATTTTTATTTGATGAAAATTTATTGATTAAAAGTACTATTTTTTGATAATTTTATTATATGTTTCGAATGTACCATTTTATCAAAAAATGTTTTTTAATATCTTTCTCTTAATAATATTAATATTAAATTTTCACTCTTTTAGAAAAATATTTTTTAAAAATAAACTTCATTGTTTATTCAACATTTAGAAAATATCTTAGGGTAATGTTTTTATAAATTTATGAGAAAGATAATATTTTGATGAATAGTGGAAAAAAACCAGATTTTTATTAAAAACTACCATTTCATTAAATTATTTGTCAAGATAAATTATATATTATTTTGGTTTTAATGAATTTTTTTTTAAATTATTATTTAATTAATACAATTTTGGTCATTTTAATTACATTAAAATTCGATTTGGATATAAATACATTGTAAATATGTGAACATTTTCCCTTTAAAGACCAACATTCTCATCGTGTCTATGGAATTATTTCCAAATTATAAATTTTTTCGTCATTTTTTTTAGGAAAATTGGATTCCATATATGTAATAATAATAATTAATATTATCTAAAATAGTTCAATAAATTTCGTTACCCAACTAAATAGTAAAATTAGTAAACAATAATTACCACATTTAAGAGAAAAATGGGTTCATCGAGGGGGTTATAGAAAGAAGATAATGGTTAAAAGAACCATAACACTTTCCATATTCATATTTTATATCAAAATATAAATATTATACATACCAATTTTAAATATATGTTAATTTTTATTTTTTTATTTTTTAACGACATATCTGTTTTGGATTATTTTTCAGTAAATTATAATTAGTTTTCATGTGTGTTCCTTTACACCACTGTGAATAGGCCACCACCGACCTAAACATATTCACACCAATAAATACGCACACACACACACACACATATATATATATATATATCACAAAACTCCTAAAAATTCCACCAAAACATCATGATACATTCTCTAGAGTTGTTTCCCCCCCAATGTCCAACAATAGGGTTTTTAAAAAGAGATCCCAAGGAGGTGCTTCCAATATAAGGTAATTATCTTCACTATGATACAACTATTTATTAGTTATTTTTAAATTTATAATTAATTATTAAATAATAACACAATATAAAAGTATCTAATATACTATGATATTATATTATGATAATGTAATAACCTATATCCATATTCACTTCCATCATATGGTAAATGAATCAGTCAATCCTTTTTGTGATGAAATACCACCTCACAAACCAACATAATATGTTTTCCAGCACCATCTCTCACATGAGGGTATAATGATGGATTTAGTATATGAATATGATATTTTTAATACAAATTCACTACTTTATATTTTATATCACATGTAGACATTTTTATTTTCCATTCCATGGGGTATACTGTAACATCTCTCGTGTTTACGGTGGACTGGCATCTAGAGAAGTGGTTTGATTCATTCTCTATATCAATTTACATAGATGATAATAAATATTATGTACATGAAAAAATGTGATATATATTAAATAACGTTTTTTCAAAAAGGATAAATATTTATTTACACATATTTTAATCCATTTGTTGAAGGATGGAATCAATTTTCATGAGTACATATGAACTCTCATCTCTGGGAATGGTGCCTCACATCTTTCAATATCTAAAATTTTTAAATGAATATAAATGTGCAACTAATGAAAATATATTATATTATTGTTAAATTTAAAAGTTTAGAGGTTATGGATTGATGATAATTGTAAAATAACTAGAACTAATGAACCAAAAGTGTCATGAAAAATGAAACAGTTAACAACAAGAAATTGCAGTTTTATAAAATAATTAATAATAAATGGTTGTAGAGAACCATAAGGGTATCATATATGATGTTATAAGTAAATGAATACTTTTTGAATTGATTTATATCAATCAAATATTTTCTATATAAGAGGTTCAAATATTTACAATGGGGGTTTAGATTCATGTAATAAGGGATTTACCAACTCTCTTTTATTTCTATGATACATATGAAATTTTTCTACTAATTAATTATATGTTTTTTTATACTAACCATTTGAATTGTTATATCATGAGTATAATTTTATCATGATATTTAATGTTTCATCTTATATTTTTCATTATCATGTCTTGTGATTCAAAATAATTCTATAGCGGAAAGGGATTTTTTTACTCATTTTTACATGTGTGAGACACATTCCATAATAACAAAAAAATTCATTTCTGTTGTGTATATAATTCCCATGAATGTATACTATAATGATTATCCTAAAAAATTTGGGGATTAAATAACATTTTTAGGATTTCTCTTTCATGTGGATTATGTCTCAAATGGTTACAATAGTGGTAGTGTATCTATGTTATAATCTTATAATTTGTTCAGATTATTTATTATTAATATTGTTGAAATTTTTTTATAATTGTATTAGGGACCAACCTTAAAACATTACATAATCTGGAATTAAATGAATAATTCACATTGAATATATTTTCAGGTTTAGAGTTTTAGAGAATTACCCAATAACTGATACATTACATCTCAAAAATTACAAAGTATACACTTCTACCTAGATTTCATTTTTGTCATAAAATAAAAACTCTTGAAAAAAAACGTCAGGTATACATCCATATTTTAGACTACAATACTTTTCCCTGATCCCATCCATGACCCTATTTATAAGGCCCCAGCCTTAAACATTACATAATATTGAGTTATTTCAAGAATACATGTTGAGGATCTTTTCAAGTTTAGAGTATTAGAGAATTAGATCATAAATCACGCATTACATTCCACGTTTAAAAAAAAGTGGTTACATAAAAGATAGTACTCATTATTCCCATTAACAGAAACATATTTAAAATATCACATAGATTCTTTTTTGAAAGTTCCTTGACACTATCATCACATCATGTACATTTCCCTTGACCTGTGAAAAACATTTCAAAAACATGGGATGAGCATAAAAAGATTAGTAAGGGATATAAAAGTACGAAATGAAAACATTAGTCCATGTATGAAATCATACATTACTCATAGAACATAATAATTTTAACTTACCTCATCGAATCATGAATAAATCATAGAAATCATAAGACATAAAGGTAACATGAGGCATTCATAACATTATTACGTAGGGAGTAACCCTCATGGTTATGTTTGGAATACCCATCATAGTATATTCCCTAAATCTCTTCATAGAAACCTTAATGTTTAACCCCTTCGCATTACCCAATGCATTGGAGAGCTATATCGGGCTCACCCGCCCTTATTTTATCACGGAACCACCCGTCTTCATAAAAAATTCCCAAGAACCATAACATAATCATAGATCATAACATAAGAATAATGTAAAGATAACATTCCCACATTGCAATAACAATATATCATTTTATGATATTGAAATAATGAATCCTTTCTAAAAACAATTTTCAAAACCATTTAAAACATTTAATAAAGAGATTTTTGAATCAAAGTGTCCCATACCACTTTGAAGATTCTAACATATTAAACCATTAATATACATATAAATAAATCCTTAAAACCATTTTGAAAACATGGATATTAATGAGAAATATTTATAATAATAAATCATTAAAACATTTAAAACGATATTTTAGTTAAAGGGTTTTTAATAAAATGAAAGACACTTCAATACAGTAATTGAGGAATAACATTTAATCAGATCATTATAATATAATGAGAATAAAGGTATTAATGATATAATATTCCAAAGGACAGTATATACACCATATAAGAGTGAATTGGTACATAACAACAATGAAGTCTCAATATAAATGTAAAATGGTATGAAATCTCTTAAAAAGAAGGTATCCGTAAAATTAAGGATAAATCAATCTCATAATTATTTGTGACAAATATAAATACACCCAATATAATTGGATATTATGTTTAAAACAATAAATGTTCATTCACACATATTCAAAGGATGCCATATTAAACAACTACATGTTGAACCCAAAGAAATCGAAATGGGGTTAAGAAGTTCCCTTGGAAAAATTCGACAGTCTAACGACGTCACATTAATATTAATAAAATTTGTTGATGAGAGAGAAAATGGTATCTCATAACTTGGACATAAAATTTACAACAATAATGATATATAAGAACATATCCCAACATAATAAGATGTAATTTAAAAGACAAAACAAAAAGAATCCTTTTAAAAATAGTAGGGTGAAACGTTCCCTTACTGACTTGGGTAAATTTCGAAACGTACACCCCATGAACGAAGGATTATACTAAATTGATGTAAATACTCATAAAATAAAATATATTACACAAATAGTAGAATAATGGGCATTAAATACACCATTCAAAGGAAATGGTGGAAAATGTATCATAAATCTCAAGGGAATAAATGTGAGATGAAAAATCCCTTACGAAAACTCGGTAGCCTAACTGTGCCACTTAAAACATCCAAAAATGGATTTATGAGATAAAATAGGGTCTCTCATAATATAAACATAAAAATTTAAAAATTAGGCATATAAAATAACATCCCCAAACATAAGGAAGATTATCTTAAAAGAAATGACATAAAAGAGAGTAATTAAAAAGAAAGAGAGAGGTTGGATCCCTTACGAAAATTCTAACTTGTCTTGTTTGTTTCTTTATATTCCTGAATAATAAACTTTTGTCAAAATATAATTTCTTATGTACCCCCTTTAACATTTTTTATTCAATTCATATCACATATTATAATGTTATAATAATTAGTTAATTATGTGAGTTCATATCAGATGTTTTTTCTATATTTGGTACATGAGTCAAAAAAGAACTTGTTTGAAAAGAATTGTCCATGTAGTTATAAGTACATCATCTCTAGAATAGTATTAATGATTTAAATATCATATATATACAGTACATATTCATTTTATACAATTCCATATCATTTGGAGAAAAATAATGAAATTAACCGTTCATGGAGACGGTAGGCCGTACGTACGAATGAACGCTACTTTCATTTCTCTCTCATATTAATGGAAATAAAAATAATCGAGAGATATATATATTTAAATTCCAGTATAATTTATATGTTATATATTTCACATAATTACATTAATTTCATTCTTTATACATTCAATGAATTGCATGAATGAGTCAAATCACTTGAGGGGCGGTAGTCCACACTTCCTCATATGAAATTATCGCATTGCACAACATGCAAAGAATAAAGGTATGTTTTAAAAATAAAATAAAGAATCATATAGAAAACATAAATACCATATATATGATATATAAAATACATTTACATCATAATGTCCCCCATTAAAGGTGTTAAAAGAATATTCAACAATCATCGTTTCGTGAGGCAGTAATTCGCCATCCATAAAAATAGTATGTTATTTTACCATTAGACGGATCTGTGTGTAAGTGTAGCTCAAATACATCTTATAAAAACATCCTAGTATATTTAATATACTGGTGTTGTTACAAAAGAAATGAATAAAAATATTTTAGGGGGTTGGAGAAGCAAAAAAAAACAAAATAACATAAGAGAAGACATTACCTTTAAATCGGGTAACTCCCTTTGGTTTGAACCAAAAGGTTTTCTTGATGAGCATTATGTCTAAGGTGTGGCTTCAATGATGAAGAGTGGTATGTGGAGAGATGAAATGGGTAGAGGTTGGCTGAGCCAATGGCTTGAGAGGTGTGCGTAAGGAGGTAGTGGTGGGGGACTTTTATAAGAGGGAGGATGGGCACTCTTGGAAAGTCAATAAATGTTACTTTATTTTAAAATGAGTTTCGGATTTTAATGGTCCCACGTTCATATATTTCGTGTATAAGGTGATAGGGGTTTTAAATATACTCATCCAATAGGTTTTGGTGAAATTTAATTCTTAGATGTTACATTATCATTTCATTTTATTTAAATCGTTCATTAATGAGGTAGTCGATGCATAATCATGGTGTCATAAATAAATAAATTTATTTAATGTATAGAAATTATAAAAAAAATACTATGATGTATGAAATATTTTTATATTTACAATGAATATTTATAGTCTAAGATATAATTTATACAGAAAAAACTTAAAATGTTTTACTAGGGTGATAGATTCTTTAGGGATATTATCCTTTCTTTATAAAATAAAAGGATAAAGTTTCACATTCACCCAAAAGTGATTCCATGGGGTCCCAAAGATTGGAACAAGGCATACCATGGTCTTCCATGACTCAACCTATAGAATTATGACACATTTTGGTGTCATTTTTATTATTATGATATTATTTTATTATCCTTAACTACCCGATTACTAATTAATCACGATAATTAAAGATAATTGTCGTTGTTACTATTCATAATGTTCAAAAACAAAAGAGTTTTATTTAATAATTTGGACCATATTATTCCAAATTTGGAATCCATTTTACCAAATTCCAAACACATAAATTTCAATAATTAATTTTAAAAATAATTCCCATTGTCAAAACAAATAGCGGGTATTTTTTGAAGCAATATCTATAAAACGTTTGGCACTTTTTAATGTCTATTTTCAAAGAGAAATTAATTATAATTAACACCATTGAATTAAATGGTAAAAATATATTATAATTAAACATTAAAACTAAATAAAAATATAATCCAACCATATATTTAAATTATATGAAAAAGCAGTTTTGGTGTAAAATGCAGTATTTTTCACTATTCATTTAAAAAATAACATTGTCAGAAAAATACCAAAAATTTAACCAATGTAAATTTCAATGTCCCAATCATAAATAATAAGTATAATTTGACATATAAAGCTTATAAAATTTTCAAAAGTTATATTTAAAAAAGGTTCTCCATCAAAAGGTGGTAAAACCATCTTTTTATAATATTAGTGTATTTATTCTTAAAATTGGATTCATTTGGATTTTAAGCCCCTAACATTTATTGGGTAAATGTCAAAATATTTAACAAACATATGTAATCAATTTGTAGTTATTTATGTTCATTACCACCATTACAATGACTAGGTGTTATCTATTATAATCTTATTATATTATTTGTGTGAAACGTAATATTTCAAAGAAACTCGTTGTTGCGTATTGGGTACGCCATCGAGCATAGCATTCCCTTTAAAGAAATATTAACATTTTATTCACAAATATTGATAAAAATTAGAATGTATTTTTATTTATTTACCTGGTATGTTACATCCTTCCCCCCTTTTGGGAATTGCGTCCTCGAAATTTCAAAATTGGGATTGGAAAATTCATTGAAAGTCCCACATCGGAACAAGAGTCAGAAAAACTATAACTTTAAATGAAAGGGAGAGAAGTACAAAGGTCACCTGAGGTTACCCATACTAGGATTCAATGTAGTAAAATATGGATATGGAAGAGAAAAAAAGGTTCATGTTCTGATGGTTATAAATAGTAAACATGTCTAGGAGAAAGTTAACAACAAGAAAATCACAAACTTGTGATAGGTTAAACTGTATTCGATTCCCCAGTAGGAAAGTTAACATACAACATTTTTGTTTTAAGATACATTATATTGAGGAATTTATTTTCGAGCTTAACTAAATTATAAGGAAAAATAATTACTATTCATGGAGACTTTCAACATTTACTAGATTTCATACTCAGACTCATATTTTCTCAAAAAGATGAGTATTTAGGAAGACTTGTTCTCATTAAGAGTACTATAATCAACTTCTTGAGAATCGCCTAATCCACAAAATATATCTATATATTTCTCATGTCTTTGTACCTTAACCAAAACCAAACAAAAAAGTTTAGTAGGACATCAGATAATACCCAAAAAGGATAATAATTTTTTTTTACAAAAAGAAAAACTACTCATAATCTCCAAAATTTTTCAAACAAAACCCAATGTTCAACAAATACCCTTCAATAAACATCTATCCATAAAATTCATCAAAGTAAAGAAAACTAAGATTGAAACCCAAATCCTTGAAGGATTTAATCACATAGTCTCATATGATAAATCTTAACGCTTTTCTCCAAAATAACATCAGTTACTCTTAAAGTCTCGTACTGAAATGTAATTAACCTAATCACATATCCTCTATGATAGGATAATAATTTCCATAGATTACCCAAAATCAAATTACTCTTGATTCATAAAATCATCTAACTAAAAAATAATCAGTCATACTAACCAGGGACTTCATGTAGTCTAGTGGTAGGCAATAAATACTAGTTGCACTTTAGTTGTGGGTTCGATTCTCGCAACTTCATCCACTACGATGGGTTGTCACATGGTCTGTGTGTTGTCCTTTTTACAAAACAATATAATTCTTAAAACATTCCCCAAAAAGAGACAAAATCTTCAAAAATAACCATAACATATTTTAACCACCAGGGTTATCTAATAACTTTAATTTTGCAACCCAATATGTATTAACCAGTAATTGCCTCAAATTACAGGAACATATAAACCCAAATGGTTCTTTATAACTATATCCTCAAAATAAAGGATAATTATTCCTTGAATAAAATTTTCATATATCAAACATCAGGGTTACATATACTATAAAAAGTCTTCTAATGTAACCCCATCATCAAAAGAGACTTAATACATTTAAGAGTTTCACCATCCTAAAATCAACCATAACCCTTTAATCACTTATATGTTGACTTCTTACTCATTGAACATTATTCATGATCCATTAACCATTCTTTTTCAACTTATTCTGAAATACTTCTTTCCTAAAAACAAAATAATGAATCATATCCTAAGATTCCAATAATAAGAAAAAATATGTCAAGAAATAATCTATACATTTCATTGGTCATTGTCATTTTCTTCATCCTCAAAATAAATGGCATTATGTATTGGTAAACCAATATTTGTACGATCTAGGTGACCCCATTCCAGAAACTTCTTCGTAGGACAAGTGTTTGTATAATGACCATTCACACCACATTTGAAGCATTCAATTAATCCTTCAGAAAGAACTTTTACCCTTTCTTAGAGTCAACCAGATTCTTCCTTTTTCTATGGAAGGTTCTTGCATTATGAACGACATTTCAACATCTATAGCATCTTTCTGTCCCTTTGAAACATTTTCAAATGTGTTTATTTCCACATCTTTGACACATATGTTTTTGAACATACTTACCTTTATGATTATTACATGAACATTCGTAGGTATTTGTTTCTCCCATATACGATGTCTTATAAAAATCAATAAGGTTCATGTGGTCAATCAGGACTCCTAATAGTTGGTTGAGGATAACCACAAAAGTTCTCATTGCAGCTCCCATGTCATTCACTTGTTCTTTCAAAAAACCGTTATTTTTTTAAAATCCACTGTTACTTTGGAGCCAGCTAGATCCAGCCATTTACTAAAACCAAACAGGTCAGTGTCAGTATATTAGTAAAATCATCATATAATATTGACGAAGATAAAAACCAAGATATACTTCTCCATGTTATCTCAAACGCATTCCAAATTTCAAAAAAAAACAATGACTCCATCTAATATACTAACCATTGTGGTTATACACAACCTGTCACTTTTTCTTAAACAACACTCTATTATCTAAAGTTATCTAAACCGACCTCTGATACCAACTATAAGGACCCAGCCTTAAACATTACTTAATCTTGAGTTATTTCATGAATACACGTTGATAATATTTTCATGTTTAGAGTTTTAGAGTATTAGATCATAAATCATGCATTACATTCCACGTTTAAAAAAAAGTGGTTACATAAAAGATAGTACTCATTTTTCCCATTAATGGAAACATATTTAAAATAAAACTTGGATTCTTTCTTGACACATCCTTGACAGTATCATCACATCATGTACCTTTCCCTTGGCCAGTGAAAAAAATTTCAAAAACATGGGATGAGCATAAAAAGCTCCGTAAGGGATATAAAAGTATGAAATGAAAACATTAGTCCATGTATGAAATCATACTTTACTCATAGAACATAAGCATTTAAACTTACCTCATCAAATCATGAATAAATCATAGAAATCAGAAGACATAAAGTTAACTTGAGGCATTCATAACATTATTACGTAGGGAGTAACAATCATGGTTACGTTTGGAATACCCATCACAGTATATTCCCTTAATCTCTTCGGAGAAACCTTAATGTTTAACCCCTTCACGTGACCCAATGCATTAGAGAGCTATATAGGGCTCACCCGCCTTTAGTTTATCACGGAACCACCCGTCTTCATAAACAATGACCAAGAACCATAAGATAATCATATCTCATAACTTAAGAATAAAATAAAGATAACATTCCCACATTTCAATAAAAATATAACATATTAATATATTTAAATAATGAATCCATTCTAAAAACCATTTTCAAAACCATTTAAAACATTTAATAAATATATTTTTGAATCAAAGTGTCCCATACCACTTTGAATATTTTATCATTTTAAACCATTAAAATCCATATAAATAAATCGTAAAAACCATTTTGAAAACATGGTTATTAATGATAAATATTTATAAGAATAAATCATTAAAACATTTAAAACAAAATTTTAGTTAAAGGGTTTTTAAAAAAATGATAGACACTTGCATACAATAATTGAGGAATAACATTTAATCAGAACATTATAATATAATGATAATAAAGGGATTCATGATATAATATTCCAAAGGACTATATATACACCATATAAGAGTGAATTGGTGCATAACAACAATGAAGTCTCAATAGAAATGTAAAATCAGATGAAATCCCTTATAAAGACGGTATCCTTAAATTAAAGATAAATCAGTCTCATAATTATGTGTCACAAATATAATTACCCCCAATATATGTGGATATTAAGTGTAAAACAATAATATTTCATTCAAACATATTAAAATGATGAAATATTCAATAACTACATGTTGAAACAATGAAATCGAAATTGGGTTAGGTAGTTCCCATGGTAAAATTCGACAGCCTAACGACGTCACTTTAAAATTCATAAAATTAGTTGATGAGAGTGAAAATGGTATCTCATCACTTGGACATACAATTTACAGAAATAATGATATATAAGAACATTTACCAACAAAAGAAGATTTAATTTAAAAGACAAAACAATAAGAATTCTTTTAAAAATATGAGGGTGAAAGGTTTCCATACTGACTTGGGTAACTTTCGAAACGTACACCCCCTAAAATAAGGACTATACAACATTAATGTAAATAATAATAAAAGAAATTATATTACACAAATAGTATAAAAATGGGCAGTACATACACCACTCAAAGGAAATGGTGGAAAATTTAGCATAAATCTCACGAGAATAAAAGTGAGATGAAAAATCCCTTAAGAAAACTCGGAAGCCTAACGACGCCACATAGAACATCCAAAAATGGATTTTTGAGATATAATGGGGTGTCTAATAATATTAACATAAAAATTAAAGAATGATGAATATAAAATAACATCCCCAAACATAAGAAATATGATCATAGAAGAAATGACATAAAAGAGAGTACTTAAAAAGAAAGAGAGAGGTATGATCCCTTACCGCAAGTCCGACTTGTCTTGTTCGTTTCATTATATTCCTGAATAATATTCTGTTGTAAAATTATAATTTCTTAAGGACCTCTTTTCATGTTTATTTTTAAACTCATATCATATATTATAATTTTATAATAATTAGTTAATTATGTCAGTTCATATCAGATGTTTTTGTATATGTTTGGTACATGAGTCAAAAATGAACTTGTTGGAAAAGAACTGTCCATGTAGTTATACATACATCATCTCCATAAAAGTATTAATGATTTAAATATCATATATATGAAGTAAATATTCATTTTATACTATTCCATATCATTTGGAGATAAAAATAAATGAAATGCACCGTTCATGGAGACGGTAGGCCGAACGCACGCATGAACGCTACTTTCATTTCTTTGTCATATTAATGGAATTAAAAATAATTGAGATATTTATATATTATAATTCCAATATAATATATATTTTATAGAGGTAACATAAGTTCATTAATTTCATTCTTTATACATTCCATTTATTGCATGAACAAGTCACATCACTTGAGGGGGCAGTAGTCCACACTTCCTCATATGAAATTATCGCATTTGCACAAAATGAAAAGAATAAAGGTATGTTTTAAATATAAAATAAATAATCATATAGAAAACATAAATACCATATATATCAAATATCAAATACATTGAAATCATAATGGACATCTTTAACGGTGTTAAAAGAATATATAACAATCATCGTTTCCTGAGGCAGTAATTCGCCATCCACAGAAACAGTATGTTCTTTAACCATTAGAAGGATGTGTGTGTAAGTGTAGCTAGAATACATATTATAAAAACGTCCTAGTATATTGAATATACTGTTTCGTTTACCGAAGAATGGAATAAAATGAGTTTAGGGGGTTGGAGAAGAAAAATAAAATAAAAGAACATAAGAGAAGACATTGCCTTTAAATCGGGTAACTCCCTTTGGATTGAACCAAAAGGGTTTCTTGAAGGGCTCTCTACCTAAGGTGAGGATTCAATGATGAAGAGAGGGACGTGGAGAGATGAAATGGGCAGGGGTTGGCCAAGCCAATGGGTTGAGAGGTGTGGGTAAGGAGGTAGAGGTGGGGGCCTTCTATAAGAGGGAGGAGGGGCACTCTTGGAAAGTCAAAAAATGTTACTTTATTTTAAAATGAGTTTCGGATTTTAAAGGCCCCACATTTATATATTTCAAGGATAACGTGATATGGGTTTGGAATATAATCATCCAATAGGTTTTCTTCAACTGTATGTCTTAGATGATTCATTATTGTTTCATTCTATTTAAATCGTTCATTAATGAGGTAATCGCCGCATCATCATGGTGTCATAAATAAATTAATTTCTATAATGTCTAAAAATTATAAAAAAATACTATGATGTATGAAATATTTTTGGATTTCCAGTTAATATTTCTAGTCTAATAGATCATTTATACAGACAAAACTAAAAATGTTTTACTAGGGTGATACATTCTTTAGGGATATTCTCCTTTCTTTAAAAAATAAAATGATAAAGTGTTAAATTCACCCAAAACTCATTCCATGGGGTCCCAATTTTTTGCACAAGGAATCACATGGTCTTCCATGACTCAAACAGTACCATTAGGACAAATTTTGGGTTCATTTTTTATTATTATGATATTATTTTATTATCCTTAACTACCCGATTATTAATTAATCATGATAATTAATGATAATTACCGTCGTTACTATTCATAATGTCCAACAACAAAAGAATATTAATTACAAAATTTGGACCTTCTGATTCCAAATATGGAATCAATTTTACCAAATTCCAATAAAAATATTGAAATAATTTATTTTAAAAATAATTCCCATTGTCAAAACAAATAGCGGGTTTTTTTGAACCAATATCTATAAAACATTTGACACTTTTTATGTCCATTTTCAAAGTGAAATTAATTATAATGACCAAAATTGAATTAAATGGTAAAAATATATTCTAATTATACATTAAAACCAATTAGATAATTAATCCAACCATATATTTAAGTTAGATGAAAAAGCAGTTTTGATGTAAAATGCAGTATTTTTCACTATTCATTTAAAAAATGAGCATTGTCAGAAAAATACCAAAAATTTAACCAAAGTAAATTTCAATGTCCCAATAATAATGAATAAGTTTATTTTGAAAAATAGAGCTAATAAAATTTACCAAAGTTAGTTTTAAAAAAGGTTCGCCATCAAACGACGGTAAAACAATCTTTTAAAAATATTAGAGTATTTATTCTTAAAATTGGATTCAATTGGATTTTAAGCCTCTGACATTTATTGGATAAATGTAAAAATATTTACCAAACATATTTAATCATTTTGTTGATATATGTGTTCATTCCCACCATTACAACGTCTAGGCGGTAACTATTATAATATTATAATATTATTAGTGTGCTACGTAAGATTTCAAAGAAACTCGTTGATTGGTATTGGGTACGCCAACGAGCATAGCATTCCATTTTAAGTAATATTATCATTTTATTCACAAATATTGATAAAAATTAGAATTTAATATTATTTATTTACCTCAGAAGTTACACTATTCAACTTTATGTCCTTTGAAAAACATTTCAAAACATGGGATGTGCATAATAAGCTCAGTACAGGTTATAATAAAATGAAATAAAAGATTAGTTCATCAATACATAAATAACAGAAGATATTTATCATACCTCATGAAATCATAAAATTTATGAATAACACTTAGTAATCAAAAATCATAAAGGTATCTTCTGGCATCCATAACATACATAGGTAGTTTCTTTCGCAGCTACACAGGGAGTTACATATTTAATAACCACAATAGTATATTCCCTCAATCTCTTAGGAGAAACATTCACATTTACCTCTATCACATCACCCAATGAATTAGAGAGCTATCTCGGGATCACCTGCCATATATTTCTAACAAATCATCCCATATATGTAAACAATTCCCAACAACCCTAACATATTCACAGCACATAAAACACTCATAAAAGACTGATAACATTTCCTCATTTCGATCAAAATATATCATATAAATATAATGACATAACAAATTCATTATCAAAACCTTTTTCAATACCAAAATACATAAAAGTGCATATGGTATTTATTTTCCATTTAAAAACAATATGTCTTTTTAAGGAAGCCAAATATCAAATAATACTTCCAACGGTGGAATGGTCATTGTCACCGTGTACATTAAAAAAACATATCTTTTTTGTCATTTAGTAAAACGCTACGTAGAAAAAATATTCCCATTTACGGAAATGAAAAAGCAAAAGGGTTTTATACACCATAAAAAATAATGTTGTGTAGAAATCAAAATATGCCTCAATGAAAGGATATTGAGACGATGTCCCTTACCTCTTGTTCGACTTGACCCCTTCGTTCTTTAATCTCTTGAATAATACAATAATGTTAATTTTCACTTGCATAAGAAACATTTTCATATTTATTATTCTATATTTATTACTTATTACCATGTTATGAACATTATTTAATCTTTTAAGTTAATAATGGTTGTTTTGTCGATATTTATAACTTGAGTCAAAAATGAACATCTTATAATTACAAGTTGTTCATGTGGTAAAAATTCCACCATCTACAGAATGATATTCATGATTTACATATAACATATATCATATATATCAAGTATATAGATGTATTTATTATATTACATAACATTTAGAGGTATGAAATGAAATGCACCATTCATGGAGACGGTAAGCCATACGTACGCATGAATGCTAAATTCATTTATATTTCATGTTTAATGGAATGAAATCTTAATGATACATAAGATTATTATAATTTCATTATAATATAAAATATATAATTTCATTAAATCCATCCTTTAAAGATTCCACATATTGAATGAACGATTTATATCACTTTGAGGGGCTGTAGTCCACACTTCCTCAATAAATAATTTTATTTATTTAATGTATAAATATTATAAATCAAATTCCATAATTAAGGAAATATTTTTACATTTAAAATTAATATTTATAGTCAAAGAGATAACTTATATAACCCCTTGTAAAAATTGATATACTAAAATATATAAGTTTATGTCATTTTTATCTTTAATTAAAATTTAATAATAGAAAGTGTCATTATCACTCTCAAGTGGATACATGGGGTCCGAAAAACTACCCAAGGATGCCTATGGTCAGAAATGTATTATCCAATAGGATTAGAACTCATTTAGGGTAATTTTATATTATTATAATATTAATTTTACCTTGAATTACCAAATTTACTATTAACCGCAGAAAATAAAAGTCAACAGTTATTATTCACAAAAAATATTTCCATCTTATTGAACCAAATATTAAATACTATTGAAAACCATGTAAGTTAAATTTTTTAAATTCAATTCAATGAAGTGGTATAATTTACATAAAATGGTGAAGTCAGCTTTTTATCTACTACTCAATGTTTTCACTATTCATAAAAAATTGATGTTTTTCAAAAAACCACCAAAAATTAAGCCTAAGATATATTTATATTTTGAATTCAAAAATGGTGTCTATTTTACCTAATTCAAAACATATAGGTCACATTAACTATTTTAAAATTAATTCTGATTGTGAAATCCAAAAATGATTTTTTTATCAAATAATAAATATCAAAAGATTCACCATTATTTTTGTCTAATTTTAAAGTGAAATTAACTCTAATTAATAACATTGGACTAAATAGTAAAAATATAATCTAATTACACATTAATCCCAATTTATAATATAATCTAACAATATCAGTAAATTATATTAAAATGCAGTTTTGAATTAAAATACAGAATTTTTCACTATTCATTAAGAAATGAATTTTATCAGAAAAATACGAAAAATTTACCCAAATAAAATTTTGATGTCATGATTCTATATAAGAATATTATTTTGTCAAATATTTATATAAAAGTGACCAAAAAATGATTTAAAGAGGGTTCTCCATCAAAAGGCGATAAATTGACATTTTAATGAATATTAGATTATTTATGCTTAGAATTGAATTCATTCATATTTTAAGCCTCTAAAATTTATTTGATAAATGTAAAAACATTTAAAAACATGTATAATCATATTTCAGTTAGTCCTGTTCATTCCCACTAATTCAACAGGTAGTCTTTATGTATAATTTAAAATAATATTATATTATTATTTTTCTGTTTGACTCAGCATTGTGTGAAACATTAGACTTTGGAGAAACCCATTGTTGTGTGTCAGTTATGACATCAAACATAGAATCCCCTTTAATGTAAACTTAATATTTAATTCAAAATTTTTAATAAATAATAAAATTTATTTTTCATTATTTACTTGGATTGTTACATCATTCCCCATTTTGGAAATTGCAACCTCACAATTTTTATTCACTTATCAAATAAATGGTGGTATTTATCCCTCATAGCATTTTTAGAATCCTATGTTTCCTCTTCAACAATATGGGTTTTCGACAAAACCTTTACGAGATTAATTACCTTATTCTGCAACACTTTCTCACTTTGCTCAAGAATCTGGACTGGTTGTTCCTCATAAAGGATATTTTCTTCCAACTGAACTACCTCTGGACTGAAAAAATGAGATGGATCCTGCATGTACTTTCTCCACATTGAAACATGAAAAACATTGTGTAGTTTGGATAAAAATGAAGGTAAAGCCACTTTGTAGGCAACTAATCCAGCTTTCTCCAGTATTTCATAAGGTATAATGCGCCTCAGACTCAACATTCATTTTTTACCAAAACGCATCACACATTTCCATGGATAATATTTGAGAATGACATGGTCACCTACCTCAAAAGAATGAACCTTCCTCTAATTATCTGCATAACTTTTCTGCCTACTATGAGCTCTTCTCATGTGCTTTTAGATAAACAGAACTTTTTCTACCATATCTTCTCCCATTCAGGTCCCATCAACATCTTTTCATCTACTTTAACCCATAAAGATGAAGATAGAAACTGCTTCCCATATAATTCTTCAAATGGAACCATCAATATAGAGGAATGAAAATAGTTATTATATTAAAATTCAACCAAATATAGATGCTAGTACCAACATTCATGGTAATCTATTGAGAAAACACATGGAATATCCTCCATGGTCTGAATTTTTCATTCTGACTAACCATATGATTGAAGATGAAATCCTATACTAAAATTTAATTCCGTAGCAAACGACTTCTAAAGGAATTTCCAAAATATATATGTAAATCTAGGATCATGATCAGATACAATGGAGAGGGGAAGTCCATGCATCCTGACTATCTCCTTAACATATAACTGAGAAAGTTGATCTAGAGATAAAGTATTTTGTATTGGAAGGAAATTAGAAGATTTAGCCAGTTGTTCAACAATAAAAAAGATTACATTATTACCACAAGTTATATTTGGTAATAACATAACTATGTCCATGGATATATTTTCCCATTTCCACTCTGTAACAAATAAAGACTAAAGGATCCCTTTTGGTAACTAGCGCTCTTCTTTAATCTTTTGACATGCCAAACCCTTCACTGTAATGTTAGAAATATATTTTTCCATTCCATCCCACTATTAATACTCTTGATGATCTCTGTACATCATAGTACTGCCAGGATGAACTGAAAATTGAGAACTATGAGCCTTACATAAAAAATCATTCTTCAACATCGACTCATAAGCCATGTATAATCTCTTTCCAAATCTCAATATACAATCGTTATCAATGTTACAATTAGGCAACATACACTTCTGAACCAACTATAACTTTTTATTCAACTCACTATTTTCCTTCTGTGCTTTCTTAATTCTAGCTGAAAGAGATGATTTCATTGACACCTGAAGAAAACAAAGGAATTTCATGCACCAACAACTTCAATGCCAAATTTCATTAAATCATTAATCAAAGGATCATGTTCCAAACGTGACAAAGTTAATATAGAATTACATTTTTGACTGAAAGAATCATCCAATTTATTTTATTTTCCCGAAATGTAATGGATCTTGCAGTCATAATCCTTGATTAATTCCAACCGTCTCCACTATCTCATGTTCAATTATTTCTGGGTGAATATATAATTTAAAATTATGTGATCAGAATATATTGAACTCTTTACTCTATTCAAATGATGTCTCCAAATTTATAAATAAATAACATCATCATCTAATTCCAAATCATGTGTAGGGTAATATATCTCTTGAGGTTACAACTAACGTGAAGCATAATAAATTACATGATCATTCTGCAAAAGTTCCCAACCAATTACTTTCGAAGAAGCATCACTATAGATAACAAATTAACAATTTCTGGAAGGTAATGCCAAAACAGGTGCATTAACCAATATATATTCTTTTTAATTCCATAAAAAAATCATCATCTTCTTTTTTCCAAATTAACATAACACCTTTTTGAGTTAACTTAGATAGTGGGCTAGATAACCATACAAAATTCTTAACAATACTCCGGTAATAACCATAAAGACCAAGAAAACTATGGATCTTGGTTATGTTGGTTGGTATTGGACATTATTCAACAACTATTGTTTTAGTTGGATCAACATTTATGCTATTTTTTGAAACAAAGTGACCAATGAATGAAATTTGTTGTAACCAAAACTCACAATTGCTGAATTTCCCAAATAGTTTCTATTATTTTAAGGTTTTCAAGATAACCCTTAAATGACATTCATGGTACTCTTAACAAAAATAACATAAATAAAAAAACCACCATTTATCACCTAAATCAACTGAGTCATCACTACAACAAACTGTTCAATTCAGCTTCCAACCAACAGAGGATGCTGAATTTGGAAGGTAATTTCCCGATGTATGTCTTCCATGTAATGTTTTTTAGTTTATTCTATAGAAAACAATTTTGATCACATAAATATCTTAGGTGAAGCAACATGGTAATATAAAAATTCTATATCATTTCAATCTTACAATAAATTAATTTATGGTCATTAATTTAAGAATATTCTAACTCATAATGTTGTCTTATCCGACCTCTGATACCAACTATAAGGAATCACCCTTAAAACATTACATAATCATGAATTAAAGGACTAATTCACAATGATGATCTTTTCATGTTTATATTTTTAGATAATTAGGCCATAAATATTACATTACATCTCAAAAATTACAAAATAAAAACTTCAACCATGTTTCTATTTTTTTATAAAATAAAAACTCTTGACAAAAAAGTGGCATGTCTAGTTACATGTTATAGATAGAATGACATTTCATTGATCCCTTCCTTAACCCTATTCATCTTTATGTCCTGTAAAAAACATTTCAAAACATGGGATGAACCTAAAAATCACAGTAACGGTTATAAAACAATGAATGAAAATGTTAGTCCATCAATTTATTTTCTAGGAGGATAGTGGGAATATTTTGGTCTTCAAAAGTTCAAAATTAATAAATAAAATATCATTTCAATCATAATGTAAATTTAATGTCCCATAATATCCTAAAAGATATTACAATATGATGGTAATTTAATAATGTAAATATTTAAATAATAATACAAAACATTTCAATGAAAAATTTGATGAAAATGGGTCTGTTTGTGATTTCCGTAAACATAAAAATTGTTCTAAATAATCCACATATGTTATTAACATCATTGCATTAATTCTTATGGTGATAAGTGGTTCTAATATGTTCTTGTAATTGATCATTTGGAATTTAATTATTATGTCTCTCCAAAATTCATAATAGATTAATTCATATATCTTACTCACAAATATGGGTTGGGGGAGGGTTTTATCAGATGGTCACATAGTAATGTTCCATGAATTACAAAGAGACATATTGACATTATCAATATGGTTGAATGTGTAGATTATTTATGGATGGTTTGGTGTTATAAAATATATAAAATGTGGTAAATTCACTTATTTATGTATTCATTAAAATTATTAAAATAGTTTATGAATGAAAATTAACAATGCTTTAAAAAAGAAAATCTCCACATTATCATTATTTCACATTGGAAGAATATATATAAATATATTTATATTTATATATCTCATAATGTGAAATGATAAGTAAACTCTGAAAGTATAAATTTTAGGCCATCTCAACCAATGACCATCATAGAATATTAATGGTTTTAATCAAATCTTATGGTCACTGTGAGTAAGATTATTTTATTGAGGTACTGAATATTTTAAAGAGGCAAAAAAGGGTTTTTTGGGCTGGATGACCAATGCATTATACCAAATGTAGTTCTATAAACAATATCATTTGTATGACATGGGTGCATAGTTTATATTTTTAATCCATAATACCTGAGTTTGTAATGAAATATTTCATTATAACATTCATACATTGTTAGAACGATTTCTCAAGTCGTGATGCTTAAATCATATGGTATTTCTTGGTATGTTGTTGATCATTTCATCAAGGGATGTTTAAACATGATTGGATTTTTCATCTTGTATGGATAGTTTAACCTATGAACCTTCTATTGAGATACATAAAGGATGTTAATGGTCATACCTTGATAATACATATGATGATCTTATCTATTAATTTATGGATTGAGTGATTTTCTTATCTATAAAATTGAGTCTCATGAAATTTGTTCATCATATTGGTTACAGTGTACCTGGAGAATCAAGAATGTATAAGTTGTATATATGTGGTTTCCATAGTATGATTGTTATGCTAACAAAATGTATTGTTAAAAGGGATAATATAAAATTAAAGCATTCATATGTTATAGTTTGTAGTAACAGGTATAGATATACATGTGTTTGAATGATATCATAGAAAATCCATTAATAGCTTGAGTATCATTGATTATTTTCTAGAGTATTCTCTTGGAATAAATTATTGAAATTTAGATTTCTATTTTTTTTTAATTTACATGGGATCATGGGGATACATATTGTGTTTGACTCATTGGTTGTTTTATTTTTAATCAATTATTTACTCTAAAATTGGTTATGTGATTATCCAAAAATAGTTTATTTTTTAAACATTAAAAATATATTTCAAATGATGGGATATATAGTGAATTTAAGGATATCATTAATTTTTTTCAAATGTTTAATGGAGTTTTGGATATGGTTTCACATGTTAATGTTATTATATAATATAATCTAAAGCAACACTATGTTTATGAGGTGTTAGTGAAAGTAGGAGATTGAAGGAGTTAGAACCTAAATAATTATTTATATATATATGATGATAATATACTAATATAAAAGTTTAAAATAATTATATTTCACATGCTATGATATATATAAGCTAAGTAATATGATAATACCAAGTTGTGCATATCATTTTATATGATATTTGAGGTGACCCAAGCATTTCATGCATAATTATTACATCATATAAGTAGAATATTTATTGTATAACATTGATGTACATGAGCCACAACCCAATTGGTGTGGTATCCTTAAGTTCATCCAAAAGACTTAGGTTCAAAACTAGGTAGATGCATATTTCTGGGTTACTGCAGTAGTACTGTAGTAGGAATTGTAGTAGGATCTGTAGTTTAAATATACACTATGAGGGTACTGTAGCGAAACTGTACACTTTGCAGGTACTGTAGCAATACTGTACACTGTATGGATACAGTAGCAGTTACTGTATGGTACTGTAGCAGTTGAAACTATTCAGCTTGCGCCACTGGTTTGGCCTTGGAGTCCTTAAGGATTTCAGGACACCCAGGCCTTCGGGTCAGTAGGGATTTCAGGCCACCTTTAAGGCCTTAATGCTACCTCAAGGCCTTCAGGCCACATGAAGTTTCCCCAGACACACTACAAAATAGGAGCAACCCCAAAAGAGGATTCAGAGCAGGTGCACTCAATAGAGCAGAACCAAATGGATTTTTCAGAATGAGAGGGTATGACTATGCCATCGGGACTAGTCTGTTCTTGTGCGGGTATCCAATCCAGATGGCCATGTGAAGGTGGAGAGATAATATCATGAAGAAGATGATGGTGAGGAGCAGGTCCTTGTAGATAGTCTTTTTGAATTCCCAAAGACCTTCGGGTCATGTAATCTCCTAAGCCTCTAGACCATGTAATCTCTGAGTCTACTAGACATGTAAGGGAACCCCATCATCCCTTGAAAGAGCGGTTATAATAAATCCAGAAAAATGATATCCTTTAGGAAATTCTGGAATTTTATATCATTGAGATATATTTTATAACTATATATTTTTAGTGTCTTAAGAAACATAGATACATAAAAAACATATGAATAGATTATATAATCATATCCCAAAATGTTCATCACACCCATAATCATTCATTAGAATTACATTCAAAAAATAATTAATTATATCCTAATAAAAGGTGAGATTAAAACCCTAGTAAGGGTAAATATGGGATATATCAATAAATGATAATTTATTATCATAACAAGAAAATAAGGGTTTGAAAAAATTAGTTTATAATTTGAAAATCAAACCCATCAATTCATAAATCTTAATCATGTATCATGGCATAAAGATTATCAGGATTAAATATGTGAATCATAAAAGAATAAATGAACTTGAGCCACAAGAGAATAACATTGACATAATATAATGTAATAAAAATGATTATAAAATACAGAATAAACATAATTATATAAATATTGTCACGATCCATCCCCCAGGGCCCATGTCGTTACTTTCCCAAGCCTGCCTCTAATAGGTAAGGGGATAGAAACTAGATCTAAGTAGGGATATCCCCAAAAGGATCCATTTTTATAATAACCTGTAAACAGTTACCCAACACCAAGACACAGTGGCTGGAGAGTGAAAAACTATGTAATGAAAATGCATGTATAACACTACCACCCAATGACAGAGTATGACAGAATGTAAAGTAGTAAAGTAAAACCTGGCTAGAATACAATCCCACTAAAAGAAATATAAACACAAAGTATGACATGTAAACATGGGTATTGATGTTGTTATAGGAATATATCAGAAACACCTTGGCTCATTTGATCTCACAAGGCATCATCCGGTCCTAGTCCTGGTCCTGCTCTCCTTAGGAATCCACCAGAGCATCGATCAACTGAGCAAGACATGAAACGTGAACCCAAAGAACATGTAGGGGTGAGTAAAAAAATAGTTAGTCTGGGACCCCAAAACACAAGATAAAAGAGAAAAAAAGGAAAAACCACAACGAAGGTGTAGTGATCTCAACACTGGTATATGTCAACAACACATATAATAAGAACTTTCATGTATACTCATAAACGATTCCATGATGAAAGGTCTCATCCACTGCTAGCCATAAGGTTCCACTACTTGCATGTTGATTCCTGAAGATCCCTGTAACATCCCAAGTATGTAATGAATAATATAAATTTTTATCTATGTCTATTAATGAATTAGATAGTGTTTTAGAGGCATAAAAAGAGAATAAATCCAATCAAAAGCATGGAATACACTATTAATTTTAAAAGTTTGTTTTAGTGCCTTTTGATGGCAAACCATTTTTAAATCAAACTATTGACAATTTTATAAGCTCTATTTGTCTAAATAAACATATTCTTTATGATTGGGACATTGAAATTTACTTTGGGTAACTTTTTGGTATTTTTCCGATACAGTTCATTTTTTTAATGAATAATGAAAAATGTTGTATTTTAATTCAAAAACACTTTTTAATATAATTTATTTATATGAATAGATTAAATTTTTGAATTTGTTTTAAATATAAATTAGAATATATTTTTACCATTTAATCCAATAGTTGTTGTTGGAATTAATTTCACTTTGAAATTGGACTTAACTAGTGTCAATATTTTGATACGTATTGTTTCATAAAAACATGCTACTTGCTCTGATAGCAGGAATTAATTATTAAATTAATTAATGAAACTTATATGTCTTGAATTTTGTAAAATATACATCGTTTATTGAATTAGGAATATCAAATATAGCTTAGGGTGATGTTTTGGTATTTTTTTGAAAAGCTTCAATGTTTGATAAAGAGTGAAAGCACTAAGTGGTACTTAAAAAACTAATTTTTCGTCCAAATGAAATATTACCACCTCTGTGTTTTGAATTTAAAAAATCCAACATACATGGTTGTAATTAAGAATTATAATGAGGTTCAATGGTATTAAATTAATTTTTTGATGAATTGTAACTTTTAAGTTTTAATCGCAATTAGAGGTAATTAGTGTAGTTTAAGGTAAAAATAAAGATTTAATAATATGAAATGACCTAGACACATGTCCTAGCCTTATTGGATGTGTCATGGCTAACCACGAAAATCCATGGGTCAACTTGGGGACCCCATGCAGCCACTTTGGTTGGAAAATGACATCAATATAATTTTATTTAATGTTAAAATAAAAATGTCACAAACATGGGTTATTTTACTAAAAAAAATTAAATGGGGTTATATAAGACATATATTTGACTATAAATATTCATTAAAAAGATAAATATATTTCATACATCATGATAGTTTTTTTATAATTTTTAGAAATTAAATAAATTAAATTATTTATGACACCAGGATGATGGAGCGATTACCTCACTATTTAACAATTTAAATAAAATGAAGATATATTGCAAAATATAAGATCTAAACATGTCAAAAACCAATTGGATGGGTGGATTTCGAACCCTTCTCACCTTATACTCTAAATTATTAATTGTGGGACCTTTTTTAGACGAAAATCATTTTATAACAATGTATCTTTTCTTAACATTCCAAGAGTGCCCCTCCTCTCCTCTTATAAAAGGCCCCCAACTCTACCACCTTACCCACACCTCTGAATCCTTTGGATCGGCCAACCCCTGTCCATTTTGTCTGTACACATACCTCTATTACTCCTTGAAGCCTCACATTGGGTATAATTCTTCCCAAGGAATCCTTTGAGATCAAATCAAAAAGAGTTACCGGTTTTAATGGTAGTGTTTTAGCTTGTGTTCTAATGTTTTATTTTGATCCTCCAACCCCTTAAACTCTTTTTATTACATTATTTTGTAACAGAACTAGTATCTTCAACATACTAGGATGTTTTTATATGAATTATTCTAGATACAGTTACACACACCTACATATAATGGTTAAAGAACATATTATTTCCGTGGATGGAGAATTTCTGCCTAACGAAATGATGGTTGTTCAATATTCTTTTAACACCTTCAATGGTGACCGTTAAGATTACACTATATTAATATATGATATATAATATGTTTATGTTTTACTTAAACTTCTGTATTTTTCATTTATGGAATAGATTTATGGTTTCCATTATGGGTAAAGGAGATATCTTCGTTTTAGGAAATGCGGACGACCGCCCCCATAGAGTGATTTGATTCGATAATGCCATATGTGGGACATATAAATGATGTAATTAATGATATTAAATATGGTTTTATACTGTAATTATAATACACCTTTATATAATTATTATTCCGTTCCATAAAATATGAAATAGAAATGAAAGTATCGTTCATGCGTACGTACGGCTTACCATCTCCATGAACGGTGCATTTCATTTCTTACCTCTAAACGTTATGTAATATTATAAATTCATGTATATAATGGATATATATGATATATATGATATCTACATCATGAGTATAACTCTGGATATAATGGATACATGAACAACTTTTAAATATAAAGAGTTTATTTTTGACTCAAGTACCAATGATCGTTAAAATGACCATTGTTAACTTAAATAATTAAATAGTGTTCATGAAATGGTAATAAGTGATATAAAAGGAATAATTAACTTGAAAAAGGTTCATAAGAAATTATAAATTAACTCAAGTCTATTATTCAGGAGGATAAATAATGATCGAGTCAAGTCGGACCCGAGGTATGAGACTTCGTCTCAATCTCCTTTCATTGAGGCATATTTTGTTTTATACACAACCTTCTTTTATACGGTGTATAAACCCCTTTGAATTTTACGTTTATCCAAAAAGAATATTTTTTATATGAAGCGTTTTACTATATGACAAAAGGGAATGTTTTTGTTGTACGTATGCGGTGACAATGACTTCCCCGCCATCGTGACCATTATTTATGTTTCGGCTTCCTCTAAAATCCATACCTTTTTTTAAAGAAAAACAAAGACCATGTTTTAGTTAATTTTATTTTGGTATTGAAAATGGTTTTCATAATGTTTTCATATCAATGTGTTGTATTGATATGTTGTAGTTGAAAAGTAGATATGTTATGTTTCATTTATGCATGTTTTCTGTGATACGATTATGTTATGGTTCTTGGGAATTATTATGAAGACGGGTGGTTCTGTGATAAAATAAGTGCAGGTGAGCCCGATATAGCTCTCCAATTCATTGGATATTGTGAAACAGTTAAACGTTCTGGTTTCTCCGAAGAGATTTAGGGAATATACTGTGATGGGTATTCCAAACGTAACCAAGAGGGTTACTCCCTACGTAAGAATGTTATGAATGCCTCAAGTTACCTTTATATCTTATGATTTCTATGATTTATTCATTATTTGATGATGTATGTTAATGTGCTTATGTTTTATGAGTAGAGTATGATTTCATTGATTCTTATGTATACATGTACTCATATTTCCTTTCCATATTTTTAGATCCCTTACTGAGCTTTTTATTCTCATCCCAAGTTTTTGAAATGTTTTTCATAGGTCAGGGGAAGGGTACAAGATATGATGATAGTGTCAAGGAAGTGTCAATAAAGAATCCATGTTTTATTTTAAATATGTTTCCGTTGATTGGAAAAAATGAATACTATCTTTTATTGTAACCACATTGTTTAAATGTGGGATGTAATGCATGTTTTATGATCAAATTCTCTAAAACTCTAAACCTGAAAAGATACTCAGGGTGTATTCTTGAAATATCTCATGATTAAGTAATGTTTAAGGCTGGGGCCTTATAGTTGGTATCAAAGTTCGGTTTAGACAACATTAAGAGTTAGAAAATTTAAATTATAAATTCATTTATGTTATTATTGAAATGATATAGCATTTAAAGATTAATATGTTGCTTCTCCTAAGATATTTCTGGGTTAAGAATGGTTTTTCATAGAGGAAACTGAACAGATTTTCTGGGAAGGAATACAGATGGAAATGACATTTCAAATCAGTATCCTGAGATGGTCAGAATCAGAACAAAACATTTTTTTGCAGTGATGGCTCAGTTTACTCAGGTGAAAAATGTTGGTTGTTTTTATTGATGATATTTTGGTGGTTTATAAAAGTAAAGGGGAGAAAGAAATTTATTTAAAGGTTATCATGAAAACCCTAAAATAAATGAAACTGTATGGAAAATTCAGAAAGTGTGAGTTTTGGTTGCAACAAATTTCTTTCCTTGGTCACATTGTTTATAAATATTGGATAACTATTGATCCTGCAAAAACAAAGGTTGTTGAAGAATGGCCAAGACCCACAAATGTAACTGAGATTCGTAGTTTCCTTGGTTTGGTAGGATATTACCGAAGGTTTGTTATAAATATTTCATGGTTATCTAGTCCAATGACTAAGCTCACTCGGAAGGGTGTTAAGTTTATCTGGACAAAAGAATGTGATGATTGTTTTCAGGAATTGAAAAGAAGATTGGTGAATGCTCCAGTTTTGGAACTACCTTCTAGGAATGGTGAGTTTGTTAATTATAGTTATGCTTCATCGAAAGGAATTGGTTTTGTCCTAATGCAGAATGATCGGCTAATTTCTTATGCTTCACGGCAGTTGAAAACTCATTAGGTAAATTTCCCTACACATGATTTGGAATTAGCTGGTATATTTTTCGCTTTAAAAATTTGGAGGCATCATTTCAATGGAGTAAAGTTTGAAATATATACCGATCATAATAGATTAATGTATATATTCACTCAGAAAGAATTGAACATGAGACAGAGGATATGGCTATAATTAATCGAGGATTATGATTATACAATTCATTACCATTTGGGAAAAGAAAATAAATTGGCTGATTCTTTGAGTTGAAAAAGTAATGCTACATTAACAATGTTGTGTTTGGAATGTGATCCTTTGGTTAAGGATTTGATGAACTTTTGAATAGATGTTTTTGGTGCAGGATGTTCATCTATTTTGTTTCAAGTATTAGTGAAATCTTCTTTATCAGACAGAATCAAGGAAGCACAGAAGCAAGACAGTGAGTTGCAAAAAAAGGTAGAGCTGGTTCAGAAGGGTAAGTTGCTGGAATTCAACATTGATAAGGATTGTGTTTTGAGATTTGGGAAGAGATTGTGTGTGACTTGTGATTCAAAGTTGAATAGAGAGTTGTTATGTAAAGCTCATAATTCTCCGTTTTCAGTTCATCCTTGCAGTACTATGATGTAAAGAGAACTGCAGGAGTATTACTAGTGGGATCGAATGATAAGAGATATTGCTAATTTTACGGTGAAGTGTTTGAGTTGTCAACAGGTTAAAGTATAGAGGAAGATACCAAAAGGGATTCTTCAGCCATTACCAGTTCCAGAGTAGAAATGGGAAAATATATCCATGGATTTCACTGTGGGATTGCCGAAGACACCTCGAATTAATAATATAATCTTGGTTATTATTGATCGCTTGACTAAATCTGCTCATTTCCTTGCGATATGAGATACTTTTTCCTTAGATAAACATTCTCATTTGTATCTTAATGAGATATTTTGGTTACATGGAGTTCTTCTCTCCATTGTATCTGATCGTGATCCCAGGATTACTTATAACTTTTGGAAAGGACATCAGAAGTCGTTGGGTACTAAATTAAATTTTAGTACAGATTTTCATCCTCAATCAGAAGGGTAGTCAGAACGAACAATTCAGACTTTGGAAGATATTGTACGTGCTTGTTCGATGGATTATTAGGGAATTTGGGACCAACATCTTTATTTGGTTTAATTTTCATAAAATAATAGTTTTCATTCCAGTATACATATGGAAACATTTGAGGCGTTATATGGGAAGCAGTGTCGAACTCTAGCTTTCTGGGATGAAGTGGGTGAAAGGAAGCTGATGGGACCAGAATTGGTAGAAGAGTTGGCAGAAAAAGATCAGCTGATGCAGAAACACATGAGAACATCGTAGAGCAGGAAAATGAGTTATATAGACAATAGGAGGATGGATCTCTCTTTTAAGGTAGGTGATCATGTTTTTCTCAAAGTCTCACCATGGAAAAGTGTGGTGCGATTTGGTAAGAAAGGAAAGCTGAGTCCAAGGTTCATTGGACCATATGAAATTTTGGAGAGAGTTGGATCAGTTTCTTACCGAGTGGCATTACCTCCTTGTTTATCTCAGGTACATAATGTTGTTCATGTTTCAATGTTAAGAATGTACATGCCAGATCCATATCAAGTTTTGAGTCCAGAGGTAGTTCAGTTGGAAGAGAATCTCGCTTATGAAGAACAACCAGTCCAGATTCATGACCGAAGAGAGAAAGTTTTTCGAAATAAGGTAATTCACCAGGTAATGGTTTTTTGGAAAACAACATGATTTAAGAGGCAACATGGGAATCTAAAGCTACAATGTGGGCCGAATACCCCCACTTATTCAATATGTAAATAAATTGCGGGGACGCAATTTTCTAAAGGGGGGAAGGATGTAACATCCCAAGTAAGTAATGAATAATAGATATTTTTATCTATGTCTATTAATTAATTAGATCGTGTTTTAGAGTCACTAAAGGAGAATAAATGTAATCTTAAGCATGGAATACACTAATATTTTTAAAAGGTTGTTTTACTGCCTTTTGATGAAAAACCATATTTAAATCAAACTGTTGACAATTTTATAAGCACTACTTATCGAAATAAACTTATTCTTTATGATTGGGACATTGAAATTTAATTTGGGCAAATTTTTTTTCCGATAAAGATCTTTTTTTAATGAATAGTTAAAAATGTTGTATTTTAATTCAAAACCACTTTTTAATCTAATTTATTTATATGATTAGATTATATTTTGATTTGGTTTTAAATTTAAATTAGAATATATTTTTACCATTTAATCCAATATTAGTCATTGGAATTAATTTCACTTTAAAATTGGACTTAAACTAGTGTCAATCTTTTGATACTTATTGTTTCATAAAAACACACTATTTGCTCTGACAACGGTAATTAATTATTAAATTAATTAATGAAACTTATATGTTTTTAATTTTTTAATATAGACATCATTTCTGGATTCGGAATATCAAATATAGCTTAGGTTTAAGTTTTGGTATTTTTCTGAAAAGCTTCAATTTTTGATGAATAGTGAAACCACTAAGTGGTACTTAAAAAACTAATTTTTCATTTAAATGAAACTTTACCACATCTATGTTTTGAATTTCAAAAATCAGACATACATGGTTTTCATTAAGAAGTAAAATGTGGTTTAATGGGATTAAAATATTTTTTTGGTGAATTGTAACTTCTATGTTTTAATCGCAATTAGAGCTAATTAGTGTAGTTTAAGGTAAAAATAATGTTCTAATAATATGAAATGACCTAGAAACATGTCCTAACCTTATTAGATGTGTCATTTACGTCCAATAAAATCCATGGGTCAACTCGGGTACCCCATGGATCCACTTTCAAAGGAGAATGACATTAATATCTTTTTATTTAATGTTAAAAAAATGTCACAAACATGAGTTGGTTCACTAAAACAATTTTTAAATGGTGTTATAAAAGCCATATTTTTTACTATAAATATTCATTAGAAATGTAAAACGACTTCCCACATCATAATATTTTTTTATTAATTTTAGAAATTAAATAAATTAAATTATTTATGACACCATGATGATGCATCAATTACCTCATTATTTAACGATTTAAATAAAATGAAGATAAAATGTAATATCTACGACCAAAACTTGTAAAAAACTTATTGGATGGGTGGATTTTAAACCCTTCTCACCTTATCCTCGAAATTCAAAAATTTGGGACCTTTTTTATCCGAAAATAATTTTATAACAATGTATCTTTTCTTAACATTCCAAGAGTGCCCCTCCTCTCCTGTTATAAACGGCCCCCACCTATACCACCTTACGAACGCCTCTCAAGACTTTGGCTCGGCCAAAAACTGTCCATTTTGTCTCTCAACATCCCTATATTACTTATTGAAGCCTCACTTTGGGCATAAGTATTCCCAAGGAAGCCTTTCAGCTCAAATCAAAAAGAGTTACCCGTTTTAAAGGTAGTGCTTTCTCTTGTGTTCTTATGTTTTATTTTGCTTCTCCAACCCCCGAAACTCTTTTTATTAAATTATTTTGTAACAACACCAGTATCTTCAATATACTAGGATGTTGTTATAATACGTATTCGAGCTACACTTACACACACCTACATCTAATGGTTAAAGAACATACATTTTCTGTGGATGGTGAATTTCTGCCTCACAAAACGTTGATTGTTCTATATTCTTTTAACACCTTCAAAGGTGGCCATTAAGATGACAATATATTTATAATTGATATATAATATGTTTTTGTTTTACTTAATCTTCTGTATTTTTCATTTATGGCATACCTTTATGGTTTCCATTATTGGTAAACGCGATATCTTCATTTTAGTAAGTGCGGACTACCGCCCCCTCAAAGTGATTTGATTCGTTAATGCCATATGTGGGACGTATAAAGGATGTAATTAATGAAATTATATATGATATTATACTGGAATTATATTATAACTTTATATCATTATGATTCCATTCCATAAAATACAAAATAGAAATGAAAGTAGCGTTCATGCGTACGGACGACTTACCGTCTCCATGAATGGTGTATTTCATTTATTACATCTAAAAATTATGTAATATTATAAATTCATGTATATACTAGATATATATGATATATTTGATATCTACATCATGAGTATAACTCCGTATATAATGGATACATGAACAACTTGTAATTATAAAGAGTTTATTTTTGACTCAAGTACCAATTATCGTTAAAACAACCATTATTAACTTTAATAATTACATAGTGTTCATGACATGGTAATAAGTGATATAAAAGGAATAATGAACTTGAAAAAGGTTCTTAAGCAATTACAAATTAACTCAAGTTTATTATTCAGGAGGTTAAAGAACGATCGAGTCAAGTCGGACCCGAGGTATGGGACTTCATCTAAATCTCCTTTCATTGTGGCATATTTTGTTTTATACACAACCTTATTTTAAACGGTGTATAAACCCCTTTGACTTTTACGTTTATCAAAAAGGAATATTTTTTATACGAATCTTTTTACTAAATGACAAAAGTGAATCTTTTTGTCGTACGTATGCGGCGACAATGACTTCTCCGCCGTCGTGACCATTATTTAAGTTTCGGCTTCCACTACAAGACTTACCATTTTTTTAAAAGAAAAATAAATTCCATTTTTTACTTTTCTTTTATTTTGGTATTGAAAATGGTTTTCATAATGTTTTTATATCAATGTGTTGTATTGATATCTTGTTATTGAAAAGTGGAAAGGTTATGTTTCCATTATGCATGTTTTATGTGATACGATTATGTTATGGTTCTTGGGAATTATTATGATGACTGATGGTTCTGTGATAAACTAAGGGTAGGTGAGCCCGATATAGCTCTCCAATGCATTGGTTAATGTGATTGAGTTAAACGTTAAGGTTTCTCCGAAGAGATTTAGGGAATATACTGTGATGGGTATTCCAAACGTAACCAAGAGTGCTACTCCCTACGTAAGAATGTTATGAATGCCTCAAGTTACCTTTATGTCTTGTGATTTCTATGATTTAATCATGATTTGATGAGGTATGTTAAAGTGATTTTGTTTTATGAGTACAATATGATTTCATTGATTCTTAGGTATACATGTACTCATGTTTCCTTTCCATATTTTTAGATCCCTTACTAATCTTTTTATGCTCATCCCATGTTTTTGAAATGTTTTTCACATGTCAAGGGAAGGGTACATGATATGATGATAGTGTCAAGGATGTGTCAAGAAATAATCCATGTTTTATTTTAAATATGTTTCCGTTTATGGGAAAAATGAATACTATCTTTTATTATAACCACTTTGTTTAAATGTGGGATGTAATGCATGTTTTATGATCAAATTATCTAAAACCCTAAACCTGAAAAGATCCTGAAGGTGTATTATTGAAATATCTCAAGATTAATTAATGTTTAAGGTTGGGGCCTTATAGTCCCACTCCTCGAACAACCTGGATGAAAGCACTCAGAACAAGTCTACCAAAAGTATCCTCGAGAACATCTGGTATTAGTATGTCATGATGTTTCCCTGAGACATATGGTCTAACTGAGATAAGGATTATCGATATCACAGTCAATCCTTGGTCATAGGATTCTTCTCAAGGCATTATCAGTCCAAGAGAACTTTCTCCTTGAGTGTTGAATTCATTAGATACCCTCACAAGAGGTCCTGCTATATTGGGCCCTGTCCTAAGAGAATAGACTAAGAACTACCCAAACACTACTGGAAATGAACCCTTTACCAACAATTCCAAACCATTGGTAAAGGCTAGATAACTATTGTTATAATATATATCAATGGTTATTCAAACTATACGGAATTAAGCCATTAGGAAACACAGATGCCAATAGTTTTTGGAAAACCCTTGGTTTATGTTAGGAAATGTACATTATAACAATGGTTATGTCAAAATGTTGGTATAATTTTTCACCAATGGATTGAAACCACTGGTAAACATACAATCCCAATGGTTTCAAACCTTTGGAATATAGTTTTGTATAGATTTTTACCAATGGTTTGCGTAAACTGTTGGTAAAGGATGGACATTTTACTATATCCCAACGGTTTGTAAACAATTAGGAAAGTCTTTTTACCAATGGTTTCTTATAACCATTTGTATAAAACACATTCATAGCTCTATTCCAACAGTTTACAACCATTGTCATAGGATTTGATGTGAAATTCAGGCACTAGCCTACAACAGCTTTCCATTTCTGCATTTCCAGCTTCCCAACTCCAATTACCTGCAATAGCCAACTATAAAACATGCATATAAACAATTAATTCACATATATTTAACACATAATGAACTCTGAAAATATAGACATACTGAATTAAAATATAATTCATAAGGTAATTATAAACAAACATAATTGATTTATAATTAAATTTAGAATTGATATGACAATTACATGTGAAATCCGGAATTCAATTCATAATTGAATACTGAATAGAATACATACATAATTTAATTACCAATTATTATTACAATACATAAATAACTAAATACTTAAATATATGTTTTATATAGAATTAATAAAACATAAAAAATTTCATTTTTTACAACACATACATGATTGAATTCAGAAATTAGAAGATAATAACCCTAAAATAAGGAAATGGATAAATGACTTCATCCAAACACAAATATAATGTCCCATGGTTTCGGGCGGGTGTATTTGATATTAGTGAGGATGATAATGGGTTTGTATCACTAAGCCTGTGTGACTGAGGGAATTTATTTTTCCAAGGAATATTAAATTTCATGTGTTTTATAATAGGGGTAGGAGTTCCTCACCTGAGAAGTGGATTGTGAGAGGCTGGAGCATGGATCCTTATGCTAATGTATCAACACAATCCGAATACGTTTGGTCGGTTTTCTGTATGCCTAATGCTTTTACATAAAATGTTGTCCATTTTAAACCAAAGACTGAAACATCGAGTGATACCAGCCCCATTGTGCCTCGGATTGAGGCTGGGATGGCACGTAAATGTCGCATATGACCCATGGATCGTTTTCCTAAAGTATCAAGACAATCTGAATGCGTTTGGTTAGTTTTTCATATTCCAGTTTTTGTTTTCACTTAAAATGTTGTCCATCTCAAATAAATGTGACACACATTGAGTGGTACTGGCCCACCATGCTCCGGATTGAGGTGGGGTTGACTCTTACACGTCAAAAATGACCCATGGATCATTGTGATGAATTATCCTCACAATATGAATAAGTTGTTTTAGGTTTTTCATATGCCAGTTGTTTTTACATAAAAGAGTGTCCATTTTAAACAAAATACAGACTCTTCGAGTGATACAGGGAACACTGTGCCTCGTATTGAGTCGAGGTTGACTCATACATGTCCAAAATGACGCATGGATTGTTTTCTAATGTATCAATAGAATCTGAATGCGTTTATTTTGTTTTCTGTATGCCATTTGTGGTTTTCACATAAAATGTTGTCCATTTCAAATGAAAGTGAGACACTTTGAGTGATTTCTTCCACATCATTCCTCGTATTTAATTTGTGTTGACATGTACACCTGAAAATTGACCCACGGATTCTTGTTATAATGTATCTACACAATCCCAATACGTTTGGTTAGTTTTCCATATACATATTTTTTAAATAAAAGGGTGACCAATTTAAAAAAAAAAGACACTACGAGTGATACCAGCCACACAGTGCATTCGATTGCGGTAGGGTTGACTCATACATGTCACATATGACCATGGATCATTGTACTAATGTATAAACAATATCTGAATGTGTTTGGTCGGTTTTCTGTATGCCAGTTGTTGTTTTCACTTTATATGTTGTACATTTCAAATAAATTTGAGACACATTGAGTGGTATCATCCACAAATTTTCTCATATTGAGGCGGGGTTGACTTGTACATGTCAAAAATGAAATATGGATCCTTTTTCTAATGTACCAACACAACCCGAATACATTTGGTCAGTTTTCCGTATGTCGATTGTTGTTATTACTTAAAAGGGTGTTCATTTTTAAAAAATAAAAGACACTTAGAGTGATATTCGCTACACCATGCCTCATATTGAGGTGGGGTTGACTCGTCCATGTCTCATATGACCCATTGATCATTTTACTAAATTATTAACACAATAAAAATGCATTAGGCCAGTTCTACATATGCCAGTTGATGTTTTTAGTTAAAATGTTGTCCATTTCATACAAAAGAAAGATACTTCCTGTGATACCAAATATTCCATGTATCGGATTGTGGTGGGGTTGACACATACATGTCACATATGACCAATGGATCATTTTCATAAAGTACCAATAGAATCTGAATGCGTTTGGTGGGTTTTCGGTATGACATGTGTTGTTTTAACTTAAAATGTTGTCAATTTCAAATAAAACTGAGACACTTTGATTGGTACCGGCCACATTGTGCCTCGGTTTGAGAATGGATTGACTCATATAGGTTATAAATGAACCATGTATCTTTGAGATAATGTATCAACACAATACATATACGTTTGGTCAGTTTTCCATATCCCAATTGTTCATACATAAAACAATGTCCATTTAAAAAAATTAATACACTTCGAGTGATACCAGCCACACCGTGCCTCAGATTGAGGAAGGGTTGACTCATACATGTCACATATGACCCATGGATCATTATACTAAAGTATCAACACAATAATAATGTGTTAGGTTAGTATTCTGTATGAAAGTTCTTGTATTTAATAAAAATGTTGTCCATTTCAAATAAAGGTTATAATCTTTGAGTGGTACAGGCCACACCATGTCTCGGATTGAGGCAGGGTTGACACACACACATCAAAAATGACACATGGATTGATGTGTTAATGTACCAACAAAATCAGAATATGTTTGGTCAGTTTTCCATATGTCTGTTGTTTATACATAAAATTGTGTCCATTTTAAACAAAAGAGAGACTCGTTGAGTGATAATGGACACACTGTGCTTCATATTGAGGCAGGTTGACTCATACACGTTGCAAATAATGCAAGAATCATTTTACTGATTTATCAATACAATCAAAAATCATTTGGTCAGTTTTGTGTAAGCAAGTTGTTGTTTTCCCTTAAAATATTTTCCATTTCAAATAAAAGTGAGACACATTGAGTGGCACCGGCCACACCATGCCTCATATTGGGGCGAGGATAACTCGTTCACGTCAAAAATGAACCATGCAACCTTCTTCTAATGTATCAACTCAATCCAATTACGTTTGGTCAGTTTTTCGTATTCCAGTTTTTGTTACTTAAAAGGGTGTCCGTTTTAAACAAAATAAAGAATATTTGAGTGATACAGCCCCCAACGTGCCTTAGTTTGAGGTGGGGTTGACTCGTACACATCAAATATGACCCAAGAATCGGTGTCCTATAGTATCAGCACAATCCAAATGTGTTATGTCTATTTTCCATATGTCAGTTGTTCTTTTCAATTAAAATGTTGTCCATTTAAAATAAAAGTGATACACGTTGAGTGGTACCGGCCACACCGTGCCTTGAATTGTGGTGGGGTCAACTCATAGACGTCAAAAATGACCCATGGAACATTGTGATATTGTATCAGCACGATATGAATATGTTTGGTCGGTTTTCCATATACCAGTTGTTTTTACTTAAAAAGGTGTCCACATAAAAAAAAAGAAGAACAAGTTGAGTGATACTGGCCACACCATGCCATGGATTCAGGCAGAGTTGACTCGTACACATCACATATGACTCATGGATCATTTTCCTAATTTATCAACACAATCCAAATGCATTTGGTCAGTTTTCTGTATGCCATTTTTTGTTTTCACTTTAAATTTTCTCCATTTAAAAAAACAATGAGACACTTTCAGTGGTACCGGTCACACCGTTCCTCGGATTGAGGCTGGGTGACACGTAAAGGTCAAAAATGACCCATGGGTCCTTGTGATAAGGTATCAACACTTTCAAAATACTTTTGTTCAGTTTTCTGTATGCCAGTTGTTTTTCCCTTAAAGGGTGTACATTTTAAACAAAAGAAAGACACTTCGAGTGATACCGGCCACACCATGCTTCGAATTGAGGCTTTGTTGACTCATATAAGTCAAACATAACCCATGGATCATTTTCCTAATGTATCAAAACAATATTAATGCATCCAGTCAGTTTTTTGTATGGTATTTTTGGTTTTTAATTAAAACGTGGTCCACTTCAAATAAATGTGAGACACTTTGAGTGGTACCGGCCACACCATTCCCCATATTGAGGCGGGGTTGACTGGTACTTGTCACAAATTACCCATGGATCGTTGTTCTAAAGTATCAACAAAATCAGAATATGTTTGGTTAGTTTTCCATATGTCTGTTGTTTTTACTTAAAACCGTGTCCATTTTAAACAAAAGAGAGATACGTTGAGTGATTCTGGACACATTGTACCTCAGATTGAAGGGGGTTGACTCATACACCTCACAAATGACACATTAGTTGTTTTGCTGATGTATCAATACCATCATAAAGAATTTGGTCAGTTTTTTAAATGCATGTTGTTGTTTTCACGTAAATGTATGTCCATTTCAAATAAAAGTGAGACAATTTGAGTGGTACCAGCCACTCAGTGCCTCTAATTGAGGCATAGTTGACTCGTACACGTCACAAATGAAACATCAATTATTTTCCTAAAGTACCAACAGAATCCAAATGCGTTTGGTCAGTTTTCCATATGCCAGTTGTTTTTTTCAATTAAAATGTTGTCCATTTCAGAAAAAATTGAGAAACTTTGAGTGCCACCGGCCACACCGTAACTCATATTGAGGTGGGGTTGACTCGTACACATCAAAACTGACCCATGGATCCTTTTGATAATGTATCAAAACAATAAAAACCTCCCAAAAGCTCTTAATGTCAGATCTGTTTTCGATCATTGGGAGTTTTGAGTGCTGTCAGGTGTGGATTAAAGATCCAGGTGAGTTTAATCCTCTCTTGGCTTCCTATTTTCGATTTGGGTTTAAACTCTTCTCTAATCTTCTTCTCATTCCCTAAAACCCTCATTTCCATTAGAATTTAGAGTGAATCTTGACGATAGATTAGATTGGGATCCACGAGGTTGAATTAAGAGTGTGATTGTCTCCGGAATCAAGGTCGGTGGTCCCTAGACTTTTGTGAATTGTTGTAATGTTATATATATGTTGAGCCGCTGCTCACCAAATGTTGGGGTGTAGGGTTGGGGGGCTGTCTGTGGTCGAGGGAGGATGGTGGGGGGATGTTCAGGGGGCTGTTTGGGGTCCAGGAAAGAGAGTGGGGGTGATTTCTGGATCCAGTGGGGCTGTCTGGGGTCCTGGAACGAGGGGGGATATGCAGGGATTAAGGACTAGGGTGGGGGATACCTGGGGGGATCTCTAGGGTGATACCCGAGAGGATGTCTACGGTCTAGGGAGGAGTGCGGGGGCCGTCTGGGGGGCCATCCGGGGTCGAGGGAGGAGGGTGGGGGACTGTTTGGGGGCTGTCTGGGGTCCTAGGAGGAGGGTGGGGGTAGGAGGGGCTATTGGTGGACCATGAAGGAGAATGGGGAGGCTTTCCGGGGGCTTTCTGGGTTCCAGAGAGGATGGTGGGGGGGTGGGGGTGGGGGTTGCCCTGGGTCTTGGAAGGAGGGTGGGGAGGCTGTCTGGGGGGCTGTCTGGGGTCCAAGGTGGAGGGTGGGGAGGGGGGGGGGCTGTCCTGGGGGCTATCTGGGGTCTAGGGAGGAGGGTGAGGGGGCTGTCTGGGGAGTTGTCAGGGTCCATGATGGAGGGTGGGGAGGCTATATGTGGTCCATGAAGGAGGGTGGGGAGGCTGTTTTGGGGATAGTCTGGGGTCCAGGGAAGAGGGTGGGGGGGGGATGTCTGTAGGGCTGTCCAGGGTCCAAGAAGGAGGGTGGGGAGGCAGTTCTAGGGGGATGTTCAGGGTCTAGGGAGGAGGGTGGTGGGCGGTCCGGGGGGCTATCCGGGGTCCTGGGAGGAGGGTGGGGGGCCTATCCGGGGGGTGTCTTTTGTGTGTCTGTGGGGCTGTCCGGTGGTTTTACTGGGTTCATGGGATGGTATTAACAAGTTTTCTAAGAAAAGTATTTAAAGGATAAATTAATAATTTTCTTATATGAACTTCTAATCAAACCACCAATTTTCTAAATTCCACTTAAAAATACAATTTCAATAAAATATGGGGGATTTCATAGCAAATCATCAAGTCATGTTTTATTATTTATGAATAAAAAAATAAATATAATGTGACCTACCTAATCACAGATATATTAAAGCACAAAAAATCAATAAAAATCAAAGGTCAGTAATATTATTCAAAAATGTAATAGATCAATCTGTCCCACATCACCAACATCTTCACCCTCTCCTTCATCCTCATAGTTTTCCCCATCATCATCACTACCATCCTCCTCACACTCGTCCTCAGCCTCATCCTCCTCGTCACCCCCTTCCTCCACCTTAGCCAACTCCTCTCTATCCTCCTCCACCTCACCCTCCTCCTCACCCTCTTCTTCCATTGCCTCGGCCTCCTCCTAGACATTGTCTTGAACACCACTAGAACATCCACCTAGTGAAACATATATATAACGCATCAATTTCATATATTCATCACAAGCAGTGATGGCCTCTGGTGGAAGTGTTGGATGTAAAACTTCCATCAGTTTCATAAATGCAGTATTTACCGTAGCAGAATGTTCTTCCATCTCTGTGGCTCTTTTCTCAGCCTATTCTACTTGTTCCTTAACTTCCTACAACTTGATGGCACTGCAACTTTTATCTAAGGAGGGCCAATACCTAGTTGAATCTATACTCTTCCCAAGTCGGAAGTGTACTCTACCAGGGTGCTCATCTCCCAACAGCTGTTGAAAGTGATCATTTGACCCAAATTTTCATGTTCCTAGTCATCAAGGGCATCAAAAGAAGCCTATTACAAATATAAATAGATTATGAAGTTAAAAAATAGAGGTTAAAATTTTAAATCTACAAATTCAAACTTACAATATACTGGTGAGTCGGTTCGTCAACTCCACTTCCACCTTTCTTCTTTAAACATGATCAAAACAGTTTTTCTAGAGGCACACGTCCTTCTATATTAAATTTATGCCTATATAATGACATTGAATGTAAGAAACCATAATTAAAAATAGGATACAAAAAAACAGTAATATCATAACAAATATTATATAACAACTTTAGCAATCGAATAAATTATGGTGGATGTAATAGAAAGTGCATGTCGTAATGAAATATTATAAACAGTTATACCTGTAGTCTCTCATGATCTGGCATCATAGTAAATCCCAATGTGTGGACGTATTTCATAGCACCAATATTTTTTTATTTCTTCCAGATGAATCCTAAATAAAATTCAATAATTAGTAATAATGAAAAAAATGAAATTTTTTATTTAAATACCTCTAATTTGATTAATACCGTAAATTTGTTAGTCGTCCTATTAGTAATCATTTTTCATTATTTTTATAACATACAATAATCCAAAAAAGGGCTGCCTCTAACAATGTTCCCACTATAGCACACCATCCAATGTACAACTCATGCTTATAACATCTCTAAATCTCACCTAAATCCTTTAAATGTGATGGCCTTGCACCATCACCATCGGGAAAATTAAACCACAGTTGACACAAAAATATTTGTTCATATAATTAAAAAAATTAATATATTGCATTAAATAAAAACTATTTTTACCCATTTCTATGCCCTGGATTTATTCTTGACTTCATTTGGAAGTTATCTCCGTGAGGGCGGGATAACATGAATGATGTCGGAGTATTGGGAAAGTGTCGCCAAAAAACTCTAACATTATTGCCCTGATTTTTTCAATCATCTAACTATCTTCATTGTAGTCCGCCATCAACTGTGTGGGGTGGTTCCAAAGCGCACACATGCGTGTATTCCCCTACCCCCGACACCTATCAATAGATATATCTCTTAAGAAAGAAAAACAAATATTTTACCAATACATGTTATAATAAAAATAAATAATGGTGTAAATATTTGTTAGGTTTTTATAAGTATACCTTCAGTAGTCTAATCAATGGGTGCCATTGGATCCACAAAAACTGAAGGAAACCCCATTATAGATAGAGTGAATCCCAATGTATGCTCCGCATGGACATACTCTAGAGGTGCTGGAGTCGAAGAATATTGAATATAGATGCCCAAAGAGGATGAAGAAGTAGTAAAAGAAGATTACAGGGATGGCTAGCCAAATTCTTGATGGGGTGTGGGAATCATCATCTGATATGGTACAGAAGGGTGAGTAGGGTTAGATATAATGGGTGGTGAAAACATTAGAGGCCTAAATATCCTATGTGTCACTTATGACACACCAGGATCAGAATGTGGGATGGATGGTTTGTCATTGGGAGGAGAAGGGTCTAATCAGGTACACTGACAAGATCTTCTAGCTCTCATAACACCCATCGTCGTATGAACACCCTGAGTACTGGGACCACTACTAGGATGCTAATCATATTATTATCTCCTAATAGATGGATCCTAAAAAAATGTTTAAAAAAACTAATCACATGACATTCTATATTATTTAAATACATATATTTTAAATAAAATATTCACTGTAGTAAGTAGTGGTGGAATTCCCATCTCAGTCATGTGATGATTGTTGTCCATATTCTCTTTTTGTCTCCTCTCTTCCATTGGTTTCGTTTTCAGCAGTTGAAAACAAATATGGAAGTAAATAGAAATTTATTACTAATGTGTTGTCCAAAAAACAAAATAAATGAGAGAGAATAGAAGGGTTCAAGGATAAATTAACTAACCATTGTTTTAGGTGATCTTGAACAAATGTATAATGAAGTCAATAAATCATACAAGATGTAATAAAAAAATTAATTTTTAGTATGATGATTATTTACAAAGTGTCATAAATATTTTAAAATCCTGGAACATTGATTCTACCAGATTCATAAGTGGTAATAAAAATTATCAAAATTAAGGAAAAATTTAATTTCATTAGCTCAGGTAGATGATGCAGGTTTCAATACTTGTTTTGCAGAATAATACAAACCATCATGTTCATTACCTGGTAAAATGTTAAAGAGAGGTCATAGAGTCATACAAATATTATACAAATCACTGTTGAATAATTGAAATGTTCACTAAGCTAGAAATTTTGGTTTGTTAGGTTTAAATAATGTTCAATTCCAAATTAGAAAATGGAATTCAAATAAAAATTTCAACCAATAAACATTGAAATTTCACATAACGATCAAGTCAGATACACTATATTTGTAATCAATATGAAATCAATTTGAATAGAACCAACCCTAACAACCCAACTCGAGGTAAACCCAAATAATTGATAACATGATTGGATGATTTCATATATTTCTGACCACAACTTCAGGTTCACAATCAACTCTGAAAATTTAGCTATTGGAGTCATCAAAAGAAATAAATGGATTGGTTCCAATGGCAGTAAGGATTGTGTCAATTCCATCATCACCCTCATCAAAATTATGTCTTGGAATTACTTCAACTATGACACCAAATTTAGGTCGAAGATGGTATTTGACATAAAAAACATGTTTATCCATTGATGAAAAAACATATTGATCTATGGTAGAAAGAGTGCGAGTCATATTAATTACTTTTAATCAAAAATCATCAGTAAATGTTCCATGTCTTGTCATCGAATCGACTCAATGGAATTTCATCATCGTGACTCATCCATGAGAGTAATAATCCAATATTATTATTTTTTCAATGACTCCATAATAACTGACATTATCATATCGCAGTCCACTATCTGATACTTTAGAATAACAATCTGTTGTGGTAGTAATCATAACACCATCATGTTGTGTTCTCATGTTCTTTGTTCGTTATGTGACAATAAATTTGTACCCATTGATAACAATTTATTTACAGTCACGAACAACGGTATTAGGATCAAAAGCCAAAGCTCTTATTTCCTCAGAGACAGAGTCAGTAGGAAAACTCAATACCTATAATATAAATGAATATTAAACTTAATTAAATATTGATTTAATTATTTAAAACAGAAATATTTTTACCTTCAATTTTATCCATGATGAAAACACTTTTATATGCAAAGTCTCCCTCTTCCCCAAGATAAATAACTATTCTTTCTATTTATCATTGTATTATGTTCCTTGTAGATAAAAAATATGAATAGTTCAACATATATATATGTAAGATATAAATATCGAATTTATGTTCCATGACATATAGTTATTTGAGGGAATATCTACATCATCAGGAAGTAAATCATTCAAGAAGTTAAGAATGTAATCGATTGCTGTAATAGAAATCCCATACATTGTTTTCCCATGAAACAATATGAATAAAAATTAAATTTTTTTAATTTTATCACACGGTCAATATACCAGAGTCGTGGAAGCATCATTCAATTTTTTCACCCTGATAATATTGTCATTCTCATTAGATGCATCATATGTCCTCATATTGACTTCTTCTTGAGTAGAAATCCTTTATTTTTTGTTGATGGAAAATAAACAGAAACCGATCATCTAATAAATTCTCCATTCCCGTCCTATCATTTCTATCATAAAAAATTAGAGATTTCAATTTCTCCCCATTGTGATACCACACATAATAGATTTCTTGAAAACCATATTTCGCTATATGGTAGCTGACTTCTTAACAGCTCAACCAAGGTCTACCAACACAATTTGATAATGGGAAGTGTATATGACCACTATTTGAATCATTTTGAAATCTAAAATCTAAAAATATCTCCAAATTGTTTTGAAAATCTCTTGATATCTAATAGGTTTCATACATCCAAATTCTATCCATTCTGTAAAAATCAATTTTATAAGTCATTTCATCAAAAAAAATCAATAAGATTAATGTTTAATAGAAAATCTATTTATGTAAATGATAAATGAAGGAGTTTCTAGTTGATGTAGTGAAATATTAAAACAATTTAATGATATACAAATTCAGTTATGTGTGACTAAATTTTAGGTGAGATGAGTTTTGTAATTTTTTTATTTATTACATACAAGAAGACTCCATTGACCTGATAGAACATTGTTCATGATATTACAAAGTCAAGGCTCTTCATGAAACATGTTGAATGTGTAAATAGAGTTTTTTAAATAAGTTATTGATGCTATAAAATTGAAATATTGTGAAAAGATAGTACATTTCATAACACCCATACTAATGTCAATAGAAAGTAATATATCACCGCCACTAAAAAAGGAAAACCACCAACCCAAATATACCAGCCATCCCCAATACCTTCACATGGATCATCCTTATATCCATTGCCCACCTCGAGAAAATATGACTAAACAAACCATTTACCATCTTTGAGGGGGGATACATCTCACCAGCACCTCCATTAGTAGATATGATTCACTAACTACATAAAATGAGTGACTATGAATACTTCAAATCTAGTTGATTCATATAATCATGACACTTGAATTGTAAAAAAAATAGAAAAAAAATCAAACTACACATATTGGGTATCTCATGCCACACATATCACCACCTGGTTTAGGTCAAATCAAAATAAAAACAATGAATAATAGCTTCAAAACATTAAAACTATGTTAAGAATTATATATTTCATGTGTATAACTAAAAAATGATTGTCTTCAGATGGATTTATTGGGGGGAAGGAGTTCTCATCCTATGTAAATAGAGATTCCTCTTGTTTAGAAGCCAAGGGGGACTTCATCAAGTCTTCGTAAATCATAATCACTATGAATCGAAGGTATATTTCCTCATGGTATTATAAAAAATCATCATCAATCCAAGGGGGTTTCCAAATGGAATAAAAATCCATGTTTTTAACATGAATCCTTGGTTGGTTTCTTCATGGAATTCCAAATAATTAATCAAAGAACAAGTACTCAGAAATTAAATTAAAATTTATTTATATTCATTTTCAATAGGTCTCATATAAGAGGCACATGCCTCAGGCCCCATTATGTGTTATAGGTATCCCAAATCATTAGATAATGTTCAATAACTCATTATTGGAACCCCTATGGTTATACGATTCATTACACAATTTGTTCCCCTAGTGAAGCGCACCCCATGTGTCGATAATGCTTAGGCTTCTACACTGATAGGTTGTTCAAGGATCATAAAAAGGTTTAATTTCATAATGTATAGACAAAAATATTTATTTTTAAATTTGAGATTAATAATAATGTATGTCAATGATACTTCACATCATAAGGAACACTAAACAATGATACTTTTAAGGTGTAGTTTATAAACCATATTCTATATACTCACAGAAATCTACAAATCAAGTATTATTCATTGATTCAAAATCAAATTCTACGAATCATAAAATGTTTTAAAAATCCCTAGAAATATAGAATAATGACAAGATATTTCTAGATAGTGAAATAAATGGATAAAGGATGAGAATATAAGGATATATACTCATTGTTGGGTAGAACAACACTAGAATCGAATAAGATACATCAACTCACCATGGTAGGTTACAGAGTTTGGTAGACCACACACCAACCATGTCAATTACTTCAATAACAGATTCTATGTTGGTATATGGGAAGAGGTTGAAGGAGTATAACCTAGATGGGGGAGTTGCAGCTGATTGGTTGGAAGACCTCGAGTTAGGGTTCACCTGTGCAGGGGCTTCTATAAATCGGGGAAAATGTCTAGATTCTGTGTAATCAGGGGGCCGGGGTTCTATACTTGGGGGGGGGGGGATTTCCCAAAGGTTTTTAAAAACGTTTCGGAAAATAATGGTCTTTACCAACGGTTTTTAACAAACATTGGTAAAGGGAGAAAATTTTGTAGACTTCTGAAAAGATCCTTCAAAAAGATGGGAAATCATTCACATTCTCAAACGTTCCTAACTGTTTGAATAAAATATTGGTAAAGGACCCCTTTACCAATGGTTCTATTGAACCATTGGAATAAAAGTGTTAGGAAACCCCAACTTCCCAGTAGGGAAAGCACATTGGTCAGATCATGTCACAAAAGAAACAATTAGATCTTGATACATTGATAGGGGGTCCTGCACCCATGGCACCGTAGGGGACATCCTAGACCAACTGGAATTACCATCCTAGATATGGGATGATTTCTCATGAAAATATTTTTTACACCCATACCACAAACCCTAAAAAAGGTACCGTGAAGTGAAGTGTGGACCGGAAAGGCCTCTTAGTGCAATCATTTCACTAGCCAGCAGAGTCATTTGGAAAGCTAGGCTAAGACAACACACTTCTGAACACGGGTCATTATCTATGATAGGAATGGGATAATACATAAAACCTTTATAGTGGAGCCCAAGGTAATTATCTCTATCTCAATTATCACCCTCTATGATAGGAATAGGATCCTTCATCAGTACCTCATAGGAGGACTCAGTGAATGACTTTATCCCCTTATGTTCCAACTAAAAAGCACTAAATCCAATTTAAAAGGACTTTCAAATTTAGAGGGTCCCAACACTAAAGAAATATCATCAAACAGACTTATGGTTTGAATGTTATGGGCATTTTAGTGAAGAAAGTGCAGTTGGGTCTAGGTCTTGGATGAGCCAGTTCAGCCAACCCAACCCAACCCCCTGAGTCCAACCCAACCCACATGGTCTGACACAACCAATCAGGTTGACATGGCCCACTGGACCCAGCCTATCCCGCTATTCCAAACCGACACACTGGCTCGGCCTAGTGCCGACCCGCCTAACCAACCTAGCCTACTGGAGTGGGATGGTCAACTCCACAAGGGAGGGGACTGACGCTGCATCTCTGAATGATCATGTGGTTTTCTATAGGGTCCTGCTATCATGGACCCGCTATACCATGGCTCTTCGGCCACATGACACGAATCACTTCCATGTATGTCGAAGACAGTTGTCTTCCGCCTATTGGCGGCCCCTGCTTGCTGCCTATGGTGGTTGATGTGGACTCCTCCATCGCACCGGCATACGGCCATCGCTGCAGGCCACCAAACACAGTCTTGTTGTTTTTTCTTCAATCAAGAAGAGTTTTTAAATGATCAGGATGACATCTTTATTATCACGGGCTCCAATATACACCATGTTTCTTTCTATTGAAAATTCTTTTGAGAAGAGATATCCATCGCATCGTCTATATCAATTCTCCACTGTCGTTGTCGCACCTCTATCATGCCGAGCCCAACCTGGATCCGCATTTTTAGATCATTGTACTAAGGATTAGTTGTGCAATGATCGATCGATATCCAAATTTTGATTCGTGGACCAAATGATGAAATCCCATGATGAACGTTGAATGGAGGGATGAATGGAACATATGAACAATGTTGAACGAACCTCGATCGATGTTCATATCGATTGGGGTTTTTTGTCTTTTTAATGGTTAAAAATAACTTATCAAGATAATCTACCATTAAAACCCCACAAATCAAACCCTCCAACATGAACAATCGAACCCTGGGTCAACTAGATCGGGGGTTGTTCCACGTTCTTCATTAAATCCAAGAATGGGGAATGAAACAATTTAAATAGCAACCCCTACGTCAATTTAGATTGCTTGCAGACATAGATTGAAGTCGTATCATCATTTCATTCCTTGTTATGCCGGAATTTTTCAATTCGTCATCACTTGATCGAATCTCGACCTCTGATCCATTTTCACCAGTGAGAGAGCCTCCTCCGCCTTGACTTATGGAAATTCCAGGGTTCCAGCAAAATTATCCAATGTTATGAATTCTAAAGCTGGACCATTCCCCTGTTTAATAGAGCAAACATGTTAATGCCTTTACACATTTCAACATTACTATTTCTTTATGAAACATCGTTGTCATCATGCTTTATTTTTTAAAGGACAATGGGTTACTCCGTCACTCTATCACAGTTCTCCCATGCTACAAATCATTAAAAAGAAAAAAATAATTTTTTATTTTTTATATTATTCTTCTTAAAGTTAAGGAAATATCATTTACCCTCAACCCGAGTTGGCCGAGGTCAGGCTCCACCTAAATGAAAAACATCCTCACAAGATCAATGGTCCTCTCAAATTTCCAATCAGAGTTACCATTAATGAGTTATAAGGATTATAAAAATAAAATAATTTAATTTAATTATTTTATTACTTTTTATGCCATTTTTTGGTTTTCTCACTAGAGACCCGCACCAACTAATGTTAAGTCACACCTAGGTTAAAACGGTCATCCTGAATGAAACGGTACCCATAGATTTTTGATCTAGGCACCGATTTAACTGTAATTCATCCTTTTCAAGAAAATCGCACAAGAAAGATATTTAAAAACATAAAATTTTTATGGATCATTTAAGGAATTCCAGGTCTCATAATAGAACGCCATCTCTGTTCCAATACTCGATATTTTCTCAATATTTTTCTAAAAATTATATCTCAAAAATACAAGTCATTACATTATCCCCAACTTAATGATTTAAATACTAGAAAATCCAAACACGTTTTACTCAAACAAATGGTGAATGAACCAAGCATGTATATTACCCTCCTCCCATATTGTTTCTAGATATGATCTTGTTGCCACCAAGAACACACCAGGGGCAAAGATAATCCATGAAGGACCCTAGACCTTCATTGGGTACTCAACCCAAGACACTCCAACATCTATGTCCAACTAACCTTAGATTATGACGTGCAATAGGGTAACACAAGAATCTCCTTAGCAATGACACAAGGAAAATGTATATTACCTAGTCCCACTATGGTGTAGTGCCAAAAAGTATGCTACCTTCCCAACTATACGCAATACCTGAATGAGGGAATATTGACCTTGGAGACAACATTACACCCAAGGAAAAATAGTTCTAACCCATGTCGGGGTGAGATCCAAACGGAGACATGGTCTTCATCCTTGAACTCCAAATCTATTTGTCTTCTTCTAGGCTAAAAAATAATATGGCCTTGTGAAATCTTCATCAACTCCAAGATAAATAGTACGTTGTTCGCAAAATCCTCTTGTAATACCTTACATAACTAGAATGTAAAGCGAGCATTGGAATCTGAAACAATCATCGATAAAACTACCTGGGGTAGAACTATGTCCATCACATAGAGTCATCCCAAACCCCCTAATAAAATATGATACTGTGTAGTTAGGAAGTGAGCTGACTGGGTGAGTCGGTTAATGATCACATAGATGGTGTCATGTCTCCATGATGTAGATGGTTAATCCATCACAAGGTCCATTGATATTCCTTCCCACTCCCTTCCTGGTACCCTAATACAGAAAATGAGAAAACCCTTCCATGTAAATGGGTTTGACAAAGAGAGTTGAAAACCCACAAAGGGGATTAAAATAAATTATCAACTATTAATTCAATAGGAAATCCCCGCATCAACCTATTCCTTCATCCCCAGTGTCTGTCCGGACAACCACATGCATATCTGGAGGAGTCCTTCCTCTCTAGGTGTCCACAAAAATAACTATGTGTATCTTAAAAAGAATAACTTTCTCCTGACCATTTGAATTCCCATAAGGGGTTTCATTGTGTAAAAATAATCATGTAGATCCTCACATCCGGTATCACCAAAATTGTGCCACACTTACTCAATTAAGAGTGGAAGGGTAACAAACATGGATAATAGATAAGATGTTATATATCCATCTATGTAAGATAAGAGAAATGAGTCCATCCTCTCCAATTCATCATTTAGAAACATTTAATTGGATTTCTACCAAGAGAATCTACTTCCATGTTACTCTTCTTAGGAGTATAGAAAAACTCCAAGTAATAGTCTTGTATGAACTCATGTAATTACCTCTATCTCAAGCCCTGGTCCTTCTAAGAAATGGAATACTTGAGAATCCCAATGTTGATGTGGATGTTGTATCGCTTTCCCATCAGGTAGTATCAGGACATATTTAATGACAATACCACCAATACTAACTCAAGATTTTGTGTTGGGATGTTCTTCTCATGAAACACCATCTCAACCCTCACTTGATTCACTACAACTCTACCCTCTATGGTTGACGTGTCCTAGAAAAAAGAGGACCTATCTAATCCAAAACAAACATTTCTATAGCTTTCTATATAGATGGTGCTCTGGAAGAGTGTCCAGGACCATCTTCATGTTTCTCGCGTGCTCTTACTTAGATGTTGAGAAAACTAATATATCATAAAAAAGGTCACTTGGGGGTGTTCGAGGGTGAAAAAATTGTCCTTACTAAGACCTTCTTCTACTAGTTCCCTATCTGCACCCCCATCTCATGAAGCTCTTCAAGAGCCATCTGTTATAATAGAAAAAATTTTGGTGCCACCCCGTGGTGTAGACAAATGTAAAATTATAACTCTCGATAGAGTGGTACCCAAGAACATCTTCTAGGAAGATGTCCTTATACTCTATTTCCACTTTGAAACTTCACAATTCAAAACATTCCTTCCACCAAGTGTTATACTAGAGAACTGAGTAGAAATCATTTTCACCCTCCACTACTTGAGTGTATCAATATCATCATGGATTTCCCCCTTGCTAATAATGGAAAATATACTTCCATCACCATATACTAACAACATTTTTTCCTAAAACAGTCAATATAAGCATGAAGTATGGATTTATTCCATACTGAGAATTTTATCATAGGTCCTCGACACCACTACTACGATATCTCAATTGAAAATCATGCCTCCATGAGTCAGGTGAAATTATCACCACCATGTTGTGGTCATTGGGTATCCTCTAGTAGGAGTATCTAAATGTGAGGGTCAATTCAATGGTTTAAAGAGAACCTCATTGTATCAAATTGGAAAAGTGACAGGAATGGAAATCACAAGTAAATGTACTAATATATAATGTAGCTAAAGTAAAAAAGACAAAATATCGTACCTTGAATCAACCCTTGAGTCCTGGTGTCATAATCTATGATAGCATGCAATTATCTTCTCCTCTTTCCTCATTCTCTTGGATTCTAGTTTAGGTCACCTGGTGGTGGTTGTAACACTTCAAAATGTCTTCCACCTACTACTGCTTCCCCAACTCTCCTACCAAATATTTTACCTGACGAGTCTGTTTGTTCTTGTCGTTACCTCTTCCATGGTGGTTCATCAACCACCTCTCTTACTACATCACGAATAGTGGTACAATATTGTGTGAAATTCCCCCTTTTTCGAAAAGTGTATCAAATCATTTTCTTATAGGATATAGGATGTCCAAGGAAAATTTGATGAAACATATGGTTTTAATGATTACACTTTGAACATTCTATAGGTAGGTCCTTCTGACCATTTGTGTTCGCCGATTGCTACCTTGAACGCATATGTCACACGTTCGAACACCATTCTTCGTCATCTAGTGATAAAAGAGCCATCCATGACTCATTCTAAGAAGTTGAAAACACCAAAACCATTGTAGGTGGGTCTTCTAACTATTCATTAGGAGAAACCATCACCAATTAACAATCCGGAACCAGAAATACTCTATGGCTGGCTCTCATCAAAGAGTTCTTGTCGAGTATTGGGCCTAACTCACAATCCTACTATGGAAACATTATTGGTTAGTATCGTGAACACATCCTAACGAAAATAGGATATATCATGGTCAAAAGACTATAGCTTGTGAGCTGACTGAATAAATACAGGGAAAACAGAACCCAATACTATATGAGGCATATAACTAGTTTCCCTAAGACTAGTTTTATCATGTACGATATTGAAAATTAGTTTCCCAGTGTCCTAGTGTATTGATACATTGGCTGCCACACAAACACTAGAGTCCCTGGTCAGAAATCAGAACTCGAAACAATTAACACTATTTTCCCAAACCGATCATTGTGACTCACAGTCCCAATGTGGATCCAAAACTCACTCTGATACCATTCTATCATGACCCATACCCCCAGGCCTGTACCATGATAAACCCAAACCATTCTTCGATAGGATAGTGGCTAGTGGACTGTAGTGAGTATCCATATTCCACAAATACGAGGTATTTTATAATGAAATTGTACAAACACACCCAACTCCAAGCCACAATGGCTGGAGAGTGAAACTCTATGTAATAAAAATGCATGCATACCATTAAATCAAAACAACATAGTATGATAAAAACTAATATAGTAAAGTAAAACCGGGAAAGAATAGAATCCCTCTAAAAGAAAGACAAACACAATGTCTGACCATTATACATGGGTAATGAAGTTGATATAGGAATATGCGGAAAACATCTCATCTTGTTTGATATCATAAGGAACCATTCGGTCCTGGTCCCGGTCTATCTCTTCCTAGAACACCACTAATGCATCAGTGAAATACAAAATATAGGACATGTTCCAAAAAATCCCATGAGTGTTGAGTAAAACACTAGAAAAGAGAGGACCCTCAAACACAATTTAAAACACCACAAATGAAACACCACCAAGAATTTGATGTCAGATCAACATAGCTATATGTCAACAACACATATAAAAATAACATTCAGGAATAATGGCAAAGGATTCCAAGACACAATGTCTCATCCACTACCATCCATAAGGTTCCACTCGTAGTACACTCAATTCTGGGAGATCCGATTCCTCAAGCTCTATAAATGAAATAATTTAGAACAAGTTTACCAAATGTATCCAAATGATCTTCTTGTCTCGGTATGTCATGATGTTTCCCTAAGACATCCATTATCATCAACACAATGATCCTTGATATCATAGTCAATCCATGGTCACAGGATTCTTCTCAGGGCATGCTCGTTCTGGGAGAGCTCACTCCTTGAGCTAGGAATTCATTGAAGACCCATGCAAGAGGTCCCACTAGAATGGGCCCCCAAATAAAGAGAACACACTGAGAACTACCTGAAGCACACTGTCTAGGTCATGTCATGATTGAAAGAATCAGATTTTGATACACAGATTGGGGGATGTACACCCATGACACACTAGGGGACATCCAGGCCCTACTAGAATTATAATACCTGACAGGGGATGAGTTACCACGTATATATTGGTCACACCCATACTATAAACCCTATCTAAAGTACCACGAAGAGAAGTGAGGAATAATTGACCTTCTCTGTGCTATCCATGCTCCAGCCTACATAGTCACTGATAAGGTTGGGTTGAGCCAAATCACTTCAGAACATGGCCATTCTCTTGGAAAGGAATGATATACAGCATCAAAACATCAAAGAGAACCACAATGGTATGATCTTTATATCTATTATCTCCCTCTTTGATAGGATTGAGATCCTACATCGATCACTCATAGGAAAGAAAAAGGGAACACCATCATCCCATCATGGTTAGACTAAACACCCCCCAAAGACATCTTAAAATACTGCCTCATAGAGAGAGTACCATCTTCTGAAGACTGCACATCAAATAGACATTTGATTTGAATGTGACACAAATTTTAGGGAAAATATGTCTTTGGGTTCTAGGTCTCGTCTAACCCGGGTCGACCAACCTAGCCCCACCCGGCCTGGGATCCACTTACTCGACCGTCAAATTCAACCCGGTCTGGCACACCCATGCCAGACCTTCTAGGCCTAGTCCTGACCTACTGGAGATGGTTAATCTTCTCTGTTTAGTATGCAGAGGTCATCACATCTCCAAACAACCATGCGGGTCGTCGTAGGGTCCCGTCGTCGTAGTACACATGAACCGCAGCTCTCTGGCCATGTGAGGCGGCTCACTGTCGCATCTGTCAAAGACTATATCTAGCCTCTTATGGAATTTTCAATATGAACCTACATAATTTCCCACCACTGACAATCTGGTGGATTCTTCCATGGGTTGCTGGACGCGTTAATGTGGTCCGTTCTTTGATCCAGAAGAGGTTCTAGAATACTTAGGTAAACATCTTCACATCTATTGGATCTGATCCATTCCACGATCCTTTTTTTGTGAGAATATGTTCGACCATTGATATACCCCAAACCACCACAATCATTTCTCCACCTTTTTGTTGCATCTGTGTTGTGTTGAGTCCATCTCGGATCTATGATTTCAGATTGTTTTTCCAATGAAAAGTTTCAAAAAAATCGATTGATCAACAAATGTCAAGTCTCTGGGCAAATGATTAATTCCCACCATAAACAAAGAACGGAGGGAGGAAAGGCTTGAATAAAAAAATATTATTGGACCACAATCGATGTTTGTGTCTATCGCAGTTCATTGAAATTTGATCAGTTAACCAAAAAATACCTAGATAATATCCCATTCAAACCTTGAAAATTGTACCCTACTACAAGAATGACCAAACGATAGGTGAACATGTTCATTGATCTATCTACGTTATCTAATTAAATACAGTAATCGGGAAATACAAGATTTAAATAACAGCACCAACCGCGAGTTGGATCTCTCACAAACATAGATTGAAGTCGGGTCATCATGTCGATCCTTGTTCTGCTAGCATTCATCGATTCATCATCAGGTGATTGAATCCTAACCATTGATCCATCAGCGCCAGCTAGATGTCCACCTCCCCCATGCCTTAGAGAATATCTGGGGTTCCATATAAATTCTCCAACATTATGAATTCAAATTTTGGAACATACACCTGATTAATAGAGGTAATGCATTAATGTGTTTATGCGTTTCAGAATTAATATTTTTTTTTGAAAAAGTATATCCATGTTTCTTCAAATAGGAAAGAAGAACAGGTTGCTTTGTCATTGTTTCATAGCATTTCCATTTAGAGAAATGATAAAAGGAAATAAAATAAACTACTTTTTGTTTATTTTTTTTGTCCATTAAAATGTCCAAAAATTAACATTTACGCTCGACCCGTGCTTGATGAGGTTAGGATCTACCTAAGGAAAGAACATCCTCATGATCTCATTGATACTCTCAGATTTAAAATCTAAGATACCATTTATGAGTTTTACGGGTTGAAAAATGAAAAAAAAATTTATTATTTTATTTACCATTATTCAATTTTCAGGTTCTCTCACTGGAGTCTCATGTCGACTAATGTTAAGTGGCTTCTATGGTAAACCCTATATCCTGAACGCAACAGTTCCCTTATATTTCTGATTTGGCACCCATTCAATAGTTATTTCACCTTTTAGGAAAACTTCTCACATGCACTTTTTAAAAATGTAACGTCTTTTGATGGTTCATTCTAAGAATTCGAGGCCTCAGTATCATAGGTTGTCTAAGTACATGGGCTCATAAATTTCTTAAATTTTTTATAAAAATAGTACCGAGAAAATACGATTCGATTCATGTCTTATATCAAGGATACCCACCAATACATTCATAAAATGATATGATTGGTCTAAACACCCACGTACCGGCTTTGGGTTTTTGATAACCTATCAAGTACCCCTAAGAGGATTGAATAACCATCCATACACATATTTATCAAACAAAGTATTAATCATTACCCAAATAATTATAGATATATAATATACACAGCTTTCACATTATCATAACCCATTCATATATATTCCATAATATTATGACAACATCTTTCATTTCTTCATTGCATAAAAAATGAAAAATAAAATAATTTTTTTCAATATCAAATGCCCATAATCATAAATCATTTAATGAAGGAATACACATTATATCATTCAATAATATTCCCATTAAAACATAATTTACATCAGTGTATGTTCCCCATGATGAAAATACCTTTAAAAGATCACCAAAACATTTCATGGGGAAATACCCATTTTATTTTGAAAAATCATATTTAAAATATAAAAAATATGATAATAATAGAAAAAACCCTTTTAAAGGTAGCATGGAATGACATAAAGTAATATTCAAATAAAATATAATTCATCATAGTGGGAAAATACGTTCATTTGGTATATGATGAAACACAAACTTTATTTAAACATTTGATAAAATGTGCCTTTATCAGAAAATTTCACGATGATTTAATTGAATGAAATTTTTAGAAAGTAGAAAATGTGTACAAATTACATTAATAAATAATTGTACAATATTAAAAATAGTGTTGATTTTTTAATGAAATTATATATATGAATGAAAATATTCCCATCCAATGAGAGAAATAAAATCTACATTCTTAAAAAACATTCATTTATAATATTGAGTACCTATATATTTTAAAATTAGTGGAAAAAATTTAATATCCTTAAATTATTAGATTATAAGAAGAAAATTATATTTTTGAAATGTGGATCATATAATTCCCCCATCAATTTTTTTCCTTTATTAATCCCAATAAAATTAAATTTTAATTTCAAACCCTTAAATCATGTTTTAATTGCATCATAATGATGATAATATCTCAAATAATGAATTTATATTTAGTATATATATTTAATAGAAACGAATTAATATTTATAACACCATAAATGGTTTACTTATAATATATTATCACCCTTTTATTAAAAATTATTTATTAAAATCCCTATTCCATGTGAAAACTATTTTCTCTTATAGGGTTTGATTCAGCTGTTGTGATACAAGAATGTTGATCACGATTCTATTATATACAGAATTATAATCATTATAAAATGATATATAAATATTATATTTTAATTTTTTACATATTTAAACCATATATAAATATAAGATATTGAAAAATGAATTACATCATTCATGGAGATAGTAGTCCATACATACACATGAAGGTTATTTTAATTTTCTTGAAAAATAAGGAAAGAATGATAAATAATATTTTATTATTATAAAATACTTATTATATAATCAATTTAATAAATATTTATTAATTATTTAACTATATACCTTAAATATATATTTTGTTGTAAAATGTATCATATCATTATGTATAAGAAGTAGTCATCACCTAGGCTCAAGAGATAATTTCATTTCCCATTTGACATAAATGAGGTGGAAAATGGTTTTCACATTATCATAATAATATATTATTATATTTTTTATATAGTATTATTCATTTTAGAATATAAATATTGGATTTATAGAAGGATGAAGAATAAATAAATTGAATGGAGTTGGGTAACATGATTTATTCTTCGGTAGACCTCATTTGGGTTATTCCTTAGGCCTTTAAAAGTTAGTCATAAGAGAGGAAAATGGGATCACATATGTAGTTATGTAATCCAAGAATGTTTTAGGGTTGGTTTTGGATGATATAAAATGATAAAAATACATGAATATTAGAGTAGAGTTGGTTCCCTTTTATAACGGAGTGAGATGACACACATAGAATTATATAATATATTTAAATAATATAAAATAATTTTCCAGTGAATGTGGAACAAAATGGAATATTATTATATGTTCATATAACTTATGGTCTAAATATATTCAAAAAATAATAGAATGAAAATTTTATATGGAATTTGTACCATTATATATTAGTGTAACCCCCACCCTGATAAACTCGTTTTCAGGCTTAACCATTGATACAAATTTCTACTATTTTTTATATTTATTATAATGAAAAATTAAATTTTCATCTTTTATAAATATTGAAATTATGATTCAAAATATTTTATCTATTTTATAAAATTCAATTTCTTTATGTGTATCAAATAATCACACAAAACACATCAATAATCCATTTTTATAAAAATGATTTTCTATGCATAAATCCGAATTTAAATTATTTTGTAAACTAGTAAAAACAATGAAATAAATTTAAAAATATTTGATTTAATATATAATATATAAATTAAATTTAAACTAATAAGAAATATTTTATTTTATTTATTAATATAAAAAAAAATTACTCATAAAAAACAGTTTCTTGAAAAATATATCTTTTTCCATTTAATTTTTTTCATCATTATTAACCATTATAATAATAATTTATTGGTAATTATTCTTCTTATAATATAAATATTAATATAAATATTTTATAGTTTTTCAATAGTGATATATATATTTTTTACGAAAATAATACACAACATGTTGCTTAATAAATTACTTCATCAACTATGTCTTATAATCATTAAATGATTTTATGAAAATTGAGTTCTTGTCAATACATTTTTATTATCCTAAAATTTTATACATATATTTTTTAATTTGGTTATTCTTATTAATTCCCTCAAATATAATAACTATGTTATAAAGGTATACTATATCTTGGTTCATTTACACTCAGGGTCACGTGTAAAATAATCAATCTAGTACATCATGTTTATTTCAATGGAAATACCTATAAAATATTAGGGTATCTCATTATAGGGAAAATAAAATTAATTTATCCCACAAAATTCAATCACCCCTCTGTAAAAAATGAGTATTCTCTACATCATCACATCACTGGGTACTTATGTAGCTTCCCCTAATTTTTTATTTCTCTAGATAACATTAAAATGTTGGGTAGACTTGTTTCATAACACTTTATATCTATGATAGAAGGTTTACACAAGTTCTTCATCATAGTAAATATAATTCTCTTGAATTAAAAAAAGATATTTTTTACATATAATGCATTGGGTATGTTCTTCATCAAAATAGATACATGGAAAAAATTGTGATCTTTAGAGGGGTTCAGTGGAAGTGCTAAGAGAAATAAAACCATCCCTACTCATACAAGAATATAAAAATGGTAGAAATATATAGTTCATAATTTTCCCTTATTTCGGTATCATATAATCATATTCCATTTATAAATTTATAGTAATTCCTTCTTAATTGTTTTGATTTAATTAGATCTACGATGATTATTAGCAGAACTATTATGTCGTTGTTGGGCTACATTGATGTGTTGTTGAATGGATCTTAAATTCCCTTTAATTTTCCTATATATCATTGGACCCAATTAATTTAATTCTCTAACTTCATACAAACATGTTATATTTATGTACATCATTCCTTAAAGGGATTCATAAAGAGGCATTTGAATGCTCGAGTGAGAGGTATTGTTAAGAGAGAATTTGAAAAGAGGGATATATTGATATCAACCTCCTTTGAAATCTTGTGAATAGTGTTGTATATTATACTATATGGTTTTAATGGTCCTATCATATTTAACATTTATCTTGGGATGATAATAAGTACAATAAAACCTCATGACATTATGAAATTTTTTTTTTCAAATTAATTTAACTATTTTGATATTAGCCTTTACCTGCAACACTATGTTTATCTTGAGTTACAAACACCACTCAGTTTGTCTTGTATTACACTCAACACTGCGTTTTGAATTCATAGAACAAAACAATGACTTTAAATGAAACATGATGAATTATTAAAATATTTGTATTTAATAAGATTGTTGTCAACTAGCTGTTCAAATGGAAGTTATGAATATGATTATATAAAATATGAAAATATATATTAAAAATTTAATTAAAATAAGTTTTGTTGTGATGAATAAATTTCAAATTAAAATAAAACCCTTTTCAAAATAAAGTGAAATCATTTTATATTAATTATTTTTAAGTGCAGAAGTATGACTTATATCAATAAATTAACCAAATATTTTTTTGTTAATTATTTTATTAAATTATTATATTATATATTCATTAATGTGATTAATATTAATCATATATGTTTTCTATATACCAAATAATAACAAATCCAGTTTTACACTTAAAAGAAGAAGTTTTTCTAAAATGATGTTTTTGTCACCTTTTTGTGCCCTTATAATAAAATTAATTTTCACGAATTTTAGAAAATTATTTAGAAAAAATTTATATTATATTTAAAATAAATATTTCAACATTATCCTTGGGTCTATTTATTGGATTTTTATGAAAGGTTTCATTTTATGATAAATATTGAAGAATACTGAATATTAATAAAAAATGAGTTTTCATTTAAATTATTTATATTATTTTATTATATTTTTAATTGGTTTAAAATAAAAATTAATTCAATTTTATATCATTTTAAAAAAATCTATGTATTTAGAATCAATTTAAATTTTACTTTGGATATATAAAATTTTTAAATTTCAAATTTTTTCCTTTAAAATTATGATTTCACTTCACGTCTGCTAGAATTATTTTTAATTAATTAAAGACAATTATTTGAATTTATTTTCCAAAAATGGATTCCAGAATTGGTATCATAATAATATATAATTCATAATAAATGAAGATAATTTTTTTACCAATTTTAATAGTGAATGTAGTAAATATTAATTGCAGTAATTGAGGTAAAAAAAGGTTGACTAGCGGTTAAAATAAAAATGTTAATTGAAAAAATAACATATAACCTTATATAAATTCCATTTAATGGCCATATTTACACTTTGATACCCATATGGATTGATAATAGTCCATTTTTCCTATTTTACAAATTAAAAACATGGGATTACTGAATTCTTTTGAAAAATACCATGTATGTCCTCTCCCCCAATTATTAAAGGCCACTCATATCATATCTTATTAAAATCATCATCCAATTTTGGTTTGTCCAATACCCACAAAAATAAAATTCAACATTATATCCTATAATTGATGAATCATAATATTGGACCAAAATATGCCTATTTAATGATTTTGGTAAAAACCTAACGAGGATACACAAATAAGAGGTAATGTTCATCAACGAGCATTTTTATTTTATTTCGTTCCCCACAACCCTCAATTAATATCAAAAAATTATCATTTAATAACCACATTTTTATCTATATACATAGATTTTATTCTATTAGTTTAATCACCTACAAAAACATCCACTTCCATCAAATGGGTTATGAAATCATGGTTCGTGTGTATGGTAGACTAGAACCTCACAAACCTATGTCATTATTTTTTCCATTAAAAAATTTATAGGTTGGGTATGATGATGGATATAAAGTTTTTATATGAAATTTAAAAAATAATTATACCTCTATAGTCATTATATCATGTATTAATTTTTTTAAAATTTCCATTTCATATGGTACATATTAATGATCCTCATATGTATGATGGGCAACAACCTCACGAAGTTATGTGATTTTTCTCACTAATGCTTTACATGGAATATAATAAGGATACGAAAAATAAATATATGTGATATAAATTAAATAATTCTGATATTAATGATTTATTTATCATTATATATGTATAATATACCATTTTTTCTTACCTTTTAAACTCACTAAAAGACGATTATGTCATTCATGTATGTGTGTACTTCCACCTTCATGAATCGAGGTGAATGTATTTCTGTCACCACACCACATGGATGATATATATAAGTATATTTAATTAAAATGTAATATTATTATGAGATTATTATAATTATGTAAATCTAATATATTATATATCACCTTTCCATAATGATCATTAAAAAATATAAATTTTACTCATTTGTATGTATGGCCTACCATCTCCAAGATCATATGGATCTTCATTTTTGAAAACCCCAATTAATGATTGACATTAAAAAATTATTTATATAAAATTATGATTAATATTTACTTATTATTTTTTGATGATGTACCCTTCATAAATTTAAAATAATCCAAAATTAAAAATCCAAACTTATATGGAATACAAAGCGGTTATTACCCAAAAATTACATTAACATTAAATTCTTAACAAATTTGTAATAGAAGGACATAAATAAATAAAATATGGTATGATATATATATAATAATAGTAATGTAATATATGTCTGGAAATATTGTATTTATTATACTATTATATATATCCTTAAAAATATTGGTGTATAAAATATCCATTTTAGTATCTCCATTTCATTGGGATTGTGGTTTAAAAGTCATGAATTCATTAAGGTATTTTTTACTCTATTTATTTCTTTGAGATATATGTTATGTTATGAACATATATTCCTTCATAAGATGTATATACACCCCCTTAGCCATGTAATAACATTAATTTATTTACCGTTGTTATAAATTTAGTTATATTTAATATTTATTATTTAAGGGGAATGCGATTAAATTTTACTAAATTGGTAATAGTTTAATGTTCCAATATCATCATTTATCGAGATTTTTATTATTATGTTTTAGATGATAAAATAAAATCATCCATATCTCAAGAAAATCATATATTTTATTATCCTTTTTCTATTAAATATGTTTTCATATAAAATTTCTATATTTCTACTCCTTGGTAATAAAATAATTGTGAATTATTTTTATGAAAATCCAAGATTATTTCAATCCTCGGTCGGAAATAATTTTTTATTCAATAGTAATTTTTATAAAAAAATTTCAAAAATGTTTCATTAATATCCTTATATTTTTACAGATGGTTGACATTTTATAAAAAAATCTAATGTAATATTAAATTTTTTTTCCAAACAATTTCTGATTTTTTAATGAAAATTTGAAAGGAATACTCATTTTTAAATTTACTACATGAATGGAATTTTATAACTTTGTTAAAAACATTTCAGTGAATATTACATTATAATTTTTTCAGTAATTTTCAAATAAAATTATTATAAATTATTATTTTTGAGTTAAAAAGTTTTTATTGAAATTATAATTGATATTTTCGGAAGAAATGTTTTTAATGGTTTTTAAATACTTTCTGTGTAGTATTTAAATATTATTTCTTATATAATATGTTTTTGAATGGTTTTATGTTATAAAAAATGATTTTAAACAAAATTTCGTTTTCTCAAAATTTGTTTTAAATGATATTGAAAATCATTTTCTATATACTATGATACTCATAGATGATACCTATGCATTACTGTGGATATTAACCCGGGATACCATTCTTATTCACATTCTGAATGGTTTATTCTAAAAATATGTGCATGATATCAATTTCTCAACCATGTGTTAGTCCATGAAATGATTCTTATAAAACACACTTATTTTTCCTGTGATATTTTATGATGAAATGCTGAAATGATTATGATACCCTCTCTTTTCCACAGGCTATGATATGAGGAAATATTAATTAAACCCATTTTATTTTATTGGTTATTAAGTGATTGATGTTTTATGATATGAGGGATAACATATGAATGAGTTTCAATATGTAATGGATGATACCTATATCTTTATATATTTCATTGGGTAAAAATTTATATCACATGATATAAAAGTGGGAAATATGACTATGGACATTATTTGATTTGGGAAATGGGTGTGTCCTAATCAAATATGGGAAATAGGTGTATCCAGATACACTATTGTAAATAGGTGTGTCTTGGTCCACTATGGGAAACATGGGTTCCTTGATCCACTAGGGAAAATAATTTGTAACTCGTGGTCCACTATTTTAATAGACTTTGTAGTGATCCTTGATTTATTATATGGGTTTCTATATTTAGGATTGTTCTATAGTTTCATAACATGATTTTATGTTGTGTGATTTATTTATGTTGATTTATCACCCTTGTGGGCCTTATTTTATGAAAAGATATTGATTTACACCATGACTTTTTTTAATGATCTATAAATTGTTGTGTATGAAATTTGAAAGTAATTTTCATGATCATATACCCTAATTCTAATTTTGTTCCCTCGTATGGGAATAGATTTAAATTGTTTACACATAAATTTACAAAGAATATATGGTCAGTAATTATTATGTTTACTTTCCCCAGTAGGAGAGGAATGTTTTTATATAGGGTATGTCTATAAAGAGTACTAAATGGGAAGATCATTTTTAGAAACATTAGATATCTTTCCCCAGAAGGTAATATTTTGTTCGATGATTGTGAATGTACTAAACTATTATGGTCTTTTAGAATGTGTTCGTGAAATGCAATTTTTATTCATCTAAAATTTTGTAATATCTATGTTTGTGAAGCCGAGGTTTCTATAGTTGGTATTAGAGTTAATTTAAAGTAATCCTTTAGAAACTAGGATGAGAAAACTATTATTATATCTATAAGGATATTTATAAGGTTATTTCATGGGATATGTATATAGATAATTATAATGATGATAAAAAGTATAGTAAAATTTATTGGAATATTGTTAAAGGAAATAGAAAGTGGTTTCTAAGATATTTCATCCCTGTATATATATTAAAAGAGGATGTGGATCTCACACAATGGTACCTAGGAGTAATAACTTTGAAAATTTAGTGTCGATATTGAAATGGATTAAAATTGAATGTGAGGGATGATTTGATGATGATATTACAAATGTGATGATAAATTGAGTAAATGGTGTTGTGATTAAGTTTGATTAGTATTCACTAAACATGATTAAAAAGGTGAACCTTAACCAACTCTTAGACTCACCAAATAATAGAACTAAAGAATTCACTAAGAATTCAATTGATGGTAAAAATAGAGGAAATAAAATTCATTTTCCTATACTTGAAGAATGTGGAAAGAATCCCCCAATTGAATGTCCTAGATTAAAAAGAAGATAAATTGAATATTTATAAGAAGGACACAGAGATACTAACTCTAAAGTGGAAATAAAAATTTCTTTTTACGAAATTGATGGGAATATTGGTCTACAAAAGATATCATCCACCGTTGAATGCTTCAAATGTAGAAAGTATAAGAACTATGAAAGTCAACCTCTTAGGTAAAATATCATGAATAAAATCACCATGTTAATGTGATTAAGGTTTATATTTATGACGATGAAATGATAACATATGAGATCTCAAAAGGAATGTGGTACTAAAGAATAAGTTGACTAATCTTAGAAAATTGTTTCAGAAGGATTTTGTATTAATGAAGTATTTATGAATTAAAATTTCATTATTTTTTTATCTGAAGAAATGATAAATATTGGTATTCATTAGTATATTTTTTAATTAATTATTTGAAATAAAATGATGAATGATTTTGATAGACTGGAAAACTCGTTTAATGAAAATGTGATATTTGTTTGGTAACCTATAATATGTTTTAGATATTGAGGTAATGATTATGGAAAAAAATATATTACATATGAACATGTAAATTAGATGGTACTGATTACATTGAAACAAATTAGTGGTTTTTTTTTCAAAGTGGTTGAAGCTATCATTAATTAAATTTACAACATTTCTCGATTTAAGGATTAAATCCAATAATATGAGGTCTATGTATGGAATGAAGAAACATGTATTTTTTCAATAATGTTTTATGGAAATTATAATTTCAATTAAATATAGGATGAAGGTATTCATATTTTTGGAATGTGACAACTAAGAGCTATTGCAGGCAGTATGGGGGATTAATGACTTGTTCCTTTTGGAAATTTAGTGTAATTATTTCTAATATTTTGGATTTAAACCTTTTATAAGGGTAATAATGTTATCTATTAATAAAATGGTTTTTTTAAATTTAATGAGGATTTAATGATTAATTTATTATTTATCTATTTGAGGAATAATTCATATTCGATAATTTGAGCTACCATTTTTTTGTTGAAATATGTAAATATAGATTAAAGTAATAATCATTCTATCTATTGATATTTTTACCCATTAGTTCTTCATGAAAAAAAATCAGTTTAATTACATAGATTATGATATGACTGGGAATATTACCATGAAATAAATAAATGGAAATATTTTGATTATAGAATATAATGAAACTAAATAAGTGTATCTTCTCATGAAAATCATTGAAAATTCAGAAAAGGATATTGAAAAAATGATGCCATCTTATCACAATTTTTTTATGATATAAATTAATTTTATCACAAAAAATTACTCTATAGTTTTATGGTAGAAAAATTAACCATATCTCCAACTTTAATGGGATTAATGATCTATATCACACTATAATTATTTACACCTTTCTTACATTTGAAAATATTTACTTCCCACTTATGTTATCCTATATGGAAACATAGTTCTGAGTTTCTTTATAAAACCATTATGTTTAAAATGTAATCTTTTAATGTAATTTCTTATTATTTATTTTTATGAGGTGTATTCCTATAAAGTAGTTTTAAAATTTTAAAATTTTGATGTCTGAGTCAAATTTTATGGGAGAAATTCATTTTAAGGGGGTAGAATGTAACACCCCAAGATTTTATAAAATGTATTCTTTTAATATTTTACATATTTTTATATACGCATAACACTATGATTATATTTTTTAAATGAAACACTGATTTAAGCTGGTGTTTCAAGAAACACCAATCTTATCATGAGTTACATGCAACACTTCATTTTAACAAAACATGACATATTATTGAAATATTATTATTTAATAACATTTTTTTACATAGCCTTCATTATATAGAGTATGAATAATATTATACAAATTATTAAAATAGGGTATACACATGTATATAAAATTGATTCTTTGGTGACCTATTAATTATAAATGAAAATAAATCACTTTTGAAAATAAAAGTAATCCTTTCTATGAAAAATTATTTTTATCTGCAAAAGTGTGTTGTATATCCTTAAATTAACTATGTAAATTTTTATTAATGATTATAATGAGGAATAATTATTAAATTTTCAATAAAAACCTAAATATTATATTTTATCATTAAAATATAGAATAAGAAATCAAGTTATACTCTTAAAAACAATATTTTTCTAAAACAATGTTTTGACTATGTTTTTCAGACATATAATAATATTAATTTGTGAAACATTATGATATTAATTTTATAAAGTAAAATTAATTTTTGAAATAATTTGTTTGAAACATTATTAGTCTTTTTAATGAATAATGAAATAAATTGAATTTTATTTGAAATATTTCTATTCATTTAAATTGTTTATGACATTAAATAATATTTAGAATTGGATTACAATTAATATTATCCATTTTTATTTAATTTTATATAATACATTTTTTAGTGAATTTCATATTTAATATTTATATAATTATTTTTAACCTTGGAACTTTTAAACATTCAAAACTCTCTTTCTTATAAAATCTGTGGAGTTAATTTTAAAAAAAATGTTCACATCTGTAAATTGAATTTGAAAATTTTGATTACATAAGAAGAATTACAGTAATTTCTAATTTCTAATAAGGTTTAATTAATTTTTTTTCAAAATTAATTGTGAATATAGTTAACATTAATTATTTTTCTTAATGTAAAAATTGAATTATCGTGGGCTAAACTAAAAAGAAAATGGTAAAAATACCGTATTAAATTTATTAAAACTATTTGATGGAAATATTATTATGCTCAAACATGTATGTCTTCAAAATGGTCCATTTTGGAGCCTTTTCAGAAATGAAAATCCTTGATGTACTCAGTTCATTTCAAAAATACCATGTCTTTCCTATCCCCACTTATAAAAGGAAACCTCCCCTCCCCTCTTAGTCACACCACTCCACCCATTTAGGATCTACTAATAACATCCCAAATCACATCCAAAATTACATAATCTCATCCTATATGTCTCATTTTGGATATAAATCTTCCAAACATAAGAATTTGGTGTAATCCAAAGCATGATACCCCGAAAATATGTAACATTCTTCAATGAGAATGTTCATATTTTTTATTTCTCAGTATCCTTAAATTATTATTAAAATACAATGATATAATAAAATCATTATATTTTATATATAGATATGTTTTCTTATTTATTTAATGAACTATGTTTTAATTACCCACTAACTCTCATTTTCTTTAGAACACAATGAATAATTATGAGTCCTTTAAAGACATCCCCAAGATGCCAAAGGCTGGCAATAAATGCTGAAGGGGTTCAAATGAAAGTAGGAGATGATTAACCCTTTAATAAAAAAATAGCAATCTATACAAAAAATATATGATTCAGGGTAGAAACAATACATCTAAACCAAATTCTCAATAATGAAAACAACACTATAGTATGCAACAACAAAAGCTAACTAAAAACAAGGTAAATTGCGGAAGAACTTATAATGACTCCAAGGTGACCAAAAGACTACATGCTATGCAGATCTATGATCCAACACCAATAAATATCCCATCTATTACAAGGTGGTGATAAATACATGTGATATTTTACATTTTCCCATATCTCGAAAGATAGCGTTTGCAAAAGCACCAAAGTTCCAAAGCATGGGTGAGTATAAAACTCATTAGGTTTTCCACCAATTATGTCCATACTCACACCACTGTGATACAATAGATATCCACATTTATATAAAATATTTTATATAAAACAATTTCTAAAAACATTTTAGATCAAAATATAAACTAAAGCCATAGTAAACAGTTTCCCAATGAAAGAACGTAAATAACCATTTTAACCATTTAACATTCTATTTTGTGTAATCATTTCACATATCCACTTGATTAACCATGCATGGGACATGAAAAAGTGGGAAATTCCTGACCCTTATTCATCCCAAAAGTGATGGTTGAGACTTCATACCCATATTTGTCTCAAAAGCACTAGAATATTTAATGGGGGTAGCCCTGACCATTATCCATCCCAACAATGATGGGGGAGACTCCTAAACCTTATCTGGGTGAAAATACACATGAAGACAAACAACCATCATTCCATTACACCTTTGGAACTGAGAATAATGTTTTATTTCAACCAAGTCTTGTTAATATAATATGAACATGCACATCTATTATCTCATTAACCAATGCCAAAACAAACATTTCATCCTTTTCAATAAAACCCGTCATTTATTGAACACCATTAAGAAAAGAAATTTAAACCGACCATTTTATTTCAATAAAACCATTCTTTTTATTTAAATCACATTAATGAAATCCAATTACCATAATTTCAAAATGTACTCATTTTAAAACCCACATTATAAAATCAATAACCAATGCGCATTATCAAGAACACCAATTTTCCAGATTTCCACAATTTTAAAAACATTGCCAAAAGATGGTTTCCAACAATTCATAAATATTAAAACAAAACTTAATTCACCACATAGAAATAAATTTGAAATCATTTCAAATAGTTTTATCAAGATGAGTAAAGAGTGAAGCCACATACCTTAACTATTTTAATGAAAAATAAAAACGGACAAAGTACTCTCAAGGAAATTGTGCCAATTCTCCATGAAACAACCATAGATCTCTTATCCTATCAACAGAAAGACCAAATATCAAAATATATTGAATTTAATAACATATATCTTCCTATAACATTCATATATCTAAGAATCCAGTAAGAGTGGAGAATTTGATCTAAGTAGATATATGAAACCCATCAAGAATATTGATGAACGATCACAAACCTCAAGAATATTTCATTGAATAACCAATGAAATCCTTTGTAATTTCACTTTGGATAGGTTATATAACTTTCAAGGAATAGAAATCATGAGTTAAGGATACTTAGGGGAAAATGAACAGTTTAGAAGGAAAACATGTTTGATCAACATTTTTAGGATCTCACATTACCCATGTGCAAAGTTAGATCACATGGTTAGAAAAAACATGGACTTACCATGTGTTAGACACTACTATATGGACACCCTAGAATGAACTCCTCACATAGTCACCATAATCATGTGCACCACTACCTCAAAACTAATATTTCACAATTTTTCTTCTAGGAATTATGGATGGTTTAGACAAATGGTGCTTAGCCCGTGGACATCCCCTTTTCCCAAAAAACATATTGAATGTCCACCCAAATCACCCTTATATCACCATTAAACATTATAAAGATAAAATTCATGAGGTAAGGGTTACAGGACAGAAATATGGGGTACTAAAATCTCCCCACAATTGGTCATTCCGGCCCCGAAAAGATGAAAACCTTCACAACCCTGAAAGAGTTGTATCCATTTCTCTTTCATTTCGTTCTCACACACACAAGTCACTTCCTGAAAATCACCTTGTTTCCATAAAACCCACACTAGATCAATTAATTTTCCATGAATGTATTTATCGTTATTATCCACAATCCACATCGAGATATAGACCAACTAAGCATCTAGATATAGGTCAAAATGATCATATCGGATCACATGGTCAGGATCATGTTGAGACATTTTCAACTGAGATACATAGAACACATTGTGTGCTGAACTGAACAATGGTGTAATTGAAAACTGATATATCACCTCTCCAAACCATTATTGTAACTCAAAAGGGCCAATATATTTAGAAGATAACATTATTTTCATCCCAAAATTATAATGTCCAAGCCTTAGAGATATCCTCAAGAAAACATGATCTATCACTGTGAATGAAAACAGTCATTGGTGATGATCCGCATATGATTTAAGATGACTCTAAGCCATCTACATCCTCTTTCTGATCAAATGAATCGTCTCCATCATTTCATGGACAATGCACCACACAACTAGTAATGTCTCACCTATTTCCACTCATCACAGTGGAGAACCATATGTACGCCCATACAATGATTCAAAATGAGCCATACGTATCAAGTACTTATAGATTTTATTATAATAGAACTCCACTAAGGGTATATTATCTTTCCATGAGACACCCATATCCATTACAGAAGCCCACAACATGTATTCAAACGACTATATATTACTTTCATATTGGACATCTTCCATAGGGTGATATGTCATTCTCATAGTCAATTGAGTCCCATGGTATTTCTATAATGATTTCTAGAAATCAGACATGAATCTCATATCTCTGTCTGAGATGATAAAAACTAGTATACCATGTCTCTTTACCAATTCCCAGGTAACAATTTTCGATTGATCCTCTACCAAATGAGATTCACGAATCGGGATGAAATGTGTTAATTTTTTTTGTGTCAATCCTCTATCACTCCTATGGAATCAGGTTTCCAAATCATAATTGGGAGACATGTATGAAAATAAATATCGATATGTTCCCATTTCCACACTAGGATATGTTAATATTGAAACATACATATTGATCATTGATTTTATTCCTTAAATTTCAATCTATTTAGTCACCTTGAAATGAACTCAACCACTTTCTGTTTCAAACCAATCCACCAGAACCTCAATTTCAATTCCTTATACATATTATTCATTTCAAGATGAATAGTCCATATCGAATGATTAAATGAATGAATAATTTTCTTTTGAAAAGGAAAAGGTTCAACCATATGATCTTTTATCCACAAAAATGAGACCATGTTACGTTTCAATCCCAAAATGGTCTCCGCAAAATTGGGTTTTTATCTCGTAAAAAATAATTATACATCAAATTTTTATTCTTATTTAACCATATTCACCAAATTATAAACCACAGAAACTGAAAAAAAAAACCACAACATCTCCTCATTATTCAAATTATACATGCATGTCAGCTAGAACAATCTTCCACTTCCACTCATCTGGATCTTTTTTTTCAATTTATCATATGAATTTATGTTTAATGTGTCTGCCAATTTATTTATTTTTCACGATGTATACATCAAGTCAAATTCAAAATTTTGTGGATAATCCATCCATATCATTTTCCTCGGATTCAAATTCCACTGTGAGAAATTATGTTTCATTATTTTCTTATTCTATTAACAATGTAAATTTCTTACAAAAGAGATAATTTCATCACGTATTTAAGTCATTGGAAACTATAACTAACTCTAAATCAGGTGTTGAGTAATTCTTCTCATGGACTCTCAACTACCATGAACCATAAACAAACACATGGTCCACCTGCATGGGAACACATCCCAACCCAAATCTAAAAACCTCACAGTACGACACACAATCCTATCCTAATTCTATAATAATCGAGATCGGTGCTGACGTAATATAAACTTTTATGTCTTGAAAACCATTCTCGCATCCCTCAGTCCATCAGAGTGAAATATTATTCTTTCTCAAAGTTTTAATAGGTCAATCTAGTTATGGGAAGTCGTGAAAAAACAATTTAATATCCAGAAAGACCAATAAATATTCATTTCTCAAATATGTTTTTCCGTGGTTTCCCATAGATAACAGCTTCTATCCATTCAGGATCCACTGAAACATATTTTTTCAGAAATAATAGGGGCAAGAAAGTGTAACTATTATATATAAAATCAAAATTTCAAATGTTATAATACAAACTACAATCTATCAAGATTCCAAACACTTCCACAAAGAGTTGAACATACAATTCCCTTTTCCATCAATACACCAATATGTCATCCATAAACAACACAACCAAAGAATCAATATATCTTTGAAATATCAGATTCATCAATTCCATAAAGACTACTAGTTCATTCATAAGTCCGAAAGGCCTAACTATGTACTCATATTTTTCATATCTGCTTCTGATGTCTATCTTTATAATAACCTTCTTTAGAACTTCTACATAGTGATATCCTAATCAACAGCCATTTTTAGAGAACCATTGGGGTCCCCTCAATTGATCAAACAGATCATCAAGGCATGGATATGGATACATATTATTTATCATGACTTGGTTAATCGTATGATAATCTATACATAGCCTTAGAGTTCTATATTTTTTCTTCAGGAACACGACTGGTGTATCCCGTAGAGACATGCTCAGAAAAATTAAAAATTCACTTTCTAGATCTTCAAACATAGCTTTCAATTCCCTTAACTCTATTAGTTCTATTCAATAGGACATGATTAAAATATAACCGATCCTATGAAGGAGATCAATTGTAAACTCCACTTCCCTTAACAGTAGTAACCTATATAAATTATTAGGAAACTTTTTTTGGAAATTTATACACATTTTTTGGAAAATTATAATAAAAATCTCTTACCTATATTCCAAATTTAATGCTACCAACTGGTAAGAGTTCTTTCCCACCACTTATTCCAACATTCCAGTTGCACTTTTATTTACAATGATCTGCCCTTAAAAGAGTTGTTCGACACCTTCCTCAATCGTGGAACTAACATTTATTTTTTACCATTCGATAACATTGAATGTTTTAAACCAATCTATACCTAGGATTACATCCAAGAAATCCATATCCAACAATATGAAATCCCATTTTATCTTAGCTCCCCCAACAGATATAGAACATGCTCTACACAAGAAGGATCTACATTCTCACTCCCCGAGAGGAGTTTTAGGCTTTACCAGGGTATCGATAATTTCTTATTTTCAAAATAGAAAATTGACAGAATCACAATAAAAGAAGGAATGTAATTAACCAGTATAAAAGAACACTTGCAGACGGATAGAATTTAAAATAATCATACCTCTCACCATAAATGGTCTAGCCTTATCATCCTCAATCATCTACTTAGCTAAATAAAATTTCATTATCATTGTTCTTTACTCCATGATTTATTATTGAGATTTCCAATTTTCCATCATATAATATTAATCTTGCGACGTATGATAAGTGACTTGTGCACCTCACCCTAGGGCACTATGAAAAAATCACTAAATATTATCTATTTTTCTGAAATTGTTTAATTCACCCACTTATGTTGTACACAGTCACTTGATGTGACTCTGAAAATCACAATTAAAGGATCCAGGATTTGTCTTGGGTTTTGGGGGATGTTTAATTACTACTGTTTTCTCATTTGTATGTATTTATCCTCTGTGAAAATAGGTGTTCATATTTTTTTCACACAGTGATAGTTTATTCACCACATCAAGTGAAGATAAATTTTCATAATCCACATGGATTTACAGCAGTGACAAGTATCATAAAAATATTATACGGATGCAATACTGAAACAATAGTTTGAAAATATTGTGTGATTCTTTGGACCAATTGGGGGTTCACCTATGGCTCGGGTGTAACGAAATTTTCATCATCTTCATCTGATTGGTTTCAAATATGCCTACTAGGTGCCATTTTATAAACATATAAATATATATATAATTCTCACCATCTAGAAACAATTGATTAACATTTATAAATCTACCACATCAATTATCATAGCATTGTTTTACAAAAAACCTGTTCTTTCCCATTCAACTAATTTGGAAAAATTAATTTCATTAATTTGAAAATCAATCCATATTCAAAATACATGATTCATGTTGTTTTCAATGTAATTTATGTGAAAAAAATTTCAAAATATTTAAAAATTCAACACAATGAAAAAAATTGTAAATCATTTCTCTAAATTAAAAATTCAATCCTTCTGGAATTCATTCCTCTACAATGCATGTCATTCTCACCTCATAGTCTAAACCCATGACAATTATATTAGAAAATCTAATATGTTTCTAAAAAACACATAAGTATACAAATCCCTAGTAACATTATCTTCTATATAAAAATGTTAGTTATGTCTTTTTATTCTCTATATTATATTTCTCAATAATCCTATTCATTTCTATGATCACAATGTGAAGAATAGACAAGAACGTATTTCAACTCCATGAATAAGAAAACTAAATAATACATTTTCTAAAATGTAAGTAACAATATTATAACACTTATCTAAAATAATTACATATATTTTACAAGATAATACTATTTTTAATGACTCTCTTATTCTCATTGTCATGAAAACATGACAAATCATTACTAGGCCTTCAGCGACATCCCAAAGACGACAAGTCTAGCAAGAAATGTAGAAGGATTTCAAATAATAGTAGGGGATGATTTACACTTTATAAAATAAACCACAAACCATATAACCATATAAAAACAACAACTATATTATGTATGATAAAAACAATACAACTCAAACATAATCCTTATAACAAAACCCCACAAAAGTATGATAAAGTAAAAAATGGAAGAAGAACTTAGGACTTGAAGATGAATACAAGACTCTAGGATTCAAATCCCCATTCTCCCACATCAACAAATATCCCATGTATCATGAGGTGGTTATAAATACATGTGATACATTACCTTTTCCCATGTCTCGGAAGATAGCGTCCACAAAAGCACCACAATGCCAAAGTCAGGTGGAGTATAAAATTCAGTAGGTTTTTTCCAATGACATCCCTATTTATGCCACTAGGATATAAAAGTAAGTGAAATTTATATTAATTAACTTATTTAAATCAATTTAAATAAAATTATATTTCAATATAAACTAAATCCATATTAAACAATTTTCCAAGGAAATCACATAAATAATCTAGTAAATCATTTAATATTATATTTTATGTAACCATTACACATATCTACATGATAGATCATGCATGAAACCTAAAATAGGGGTAAATACTTGACCCTTATATATCCCACCAATTATGGGGGAGACCGCTTACCCTTAACTAACCCAAAGGCACAAGAATGTTTGAAGAGGGATAGCCCCGACCCTTATCCGTCACAGCAACGACAGGGGGAGACTCCTAGCCCTTACCCCTCTCGAACTCCAAATGAACACACACAACCATCATTCCATTACAAATTTGGCATTAATAAGGATTTCGTATTTCAAACAAGACTCGTTAATAAAATATGAACACAGACAACCATTATTCCATTAACCAATGACAAAACATATATTTCATCCATTTCATCCATTTTAAGAAAACCATTCTTTTATTAAAAACTAATAAAAACCAATTTAAATTAATTATTTCATTTCAACAAAACCATTACTTTTATTAAAAACAATTTAATTAAGTCCAATTTCATCAATTCTATAATTTTCTCATTTTAAATTATATATTTTAAAATCAATAACCAAATCACATTATCTAGAACACAAATTTTATAGATTTACACAATTTAAAAAACCGTCAAAAAAGAGGGCTTTCAACAGTTATTAAATAGAAAAATAATAATAAGTGAAACCCAAATAAATAAATTTTAATTCATGTCAATATTTTCTTTTCGAAGAGTCGAGAGTGAAGCCAGTTACCTCAACTGTTTGGTTGAAAACCAAAAACGGATTAAGAACACTCATGAAAACGGGTTCGACTCTCCATGAAACCACCTTAGATATGTTCTCTTATCAACCAAAAGACCAAATAGAAATATATTTGAAATTAAATATCATTTAATTTCACATAATTGGCATATATATAAGAAATTTAGAATATAGGGGAACTAGATCAATGTAGATCTACGAAACTTATCAAGAACAATGAAGAATGATAACAAACCTCAATAATACGGATTCGAATCCCCAATGGAAGCCTCCTGATTTACTACATATTCCATGGAATAGGTTCATCAATCTTCATGGAATAGATATCCCTAGTTAGGGACGACTAGGAGGAAAATGAGCATTTTTATGCAAAAAATTTTGAGATCCACTATTTTAGGTTTTCACTGCAACCATGAAAAAGATTAGTTCTCATTGTTAGAAAAACTATTCACTAACTATTAATTTTCAAATAAATTTTGTAAATCCTCTCATGGACTACTCGGTCATTCCCCCTAACCTTAAACACACCGTGACAAAGCTACTGCCTCAAAACTACTTCTATGCATGGTTTCTTCTAGGATTTCCGCACAGTTTAGAGAAATTGTGTGCATCCGCTTTTCCCCCAAAATCTTATTTAATCATCAAAAAACTCTCCCATACTTCACCCTTAAACCATATGAAAATAAAAATCAAGAGTTAATGGTTACATACTGAAACATGGAGGTATTACATTATAATGCCTCTACATCCATCAAATGGTTATGAAATCATTGTTCGTGTTTACAGTTAACTACCTCCACGTAAAACAATGTCATACATTTTTCATTACAACCTAAATATATTGGTTATTATGATGTATCATAAATATATATATGTTTGTGTGTGTGTGTGATATATTTAAAACATTTATATTTCTATGGATTCATTATATTATATATATATTTTTAATTTCATTTCTATAGTGTCCATGATAACTTTTCTCATCTGTACATCATAATACAAGCATGCTAGGTGATGTGATTCATTTTCACTAATGCATTACATGGAATATAATATGAATAATTTTGATTAATATATGTGATATAAATTAAATTATTATGATATTAATGACTTATTTATCATTATTTTATGATAATGTATCATTTTACTTCATAATATTTTCTCTCACTGAAAGACGATAAACTCATTCATGTACATGTGGAATCCCACCATCCCAAAGTGATGTGACATTCTATTCATAACCATGCCACATGAATAATATTTATTCATATATTTAAGGAAATAATAATTTAATTATGATATTATTAGTATTTATTAAAGATAATATATTAATTTCCCCTTTTACATAATGATCACTAAAAAATGGAAATGTTACTCATGCGAACATATGACTTACCATTTCAATGATCGTAACATACTACATTTCTCAAAACCATATATCATTAATTTTATTAAAATAGTATTCTAATTTTAATTATGATAATTAATTAGTTATTATTATTATTAAGGTAATAGAACCATGATCAAGGTAATATGACTTCAAATATCAAATAAAAATATACATGAAAAAGAATGTTTTTATTACCTAAAACATTAATTGAAATGAAATTGTTAATAAATGGATAAAATAAGGACATAAGTAAATTATATATGGTATGATATAAAATTATTATATTTTTTAATTTAAAATAATAATATATTTATTATATATGAGTTTTGAAAATTTATAAAGTATGTCAAGACTTAATGTAATAGATTTCTAGTCTCTATTTTACCAGGAATGTTCATTCAGAGGCAAACCTATGACAATTTATTAAAGGGTATGAAAAAGTATAGCAAGGGAAAAATAATCCCAAACAGAACAAGAAATCTTCATATCACACAAATCAAGCCCATCACCATGTTTATAACAGGGTGATTCCTACACAGTATTCGATTCCTACTCTGAATTCATTTCATATGGCTTCAAAATCTTGATGTACTTCCTTCTCAGTTTGAGTTTCTCTAAAGAGATCATATCCTTATAAGATTTCAACCCTTTTTAGGATCAGGGATGTGGATTGTTTCCTTATAGGAAGAATACTGGGAAGACACTAGATTCTAAAGGTAGGAATTGTTTTCTCTCAGACATCTCTTTAGTGGAGCAGTCACAACTCCTTCACTTTCAGTCATCTTCTACTTTCAACCATGAAACAAATCTCTATAGGATGGTTTGACATTGCCGCTAACAATTTATTTATCACTATCAGATACATTTCCACATTTTTTACTAATTGTTATAGAAAAAATATTTGGGAATCCATCATTATCTCCCAACAAAGAATCCTCTGAGATAGACAGATGCCTTCCTCCCATCAACTAGGAGTGACTGTTAGAATTAATTGGGGTTAAAAATTGAGGGTGCACCACAATGTCATGATCATCATTGGAATGCTTCCTCATTTCATCATAAATAGCCAATGCAGGTTGAGTTGTGGAATAAAGCTTCATGCAGACCCCATTAATCACTTAACGGCCTTTCTACAGATGGGTATCCTCTCATGATATAGTCCATCAAATCAATTACCAGTAGGGATATTGTCTTACAGGTTTCCAACATTATCAATAGGGTTTCCCAAGAGATATGGATCAAACTCTCCCCCTGAGACCCTTATATTCATGAACATCATGAAATATTCCCAAAACATTATATTTAAAGGCTCTAGAGTAACATATTATGAATGTGGATGACAAGATCCGGCAACATATTTCAATTAAGGGACTTTCTCAACACCAAGATCAATCATTATTTAGTCAAAAACACGAATCACTATCAGATTCGGTGACATCCACAACTACTTCATTACTCCAGCATGAAAAGAGACCTATGTGTGATCATCTATCACTACCACTTTCTCCAAACATGGTTGTATTTTCTCCTCAAACACTAGTTTAACAAACTAGAAAACCCCTACTCGTGCTCCCTACTCATACAAGACTCCCTGAGTAGATCATTCTTGATCTCCCAATCCCATAAAATCACGCCTTTGCAGAAAATTCATAGGTTGATCCCTCAACATCGGTTGAGATTAACCAAAAGAAACAAATCCACCAGAACTCTTTTTCTACACCACATGTGAGATCCCATTTAATCCTCTTCCGTGACATACCGATTCCATGTGACAAAAATGACATCAAGAAACATAGACGAACATCCAAGACTCAAAGATGGCCTCCTATTTCCACTGAAATTCAGTCCCATATGTGATCTAAACCTAAATCACCGGTGGATTAAAAAAATCTACCTCTATACAATTTCGTGAACATATGGGGTGAAACAAACCCTCTGTTATATTATTAGAGCATAATTACCATCTAATGATATTCCCAAGATCACATAGAATATGGGAATTTTGATATGAAAGAGGTAGAAAATGAATTCTTACAGATGTCACCATTGTTTATGTATCATGTCACATTTGATACTTCTAGCTCCTTCGATATGGGTAAAATAGAGATCCATAGTAGCATCGAGGATCCCTAGACCAATTGATGATCAAGTGCCCCTTCGACCCAAACGGGATCCTGATATGCCACCAATCAAATAATATTACTACTCCACACACCTGAAGATCCCAAGAATTGAATATGAGTGGATTTAAATCGTCAACTGAGGGACTATGAAGATGAAAACGATCCACTAGAGTGATTTTTCAAGAATTTTTGGCATTATTGAGCTCCACAAGGGAAAGGGAGAGCTTGGGGTCTCCCAGAATATATCTGGGACATTCAGAGAAATCAAGATATTGCGGAAAGTAGGATGAAATTTAGGGTTATAGAATGGATAGAATGAGCTAACCATCTAATGGGGATGAGGTCACGAAACTCCCCACTTTGATTGGTATGGGTAGCATAACCCCGCGACATTTGGTTATGGTGTCAACATGAGATAGATGAAGTGAGAGTTTCTAGTCTCTCTTTTATTTATGAGATAGATATAAAAATTCACCACTAATTTATTTATTATGATATATTTACTTAAAATTTTACATGTTACACTTCTAATAACATTATTATCATGATATTTAATGTTTCATTTGATTTTATGATTTATTGGGTTTTATAATTCAAAATATTAGTGATGATATAATAGAATTTTTTCTCAATTTTTTCTTTTGTGAGACACAGGCCATATTCTGCACCTATTTCTTTTATTTGGTATATATAATTCCCATTAATTTATATTATGATGATTCCCGTGAAATTTTTTGGGGTTTAAATATCCATTTTACGATCTCTATTTAATGTGGTTTATGGTTAAAATGTTACAAAATCCCAAAAGGATTTTTGTCTCCAAATTACTTCTTTGAGAGGTATGTTATGTTATTAAACAATATTATTTCAAAAGATGTATATACAGCCACATTGACATGTAATATAATGAATTTATTAAATCTCATTATATTTTAATTACAAATTCACATTAATTCTAAATGGATAATATGATTCAATGTTATCAAAATGGTAATAGTTTTATGCTACCATCTCATTATTTATCATGATTTTTTATGATTATGTTTCTGATGATAAATTATTATGATCCTTCCCTCAAGAAATTCATTAAATTTATTATACTCTATTTATCATTGATATTTTCAGGTACAGTTTAATTTTATACTCCTTGGTACTTAAAATAATACATAATTTTATTAAGAAAATTTGACGTTGTTTCTCACATTTGTGGAAAATATGTTTTCATTCATAACCATGTATTCTAAAGATATTTTATTATTTTTATTAGTATTATCCAATTATTTTTGAGAAAATTATTACCTTTATTTAAATGTTTACAAAAAATTAATAGAGACTTTATGTCATTTTCCATACAATTCACATCTAAATTTTACTAAAAACGAGAAAGGAATTTTTTGACATATATGGAATGAATAGTTTTTTTGACATAATGATAAATAATTTTATAGAATCCTTCTTTATAAGTTTTAATTTTTTTTATAAAAAATTATTTTCTAAATGTTTTTTTAAATGGTTTTATTTCTAATCAGAATATATATTTCCTCAAGAAATGTTATAATTTTTTTTAAAGCATCCATTATAAGATTTCATGGTTATTTTATGAAATGGATTTCTGAAAGAATATATGATTGAGAAAAATTATTTTCAATTAAAATTCATTTTCCATTAAAATTTTCTAAATGTTCTTTAAAATTCATTTTCCAACATTGATGAACTCTATTAATGTTACATATGCTTTTCTAGGGCTATGTACCTAGGATTCCAATATTTTTAATTTACAAAATGATTTATTATGAAATATTATTTATGGAACCGGTTTATATTCCACAGATTATACCGTGAATGAATTATTTTGAAACGAATTTATTTTTAAAATGTTATACTATGATGAAATGGGGAAATTATTATGAAACCTGCCGTTTTTCCATAGGTTATGATATGATTAGATGTTTATGAAACCCATTTCATTTTATGGGTTTTGATGTGATGAATGTTTTATGATCTTGTGACACACATATATATTAGTTACATTATTTAGAAGGTGCAACCTATTTCTTCCAACAATTCATTTTTTAATGATTTATATATCATTAGAAAAAAATGGAAGCATGCTTATGGGATTGATCCACTATGGGAAATAGGTTTCTTCTAATCCACTATAGGGAAAATGTGTGTATTGATTCATTATGGGAGATATCTATTTCCACACCCAATATAAGAAATAGTTTTTCCCTAATACAATATAAAAAATTGGTGATTTTGGATCCAATGTGGGAAATTGGTGTGTCCTAATACATAATTGGAAGCAATAAATAATTCATGTTTCACTATGTTTATAGTATCGATAGTTAACCTTGATGTATGATATATTTTTATATATTGATAACGGTGCAATTATTTTATGACAAGATCATATGGGTCATTATTTTTTTATACTAATTAATCACCCATATGTTCCTTGATTTCAAATATTATAATGTTTTATTCCATGACTCATTTGTAAGATAATTTAAGGTTTTATATAAAAAACATACATTATCTTCATCACCACATACCCTTATGTTTTTCTTACACATTATTATGATCATATATCTATATCTCATAAGTTTACCCTTATTTAGGAATTGAGATCACATGTTTTTATTCATCCATCCACTAGGACATGGAGAAATGTTTTACACAATTTATGTCTGTGAAGAGTACAAAATGGAAATATTTTTGGGGGGAAACATTGAAGATCTTTCACCAGATTAGAATATTGTGTTCAATGTTTCCAGACTCACTAAACTATTATAGTCCTCATTCATGAGTTTCTGTAATATAGTGAATATTCATTTAAAACATATATTATATTTGTATGATAATCCTAGGTCTCAATAATTATTACAAACTATATAACTAGATATTTCTGAAAAATTTCTACATATGTTTATCGTAAACCTAGTATATCAGTTAGATATAATAGAATGGGGCACTATATGAAACCTTATTGATTATATAACATATATCTTGGAATGGAAATCAAGAGGGAAGGAATCCTTAATAACAAGATATGGGAAATATGTAGTAATGTATCGATCCATTTTATGGTTATTTTTCTTCCTAGTTTATAGTATATTTTTTATAGGTTTTACCTTGGGGATTTTTGGGTTAAATAGGAGAAAATTGGAATAATAAGAGGTAGTTCATGGTTGGAACACAGTTTGTCGAATATGTGCGCACAATCATGAAAACAATACGAACCCAACCAGAGGGGATTCACATTATCAGTGTTTTTTTAAACATTCACCCACATAAGAGAAACCGTGCACACCCCCCCCCCCCCCCATAGAATAGGTGTGCAGTTTGGAAAACCATGTGATCCTACTTGGGAATCTGTGTGCGTGGTTTTTGTTTTCCCAAACATTTGAATAAAAAAATCCAGAGCCCTAGAATTATCCAAAATTGACACAAAGTAGAACCTAAATGAATTATATCTTTTTCGGAGTCTAGCAGATAGATTCAAATCCCATCCAACCTCTGTTATTGATGATTTTAAGCCCTGATAGAAGATCTTCACCTCTACAGCTTTTTGGTTTCATTCTAAATAAAAATCTCTCTCTTCCACTCCTCTTTCTGGATAAAATATTGTAGTTTTATCCACCGTTAGAAAGGATTTAGGTCATGTTCTATTAGATATTGTTTCTAATGTTCTTGGAACTATGTTTTGATCTATATCTCATTCTATGTCATTTCCTTGATCATTAATCTTGAATTGGGTATTTCTGTTGGCAATCGTTGTTCAACGATCTTGGGGTAGGTGGCCTAAATTGAATTCTCATAGTCCTGGATTCCAATTATGTGTATGTTTTGTAATATTTCAATGGTAATTATAGAAATTTAATAATTAATTGAGTTAATTAATTCCTTAAATAATTTATGGAAAATTAAAATTGATTTAAATTAATTTCAATGTGGTGAAGAATTGGGTTAAATTTGGGACAATATAATTTGATGAATTAGATGGATTATGATTAATTTATTCTTGAATTAATTTTTGAAAATGTTTTCATTAGCAAATTAAAATTGGATTAATGAATTATTGAAATAATTAATGAGATATCAGGTTTGTTGAATTGGATTAATTAATTGATTATTGTGATTGTGGAATTGATAGGATAATTGAATATTGATTTAATTAATTAATTGGTATTTTTTGTAATGGGTTAATTAATTTTATTTTTAATGAGATTATAAAAAATAATTATTATATTATGACTTGATCAAAAACGGGCTATTGTGCTATATTATTAAATAATGATAAATTGTTTAATGTTGATTTATCATATTATTCCCCATGAATTAATGCTTTGAACCGTGATTTTTTATTAAATGAGATGTTGTGCATTAATGAAAATAATTATAAGGATGTTAATATTTAATAACCATGATAAATGTGATATATTGTATATTTTCATATATGTGATACATGTGTGTGAGACATGGTCTGCTGTATAACAATCCCACAGAGATAAATATTGATATTCGTGTATCAGACATGGTTAGCTAACCCAAAATCCCACAGTTATAAATATTGATCTTTATGTCTGTTACATAGACTACTGCATCAAAATACCATAGTGATAAATCTGTGTTGGACATGGACATATTTTTAAAAATCCTATAGTGACTATTGTGGTGTGGAATAAGGATATAGGCTCCAAATACCCAAGAGGTGTTAGACTTGACATTATACACCATTGAATTGGAATTGGACCATGGTTCCAATGGGCCAATATATTGACTGAAATTTAATGGACAATGAAATCCCATAATTTTTATTGAATTTTGAATTGAATATGTGATATGGTTTACACTCTAACAGGGGATGAAGTAGGTATAGATGATTTGGGTGTCCTCTAGAACCTAGGGGTATAAGTGGTTAATTAAAATGTATTTGAAAATGTGATAATTGATTACTTATGGATTGTACTTTATTCATTAAAAAACTATAGACACTATTATTGACTAGATGTTGTTTCAGACATTGATGGTGGTGGTCAACTGAGTTGTACTCACACCTTACTCAGGCTGACTGATCAATACCAAAATAAACTTAATTTAATTGAGGATAGAATAAGGGAAAGGGCCCTATGTTATATGGCTGAGTTCTGATGGAACATGGTTGAGAGAACCATAAATTATATTGGGAGCCAATTAGGACTTTTCAGTTTACTCATTTATTTATTGTGTTTTCATAATGAAAAATGACATGTATTGACATGACACATCTACAATTTAGTTTTTTATATTGAATTTCCTATTTTGGCCATCATATATAATGGTAATATTCTACTTATGGTTATATCTTTTGGTTATTTTTTATTATTATATGTTGTGGTATTTATCCGATATAGAGGTATAAGATCTCCATAATCAATAATAACCCCCCTCTACTAGTTGATAGACTTTGGCGTATTATGGGTGGTGGACTTGAGGACACGTGACACACCATCTTGGGGAACTGTTTTGTGGATCCTAGACCAGGATGTTAAAATACGATGTCAAAGACTAGTTTCCTTTTCAATTATTTCTTCTAACCATTTTGGAAAGGTATAAAAGAGACTATAAAGACTCAATCATTTGCCATGAGAATGTAGATGGGATTAGCTAACCCATTTAAGGGAAAAAACTCATGTACCCACAGTGGGATTGTTGTTATTATTATTTGTTGTCACAGTTGGATGTTATTTAACATTGGGTAATGAACCTTTTGTGTGATGTGATAATTGATTCTAATATATTATATGTTTTCCTCATGTCCTATTACGTCATGTGTTTTGAGTATGAATGCATAATTCTAGGCACTCGGGGTTATTTTGTGACACACATCATCTTAGTCATGAATAGAAAAAAGAGTTTTGGGTAATTTATTGAAATTATAATGTTTTCCCATGATTTATTAATTAAACTAAAACTGGTGCCTAGTGTGAAATTGAATAAATTATGTAATTAAAATGTGGGTAAATGGGTTCTTAATAATAAACATGATAATGATAATATGTTTAACCTTGATAACCATGACCAATATATTGTATTTTTAAGGGAATTCATAGTGCCATAGTTTTGACCATATATCAGGAATGGGGGAATGGGGTTTTATTGGTTTGTGTGAATACTTCTTGTTAACTTGATTAATGTTGTGATATGTTTTCTAATATATGTTTTTATAATTGTAGAGATATGCCTCCATGAAGATTCATGTTTATAGGATGATTATAGGATATGGATGGAAATGATCCACCAACAGTGGAACATGATGCATCAATGGTATCAGGTGGGGAAATTTGAGAGAAGTTATGAGAGAAAATTCCTCATTTCATGTAGTTTATAGTGAGTGTCCCAGATTGGGTGGGTAATACTATGTATGGACATAAAAATGAAGTTTTAGTTATAGAACACTTGGACTTTTACCAGAGAAGGTAGACTAGAGGCAACATATTTTTGAATTGAGTCCATCCAGACTACAGTTTAGAATTTTAAAACTCCTCCTACAAAGATGGGTAATTTATCATCATATATTCAATGAGTATATGTTAATTACTGTTGGGTTGTTCAGGATTAGACTAGGTAGTAATATGGTATGGTATAAATGGGGTTTTTGGACATTTTATTAGTGAAATTTCATCTTGAGATGCTCATATTGGAGGGACCATCGTAATTCACGTGTTTAACTCAGGGTAACACGTCCAGTGTAAAATATAATGGATTATTTAGGTATTTTTAGTTCAATGATCTATTGTTTTAGGGGGAATAAGATACTAATAAAATTGGATTCCATGATTGGATTAAATATTAAATTATATCCTATGTGAAATTCATTAGAATGAAGATGTTTTCAGAGGTGGTGAATTAAGAACTCATCTCTTAGAGTAACCTGAAGGATTATTCCATGGAAAGACATGGGGATTATTCTAGATGGTCATAGGTATGAATTTTAGTGAACGAAGTGTCACTTAGAGAATGTTTTCTGAGGTGATAGAAAGAAGAGTAGCCTGGGGAGGGTCTGTTTCAAATGACCTTGCTTGAGTGATATGTCACTAGTGTGGAAGGTTGAGATACTTCTTTATATAGTTCCCCTAACAATAGGTAGTGTTCTTAGTAAGTGGAATGATGGTACATATACATAGGTTCTCCAGAACCCATGGAGGATTGGTAATGATAGAGGAGCTAGACCGAACTAGAGTGTCTGATGTGTATCGTCTACAACTTTACTGTTTGGTAGTCGGAGTTATATTTCCCATGGATGTATAGTCATTGGACATGGTAATTCTATGAAATTGCACCCATATTCATAGAGTGGTGCAGCTCAAGGGACATAGACCTCATCAACTAAAAGAGGGGAAGGATAATTACATGTACGTCATCCTACACCTGTGGATAGTGTCGATAGACCATCAATAATGAGAGGTACTGTTATTGTAGAATCTATGATGAGTAGTGTATTATTTTATATTGGTGCCTCTCGTTCTTTTATATCTACGGATGTTGTTAATGTCTTGATCCTAGAATTGGATTTCATGAGTGGGATAAGGGCGATAGATACAAATTTTTGAGTATGTCCTAGAGACATTAGTTTGTTCAAGGTGTGTTCGCACAAGGATGGAAAGAATCATTTTTTGGGATATTTACGTACAATATATTTTAGTCTTTGATCTACTTTTGGGTATGTAGTATTTAGTAGAATACCAACCCCCATAGATTGTTACCAAAGGAGTGTAACTATTACATTTCCTAATGGTTAAAATTATATTCATCGTGTAGAGTGGGATATCCAGGCAGGGCATGTGCGTCATGTTCACCATCAACATGGGGATATCACCGCCCAAATATTAAGTTTGTGTAGGATCGAAATATAGTATGAGATGCTCAATATACAAGAGGGGGGGGGTGAATTTTATACTTTAAAAATTCCTTTGGAACCTTTAAAGTTAGTTAGGAATAAATATGTTTTCCTTAAGCAAAGGAAAAGGCTATGTTTAAAAAAGTTAAACCAAGTAAATTCACAACACCTCTTAACACCGAATGTAAACTAGGAAAGAGATTCCAAATGAGAGTTTCGGAAATATGGTTCCGGAAGTTGAATCTTAACAAAAGTTACAATATGAGATTCTACCTTAAAGCGTATAGAATCTAAACGAATCAGAGTACATGTACGGAAGTATAAGAAAGTTATACTTTCCTTATAATACAAAATGTAGCGGAATAGAAACAAGTAATAAAACTACAAGTAACAAGATATAATTCTTTTAACCCAAAGAGAAGTGTATCCAACAACCTTGGATAAAGGTCCCTTGATTTATACTTTCATGCAAGCCTGTCTTACCCACACCAGGGTAAGCCCTCGATACAAAGATCGGAGTCTCTGTCTTGCTATTCCCGCATGCCCTCAACTTCAAGGTAGTTGGAAGCCTCTATCTTCCTCAGCAAGGAAGCCCTCGAACTTCAAGGTAGTCGGCACCTCTGTCTTCCTATCCCCAGAAGCCCTCGAATGTAATCACCAACATTCGGAGTCGCACGAAGCTTTGAGAGTTAATAAGAGCCTCTCTCTCTCTAGAAATCACTTCAAGCAAATTAGTCAGCCTTTCAGCACTTTCATCAGCTATCAGCACCCTCGAGCTCTTTCAAATGAGCTCCTACTTATAGGTAAGGTCGGCTCCTTCTCTAACGGTCATATTTTCCTTAAAGATCGGAGGGACCTGTACACGTGTCACTTAGACAACGGTTAGTTTATAACAAAACATACGACATCGTTTTATAACAAAAAAAGTGTAACAGAATGTACGACATCGTTTTAAACTCTAACATAAAAGTTTGGAATGAAAACATCAGAGTGAAGGTTCAGAGTGTAAGGAACAATAGTAAAGAGTAGACAAATTTTAGGAGTGTAAGAAATATAAAAGTTCGGAGTCTAATAAAGATATTTTTCGGAGTCTGAATTAATTCAGAGAGTATAAAACAAAGATACTCAAATTCTGTTTAACAGGTGAATTCGGAATGAGAATTCGGAATAGGCATTCGTCATCAGAATTCATAATGAGAATTCATCATCAGGATTCGTAATGAGAATCCGTCATCAAAATTCGTAATGAGAATTCATCATCATAATTCGTAATGAGAATTCATCATCAGAATTCGTAATGAGAATTCATCATCAGAATTCATAATGAGAATTCATCATCAGAATTCATAATGAGATTTCGGAATGAGATTTCTTCATTAGAACTCGTAATGAGAATCTTTCATTGGAATTCGTAATGAGCATTCTTCTTCAGAATTCGTATCCTGAATCTACAATAGAACTTAGTCAGAGTTCATATCTGGAATTCGGAATGAAACTTCCTTATAGTTCTTGTCCTGAATCAGAACCTTAAAACAGAATTCTTTATGTCAAAGTTTCAACGATTCCAAGAAAATGAATCCGAATCTCATACTTAAGAAAAATATGGATGAAAATATGATAAGGATAATTTCTCTTATAAAAACAATTTTCCTTAAGAAAGAAAAATTCCTTAAGAAAGAAATTTTCCTTATAAAAGCGATTCCCTTAAAGATAAGGTGTTTGTGATTTTCAAAACAAGAAATAATGGAAAAGTCATAAGGAAAACCATATTGACTCAACAATCTCCCCCTTTTTGGAAAGCACAAACATCCTTACGAAAAAAAATTCTAAGAAGATTGAAACATATTAATGCTTATCTACCTTGTTTTAAGGATATGGATGAATACGACTAACTCCCCCTTAGGCTTTGAAACTCTAAGGATCGTATTCATATTTCCGGAGTGATATTTCATAAGAAGGTCTTCTTTAAGAAAAAAAACTCCCCCTTAAACAAACTCTTATTAGAGTTCTTTTTCCTTGGGTATTTTTTTATTTCTCCCCCTTTAATAAACTCTTATTAGAGTTCCTCTTTTTCATAAGGATCTTTTCCTTCTCCCCCTTTGTGATTTTCAAAAAGAATTGGAGGGAATGGAAAAAAACAAAGTACCTGAAAGATTAGTAATGACAACAATGCAAACGTGATACACAATTTTCATTAGATTTGTAATGTCAATAACAAATAGAATACAACAAAAAGATCGGATTTGGTTATTTCGGATCTTTCTCCTTTGACATGAGCCCCTTTAGAATAGTCTTGATCTTCTTTAGGTCTTTATTATCTTCTTCAACTTGCTGCACTAAGGAAACTATTCTTGCGGATTGTGCATCAATTTTTTCTTCCGGTGCTTTCAGCTTTTCTTCCTGAGCATTGATCTTCTCTTCCTGAGCCTTCATCCTTTCTTCAAAATCGATCCGATGATCCCTTTCAAATTTCTAGTTTTGAGAAACAGAATTCAGTTTCCCATTCAGATCCCTGACTTCTTGAATCCAGAAGTTCTTTTCATCAGTCTGCTTCTCTTCAAAGGATGCAGTTAACTCATTAAACTTCTTGTCCTCGGTCTCAACAGCATCTTTAACATTGTCTTGAAACTCATCAAGCAACCTCATCTCTTCCACAGTCTTCTTCGACCAGCTTGTCATCCTCTTGCAAGATCTTTTATGAGCTTTGTAACCAACAAAGAAGGTTTTGAACTGAGCCTCAATCTCAACGCACTTATCCATAACCATAGATACGTAGTCGGTTTTCTGATTCAACGCATGTTGGAGAATCTGGAATCTTGAATCGATACTAGAGAAGGTCGGAATGGTTCCCACCAACTTCTTTAAAGACTGGACAACAAAATCATGCCCCAACGAGGATGACTCCGAATCTGAAATCTTGCTTGGAGAGTTTTCTTCCTCAATAAGCTCCAACTTTCTCTTTGAAAAACTACCAGGTTCCTTTCTCTTCCTTTCTTCTGAACTCAGAGTATCAGCAAGAATTTGCTTCCCTTTATCTTTTTTAGGAATAGAATCCTGTTCCGAAGTTTTCTTCTCACTATCAGAAACTTGAACCACAAAATCATCCTCATCAGCAACTTCCTGAACACCAACCTCTACGCTTTTCATCTAAGCAATATCATGTAAATTTTTTTCTTCTTCTCCATGATAGGCAACTTCTTCTTCTCCTTTCTCTTCTTCCATTGCTGGAGTAACTAGTTTTGAGGATTCAGCTTCTGAAGTTCGGAGCGATAAGTGTTCTGAAGGTGTTCCCTTGTAATCATCTACTTGTTTCAGAACATCTCCGGTTTCACCACTTCCTTCAGCACCCTCTTCTATTTGTTCCACTTTCTCAACTTCCTCAGAATTGTTAGCAACAACCTCTTCCGGAGCAGCGAAATTCTTTCCTGGAGTCTCAGGTAGAGATTCCAGGGAGAAAGATCTCGGAACTGGGATAGTTGCTGAAACCATTTCATTGAATTTTAACAAGGCCTGAGCTACCTCAGCCTCGGACATCTTCTTCTTGAGCTTCTTTTGTTTTTCTTGTTTTTCAAGCTCATCAGAAGTTCTCTCCTTCAAAGTCTTAGCCTCCGCAGTGTCCAATCCGAACTGCGGATCCCCTTCTTTCCTTTTCTCTTTATCAGTTCTCCACTTTGTAACAACCTCATCAGGATTGGCTTTCTTCTTCTTTGGCTTTGGTGGTGCGGAGTGGACTTCCTTAGACTTAGGATTTTCTGCTTGTACTTCCACTTCTTTCAGCTTTCTCTTCCTTACTGGCTTAGATGATTCCGGATCAGCAACTTTCGGAGCCACTTCTTCTTGATCAGGTAGATCAATAAACTTTACAGACTTCTTGTCAAAAGCTACATTCATTCTTTTAAGAGTGCCATCGCTGACCAGCATTATCTTGCAAACTCTCGGCTTAGATTTGCAAGCCTCCTTGAAAGACTCAAGGCACTGAACAATCAACTTGGAGAGGATTGCTGGATATATAATAAGCTGAGCTCTCAGATTCCCCTTCTTCAAATTTTCAATAGTAAGAAGAATATGCTTCATCAAGATGAACTTCCTTAGATTTATCTGGAAATCTAAGATATAGATCTCACTTTTCTTCAAGCTATCATTATCACATTTCCTCGGTACGATTAGTCCTTGCACCCATAACTCCAGAATCCGGATGTTTGTAGATATACTTGCAATTTTCGGAGCCTTGTCATCAGCCAGTCTGAGAGTTTCTAAGGCCTTTTCCTTGTTGAAGCTACCCTTGGAATCTGGCAACACATGCGAAATAAACTAGGCTTCTCCTTCATAAGACAACTCTACCAAGATTGCAGCCTTGGTGTGAGAAAGCTTTTAAGTCTTGCCATAAGACTTAAAAGAAAACTTCTCCCTATTATCTTCCTTGAAGAAAGAAACTGACTCATAAAACTCGACAAGTAAATCTGAATATACTTCATCTTGGTTCCCGGTTTTTGATACCGCAACATCTTCCCAGGCATTCAACTTAATATTCTTTGAAATGATAGAATCATAGTTGCTGAAGAAAACCGGATCAACTAACCTTTCTCTGTAAACTAACCACTGAGAAATATTCATAGTAGATGACATTTCTTGAGATGCTAACTCCGCAGACATTCAGATCTGATGTTCTCTGAGAAGTTCGGAACGGAGAAGATTGAATTTTGGAATGGCCTTAAATCAGAGAGACAGAGATTCAGGACGTGAGAGCTTTGAGATCGATGTGGGACGAGTATTTGGGTCCCCTTTATATAGGCAACGAGATGACGGTTCACCTACCTCGATTGATCTAACTGTTAGAATTAGCTGAGATCAGATCTGACGGTTTAAAGCTTAAATCCGATCTTTTTGAGGTTTTTATTAAAACAAAGAGTTAAGAAAACTACAATCTGAAATCATAATACAAGAAAATTCCAGCAAGTAAAATATGACTACGAAAACTTGAGTAGGGTAACCATACCTTTCGGATTGGATTAGGAGGATTATTCGTAATGGCAGATTTTGCAAAAATTTAACTATGAAAAATAAACATAGTACGAAAAACTCATTACGAAAAACGCAGTACGAAAAACAAACATAAGAAGAAAAACAGTACGAAGAACTTAGTACGAAAAAATACATTACGAAAAATTTGGTATGAAAATTCCTTTATGAAACTTTTTGTACGAAATTTGAATTCCGGAAATTTTCAATACGAATACTTCCATTCCAGAAATATTCTGTACTAGAATGTCCATTTTGGAAAAATTTAGTTCCAGAAGTTCTATTCCGGAAATATTAATTCCGAAAAGTTTGAAAACAAATTTTGAAAAACTTTGTTAAACAAACAATCAAATGTACTCCCCCTATGAAGAGGAGTTTATTAATGTAAGGGGATTTTTTTTTCAACACAAAGTTATTTAAGATAGATTACCTTACGATTATCATTCCTAACTTCTGTTTAATATATTCAAATCTATCAGAAGGCAAAGATTTTGTGAAAATATCAGCATGTTGATCTTGCGTTCCGATAAACTGAAGAATAATATCTCCTTTAAGTGTGTGTTCCCTAAGAAATTGATGCCTATTATCTATGTGTTTTGCACGAGAGTGATATGCAGGGTTTTTACTTAGGGCAATGGCAATTGTGTTATCACACAAAATTTGAGTTTTAGTAAAACTCAAGCCATAGTCTGTGAGTGTGTGTTACATCCACAACACTTGTGCACAACAACATCCAGCTGCTACATATTCAGCTTCAGTAGTGGAGAGTGATACAGAATGTTGCTTCTTGCAGGACCAAGAAACTAAAGAATATCCTAAGAAATGACAAGTTCCGGATGTACTTTTTCTATCCATTCTACATCCACCAAAGTCAGCATCAGAAAATCTTTATAGGACAAGATCATTTCCAGAAGTATAGAATAATCCTAGATCCATGGTTCCCTTAAGGTAGCGAAAAATTCTTTTTACTGCCTTTAAGTGAGATTCCTTAGGATTGGATTGATATCTTGCACATAAGCATACTGAAAACATTAGGTCTGGTCGACTAGCTGTTATGTAAAGTAGACTTCCTATCATACCTCTAAAAGATGTTTGATCTACTGGTTTCCCAGATTCATCAAGATCTAAAGAGTTTGAGGTACCAATGGGAGTACATATACTTTTAGTGTTGTCATAACCATACTTTTTCAGAAGATCTTTAATATACTTATGTTGAGATATGTAGGTTCCTTTTGGTTTTTGAGAAATTTGAAATCCAATGAAAAATGTTAACTCACCCATCATACTCATTTCAAACTCAGATTTCATTAGACTAGCAAAAGAGTCAGTCAAATATTGCTGAGTTAAACCAAATATAATGTCATCAACATAAATTTGAACAATCAAAACATTTTTCTTATATTTCTTTATAAAAAGTGTTGGATCTGCATTTCCCTTAACATAGTTATTTTGAATCAAAAATCCAGTGAGTCTATCATACCATGATCGTGGGGCTTGTTTAAGGCCATACAAAGCTTTGGTATGTCTAAAAACATGATCCAGATGTTTTGTATCTTCAAAGCCAGGAGGTTGTTCAACAAAGACTTCCTCTTGAACATAACCGTTAAGAAAAGCACATCTCACATCCATTTGGAAAAGTTTGAAATTAAAGAATGATGCAAAAGCAAGTAGAATATGGATTGCTTCAAGTCTAGCTACTGGAGAATAGGTTTCTTCATAGTCTATTCCTTCTTGCTGATTATAGCCTTTAGCAACAAGTCTAGCTTTATTTCTAACAATGACTCCATTTTCATCACATTTATTTCTGAAAACCCATTTTACTCCAATAACAGAAGTTTCCTTAGGTCATTCAACCCAGGTCCAGACTATATTCCTTTAGAATTCATTTAGTTCATCTTGCATTGCATTGATCCAATCATCATCACCTAATGCTTCATCAGTGCTTTTAGGTTCTAATTGGGAAAGAAATGCTAGATGTTCTACTTCATTTCTTAAGGAACTTCTAGTCCTTACAGGTTGGTTTACGTCACCAATGATACTATCACTGGGATGATTCTTATGAAACACCTAATTTGGGTTTTGTAAAACCTGTTCATCAACATAGGGTAGAAAGTCTTCTGGGGTAAATGTTTCAGAAGTATCTTCTAGAACAATTTCCTTATCAGAAGGTTCTTCTATCAAAGGTTGACAATCAGTTTTTGAAAACACATCCGAGGATGTAAGTTGAGATGGTTTAAAAACAAAAGGATCTTATTCATCAAATTTTACACGTACTATTTCCTCAACAGTACAAGTATATTTATTAAAAACTCTATAAGCCTTAGAAGTTGTGGAATATCCTAAGAAAATTCCTTTATCATATTTTGGTGTGAATTTATGTAAGTTATCTTTAGTATTAAAAATGAATACTTTGCAACCAAAAACCTTGAAGTAGGAAAGTTTAGGTTTTCTTACATTCTATAACTCATAAGGAGTTTTATTAAGAAAAGGTCTGATCAAAACTCGATTTATAGTATAACAAGAAGTACTTACAGCTTCAGCCCAGAAATGTCTAGCAATAGAATATTCCCTCAGCATGGTTCTAGTTATCTCTTGAAGAATTCTATTTCTTCTTTCAACTACACCATTCTGTTGAGGAGTTCTAGGTGCTGACAAATTGTGAGTAATACCTTTCTTACTACAAAAAGTTTCAAAATCAGAATTTTGAAATTCTCCTCCATGATCACTATGAATAGTTTTCAATGTAAGGTTTTTCTCATTTTTGACTTGAGCTCTAAAACTTTTGAAATAAGATAAAGCATCATATTTCTTTGATAGAAAATAGACCCAAGTAAATCTGGTGTAATCATCATCTAGAACAAACACATAGTATTTGCCTCCAATACTTCCAGTTTGTGTTGGACCAAAAAGATCCATATGCACTAACTGTAATGCATCAGTTGTTGAGACTTCACCGATTGACTTAAAACTAGATTTATGTTTCTTGCCATATTTACAAGGATCACAAACTTCAGAAGAATCAAATCTTTGCTCCAGCAGATCCTTAACTATTTTCTTCTTAGAGAGTTTACATAGGTTTCTCATATTACAGTGTCCTAGTCTTCTATGCCATAACCAAGAATGATCTTCCATTGCACTTAGGCAAGGTAAATCTTGGCTCCTGAGGTCTTCTAGATTCAAAGTGTAGACATTCTCTTGCCTATTGGCTGAGAGAATAAATTCTTCCTTGGAATTGTGAACTAAACACTTATCATTCCTAAACATCACAAGGTAACCTTCATCACATAACTAACTTATGCTAATGAGGTTGTTCTTAAGACCTTTAACAAAAAGAACCTTTGAAATCAAGGTTTTACCAAGAAAAACAATATTACCAATACCAACAATCTCTCCCTTCGCATTGTCTCCGAAAGTTACCTTTCCTCCTTTCGTTTTGATAATCTTTTCAAAAAACATTTTGTTACCAGTCATGTGCCGGGAACATCCACTATCCATGTACCATGTATTGTTGCTGGTACTTTCTTTATTATCCTGAAATCAAGAAGAAAATTAGACTTTCGGAATCCAAACTTGTTTGGATCTGAGATTTTCAGACAATAAAAGTTTAGGAACCCACATTTTCTTAGAAAAGTATGCTTTGTGAAATCCTAGAGATTGGGTTTTGTTTAAGGAACAATTCTTTGCCCAGTGACCACCACATTGACACTTTGTACAAAATGGGGCACTTTGAGGAACAAAATAATTGTTACTAAAAATAGGTTTTCCATGGGTATAACCAAATCCGGATTTATTTCTTAAAGGTCGTATTTGAGAATAAATCTTATCATAATTTACTTTACCATGGGTAAAGTTTGATAAACACTTCTTTAAAGAAAAAATTTTGGACTTGAGTTTTACAACCAAGTTTTTATCCTCAAAATCATTAGTTTTTGAACTAGAGTTAGGCTCGAAAACATTTTTCTTAGAAATTACTTTTTCTAACTCTTTAGAAAGTTTATTCTTCTCAGAACTTACTTCCTCAAGATTTTTTGAAATATTTTCAAAATCAGCATTTTTCTTATCAAGATCATTAGAAAGATCTGATATCTCTTTTGTAAGTATAGAATTCCTAGAATTTGCCTTATCAAGTTTCTTATTGAGTTTGGAATTCTCAATCCCACGAAGTTCAGCAAATCTAGATACTTCTTAAAATGTAGGTAAAGTATTTTCCTCATCAGAAGATGATTCTTCATCAGAAGAGTTATAATACTTACTATCATTAGAATTTAAAGAAACATTGGTCAAAGATTCAGCATTTCGTACCTTAGCCATAAGACAATGATTATCAACAGGTAATCTGGCTATAAGACCAAGATTCTTCTGTCCTGAAGATTCATAATCAGAAGATTCATCTGAAGAGTCACCAGCACTGGCACTCCAGGTGTCATTAGCTTTTAGAACATTCTTAGCTTTAGCTTTATAATACTTCTTTCTGTTCCTATCTGAATGACTTTCCTTCCTTTCTTTCTTTTTGAGCATAGGGAAATCTGGTCTAATATGTCCAGCTCTCTTACTTTCATAACAAGTAACTTCTCCATCTTTCTTATATTTCCTGTCCTTCTTCTTATACTTAGATTGAAAATTTCTCTGGCCACCTATCTTGTTCATCCTTCGAGAAAGATTGTCTAATTCATTTTCTGAAACTTCATTTTCACTAGATTCGGATTGGAAAATGACTTTCATAGACTTGGATCTGGTTACTCTCTCAGGAGTCTTAGCTTTCATCTGATTTGACGTTGTAGTAAAAGCAACAGTACCATTTCTATTCTTCTTCTTGATGTTGTCAGCATCTCCCTTCATTCTTGTTTCATGTTGTAGAAGAGTTCCAAATAATTCATCAAGAGTAATTTGAGTGACCTTCCTGTTCTCATCTATTGCTGTTCTCTTGGATTCCCACTCATTGGGCATAATATCAATTATCTTGTCCACAAGAGCTTCATCATCTAAACCTTTCTCTCCCATAGATTGTAGACTATTGACAATAGTCATAAATCTTTGTTTAACGTTACAGATAGGTTCTCCATAAGGAAAATTGAAGCCATGATATTCAGCTCTAAGCATAGCTCTTGTAGTCTCAATCACCTTGGAAGTCCCAAAGCGTGTAACCTCTAACTTCTTCCATATACAGTTAGCTGCTTCACAAGAAGAAATTTGGCTATATATATTTCTGTTCATTGAACATAGTAAAGTATTGAGTACATTATAGTTGAGTTGATATTCTTACTTTTATTGGTTTGTAAAGGTTCTGACTTCCTTGTCAGGAATTTTATAATCACCAGTAAGCATAACAAAGTTTTCTACTCCCATATTGATAACAAAAGTCTTCGTACGATCTCTCCAGTATTCATAATAATTACCATCAAATATAGGTGGTCTTGTAGGATTCAGATTGTCAATTGATCCAACATTAATTCCTGCCATACAAAAATAACTTTGCCCACAAACTTGTTAGTAGCAAAGATTCGTAGTCACAAAGTTCGGAATGGGAAAAGTTCGGAATGAACAAATTCGGAATGACAATGTTCGGAAGGATAAAGTGAGAAAGAAAAACTTGTATTTGTGAACAAGTATTTCAGAGACCTGCTCTGATACCAAATGTAAGATTGGTATAGAGTAAGAGGTTTCCAACCTCTGATACCAATTGTAGGATCGAAATATAGTATGATATGCTCAATATACAAGAGGGGGGGGTGAATTGTATACTTTAAAAATTCCTTTGGAACCTTTAAAGTTAGTTAAGAATAACTATGTTTTCCTTAAGCAAAGGAAAAGGCTATGTTTAACAATGTTAAACCAAGTAAATTCACAACACCTCTTAACACCGAATGTAAACTAGGAAAGAGATTCTGAATGAGAGTTCCGGAAATATGGTTCCGGAAGTTGAATCTTAACAAAAGTTACAATATGAGATTCTACCTTAAAGCGTATAGAATCTAAATGAATTAGAGTACAAGTAAGGAAGTATAATAAAGTTATACTTTCCTTATAATACAAAATGCAGCGGAATAGAAACAAGTAGTAAAACTACAAGTAACAAGATATAATTCTTTTAACCCAAAGAGAAGGGTATCCAACAACCTTGGATAAAGGTCCCTTGATTTATACTTTCAAGCAAGTCTGTCTTACCCACACCAGGGTAAGCCCTCGATACGAAGATCGGAGTTTCTGTCTTGCTATTCCCGCAAGCCCTCAACTTCAAGGTAGTTGGAAACCTCTGTCTTCTTCAGCAAGGAAGCCCACGAACATCAAGGTAGTCGGCACCTCTGTTTTCCTATCCCCGGAAGCCCTCGAATGTAATCACCAAAATTCGGAGTCGCACGAAGCTTTGAGAGTTAATAAGAGCCACTCTCTCTAGAAATCACTTAAAGAAAATTAGTCACCCTTTCAGCACTTTCATCAGCTATTAGCACCCTCGAGCTCTTTCAAATGAGCTCTTATTTATAGGTAAGGTCGGCTCCTTCTCTAACGGTCATATTTTCCTTAAAGATCGGAGGGACCTGTACACATGTCACTTAGACAACGGTTAGTTTATAACAAAACAGAGGACATCGTTTTATAACAAAACAAGTTTAACAGATTGTACGACATCGTTTTAAAATCTAACATAAAAGTTCGGAATGAAAACTTCGGAGTGAAGGTTCGGAGTGTAAGGAACAATAGTAAATAGTATACAAATTTTAGGAGTGTAAGAAATATAAAAGTTCGGAGTCTAATAAAGATATTTTTTGGATTCTGAATTAATTCAGAGAGTATAAAACAATGATACTCAAATTCTGTTTAATAGGTGAATTCGGAATGAGAATTTGGAATAGGCATTCGTCATTAGAATTCGTAATGAGAATTCATCATCAGGATTCGTAATGAGAATCCGTCATCAGCATTCGTAATGATAATTCATCATCAGAATTCGTAATGTGAATTCATCATCAGAATTAGTAATGAGAATTCATCATCAGAATTCGTAATGAGAATTCATCATCAGAATTCGTAATGAGAATTAATCATCAGAATTCGTAATGAGAATTCGGAATGAGATTTCTTCATTAGAACTCGTAATGAGAATATTTCATTGGAATTCTTAATGAGAATTCTTCTTCAGAATTTGTATCCTGAATCTAGAATAGAACTTAGTTAGAGTTCATATCCGGAATTCCGAATAAAACTTCCTTATATTCTTGTCCAGAATCCGAACCTTAAAACAGAATGCTTTATATCAATGTTTCAACGATTCCGAGAAAATGAATCCGAATCTCATACTTAAGAAAAATATGGATGAAAATATGATAAGGATAATTTCTCTTATAAAAGCAATTTTCCTTAAGAAAGAAATTTTCCTTAAGAAAGCAATTTTCCATATAAAAGCGATTCCCTTAAAGATAAGTTGTTTGTGATTTTCAAAACAAGAAGGAATGGAAAATTCATAAGGAAAACCTTATTGACTCAACAGTTTGTTGCTTGATGAAAGAGGTGTAAATAATCGATTCATTACACCCATATTGGATAGGTTTCAAGATTTGTTTTCTGAATACGTCTCAAGGCTTCAACCTGAGATATAATTGGAAATTACAGTTGAGCCCATTCTAGGGGTGATCCAATTTCTATTACCCTATACATAGTAGAACCAACTGATCTTTAATATTTCATTAAAAACATAAAGAGTTGTGGGATAAAGGTTTTATATTTCTATGTAACTGAAAATGTGGTTCACCTATATTGTTTGAAAATAAGGTTGAAAGACCCTTATTCATATGTTCAGACTACAAAACGTTGAACATAATGACTATGAAGAACCATTATCCTCTACCACATATTGAAAATATTTTTGACTATTTTAGGGGGTCATCTATTTTTTCAAATATTGAATTGAGATCTGGGTATCATCGGTTGAGAGTTTAATCTTCCGCTATACCTAGGATTTATTTCAAAATCTGGAATGTCGATATGAGTTCATCGGTATGCCATTCGGGTTGAAGAATGCACCATTAGTGTTTATGGCCTTGATGATCTAAATATTTTATATGTACCTAGATAATGTTTTTTGTTTTCATGTGAAATATCTTTGTGCTCTTAGTCTCATGATGATCATTCCAAAAATCATGAAATCATCTTTAATACACTTAGAGAGAATTGAATATACACCTTTCTATAAAAGTATGAATTATTGATTGATCTAGTACACTTCATAGGCCACACTTTCATTGTGTACGGTCTATAAGTGGATCTAGATAAGGAACCTGAATTTTAATTATCAAATTAGGTAAAGAATGTTTTTGATATCCATATTTTTTCTGGGGTTCACAGGATACTATCTGATGTTAATCCTAGACTTTTCCTATTTGGCAGCACCACTTTGGGCTTGTCCAAGTAGGTGAATAGTTTTTAATTGTCTATAGCATGCAAGAATTCATTATAGGAGTTCTAGACGTGATAGTATATGACACCAGTATTAATCATACATAATTCGAAGATGTATCATACAATGTTTTTTTATTCATCTTGGATAGGACTTTGAGTAGTGTTGATATAAGGATACTGAGTTGTGGAATATGGGTCTTAGTAATTGAGTCCCATTGAATGGATATACACTAAAGAAGACCTCATGTCAGCTATTATGTTTTATGATTTCATGTTTTGGTTGCATAGTCTAATGGTTGAAAATTTTCATCATAAACATATGATAAGAGCATAAATGATATCTTTTCACAGTGATATTTGAATCTCCGGAAGATGAGGTGGGTTTATTAAATGTGGTAATTTGATTTTGAGCTATCATATATGCTTGATAAGGTAAAAATTTTCACTGACTCATTAATAAGGAAATATAAATCTCATGCGGTTTAGGAGACTACTGTATATTTTAAGAAAATGAATTTACAGGCGGTGATGCAAGTTGTGGTTTAGGAGAGTCTGGATCAGATGACTCTCATATTAGTTACAATACAGTATATGGTTTTGAGACATATCAGTGATATGAAGTATGAGTTTTTGAAATGATTTTCCTTGACAGATGTCCTTGAAGGTGGGGAGACACCATCATATTGGACCAAAGATGAATATAAGATAATATATGTTAGGAATCTGTTTGTTGTCCCTATGATCATGTGGGAGTAGGCAAAGCAATAATTTCTTGCCTCAATGTTGGTAGTGCATCCATGTGTGATAAAAATATTTCTTGAACTATGATTATTATTTTTATGACTGGGAATGAAAACGAAGATAGAAGGGTTTGTGGAACTATGCTACACCTATCAAGATGCGAAGGCAGAGAATCAATAACATAGTGATTTACTGCAGCCATTACCCATTTAAGAGTGGAATTTGATTGATGTTAATATATATTTTTTTGGAGTCTCGTAATTATTCCTCCAATAAATGATGTTGTTTTGTTGGTTTTAAATGATTTGAAAAAGCATTCTCATTTCTGTCTAGTGTGGGAGACATTCCAAATGGATCAATTGGGAGACATGTAGATTCGGGAGAGAGTCTTCCTATTTTGAGTTCAATGGATTATTTTATCAGACTATGACTCAAATTTTAAATCACGCTTCTGGAAATGTTATCATAGGCTTCATGGTAAAAAGGTTTTACTATGTAAAACTTTAAACACATAGAAAAATTTGAATTAATAATGTACTATATCGGGTCTTGTAGATATGACTTCGGTTTGAGTCCTAGACATTGGTGGGTCTTGGGAGAAGGATCTAGATTTGGTGGAGTTCTCATATAACAACAATTATTAGGTGAATATATTGATGGAACCATATGATTATCTTTATGGTATTCCATGTAGATAAACTCAATACGTGATGTAGTTAGGTGAGTCAGATCTCTTAGGACCAAGTCTCCTTTAGGAGACGTTAGAGTAGGTTATGAGGATTCAAAAGTGTATGGATACCTCTAAAAGTAGACATGAGTCTTATGTTGATAGATGACGATATCCTCTTAAGCATGCTAAGGGTTATAGTGTATTACATATGTTATCTCATAGATTGGGTGACCATAGGATATTAAGGCTGGGAATGATATTTCCCAGTTTATTGGACGTTTTGAGGTGGTGGAGAGAATCAGGCTAGTGTCTTATGATTTTCTCTTCTACAGAGATACAGGGTTATGCACAATGTTTTACATTTGTCAAAACATTGGTGGTATCACTATGAACCTTTTAATGTGATCAATGTGGATGATGTTGAGCTTGAGACTAATGTGTCCTTTCAGGAGCATATAATACAATTGTTGGATCATAGGGATAAAGTGATAGAGGGAAGGACCGTTCTGATAACTAGTGTATTATAGAATCATGGTAATGTGTAGGTGAAAAAATAGGAGATACAATTAGATATTTGGCCTCATTGGCCCAATCATTATGACATGGAATCTTTGAATAGTTTGGGAGTACAAATTGGGGATGATCTGTTATAAGGTGGTAAAATTATAAGATCCTGAACTTTTTTGTATATTTCTCAGGCTCATTTAGAGGTAATATTTTTACTTTAATTGAGTATATATATTTATTGATATTACCTTGGTAATTTTTGGGATAAATTGGAAAAAATACAAAAGATAATAGTCAATGGACGATGGGAGCATGGTTTTCCCAAAGAGTGCTCCAATCCTAGCAAGATGTTTGAAACCAAAATGGGTTATTTTCAAGGACAAGTCATGGTTTTTAAAACCATTCATCCACTTATGAGAAACCATGAATCCCTTCCCCTGCCCCACACCCAGAATAGGTGCACGGATTAGTAAACTATATGCCCTTGTCTATGAAATTGTGTAAATTGCATTAATTATTCCGAAAATTGGGTTCAAAATACATGAACAACTAGAAATAAACCAAAATTGATCCAACTGAAACATAAATTAACTATCCCTTTTTGGAGGCTCCCAAATAGATTAAAATCCATTTAGACCTCCATTCATTAGGATTCAAAGCCCAGATTGAAGATCTGTGCCACCTCGTGTATGTGGTTTCTTTCCAATTAGATCTCTCTCTCTATCCTACTCCTCATTCTAGATAAAAAGGGTTGGTTAATCCTCTATTGAAATGGAATGTATTGATGTTAATTTGATCTTGTTTATCTTGTTCTTATACCGAGGTTTTTGATCTAAATCACATTCTTCATTGTCTTATTGATAACTCCTCTGGAATTGGTTATTTCTGTTGATGGTCATTGGTAAAACATTATGAGGTATGTATTTTAAATTCAATTTCCAAAGTCATTCATTCCAATTTTTTGTATGTGTTGTGATATTTGAAATTTCATGATTGATAATTATGTCTTCATATGTGTAAATTAATTGGTTAATTAATTTATGGAATCATTGAATTTTTTAATGTTTTTTCCTTGTGACGATGAATTAGGTTATATTTTGGATATTGGAATTGGTTTAATTTTATAGAGTTATATTAATTAATTTTGGAATTAATTAATTGAAATTGTTGTGATTAAGGAATTTCAATTTGATTAAATAATTGGTGGATTATTTAATGTGTTACTGGGACTTGTGGAAATATATTAATTAAATTTTTAATTACTTAATATATTATTGTTATTGTTGAATTGATTGGTTTATTTATTGTTGATTTAATAAATAAATAAATTTGTATTTTTTGTAATGGGTTAATTATTTGGATTTTAAGTCAATTGAAAATAGAATTTATGATATTTTTAATTGAATATAAATTTGTTAATGTGTTATATTATTAAATAATCATAAATAGTTTAATGGCGATTTTTCATATTAATCCATGTGAATTAATGTAACACCACAAGATTCCGCAGTACGTTTCCCATTAAATAATCTGATAGCTTGCATTTTATGCAACATCAAGATTCTAACACACCGCGACCAATCAAACTAGCCGTTATGAATAGTAATACCGACTATTTGATTTTTTATTAATTTTATCATTCAAAATGGACTTCATTTTTGGATTTGAAATATCGAAATTATCTTAGGGTGATTTTTTGGTATTTTTGTCAAAAAATTTCAATTTTAGATGAATAATGAAAACACTACATTATTGGTTAAACCCAAATTTTTTATTTATATAATTTTTTATTTAATTTAATTTAATTTTATGTAAAAGTAGAGACATAATACCTATATTAGTTGAATTTAATTAATTGCTATCATTTTATAATAATTTTAGATATATAAAATATTTATTGATCTTTTACTGTCTTTTACCCTCCTCCTAGGAGCTTTTTCAAATTTGTATAAAACATTATTTTACCGCTTCTGTGGGATGAATTTCAAAAAACAAAGAGACACAGTTAATATCATTAAGTAAAATGTGGTTCAATAAGATGAGAATAATTTTTGGGGAATAGTAACTTTTGACTATTATTTATCACGGTTAAAAGTAAATAGGGTAATTAATGGTAAATATGATTTTAGAATTACATTAAAACGTATCCTAATTCTATTGTATAAATATAATACAGCCAAAAAAACATAGGAATAAAATATGATCCTCTTTGTTCCATTTCGATTAGATTAGGACATTTATTATTATTTTATTTAAAGAAGAGTTAAAATAATTTAATTAAATGTTTAATAACTAAACCATTTTTAATATTGGGATAAAAAAAATATAAATTAAACTATAAATATTCATTAAATAGATTAAAATATTTCTTAAATAATGGTATTTTATTTATAATTTCTAGCAATTATATAATTTATTTTATTTACGATACAATGATGATGTTGTAATTACCTTATTAATGAAATATTAAAATAACTAATATTTTAAATATCCAAATAAATATAATTTGATAATTTTAATGAATTCCCCTAATTTTATAGGTTAATATGGCATGTTAGGGTTGATTAAATTAAATTATTTTGAAGTAATAATTCTATTACGTATTTTACAAAAACAAAATACCAAATAGTGTCAAACTTTACATAGAAGAGTTTATAAAACAAATTATATATTATTAATTAATATTCTATTCTTAAAAATCTAAGGATCATCCAAATGGCTTAAATAATATTACATATGTCATTAACTAACCACTTTATTTTCTCTTGAATGTTTATAGTATTATTATTCACCATAAAATATAAATATACATAGTGTCATGGTAAATGTCAAACTACATAATTAAGATTTAAATCTTAAAGATAAGGTTACTATAGTGACCTAAACCAGTATAAAACCTATTGGTTGAGTGGTTGTTCACCCATCCCCTCCTTAGCCTTTAAATAATTCATTTTGGATCCATATGAAACTGAAAATGATTTTATTATAAAATATAATTTTAACCTTTTTTAAGGTGCCCCTCACCCCTCTTATAATAGGGCACATCCCCTTCTCTCAAATTCACACATTCAAATCCATTTGGCTAAGAAAAACCTTGTTCAAATATCCAATAAACTATACTCTCTTCATCCTAGATTCATTCCTTTAGTCATAAATTGTAAAGACTCTAAATATCCATGTAATTTATTTTAATAAATTGGTATTTTTTGAGTCTACAAAAATTGACGGCACATGATTCCGAGGCTAGGAGTGCCTGGAATGAATTTCTGAACTTTTGTTCGAGTACGTTCAGTAAACGTGCAAGCGGGTTTTTAAATCTATTGAACCGGTGCTTGGAATTGAAATATGAGGGTACTGTTGAACTCGTAGCACCGATATTCGCTTATGGGTACCTCCACCTTGACGACAGTTGGTCGAGGGTGAAAAATAGTTTTTGGGTTTTTCAGGAAAGAATAGAATAAAAATAAATTGTACAACAGTTTATTTTTATTTTTTTTGTTAAAACATCCATGTGGAAGTTGAGAAGAGGGGACCACCAGACCTTAACCTCCCATGAGATGATATGGTGGTGGGGACCACAGGAGACCAACCTCCCATGCGAGGTTATAGTGGTGGGGACCACCCAGGGCTTAAACCTCTCAACTCCCTCAATAAATGTAGGAGAGCCTCTTCAACTCCTCTAATATTAAATGTTCCAACCCTCCTTTATTTAATTTTTAGCTAACCTCGTCAATTAATTATGTGGAGCCAACTTAATTAATCCATTTTGAATATTATTCCAACGAACTTAATAGCCATCATAATCTATTATGTTGGCTACTTGTAATTTTTGGAGGAATTGGGAGAGGAGAATGCTTTGGGAGAAATAAAAGTTCCCCAATGAATAAGGCTCCGGCAATGAAGAATGCCGACGTCGTTCAACCTTCTTCCTCTGGACTTCTTTCCACATGAGACATCTTCATATATAGTGAACTGACGTTCGTACTACCTTATTGCGCCAACGCCAATGAACATCCCGAGGTAGGCGTTTATTTATAAGTGATTTTATATTACTATTTTATAATCTTCTAAAACAAAAACCGCGGATCAACACTCTATTTTAGATTGATCCATGAATGTAATTCTTTTACGGGATTGGGAATGAATAATTTTGGAAGCTTGAAGGAAGGGTGTTTGATTTAGTCCTCTTACCTGATTTTAATATTCTTGTGATTCAAGTATAAAAGCCACTTGCTACAACACTAATGTGGAGAGTGCATGCCAAACTAATATGGGCCATCCTCTTCGAAAATCTTGTGATGATTTGTGATGTTGAATGTGACAAAGGAGTTGACGTAACGACACCACCCTGCAGCCACTGCTGCCTCGCGAGCTCCATGCATTCATGACATCCCCGCGACCGAGCCGCACTAAGGCAACCATAGACACCGCGCCCCACGGCCCTGTAGCACCCCCACGGCCGCTGCCAACTGGGCCAATCCTCCACCTCCGTCTGCTGAGCCACCGAGCCGCCATCTGCTGAGCCGTCGTGGCGCTGTATGCTGAGCCGCCACGTCGTCATCCGCTGAGCCGCCCCGCTGCTGATGTCCGCTAAACTGCCCCCGCGGCCTCACCGCGCAGTCCAGGCCGAGCCATCCCACAGCCTCGCCGAGCTGCCATGTGACCAGCCATGACTTTGCGGCCTCCAGAGGTTCTTTGTGGATCCCTCATGGCCTTCGCACCCTCATGGCTGGTCCACGCCCTCACGGCTGGTCCGCCGCCCTCATGGCTGGTCTATGCCCTCACTGTACCCCGTCTCCGATCCGACCTCGCGGCACTCTCTGCGGGCCGTCGCAGCCTACCGGGCCGGACCCAGTGAGCGGGGCCAAACCTAACAGGTCGGGACGCACTGTTGGCTGTGCCAGACCTAGCAGGTCGGGCCTGGTAGGGCTGGTTCGGACCAGATATCGGCCCAGTACGACCAATATACTTTCTTTTGGCCATAACATTGGCACCAGACGTCCGTTTGAATAACCATCAATGGAATTGGGAACCACGGAGCGATTGGGTCCCTTTGAATGATACCCCAATTTGATTTGGACTATAAAGGGGAATGGTCAGGTCTGATCGAGCACGAATCCAACCGGGCCCCTAAGTCTAAAAGGCTAATAACTCACAGACCGAGTGTCCAACTAACGCACCATCTGTTGCGTTGAGACCCCTCTAACATGGAAGAAATTTGAGTTACTTCTTTTTGGGATTTCGTGGCAGATGGATTATCGACCAATAGCTCATGAAGCGGATCCTAATGGAGATGAGCGAGAATAGTGCCGGAACCTAGTGGCTGGTTGAGACTTAATGAATGTAGACCATTTCTACATGGAGTTACTTGACTAGACAAGTGGGGAGTGCCTTGGTGATGAGAAAGACCCATGGTGGGGAGCACCTTGGTGATGCGGCAGACCCACGGTACTCGAAAGGTGGAGTACCTCAGCAGGCTGCGAAGGGAGCACCACTATGTGATGCAGCTGACCTAGGGTGGGGAGCACCTCTGTGTGACGATGCAGACCCACGGTACTAGACATGAGGCATACCTTAGAAATACAAGGTTAGTGGGATGCGCCTCTATTTGACCCAACATGCCCACTGTACTCCATAGAGGAGGATTTTTCTAGCAGCCTAGGTGTTTAGCATTGTGTTCACAATGTTACATGATACAATGCCCAGAATAAATCATTTTTTATGTTGAGTCATCATATCTATGTTTTCCTCCTGATTGAGAAGGATTACTTGATAACTTAGGTATATGTATGTGCATATATCTATGTAGGATTATCTGTGTATTTCATACATTTATTTCCGTGGTGCATTTTTTGAGACCTTGAGGGTCTTGGGGTCCATACTGATTATTGTTATAATCACCCTAGCAAGGACTATGCCTGAACCATGTTGTGTTGGATACAAATGATGGACAATGCGGACTGAGGAAAAGAGTACAAGGACTAGATGGTACCTGGAGTTGGACCATATGACATGTTAGTGCGCAAAGGAGACAGATGGATATTAAGTGCTGAGGAGGTGAACTGTACCTACCCATTTGGTAGGAACCTCAGAGAATGATCAGATAGCTGTCTTTTCTCTCTCTTCAGATGTTTTTTATTTTTGTTGTACTTGTACCACCACTATTGGTCTTGTATTCTGGACCTCATTTTACTATCAGCACACTTTTGGTTAGGACATGTGCATGGTTACATGACCTTGCAGGTTATACAGTCAATGCCTTCCCAGTTTTAGGTAAAATGCCTTTCAGTGCTAGTTGTCAGTCCATGACCTATAGAAGGCAGGCTTGGGGGAGTCATGGCACGGGCCCCGAGGGACGGGTCGTGACAAATTAGTATCAGAGGAGTCAGTTCTACCACATATCATAGGACATTGATAATTCTTTTAAAGAAAATAGTGTTAAGTGTAGTGAGTGTTGTTATTAGTTTAGGGAATCTTGTGTTGCTGCAGCGGCCAATGTATCCATACACTAGGACCCTGACATCTGATTCCCGACTCAGTGCACGAAAACACAGATTGCATGTGTGTTTTCAAATGTTTTCTTTGTGGTCATTTGAGTCAGCTCAACAGGTATAAATTTTGACTGTGTTAGCTCACCAGGTATAAATTTTTGACCGAGGAACAACTATTGCTTTTCAGGATGCCTCTACACAGATAGCCAGTTAGGAGTTCTAGAGTTGCACACACTGAAAGCCCATTGAGCGACAAGGAATCAGTGCAGGGATCTTTTCTAGTAGTGGCACCAGAGGAGGCACCAGTGGTCCCATTACCCATTGGCCCACCAATTCCACCATCTCTAGCAGCATACTATGGACTCCGCTTGAGCATGTTGGTTGAGTTCTAATGCTATAGGCTAACCTGGTTCAGGGGAGAGATGAACCCACTAGTGGATGAGGATTGGCTGGAGGCTGTGGTGAGTGTCTTCCAACTCATAGGGACACCATCTGATCTCATGTTGATCATTTCCATGAACCTTATACAGGAAGCATTAGTCATATGGTGGAACAAGATGCTACAGGATCACGATGAGGTGATGCTTTTCTAGGCAGTCTTCAAGAGCCTGTTTTGGGCAGAGTTTTTTCCAGCGACTCTTCGCATAGTGCGCATATAGGATCTTCTTCATCTACAACAGGGTAGCATGACTGTAGCCTAGTACTCAGTGAGATTCACTGACCTCTCACACTTCTCCATAGATATGGTGTGTGATCCTTTCTTTAGGGCCCAGGACATTGAGAAGGGGCTCAGTCGGGAGATTAGGGCTTCAGTGATCTCACTCAGCATCTCGACGCAGCCATGGGTGATAGAGAGAGCCCCCTTGGTGGATATTTTCCCTTTCGAGTAGTCACCAGAAGCGGGACCTTCTACAATTCATCAAGTTGTGGAGTAATATGTAGTTGGAAGTAGAAAGATGTCGCAGAGGTCAAAGTGGACTAGTCCTATAGGTGGATGACCATAGGATTCAGGGTCGGTTGTGCGGGGCACACATGACAGAGTCAGTCATGGAAGGATTGGGTAGTGTTACGTATGTGGTGAGTACGGTCACATGGCTCGTGACTATCGGACCCACCATACGGATTATCAATAGATGGATGAGGGACCACCTAGGTAGAGACATAGATTCGACCGAGGAGGTCCGCATGGAGCAGGAGGACATGGTAGAGGAGCTATTCGTGCAGCTAGCAGTGGGTGACGATTTGATATGTTACCGCCACCACCAACGAGACGTCCACCCCAACTGCATGGAGCATGTGTATAGGGGAGATCTCAGCTCTAGGCAGTTGAGGCCCACGATCACGGCGCTCCGTAAATGATACGATGTACGATCTGTGTCTACTCCACCATAGTTGTAGTACTTATAGACACAAGTTCCATTGATTCTTTTATTTACATTTCCCTTGTTTGGAGCTCGGAGATTCCGTTCAAGCTGTTGGCTCGATACTTAAGGCTATAGACTCTTACGGGAATATATTCGATGATTACGCACTGGTGTCGCCAGTGCGAGCTTACTCTATTAGGAGAGAGCTTCATCTAGGATCTCTTAGTTACATCTTCGAGGCCTTACGACGTCATCTTGGGTATGAAATAGTTATCTATAGTCCATGTTCAGATTGACTGTATTAGGCTCAATGTGCAGTGTGTCTGCACGGATGGGACTAGGTTTACCTTCACCAGCACAAAGGGAGCCTTTGCAGTGCATGATGGAATTACCCGGAGGAGAGTGTAGACGATCACTAATCCATTGGGTAGCCTTACCCTCAGATCTGTTGTTGTGGAGAGTCCGAGCTATCCTGTAGTGGTGGACCAATACGTAGATGTTTTCCCTGATGAAGTTCCAGGTCTACCTCCTCCCATAGAGGTAGAATTTTACATTAACTTGTACCTCGAGACGACACCGATATCAACACCAAATTATCAGATGGATCTCACAGTGTTTCATGAGTTGCGGGTATATCGAGAGGTCCTGCAGGTGAAGGGATTCATTATTCCTAGTGTTTATCCTTAGGCAGCCCTGATTCTGTTCTCCATGAAGTCGAATAGGAGACTGGGGATTTTTTTTGACTATCAGCACCTGATCCAGGTGACAGTGAAGAATAAGTACTCACTCCCAAGGTTTTATTACCTCTTTGATCAGCTGAAGGGGGCACGATGGTTCTTAACGATAGACCTCAGATTTGGATATCACTAGCTCAGAATGCGAGATAAGGATGTTCAGAAGATGGCCTTCAGATATCAGTACAACCATTACGATTTCTTGGTTATGCCATTCATCCTGACCAACACTCCATTAGTGTTCATGGGACTCATGAACAATATCTTTCAGCCATACCTTGTTCTCTTTTTAGTGTTATTCATCGACGACATTCTGATCTACTCGGCTACTGAGGAGGAGCATGCGTATCACATAAAGGTAGTACTGGACACATTCCGAGAGCACTAGATTTATGGTATGCTCTTGAATTTTCAATTTTGGATCTTATAGGTTAACTTTCTAAGGAATGTCATATCGGAGGCTGGAATTATAGTTGATCCAGTGATGATTGAGGTGGTACTTTCTTGGGATCCACCTAAGAGTGTGACAGATGTATGAAGTTTCCTAGGATTGGATGGATATTACTGGAGGTTTTTTCCAAATTCCTCCAGTGTTGCAGCACCAATAACATCCTTGATGAAGAAGGGGAAACCCTTCATATGGTCAGAGATATTCTAGTGGAGTTTTTAGGAGATGAGGTAGAGTCTGACTAGTGACCCCATCTTGAGGCTTCCAGAGGAGGGCGTAGGGTACGTTGTTTACTACGACGCATCAGGGACCAGACTCGGATGTGTTTCGATGCAGGAGCGAGAAATGATTGAATATGTCTCTTGATAGTTGAGAAAGATTGAGAATAACTATGCTACCCATGAAATGGAGTTAGGATCACTGGTATTCTCCTTGAAGATGTGGTGGCACTATCTGATGGGAGAGCATTTTACTTTGTAATCTAATCACAAGAGTCTCAGATATTTATTCTCCCAAAAGGACTTGAACATGAGACAACGATGTTGGATTGAGTTCCTACATGAATATAACTTTTAGATAGTATATAATCTTAGGAAGGGGGATGTTGTTGAAGAGAAACTCAGTAGGAGGACTGATATATAGTTTCTAGAAGAGGCGGAGGAGCTTCTGGATGCTTTTCTGATATCCTTTGAGGATAGAGATGGAGAAGCATTCCTTCAGTCTCTTACTGTCATTCCCCCACTTCATCAGGGAGTCCCGGATGTGAAACGTGGGGACGCTAACTGTGAGGCATGACGTGCTGAGATATCCATAGGATATGCACTTGAATGATTTTTAGATCCTGGGGAGCACGTCATCCTCTTCGGAGGACGTACCATGGTACCAGTATCACTTTAAGAGGATGTGTTGATGGAGTTCCACACAACCCCTCTAGCGGTACATCAAGGAGTGGGGAAGATGTACCTGGATCTATGACAACTGCACTGATTTCTGGTAATGAAGAAAGCAGTAGCAGAGTTAGTCTCTCAGTGCCTCACTTGTCAGCAAGTGATGATAGATCTTCAGGTACTAGCAGGCTTCGTTCGGCCTTTAGTGGTCCCAGAGTGGATGTGGTATGGGATATCTATGGACTTTATGATAGGACTTCCACGTACATCTAGAGTTCAGAACTCGATTTTGGTGATCGCCGACTGAATCACCAAGTCGGCCCACTTCCTACCGATAATTGGGCAGTGTTTAGTAGAGAGCTTGGGACATCTCTATGTACAGGAGATTGTATGGTTACATAGAGTACCCTTGAAAATTATCTCCATTCATGATTCACGTTTTACTTCCCAGCTATAGAAGGTGTTTCAGGAGGCTTTCAGGATGAAACTTCGTTTGAGCACCACCTTCTATCCTCAGATGGATGTCTAGGATGAGCGGACCATTCAAACTATTGAGGACATGCTACATGCTTGTGTCCTTGACTTCGGTCGCAGCAGGGATGATCACTTTCTTTTGGTGGAGTTTTCATTCAACAATAGTTATCACTCCACCATTGGAGTGGAACCTTTTGAGGCATTTTATGGGCGACCTTGCAGATCACCTTCGTGCTGGACTAACCTAGGCGAGTCACCACTCATGGGACTAGAGATGGTACGGTCTACCAAAGAGAAGGTGCAGATCATCCAAGAGTAGATGAATACTGTATAGGTCAATAATAAGTCATATTCCAATAGGACACAAAGACCTCTGTAGTTCGAGGATGGATACCACATTTTTTAAGGGTCTCACTTCGATGAGGTATGCGGGGATTTGGTCAAGGCGGCAAGTTATCTCTATGATTCATCAGACTATTTCAAGTCCTCAACAGAGTTGGTGAGGTGGAATATTTCTTATCTATTCCACCTCAGTTTCTCCTAGTTCATGACACCTTTTACATATCCCAGCTGAGGAGATTCCTTCACAACCCTTCTCACATCATCGACCTTGGAGAGCTAGATGTTGACGATGGGGAGACATTTATGAAGGATCTAGTAGATATTGAGGATTGACATGAGTGGGTCCTTCGTGGATGGTCCATACCTCTGGTGGGCATTCACTGGGAGCACGAGAACCTCCTGGAGAGCACATGGGAGTGGGAGGCATAGATGCATGCTCAATACCCCCAATTTTTTACATTGTTTGAATTGTGGATTATAGGGACGTCAATTCTTGAGGTGGAGATAATGTAATGGCTCGTAATTTCCATGTAATTTTTTTTATTAAATTGAAATTTTACGAGTCCGCAAAAATTGACGTCACATGATTCTGAGGCCTAGAGTTCCTGGAATGACTTTCTGAACTTTTGTTCGGGTACATTCAGTAAATGTGCGAGCGGGTTTTTCTATCATTTGAACCGGTGCTAGGAATTGAAATATGAGGGCACCGTTGAACTCACAGCGCCAGTATTCTTTTATGGATACATTCACCTCGACGATAGTTGGTCGAGGGTGAAAGATTGTTTTTGGGTTTTCCATGAAAGAATACAATAAAAATAAATTTTAAAACATTTTATTTTTAGTTTATTTGTTAAAACCTCCATGTGGATGTTGATAAGTGGGGACCAACATACCTTAAACTCCCATGACAGGATATGGTGGTGGGGACCGCCCGAGCCTAACCTTCCTTGAGAGGTTATGGTGGTGGGTACTACCCGAGGCCTAAACCTCTCAACTCCTTAAATAAATATAGGAGATCTTATTAAACTCCTCCAATTTTAAATGTGACAACCTTCCGTTATTTAATTTTGTGCCAACATCATCAATTAATTATGTTGACCCAACTTAATTAATGCATTTTTAATTTTATTCCAACCAACTAAATATCCCACATAATATATTATATAGGATACTTGGTATTTTTGGAGTAATTATGAGAGGATAAATATTTGGGAGATATAAAATATCTCCAACAAAGAATGCTCTGCCAATAAAGAACGCTGACCTCCTTAGACCATCTTCCTCAGGACTTCTTATGATGTTGGACTTCTTCATCTATGGTGAATCGTTGTACGTACTACCTTCTTGCGCTAACGTCAATTAACAACCTGCTGTAGGGGATTATTTATAAGTGATTTATATTCCCATGTTCTTCTATTCTAAAACAATGAATGTGGATCAACTCTCTATTTCAGATTGATCTGTGAATGTTCTTCTTTTTCGGGATTGCGAATGAATAATTTCAGAACTTGAAGGGTGGGTGTTTGATTTATTCCTCTTACCCGTTATTAATATTCTTGTGATTCAAGTCTAAAATTCTCTACCTACCGCACTAATTCGGAAAGTGCATGCCAAACTAACATGTCCCATCTTCTCCGCAAATCTTGTGATGATTTGTGATATTGAACGTGATGAAGGCGATGGCGCAACGACACCGCCCCGCAGCCACAACTACCTCGCAACCTCCAAGCCGTCGCGACATCCCCATGGCCGAGGCGCACTATGGAAACCAAAACAACCTTATCTCGTGGCCCCCTATGCCACCCACGACCGCCACTGACCGGGTCGAGCCACAGCCGCCATCCACCGAGCCGCCACACCGCCGTCTGTCGAGCCACCGTTAGCCGAGCCGCCATGCCACTGTCTTCCGAGCCACTGCATCGTCATCTGCCGAGCCATCCCACTACCTCCATCTGCCTAACCGCTATTACGGCCAGCCGTACTGCCACAGGCACCAGCTGCCCTCCGCGACAACCTCGTGGACTCTGCGCCCTCGTGGTCGGTCTGTGTCCTCGCTGTACCCCTCGGCCGAGCCGCACTCACAGCAATCTCTGCAGGCCCTCTGGGCCTACCGGGCCGGACCCAGTGGGTCGGGCCGAACCTAAGATGCTAGAACGTAGTGCGTGTTGGGCCCACTATGTCCCATTTATGATCTTTTGGCCCTAACTTTTGCAATGAACATCTGTTTGACGAACCGTCAGCAGCATTGGGAACCTTGGAGCAAGTCGGTCCTTTTGAATGATACACCCACTGAGTTTTAGATTATGATGGGGAATGGTTAGATTGGATCGAGCAGGAATCCAACCGGGGCCCTGGGACGAAAAGGCTAATAACTCATAGATCGAGCGTCCGATTGACGCACCAACTGTTTCGTTAAAACACCAACGACATAGTGGACCTTTGAGATACTTCTTCATGGGTATTTTTGGAAGATGGAGTATCGACTAGTAGCTCGTGGAGAAGTGGAGAAGAGGGAGAATAGTGTGGGAACCCTGTGGCTGGATGAGACTTGATGACTGCTGACAGTTTAAATATGGAGTGACTCGACTGACCTAGTGGGGAGCACCTTGGTGACACGGTAGACCCATGGTGGGGAGTTACTTGGTGACGAAGCAGACCCATGGTACTTGATAAGAGGTGTACCTCAGCAGGCTACGAGGGGGATCACCTCTATGTGATGCAGCAGATACATGGTGGGAAGCGCCTCTGTGTGACGCGGCAGACCCCCAGTACTCGCCAGGAGGATTACCTCATCATTCCAAGGTTAGTGGTAAGCACTTATATGTGATGAGGTAGTCCCACTGTACTTGATATAGGAGGAGTTATCTAGCTGTCGAGGTGTTCTACGTTGCGTTCAGAATGTTACTTGATACTACCCCTAGAATAAATCCTGGTTTGAGCTGTGTCAGTATCTCTATGTTTTCTTCATGATTGAGATGGATTACATGGTAACATAGGTATATGTGTGTGAATTGAACTATGTAGGTCAATCTGTTGATTTCATACTTTTCTATTTATCCTTTGTTGAATCTGTGAGACCATGATGATCTCTGGATCACTACTGAGTATCTTTATACTCACACCTGTGTGGGCTTTGCCTGCACCATGTTGTGTTGGAGGCAAACGATGAATATCACTAATTGAGGCTGAGAGTACTAGGACTGGACTATACCTAGAGGTGGACCATATGACATGTCTATTCATAGAGGAGACGAGTGGACTTGAAGTGGTGAGGAGGCGATCTGTACGTACCCCTCCGGTTGGAACCTCAGAGGATGATCCAGTAGCTGTCTTTTCTCTTTCTTTAGTTGTATTGTATTTAAGTTGTACTTGTACCTTTACTATTGGGCTTATATTCTTACCCCAATTTTTACATTCAACACTCTTTTGGTTATGTTATGTGCCTGGATACATGAGTTTGCAGGTCATAAAAGAAATGTCTTCCCAGTTTTAGGGAAAACGCCTTTCGGTGCTAGTCACCAGCCCCTGTCCTATGGAAGGCAGGATTGGGTTAGTCATGACATGGGCCCTGAGGGAATTGTCGTGACATTAATCCTACCTAAGGAGCCATTTTAATAAAATCAAAAGGAAGAACCCGAAAAGGAGGTAAATATTTCATCACCACTTTCATGTTAATTTCTTCTTCCAGTTACTCATTCTTTGTTTTTTCCATTATAAAATAATAACTATAGTATCTTCTATATACTGTGACGTTATTATAAAAATGGTACATCAATATTCATTATTCTATCCATCCTATAAATGACAAAGTCACCATACGTGCATACGTACGGATTACTATCTCCACATTGTGGTGTAGTTTGTTATTCAAACACTTCATCATTTGGATGGGTATATTAATGAGTACAACTGTTGTAAATAATAAATATAACATGATAATGATTATGTATATATGATATACCATCCAATTATATACGATTTTAATATCAAAATAATGATATTTTCTCTCTTGCATATGTATGGATTACCGTTTTCACGAACGGGATGAGATTCATTCCCCATTGTATCCATTCAAGACTAATTTTTATTTGATTTTTAGAAATAATGTTTAAGGACATGATATCATTCAATATATTAACATGATACATCCTATCCATAATGAACATAATTTATGTTACAAGTCATATAACGGAAAACGAATTAGTTGACACCTGAAATGAGGATACTACTAAAATATTATTAACAAGGAAATATTATAAGATAATATAGGATATCATATTTATGTATATATTTATTTTGTAGATTAATAAAAATGTTTTAAATATTATACTAGAGGTTAAAATAACATCTACTAAGTAAAATTACAAGGTAATGGTTAATTTCATAATCTCTTTATTATCCATGGTTGTTTCATATGTGAGTATCTACTGGGACCTCTTTATCATCCACATCTGTGTTTCATAAAAATTTATTTCAAAACATTTTTACAATTTAATAAACTATATGTAAAATTAATTTATACAATTATTTGACCTTATATTTTTTTGAGAGGAATGATTCCATAGTTTTCCAAACAAGGTATTTTATTACCTTTTCAACAAAATTTAGGATGGAAAGTTTTTTTACCTATACAGCGAGTATGACTATTTTCTGCCGTTATAACATCGTCCAATTTTTCCTTACAATCTTATAAGAATATTTTCAAAATAAATGTTTTCTTTTGTAATTATATTACTTTTAAATGATTTCAAAATAGAAGGAGATATTTCTCTAATTTTTTTTTAATTTCATCTATGTCAACATACATTGATGGGTTTTAAGCTTATTTGAAGTTCATTTATAATCATACAAAACATCCAAATTGTATTGAATGTTTTTTGATATGATTTACTGTGGATGTGTTATTTTTACACCATTCATGGTTTATGGATAAATTATAAACATTTAATATACTAGTTTTAATATGAATGTTTATGTTATGTTTAAACCTTTTAATATGGGGAATGAATTGGAGTTAGTAAGTGATGGATGGAGCCCACTATAGCTCCTTAATGCATAAGTATGTCTCAGGGGACAAACTAGTGTCTTGGAATAAGGCCTTGACAAAATCTTATTTGTATTCTTGGCACTAGGCCTTGACTATGTGTTTATGAAGTCTGGCATTATGCATTCCATCATTATGAAAGTGGCTATTGTTATTGCATGTGATTATAGGACTAGTAGAATATCCATGTGAATAAGTAAATGGATTATTTGATTTTATCAATTCCATACTATGTAGAAGTTAATGATTAAAAGTATTTTGTTTTAGTCTCATATATTGCCTTAAATTTTTATGTTTATTTTTGAATAATACCTAAATATTGTTATACCTACTGAGCATCTGAGCACACCTATTTCTATGTTTTATTTTTCCTAGTAAGTGGAGAAGTTTTTTAAGCTAGACTAGTGGGGAAGGGAAAAGTATATAAGTGTAGTAAAAAGGGGATAAAAGTTTGTCAATATCTTGATTTCATCATGTAATGTAAAACATATAAATGCATATAGTCCATAAAAGGACACTAAATGGATCGGTCTTTCGGGATATGATTCCTTGTATCTTGACAATGTCATGTAATAATGTATCGAATCTGGGTATATGGGGTCAGTGTGATACAATTGGTTTCATAGGAAGATTAGTACAAACCTTGGAAACTAGATTTAGATAAAATCTGAATAGAGCACATTACACTATGATAGATTTTGAGGATTAATATAAATGAGCATCCTATATTTTTGGTAATGTACAGATTTTGTGAGTTTTCCAAAAAAAATCATCCATATCTTGATACGAGCAGGTAGAGGTGGCTCTGATATAGATGTACCTAGGGGTAAAACCCGAAAACACCGGTTTGAGCTAGACACGAACGAGAACTGGTTCATGAGAATGGGACATTCTTCACTTTTGGTTACGATACTCTACTTGGACATTATTAGGAAAATTATCATTTTATTTACAAAAAATTATAAAGGGTTTATGAGTATATAATTTCCTAATGAAAAAATTTATATGATTATGGATTATATCCATAAACTATTCTATTTATGTTTAGTGTTTTACATGTTTGGAATTATGTATTTAGATTTATAAACTAATCTAGTGTATTCCATTGAATATAAATGGCTCTTAATGGAAGGAATGGAAACTTTATCAATTCACTTAATCCATGTAGGGATTTACCTCATACTCAATGTAATTTCTGTGGAAATGGTGATATAACTGGTGCTGATCAGCTTATCATCATACTGGGAAAACTCACTCTGGTTATGAGAAATAACCTTACCCATATGGAGCACCCGGATCTAGAACACGGAGGATCAATGTTAGACTGCTTCATGAGGCAACAACAACCAACATTCATCGGGAGTACAAATCCATTAGTATCTTAGCAATGTATAAATTCCATAGAGAAACTTTTTCATGCATTAGGGAGTGGAGAAAGGGTAAAATTTTTCATAGTAGTTTATCGCCTCACAGGATATGTAGATTAATGGCAGTCCTTGATTCAAAAACACAAAGGAAGGTGATGATATATAAAATATGGATTGTATGGAGTTTAAGGAGCTTTTCATAGAATAATACATTCCTCATGACCATTGAGTGGATATGGAAAGGCAATTTCTGAGTCTAAGACAAAAGGAGAATGAGAACGTCGCAATGCATGAAGCTAACATTACAAGGTTTTCAAGACATAATGCAGATTATATATGTAACCCAAGGATTAATATTGGTCGATTCTTTGATGGGATAAACCCATGTCTCTATCAGGCATTAATCTCACAATCCTTCTCATTGTATGAAGATATTATCTCATGCGCTATCAAGACAGAAAAGGAATTCTCTATGTCTTATGACTAAAAAGTAGAGAAAGAAAAAAATAGATCTTCTAATCACTCTGGAAATGGAAAAAGGGGAAGAAGGGAAATATTGAATATCAATCCTATGGTAAATATGGGAAGAAGCACTATGGTACTTGCCAGAATGGAATGATATTCGGTTACAAGTGTGGGGAAAAGGCCACCATGTTCGTGATTTCAAGCGGATGAAAGAGGCTGTCAATGTTGAATGCTATAATTATAGAGAAAAGGGGCATTATGCAAATGAATTTAATTTTTTCCAACCGAACCTACCTCAAAAAAGGCTAAGAGAGCAAGGTCAAGCTTATGCGATCAATACTACTAAGGTTGAATCTCATAAAGACATGGTGGACGGTAATTTAATGGTTTCCTCAAATTTAGCCGATGATTTATTTGATTTTATATCATCACATTGTTTCATATATTCCCAGTTTTCTAAGAAAATTAGATATTTTCAATTTTACATAACCAGGGAGTTTTCAGTAAAAACACCTAAGAGAAGTATCATCGCAACAATGTTTTGTGAATCGGTTCCCATTAGGGCATATAAATGCTATTTATCTGCTGATATCATCATCATACCCATGATTAAATATGATATAATCCTCAGAATGGATTGGATTTCGGACCATGATGTGAAAATTTATGGTAATAAGAAGTAAGTAACAATTTTTTATGATGATAAGGAGTACCTTATCTTTTGAGCAGAAACATCACCACTTGATTAGTACGTAGATCCACCCCCAGTAGCTCAACTAAAATAAATTATTGGGGAATAATAAATGAAATAACTATGGGTGAGTAAACCAATGTTCTAATAGATGACGTACCTATTGTTCAAGCATTTATTGATGTGTTTCCAAGGGATTCACCTGGACATCTTCCAGAACAAGAAATTGAGTTTTCCATTGACTTAATTCCTAGTTCAAGGGCCGTATCAAAGACCCCTTATAGAATGGCCAATGTGGAATTAATGGAAGTAAAGAAACAACTATGGTAATTGATTAATAATTGATTTATTCCCCCTACTGTTTTTCCATGGGGGGCTATCCTTTTTGCTAAGAATAAATACATATTTATGAGGTTCTGCATTTACCTCAAGGAGATAAATGTTATAACAGTAATGAACATGTTTCATATACCTCACATTGATGATTCATTCGACCAACATCATAGATATAAATATTTTTCAATGATTGACCATTGATCTGGATATCATCAGTTGTGTGTGAAGAAGGAAGACATTTTGAAAACAGATTTTTGAACCAGGTACGGGCATTACAAGTTTACAGTAATGCCTTTTGTATTGACTAATGCACCCTATGTCTTCATGAATATAATAAATAGAGTTTTTAAGGAATATTTTTTCGGCATTTTAGTGGTATTTATTGATGATATCTTGGTATACTCCAAAACCTACGAAGATCATGAAAATAACTTGCACATTATCATTAGGAATGATGAATATAACAGAGGTACATAGTTTTATTGGTTTAGCAGGTTATTGTCGGCATTTCATCCAGAATATTTCCCAATTGGTGAACCCATTTACCAAGCTCAAACGTAAAGGGGTTAAATTTGTTTGTAGGAAATAGCGTGAAGAATGTTTTCAATAATGGAAGAGAAGAATAGTCAACGCTAATATCTTGAATCTACTATTAGGGAATGATGGGTTTTTTATTTATAGTGATTCTTCAAAGAAAGTACTTGGTTGTGTTTTTATGCAAAATGAAAGAGTTATTTCTTATGAATCATGACAGCTAAAAATTATGAACAAAACATTCCCACTCATGTTCGTGAATGGTGAAACATCAGTTCCTTTTCAAATGGTTTCCAAACCATATTTACAAGAAATGATAAAGAGTTCTTAGACTAATGATGATAAATTTAAAAGGAATATAAAAGCTATTAATAATGGGAGATTGAGTGACTTTATATATGGAGATGAGATTTTGAAATTTGGGAAGAGATATTTGTTCCCGATATACCAGATCTAAAAGGGAATTGTTTGATGATTCTCATAGCTCAAATTTCTCTATACACCCTGGTATCTTTAAGATGTATAAATATTTGAATGGAAATGTTTGGTGGGAAAACATGAAGAGGGAGATTGCTGATTTTGTGTCAAGATGTTTGGTTTGTCAACAAGTGAAAGCTAGAAAGCAACAACCTGGAAGAGTCCTGAAACCTCTTCCCACAATTGAGTGGAAATGGGATAATATTACGATGGACTTTTCATGGGGCTACCAAAGGCTCCTAGATGGAATGATGAAATATGGGTAATTGCTGAACATCTTACCAAGTCAGCACAATTTATTTCTATAAGAGAAGATTTACAACTTGAAAATTTAGCAAGAGTGTATATTATTGATGTTGTAAAACTTCATGAAGCACCCCTATAAATTATTTCTGATCATGATCCCCATTTTACATCATGGTTTTGGAAAATTCTTCAGAAATCCATGGATACTAAACATCATTTTGGTACTGCTTACCACCCTCAAACCGATGAACAATTAGAATGGACTATTCAAACAATAGAGGAGATTTTAAGATCTAGCTCACTTGACATTCAAGGTACATGGGATCAATATTTACCTTTGGTAGAATTTTCCTATAACAATATCTTCCATTCAAGTATTCAATTGGAACTATATGAAGCGTTATATAGAAATAGATGTCTCACACTAACTTGTTAGGATGATGTTGGTTAAAGAAAACTCATAGGTCCAAAACATGTTGAGGAAAAAATGGAAAAGGTGAAGGTTATCCAAACCCACATCAATGATATCCAAATTATGAAAAAAGAACTATACTGATAACCGAAGGAAGGATTTGGAATTTCAGGTAGTAGATCATGTTTTCTTGAAGGTATCACCAGGAAAGGGTGTTATACATTTCAGTAAGAAGGGTAAATTGAGTCTTAGGTACATCCGAACTTTTGAAATTCTAAAACGAATTTGAGTTGTGGCATATCAATTTGAAATTCCTCCATGTCTCTCCAATGTTCATGATATGTTCCATGTATCATTGTTGAGAAAATACATGCATATCCCAACGCATGTACCCAACTATGAGATAATTCAATTGGAACATGATCTGTCTTATAGTGAAGTGCCTATCAAAATTCATGATATAATAGTACATGTGCTCAAAAACCAGACGACTCGTATGGTAAATGATCTATGGTGAAAACATAAGATGGAAGAGGCGGTGTGGGAAACAGAGGAACTATTGATTAATAATCAAATGAATCTTTTTTGTGGTAGTTTTCTATAAATTTTGAGGAATAAATTATTTGAACGAGGGAAGAATGTAACACCCCAAGCTTCCATGGTACATTTCCCTTTGAAGAATGCAATAGCTTGCATTGTACGCAACTTCGAGATTCTGACACACCACGACCAATAAAACTAGCCATTATGAATATTAATAACCTATTTTTAAAATTATAAAAATTTTATCTTTCTAAATGGTCTTCATTTTTGTATTATGAATATCGAATGATCTTAGGGTGAAATTTTGGTATTTTTCAGAAAACATTCAATTTTTGATGAATAGTGAAAAACACTATGTTATTGGTTAAAATCGGCTATTTATTTAAATAATTATTTATTTTATTTAAATTTAATTTAGGGCAAAATATATACATAATACTTATATAAGATCAATATAATTTATTAGATTAATTTTATAATATGTTTAGATATTTTAAAATTTTCGTGAAATTTTATCGTCTTTTACCCACCTCCTAGGAGCATTTGCAAATTTTTATATAACATAATTTTACCGCATCTATAATTTGAATTAAAAAAAAAGATACATGGTTCATATTAGAAATTATCATTTGGTTCAATAAGCTAAAAACAATTTTTTGTGAATTGTAACTAATGACTTTTATTTACCGTGGTTAAAATTAAATAGGGTAATTATAGGTAAAAATGATATCATGATTACCCTAACACAAGTCATAATTCTATTGGATAATTGTAATTCTACCAAAAAACCTTAGGAATAAAATATAAACCTTTTTGGTCCACTTGGATTAGAATAGGACATTTATTATTATTTTATTTAAAGATGTGTTAAAGGCGTTAAATTCAATGTTTAATGACTAAACCATTTTTAATATAGGGTTACACAAAATATAAAATAGACAATAAATATTCATTAGAAAGCTAAAAATATTTACAAAATAATTTTATTTTACTTATAACTTTTAGTCAATATATAATTTAATTTATTTATGATACAATGATGATGTAATAATTACCTTATTAATGAATGATTAAAATAATAGATATTATAAATATACAAGTAAATCTAATTTGAGACTTTTAATTAATTACACTAATTTAATAGGTTTAAAATACATTTTAGGGTTGATTAAACAATTTTTTTACGAAGTAATAAATATTTTATGATGTTAACAAAAACAAAATACCAGATAGTGTCAAAATTTACATAAAAGAGTTTTTAAAAAAATATTATATTATTAATTTATATTCTATTACTAAAAATCTAATGTTAGTCCAAAAGACATAAATAATATGATATATTTCATTAATTAACCACTTTATGTTGTCTTGGAATTTTATAGTATGATTATTAACCATATAATATAAAAATACAAAGAGACCTGGTAAATGTCAAACTATTTATCTAAGAGTTAAATGTAAATGATAAGGTTCATATAGTGACCCAAGCCTATCAAAAACAAATTGGTTGAGTTATTTTAGATCCATACCAACCATATACATTAAATAAATCATTTTGGGTCCATTATAAAATTAAAATTATTTTATTATAAAATAATATTTCAATCTTTTCCTATGGTGCCCCTCACCCCTATTATAAAAGGGATCTTCCCCTTCTATCAAGTTCACTCTATCAAAGCCATTTAGATTGGCCAAAACATGCCCAAATATCCTCTCAACTATCCTTTATTAATTTTATAGTCCTTCATTTAGTCATAAATCCAGCCTAAGGATCTCTTTTGATCAAATCAAAAGGAAGAACCCGACGAAGAAGTAAATATTTTATCACATCTTTCAAGTTCTTTTCGTCTTCCACTTCCTCTTTCTTTTTTGTTTCCATTCTAAAATAATAACTCCAGTAAAATCTATATACAGTGATGTTATTATAAAAATGGTACAACAATATTCTTTATTCTATCCACCCTATAAATGTCAAAGTCACCATAGGTGCGTAGATACAAATTACTGTCTCCACATCGTGGTGTAGTTTGTTATTCAAACACTTTATCATTTGGATTGGTATAATAACGAGTTTAACTGAGGTAAATAATAAATATAACATGATAATTATTAGGTATATATGATATAACATCCAATTAAATATTATTTTAATAAAAAAAGTTTGATATTGTCACTCGTGCATACGTACAGATTACCGTCTCCACGAACGCGATGTGATTCATTCCCCATCCCATCCATTCCAGAGTAATCTTCATTTAATGATTAAAAATAATGTTTAAGGAACTAATATCATTCTGAATATGAATTAGATACATCCTATCCATAACAAACATTACTTAAGTAACAAAGTATATAAAAAAACAGATCAGTTAACACCCGAAACGATGATACTACTAAAATATTATTAAAAAAGCAATATTATAAGATCATATATGATATCGTATTTATGTATATAGTTCTTGTATAATTTCATAACTACGTTTTAACTATTATAAAAGAGGTTAAAATACCATATACTAAGTAAAGGTACATGGTATGGGTTAATTTCACAATCTTTTTATTATCCGAGGTTTTTTAATACGTGAAGAGCTACTGGGACCTCTTTATCATCCACATCCGTGTTTCTAAAAACTATATTTAAAAAAAATGACTATTTAATATAAAATAGGTTAAATTCATTTATACCTTTATTTGGTGAAATTTTTTTAAAGGAATTTTTCTGTCATTTTCCCAACAAGGTACTTTATGACCTTCTCGACAAATTGAGGTAAGAATGTTTTTTAACTTATACGGTGGGTGCCGCTATTTTCGACCATTACAACATTATCGAAGCTTCCCATACGATCTTATATGAAAATTTTGAAAATAAATTTTTTATTTTATAATTATATGACTTTAAAATTATTTCAAAATAAAAATATATATTTCTCTAAAAATGTTTTGATTTAATCTATGTCAACATCTTTGGATGGATTTTAAGCTTATTGGAAGTTGATTTATTATGATACAAAACATCCACATTGTATTTAAGGTTTGGTGATATATTTGACTGTGAATATTTTAGTTTTACACCATTCAAGGTTTATGGATAAATTATTGGCATTTCATATGATTGTTTTAATATGAATGTTTATGTTATGTTTCAACCATTCCATATGAGGAAAGTATGGGACTTAGTAAATGATGGGTGGAGCCTGCTATAGCTCCTCGATTCATCGGTATGTCTCATGAGACAAATTGGTGCCTTGGAACAGGGCCTTGAGAAAATCATATTTTTATTTTATGCACAATTAATTGACTATGCGGTTATGAAATATGGCATATGAATTCCGTCATTATGAAAATGGTTACTAATATTGCTTGTGATTTTTCAACTAGTAGAATACCCATGTGAATAAGTAAATAGAATTATTTGATTTTATCTTATCCATAATATTCTGATGTTTATGTTTAAAAGGATTTTCCTTTAGTCTTATGCATTTCCTTAAATGTTTATGTTTATTTATGAATTTTTTAACTATATTGTTATTATTAAAGAGAAAATGAGATGAACCCTTTCTATGTTTTATTTTTTCCAGGATTTGAAAAAGTATATTATGTTTGTCCAGTAGGGATAAGAAATGGATATAAGTGTATTCAAAAGGGGAAAAAATATTGTCGATGTCTTTATTTCGTTATATACTGTAAAACTTATAAATGTATCTAGTACTTCCATGGTTACTAAACTGATCGGTCTTTCGGGACATGATTCCTTATATCATGGCAATGTCATGTAATAATGCTCCAAATCTGGGTAACTGCAGTCAGGGAATTACAATTAATTCTTGGAAATAATATTTTTTCATTAATTGAGATGGTGATCTTTAATTAGAATTTTGATAAATGGGTTAATATTGATTATCCTTCAATGATATGGTATATGTGAAATTTTTTATATTTGATATACATATGTAGGACATGGTCCACTGAATCTGAATCCTATAGTGATAAATATTGATATTCATGTGTGTGACATGGTCTGTTGTGTCATGACCCGACCCATGTTAGGGCTCAAGTCGTAACTACCCCAAGCATGTCTCAATAGACAAGGGGGTTGCGAAAAGATTCAATGTAACTCCAATTCTAGGGAGGCCATTTCATAAGTACATATATACACACACACACACACCCAACCAACTCAATGCAAGAGTGCAGAGGAATAAAGAAAACATACCACACTACTATATATAAACTAAAAATGTGCATTGACCATTAAATAGAAAAATTACTGAAAATTAAAAAAGGAAAGGATAACGGGGGCCAATATAGCCAAAACATGAAAAATTCAACAACGTAGAAACCTGTGAAAGAATGAAATATCTAAGAGAGCCCCATTTCAGGATCCCTAGTTATATCCACACACGTAGAATAGGCACCCTATATCCCAAAGTTCATCTGATATCATGACCAAAATGTCCGTCTTCTACAAGGGTACACCGAGTGAGTGAAATTTCCAAGAATGGGTGAGTAACAAAATACACATTAGGAAGCTCGAAATGCTCAAGGGAGCAGAAAAAGTTGTATTGAAGGGGGAAGAAGTAGATAGAACATGGTACAGTAAATAGAGGGCAGCATAAACCAACAAGAGAGTGAATATAGGCTCATCCAATCAAAAGGTGATAGAAATGGTGAAAAGATGACCATCTTGTCATGTCTTCTCTACCTATAGTATGATATTAGACTTGTCCAACCATGAGAAGCTATAAATAGAAAGAACATGGAATACCGTTCACATCTTCGACTCTCCTAGAAGAACACTAACCGAATCCCAAGGAGTATGAAGTAGAAATAATATATATATATATATATACTCAATAAATAAACCCAAATGAGAGAGTAAGGGGATCTCAATCTCACCACTCATCCTAAGAAATTCGGTAGCCAATAGTTCCAGATGTAACCACCATCGATTCCTAGCATCCCACAGGTCTACTTTGAATTAAAATTAAACGGTCACAATCCCCACACCTTGATACTATCCTCTTTGGGTGGAAATTTCCCACCCTCATGGTTTTAGGTCCTGTCACAAGGAAGCATCTTAGTGGGAAAAGATTCCATCTTTCTAGAGAGTGAAAAGGTACATCAAACAATTCCATTTGACTGTGTTACACTATCGATAGATAGTGCCTAAAGGATGATGACTCATTCCCAGCATGGCCGGAGGTTTCCACTCCAGTAATTGGGTATTCATGCCACAGTACATCAAGGGGGATCATCCCTCTAAACATGATGAGGACCCACTACAAAACCCAACTAGAGGCTACTTCCTGATAAGTGTCATCCATAGGACCCACTGCCCATCCCAATTGGTGGGAAGCCTAAAATTTCCTTCGAATAACACTTTATAGCCCAACTGAAGTTAATCCTGGAACTACTATCGAGGACCAATTCCTAGCCCGACAATAGTTAAGCTCATAACCACTCTACCCATCCCTTCTCAATAGTACCTCTTGGAAAACTATCAAGGAACATTGACCATCCCTACAGGATGGTACCTCTCAGAAAATAATCAAGGAACATTGTTTATCCTTGCTAGTTATTACCTATAAGAATATAACCTTGGAAAACCATACATCCCTGATTGATGGTACCTCTTAGAAAAACACTATTGTAGTCATCGGGTTCTGCCCCAAACATGTGTCACACATGGAATATCTTGCATCATATATCAGAAGACCCTACTAAGGGATACATCATGTTCCATGTGAAAAAACACTCATCATTGGATTCTTGTGGGCCAAAATATGAGTCCAAAAGAAGTAGATACAAGAGATAGAAGATTACTAAATTAGTACGCATCATATGTGGGACCCACATTATGTGTGGCTCCACATCAATTCCTTGTTGTGTACATATCTATCCTCATGTACTAAATAGAGAACAAGTACCCAAGGTGTCCCATGGTACTCCTAGAGTACATGGTACAACCAGTCAAAAGGATGATGAGGGCACGATGCTTTATGTTTATTCAATGGTAGAAAATATCAATTAACTAACATGAATCATCAAATTCCCCCACAACATTTGACCAAATCCCATCATACACCTTCTGCATTCTCACATTAGTGGAAGTTGACCCATGTTGTGGGTTCACTTCAAACACAGTTGAATGATCTCCCACCAATATTCCTTTCATGTTTCCACATTTAATGATATCAAGAATAAGGCTCTATGTGTCCAAAGGGATTACACGACTCTGATCCTTATGAAAAAAATTGCAAGATCAACTAATAATTTTCCCCAAATGAACATCCGATTGAAAAGTCACATGTCATTGAATTTTTCTTGAAAAGCATCTTTTGGGGACCAAAAAATTACCCCCACAAAATTATACAGGTTGGGACATTGAAATCCTCATGAAAAAGATCAAGGATTGAATACTTATTCACCTAGAATAGATAAACGGTGAAAAAGATTCACTGCCATATGTGAGAATTGGGCCGCATGTGGCCCGCACCTCATCATTGGTTTACAATCCCGAATGTAGTATTGAAATGTTATAAAAATGAATAGGTTTGTGCTACTCTTGATGACTCATCATATAAATGTTCCATTTAGAAAATGGGTCCCATAAAAAATCCATGAATAATAATAAATATTTTATTATTAATAAACATTGCTGTTTGGTGAAACCGAGGAACTAAACCAAGGCGGAAAAGTCCTGAACTAGTCGGACAAATCCATCTTTATCAGAGGGATGTGTGGAAAAAACGGCGCATTAATCAGACAGCCTTTGTATGATATACAACTTTTTAGATGTGTGTTAGTGCAAAATGGGCCGGTGCGGCCCAAATTGGCTGCACCATTCAACCTGGAGCAGCCCTCCCCTTCTGGACTAGTCTGCATCATCGTCCCACATACCATTCTCAAAGGTGGGTCAATCCTATCATGGACAATTCTGTCCTTCCAATTGCTGGTACGACCTACCTACAATGGACCGGTGTGCGTGCCCCCAACATGGACAGCTGGAATGGCCTCCCTATCATTGTTTTGAACTAAATCATGCAGGCCACTACTACTATTGGTCGCACATCGTGACCCCTCCTCAAGCTCCACCATGCACACCAACAGTCTGACGACATGTTGGCCTCCTCCACCCAATACACTAGCCTCACAACACTGGAGCCTTTTCTAGCTACATTATCTTGGACCCCTAGTCCCCCTCTGGACCACACTATAATTAAAAATGCACCAAGACACCTTGAAACCCATTCATGCCTATCACACAGTCGAAAATCTCCCATGGATGCCACATCCAATGGTCATGCCACCACCATGTTCTACCGCTATTCGCCGCATCAGTGGGGCTCTACTGGTCCCTTACATGGACCACCGAGACTGTTATGGATTCCAGATTTTAGATCTTAGAGCATATATGTGATCCCTGTGATGGAACCTTAATATCTCTAGCCTCAGATCAATGATATGATGGTTGGTTAAGGCGTTCGAAAAATAGCGATGAAATCCACTATTAACAAATTGATTTTTTGATAAAAAAGGATTCACGACCGAGTTTATATGATGGATGTGTCCATTTTCCATCATTTTGATGTTCAAAGTAAGGTATTTAACAAATAATTTATGAAGAAAAACATCTAATTGAAAATGATGGTGTGAAAATCAATATAAATCCGACATCGATTTGTTTTTTATTGATGAAAACACCCACCAAAGAATCCAATTCGATCCACAAAATATTATTTCATGCTTCATCAAATATGAGGCTAGAAAGAGAGAGAGAGAATAATGGTGGTGTAGATAAAGAGAAAGGATTAGTGGGATAACCATAATCCTAAACACATATTTGTTTATTTATAGAAAACACTAAAAATCCCTCCAACGGTTGTTGGATCTGAAATTCCTGCACCTACTCTTTTTGTGTCATACTTAGATAAAATTACCCATTACAAACTCAACTATGGTATCTGAATTATAATCAGAGTCTCTATTTTAATGTATTTTGATTCAGTGGTTGAGATAAAATTACTACATTTAATGATTTTCATTATAATTTTTCCCCTTAGTCATATTTCTCATAGACGTCTCATGCGGATAAAATTTATACCCCGAATAGGGTATACTCCACCTTACAGACTCAACTCTAGCTTCATATTTCTGATCTGATCTACTGTTTTAGAGTTAAACCTGTTTTTTATTTGTATAATATAAATTGTACTAATTTTTGTTGAATAAATTTCTCCCGGAACACAAGGCTGCATAATTTCATGTCGTCTCCCCGCATACCTCTGTAAATATTTCATGAAATATTTCAATGTCATAGAAAAAAAATGGGTCTCTACATCATTATCCATTTCGTGATTTTTTCCCCGAAAGGAAAATATAGGGATTCAAGTCAGGATATTGAGCTCATACCCGGATCTCCCACTCCAAGGATAACATCTCTATTTCTATGTTGGAACTGAATGTGAACCATTGTTATGGTTCATCCTCATTAGTTATGATCTTATAAATGATGTCCGTAAGAACATTAATGTATCTTCTCAGCTATAAAACATGGGAGATGTCATTCCTAAACTCTATCTATTAGGGGTAGAGAATGTTGGTTGGAAAGATATTCATCTCTTCGCATGGTCTTGAAGATCCTGATGAAACTCATGGGATAGTTTTCCTCTCCGGCCAAACCTCTACATCCCACATCAATACTAAAATCACTATTTGTCCCTGGAGTAGGGTCTTGTGATTACCTCCCTCAAAATATCCATCTGGTGAGACACATAATGATATATGGTCATGTAGGATTTCATAGTCGATGTATCACAATATATACTCTCTAACATGCTCAAGATGTTAAGTAGTCAACACCCTCGACTGAAGAAAAAGATTACCATCCTTCTCTACCATAGACAATTTTAGGGATGATAACTGCTCTAAAAAATCCTACACACGGAAATCTGTGGACATCCTACTAAAAGAATATCCTACACATTTCCCATTTCTGGAGTATATTCTATCTAGAATTCATAGTCATTTTTTATTTTCAACCAGCATCGCCACCTCAAGTTCAAGTCTATATGGGTGAAGACATAATTATGACTCTGGTAGTCTGAACAAACCATAATGTGCACTCCCAGAATACAGTGTCTCTACATTCTCTTGATGTAGAATCTCTCTACCAGCACTACATAGTGAGTTGAATGGTTTTGTCTATGGGGTCTCGATCACCTCAACCTGTACTCGATAATAGTAGTTTTAATACTTGAAATTGAGAACACAAGGTACCAAAAAATAGGGAAGGTCAGTAAAATCATCCAACCGCAAGTGGCTAGAAACAAACACCATGTGGATTATAATGCATGGATTTTTCCATCTTGGAAGGAGATTGATCTCAAAAATAGGAACTCTATCGATCCCACTTGTGGAATCCCCCGAAAATGAGGTTAAGTAGAAAAAATCCACTGGCAATTCCAGTACCTACTCTGGCACTCCACTGCATAACCCCATCATGGATTCCAAAGTCATAGGGACACTTCAACCATTCATCGGTACTATCCAATTTGGGTGTTACTGAATCTCCCTCATTGGTTTTCTCGCATCCAGAAAAACAAGTCTCAGAGTGGGAAGGACCCATCTTTTTGTGCATTCAAATCTATGGTGAAAAACTCCGCCATAAGATTTCATCGTCCCCCTGCTTTACCTAGTAAAACCTCATTCTAGGAACATGGTGAAAAGAGTACTTCACACAGTGTATACCAAGTTATAATTAAAATGGTTTTAGAGAAAAAAGAGTGTACCTATTATAATATCATGTTCTGTAAGATAGTAAACATCCAAATCTTGTAGCTGTCTATTGTCTTAGCTTCCAGCTTCATGAACTTAAATTGGGCCACCTGGTGGTGGGGGAAATACCTCATAATGTTTTCCCCCACCTCCAAATTATCATGATCATCTATCATCAGCACCTCCATAGGAACCACCCTTATCACGATGTAGTCTCTAACAAGGTGGTACACATATTTTTTTCATGGTGTTCTCTGAATGTCTGGTCATGCAGTCTTGTGCCATGTGACCTTTCGCATCACAACCATAACACCGACCCTCCATAAGATGTCCTTGTGCCCTGTTCATCCTGATCCCCTATATTATGTTTCTGAGACCCATTATGGGGAAGCCTCCTGTGTAGAGATCTTATCGAATAGATAGTCATAGATGTAGAAAACATATCTACTCTGTTCCACCCACTGCCACAAAATGCTATATAATGTGATAGGAAGACCTCTATTACCTGTGTCTTCTCTCGCACCCTGACATAGTTTGGGATGATCAAGTGTACTGTGATAGTACAAATATCTCTTACGTGTCTCTGTTCAATCTTCCATGCTCAGAAGTAGCAGTCATGGATCAGGTCTATAGAGTATCCTGAAAGGTCTATGAACTTAGTCACATACTCATTCTCTATTTTCCCTGCCTACTGAAACTACAAGAGGTACTAAAGTTGAATGAAGTACAAGCATGAGGGTTAGTACTCCTCAAAAAATAGTTTTTTTAATTTTTTCCATGAGAGATTTGACTAATTGTGTATCTGGGTAACCAAGCTCCACCAATTCCAAACTACTCCATGGAATAGGATGGGTCACAAAGCCACAAAATGATCTATCAGTGTCCGTACATTCTTGAAGAGGTGGACCACTGACACTAGCCAAACCTCTATTGTCCGAGGTTCTGGCTCACCAAATAACCTCACCAGTCTCTAGTGATGGAACTAGTGAAGTCCTATCATCCTGCACAAGTCCACAGCTTACTCTACTGGGGCTATCTACTACTCAACAGGTAGAGGTGTTTCTACCTACCCACCTGACGAAAGTGGATCACACGATGGGTTTTGAATTGAGAAATTATTTCTCACTGGGTCATCGCCATGAACTAGAGCTAGTATCCTAGCTGGATATCATCCCAAATACACCCTCAATGTTATTTTGGAGTACCATGGTTAAATGAGCTTATATATATATATCAATAAAAATGGGAAGATTACTCTATATTGATATTCAAATACTCAATACTGTATTATTCATGTACCATTGTTCCATTCAAAAAGTGTGTTAGGATGCTGAGTTGACAAGCGGGATAACAAGTTTCTGGTGAACATATACATCATATGCCCATACAATCACTAGACTCCCTGGCCTAAGATCCACACTCAGGAAACATTGGAATTGTTTCCTTAAGACAAACCATGATCTTTTTTGGTATGTTTCCAATCAACTTCCCAAATAACAGACCATGTATAATTCCACTTTTTCAGGACCTGACCCATGGTGAGGCTATAGTCGCAACTAACCCAAGAATGCCTCCATAATATAGGGGGTGGTGATAAGTGATAAAGTAACAAAAAAGATGGGGATGAATTTTTCTTATGTACCTGTTCACACACACACAACCAAATCAATAGAAAATTTCATAGTAAAATGGGAAAGATACCACATTGATATATATAAACCAGTAATTTGCATTATCCTCTAAACAACCAAAGTACAGAAAAGTAAACCATAAAGGGTAAATGGAAAAACACATTCCCCACCAGATAAGTGGCAAAACATGAAAACAAGTAGAAATGTAAAACAGTTGAGAGAGCCTCACTCCAGGATCCTAAACTACAACCAATACACGTAGTTCAAGCACCTCATTTCCTAATGTTCCTCTGATGTCACGATCATCCTTTTCATCATCTATAAGAGCACACCAAGTGTTGGAATGTCCATGGCATGGGTCACTATGAAAATACTCAATAGGATTCCCATAATGGTTAAGGGATTACCAAAATATGTACTGATGTGGGGAGAAGTGTATAGATTAGGGTACCATAAAATGAGTGTAGGTGAACCCAAAAAGAGTGTGAAAGTAGGCTCATCAACACATAAGGAGATAGAAACTGTGAGAATTTTAATTTCTCATAGATTATTCACTGCCTATAGTAGGATAGTAGACTAATCCAACCATAAGAATCTAGAAAAGAAATGCTTGTAAAATACCATATATGTCATTGAATATCCTAGAAGACAAGTAACCAACCCCAATGAGTGTGATCTAGAAATTAAATATATATTTTTTCAAAAAATAAATCCAAATGAGTGATTAAGGGGTTCATTTTCACAATCCTCAGCCCATGAAATTAAGTAGCCAATAGTTCCCTAATTAACCACCATCAATGCGTATCATCCCACAGATCTTCTCTAAAATCTATGTCACATGGGATCAATCACCACCCCATCATACTATCCCCCTTGGGAGGAAATTTCTCACCCTCACAGTTTTACTTTGTGTCACAAGGACAAGTCTTGGTAGAAAAATCATCCATCTACCTCATGATTAGAAAGTTACATCAATGAATGCCTCATCACTATGTCACATTGGCGATAGATTTTGTCTCAAGGACCTGGAAACATAATGAGTCTTGTTGGTGGGATCCACTATAGTCATCGTGTATCTGTGACGTAGTACATCAGGGGAGATCATCACCCTGATGTCAAAGGGGACCTACCACCAAGCCCAGCTGGAGGGTACTGCCAAAAACGTGTCTTCGATAGGACCCACTTCCCTCCTCCACTAGAGGTAAGCCTAGAACATCCATTGGGTCCACATGATATCCCTGTTAGAGGTAAACATAGAATTTCTCTGGAATTCAGTTCTAGATGGTACCACTCAGAAAAGCATCAAGGAAATCAAACCATCCCTACTAGACGGTACCTCTTGGAAAATCATTAATGAACACTTTACAATCTTGCTGGGTGGTACCTCTCATAAAATCAATGAGGAACATTGTACATCCCTTTAAGATAGTATATATCCGAAAAACAACATTTCATTAATTGGGTGCCATCCAAGATTGGTGTCACACACAGAACTTCTTCCATCTTGTCTCAGAATCCGCTATGGAGGGTACCATCGCATTCCATATAGAAAAACACAATGTTTAGGCTACATGGAAGACAAAATTTGAGTCCTAAAGAAGGAGATACATGAGATATAAGAATCATAAAGTGGTACACAAAAAGTGTGAGGACCACAAGATGTGTGGCCCCACTTCAAGACTTGTACATGTACCTATCCATCAACAGGTACTAAACTGTAAACCATTACCCCCAGGTGTGCCAAGGAACTCCTAGAGTAAATAGAACAATAATTGCAAAGGATTAAGAGTGCACAACACTCGATTTTGATTTGAGGGGAGAGAAGTTAAATTAACTAATTTACATCCTCAAATGTACCCCACAACATTTGAATGCATCTCATCATACATGTTCTCCAGTATCACATGAGTGTATGCTGACCCAAGCCACGGGTTCTCTTAAAACAAAATAGAAGCATCTCCCACATATATTCATATCATGTTTCCACATTTAAGGAGGTCACGCAAAGGATTTTCATATCCAAAATGATTTTACCATTGTGATCCTTATAGAAAAACATGTAACATCACTTATTCATTCACCCCAAACAAACATCTTATGGAAAAGTCCTAATTCACCAAATATTTCTTGGAAAGGGTCATGGGGGGACCATGCCTTGATCCTGAGAAAAAATATATGGGTAGAACCTTTTGATCCTCATGAAAAAACACATTTGACTGACTACTCGTTCACCTAGAACAGATAACTAAGGAAAAAGATGCATTTCACTACAACATGTGCGAATCAAGCATCATGGGACCTGCACCTAGTCTTTGGTCTAAAACCATGAAATTACTATCAAATTTTCCACACAAAGTCTGAGGTCACACATCTCTTGCCGATGCATAAAATAGACGTTCCATTTATAAGATGGATTCAATACAGGATCCCTGAATAATAAAAAATATTTTATTATTATTAAATTTAAGTGTTTGGGGAAACCTAGAAACAAAACCAAAACTTAAAATTCCCAACCCAGTATAAAAAGATCTCTCTTGAAGAGAGGGATATGTGGCCACATATGGCTCGTCAATCAGATTCCCATTGCAGGAGATAGGGATTTTTAAAAGTGTCTCTTTCTAAAATGAGCCAGTTTTGCACAAACTAGCCAGACCCCAATGCCTTTTCCGGGACGCCCCAGTCAGACCATTTCAATTATATGGCATGTGGCCTAGCAACAAAGCCCATCCTTCTGTGGCTCAGCCCACCCCCACTAGCCCGACCCATTAACCGCTGGCTCGACCTGCCTGTCGAGGAATGATGTGAGCGCCCCCTACCTGGCTAGCTGGGCTAGTCCCCCCATCCCAACAAAGACCCCTATCGTTCATGTCACTGCCCCATGGGGTCTTGTTCGAAAAACCCACCTTGATCTATGTCCAACACATTGCTGGAGAGATATCATCCTAACCTCCTCTGCCTACCGCACCAGCCTCTCCACACTGAAGCCTCGTCTAATCACCTCGGAATGCATCCCCAGTCACCCACCTAACTAACCTACTATGCTAGATTCCCCTAGAAACCTCAAGAACCTAGATGTTCTTCTCACTCGGTCGACCATCTCCCACAGTCACAACCTTTATGTGGCCCACACTACCATGTTCCGTCGCTGTCTGTCACAACACCAATGCTCTAGAGACCCATTTTTTGGACCACCATGACTCCTTCTGATTCCCAATTTCAGATCCAAGGGAATATTGGTGATCCCTACGAAGATACCATCAGAGCAGAGACATCCAATTGATAATCTTATGGTCGATTGATGAATCCAAAAAAATTGCGATGAAATCTTTGAAGAACAGATGGATTTTTAGATAAAAATGGATTCGAGATGGAGATCAAACAATATATTTATTCTTTTACCATTATATTTTTGTTCAACTAAGCGGATTTAGTGATGAATTCCTGAATAAAACATGGTATTGAAAAAGGAGGTGTGAAAATCAATAATAATCCTACCTCGATTTGTCCATCGTTGAGAAACACACCCTATTGTGCTTCTGCTTCGATCCACAGAAGCATTGTTCAAGATTTGTTGAAGAACAAATTATAGAAAGATACATAGGTGGGGGTTTATAACAATTGTGAGAAATATAGTATTTGGGGGGCTCACCCTAATATTTAACACTTAGGTGTTTATTTAAAGAAAATCATGAAACCACTGACAACGGTCACAAAATACAAAATTATAGTGCCCCCTTTATTATGTCGTTCTAAAAACAACAACCCCCTTTCAGACTCAATAGATGTCTCATATTTACAATCTGAGTTAATGTTTGAATGTTATCTGATTCTTCATTCGAGATAAAATAATTAAGTGTAACTATTTTATTTTTAATTTTTCCCCTGGGGGACTTTTCTCACCAGAGCCCCGTGCCAACAAAAGATATGCCAAACCTAGGTTAAAATCCACATTTCAAACTCAATAGTGGCCACATATTTCTGCTTCGAGTAAAATTTTGAGATTTATCATGCTTCTTTCATGCTCTTTGTATAAAATAAACTTAATATTTTTTTTACAATTTATTCTGGGAACACCGGGTCATGGAATTCCACACCATATCTATGACTAGAATTGGAAATATTCCTATAAATATTTCAATGTCATAGAAGGAAATAATCGGGTGTCTAAATGCTTTATCGGAATTCCATAAAGATAAATGCTGGTGGGACATATATTAAATATTCAAAAGACCATAGTAATTATTAAGGTGTGGGATAAGGACTTAGGTTCTAAAATACAAATGGGGTGTTGGAAAAATAGTCTATACACATGAGTTAGAAATAGAATAGAGTTAAAATATTATATAATATGAATTGAATTGAAATGAATAATGAAATACTGTGAGTTTTAAAGAATTTTGAATTGAATATCTTATATTGTTCTGAATCATGCATCGATCATAGCAGGTATTAATGATTGAGGTGTCCTCGAGAACCTGGGGGTACATATGATTAATTAAATAATAATTGAAAATGTTAAAAATGTTTACTTATGAATTTTAATATTTTATTTATACAACTGCATAAATATATATTGACTAGATTTTTCTTGAGATGTAATTGGTGGTGGATAATTGAGTTATACATAGACCCTACTAGAGCTTCTGGATTGGTTCCCAAAAATAATTTAGGTATTGGAGGATAGGGTAAGGTCAGTGGCCCTATGTTAGATGTCTCTATCTAGATGGAGCATGGTTGAGGGAAACAGACTTTTTTTAAAAAAATTCATGGGATTTTTCAGTCTCCTAATTTATTATGCATTTTGAATATTGAAAATTGACACATATTGGAATGAAACATCTATGATTTGGTTTTGTATATTGTATTTCTAGTTTTGGTCATCATGTGATACTGGTATTGTTTTGGTAATAGTTATATAATTCTTTTATTGTTTATTTATTTTCATTGTTGTATTTCATTGATAAATAGGATATAGTCTCCCCAAGATCGATATAAACCCCTTATTTCTAGTTGGCAGCCTCTAGAATATGGGAAGCCATGCTTGAGGTCATGTGATTGAAAGGCTCGGTGCACCGGTATATGGAACCTAGGTCACAATATTCCTCTAATTTCAGTGATTTTTTTTTAAATTCATATAGATATAGACTATAAGTCAAAGAGTATTGTGAACATTATATTTTTTGGGGAATATTACTATGAAATCCATATAGATGTTTTATTTTTCAATTCTGGTTTGGGTAATGGTTTTAACATCCCCTTATACTTCGATCACATAGATTTATTTTAATTACCTACTAAGCACCAAGATAGATACTCTGTAATAAATCTCTTCTTTTTGTACTATTGGAATTACTCTTTCATAAATCAGTAGAACATCAAACATCTATGATGAGAAGAGAATGATGATCTATGATATTTTTACAATATCTCTATCATTATGTATGGTATTTTTGGGACACTTCCTACCATTATAATAAAGGTTGGACTCAGGAACATTTCTCACAAAAAATTTCAACCATGTATCCTCTTATCATCCCTCTTTAATCATAACATTTATAGATGGTTGAACACCCATTTGATCAAGATAATTTATCCCATTATTTCTAGATTTCAGGGTCTATACTTTGAAATGAAAAAATTATTGGATATATTTTGGTCCTCATCATAGATAATATAACAATGATCTTATTGATTAAAATCATCTTCCAAATTATTCACATTTCCATGATGGTAATGTAGTGAGAATTCATAGTCATTAATAAAATCCAATGGTCTTCTCTAAAACATATGAAAATCTTTATTGGTGAATATATACTTTATAATTTTATGATTAGAATATATGTCACAACGACCTCCATAAATTTAATTCCTCAAAATCTTTAATTCAAATATTAATGCAATTAACTCACGGTCGTGGATTGGGTAATATTTCTCATGAACCTTCAATTGGTATGAAGCATAAGCTATCGCCGTATCATTTTAAATAAAAGTGAACCCCATTTTTTTCTTATATGAATCACATTAAATCACAAACCATTATCCACTATAGGGTAGTGTGATCATAGGTACATTTACCAATCATCTCTTGAGTTACATTAAATTTTTGTGTCATTCATCAATCAGGAAAATCATTGATTCGTTTTAATTAATAAAAATGATTAGATTATATTTCCATGAGAACATATTAAGAAAGAGCTAATAGTATACAACCAATCCTTGAAAAATATGAATCTTGGTCATTGTGGATTGTTTGATCTAAATTTTAATAACTTTTATATTTGAAGGATCCTTCCAAATACCGTGGAATGGGATTATACAACCCAAAAATGAATCTTCATGTGTCCAAAATTCACATTAGTTAAATTTGGGGAAATATTTTCCTTCCCTAGTGTCTTCAACAAAATTATCATGTCATCTTTATTCTCTTCATTAGAATTGGATTATAAATTAATATTTCTAACAAAGGCTACATAAAACTGTTCATGGTAATCATCAATGATTATATTCATGATATCCTTGAGGATTGTGTGAAAGATATTAAAATAAAGTGGAATAAATATAAAATCATAGTGTCAAGACTACATAAGGAATGATTTATTGTGTATGTATTCTCTTTTGACCATCAATTTATAGTCTCCTAATTTATAATAAATCTTTTTAAATTATTTAGATCTAAATAAAATATAAAAAAATCTCTGATGTGTGAAATATTAGACTTATTATTGGTCATTATCTTCTTATGTTCATGAAAATAAATATATAGTCACATTGATATATATTTATTATTATAAATTATTAGGTTATCCCCATAGTGATTCACATGTCTGTTTGAATTCCAAATCAAGACTCCCTTCTACTTGCTTCTAAAATTCCTCTAACTCAACTAGGTATATTCTATATAGATTCATTGAAATAGGTGTAACATGATGTTTGAGTTGTATTAAAAACTCAATACCATAATTCATAGGATGAAGGGGAAACTCTTTTGGAAATAAATTAGAAAAAATCCACAAAATTGGAATATGATTGATTTGGAGTTTCTCCCAAACTGTAAGTGATATATACTCCGTATGAATTTGAATCAAGATCCATAATGTTGTTATAATTTACATTGTAAGTTCATATGTATCTATGCCCAAATAGAAAATCATAGGTAGGTTCATAATTAAAAAAGTGAATCCCCATCCGTAACAATAAATATGGGATCTATTAAAAGGAAGACAATCCATTCCCAAAATAACATCCAATGAAACTAGAGGGAGAATAAAAATATTTCCAAGAATAACATTCCCTCAAACATCAATTATAGAAGAATCATACACTTAAGAAGTGATCATCATACTATTTTGATTATTCACTGCTAATTTAATATCTAATAACTGTGGTATAACATTGGTTTCTTTATAAACGAAGTCATATATAAACACGTGTGTATATCCAAAATCAAAAAATTAATAGGTATATAGGAGATTTTAAATGTAAGTTTCACCAATTCATTTTCATAACCCACATCAAAAAAAGTGACGCCATTAGATTTTACTTTTTTTTATGTTTTAGGGGATACTATTATTCAGAATAATTTTCAAACATTTAACTCAATCCCTTGTTATAAAATTTCTCATACTCCTTGAATTTTAAATTCTGGTGTGTGAGTTGTGTATTATATGGATCTTTCTCTATGTTATCTTAATTATCCAAATTCATTCAATCTCTTCAACATTATATTACATGATTACATTCCTTTCCAAAAAAGAAAAATTTACTAGTATCCTTTGGAAAATATCCACCATGTATTCTTCCATGAATCTAGAATCATGGGACACAGATATTCTTCTCTCCATGTTTTTTATTATAGTAATTTCCTTTGAATTACATATTACTTTTATAATAAAAAATGAGATAGATGGGTATATATAATATTTATTTATACCTTGATATAACATCAAATTATTTCTTCATATCTATTGAAGTCTCTTTTGGTTAACACCAATTAAATACATATTTTTTATCCATCAAGGAATCAATCAATATTTCATTCATGTTTTATTATTATTCTATAACTATACCTTTCAGGACTTGTAAAGTTTTATTTATTGGAACTAATTGATTGAACATCCATCTACTTTATCTCAAGTAATTCCTTCTCTATTTTAATATGAACAATGTGAGTAAATTACATGTTGATGAAATAACCCTATAAACTCAAATGACATTGTATAGTTAATTTATATGGATTTCACCATGTTATTTATAAGAGTTAACCGTCGATATATTTCACCTTCCTATTGATAACCAACCAAAAAAATTATGCTTTGATTACTGGAGAATTTAAAATATATTTTTAGTTTTTCTTATTTATTTATCAATAATTCATTGTTTTGTAGTTCAACTAAATGGACTGGTTTGTTTCTTTAAAATTTAGTCAACAAACCAATATTCCCTCTTTTTTTCATTTGGATAATAAACATGAATCATGGCCTGAGAATGTTTTGTAAGCATAGAAAAAAAACTCCATTCCATAACCCATAACATTTGGTTTCTTAGGATGACCCCCACTTTATTGTATGTCACATTTAGTGTCAACACGATTCTATCTAGTTCCACTCATAGACTAAAACCAAAAATCATAATGAGTGAAAAAAATCCTAGTGGTAAATCATATAATCCAAAAAATAATTTATATGATCTTGAAATTTTGAAATCATTTTACAATATATTTATTCATTGCATTAAAGCTTGTAATCCATGGTCATCATCTATTCAAATCCTCCATAACTATTTTAAATGAAAATTAAATTGAATCTAGTAATATCCACTATGGTTTTTTATCTAGTTTCCATGTCTTAGTCCAACTAATCATGAATCCTTGACAATAAATTTAATTCCCATGATTCCCCTTCCAAAGTTGGTACCCCTAAGGGCATTTGTGGTATAGCCTTATACACATGTTAGTATCTTGTTATGTATATATTTTCTACGAAAACCACACCCTTTTATTTATAATATCATAGGTTTTAATCTTATACATTGGCTTATCCTAGGGGTTATCACTAATTTTCAGCCATCCAAGATACAAAAATAACTAAAACTTGCTCTTATTCCTACATAGGGGAATGAAATATTTCATACAAAAATATTACAACTTATTTGATGAATTTTCACTAATTTTTATTACAACTAAATCCATAACTCTATATGTCACACCCTATGCTTTTAAAATACTTATTTTATTAATTTTTCATGGTGTCGGGTAGTTCAGGTTGAAGCCCGACTCCAATTTTTTAGTTGTTATTTAAAAACGCATGTTGTGGCCTTGGTAGCATTCAAATCACCAAATGAATAAACAAAATAAAAGTGATTATAAGATTAAAGAAAAATGAATTTAAAATAATTATAATTATAATAATATTATTAATATCATTATTATATAGTCTGTTATTATATTTTTTATGATGTTTGTTATGTTTATTACCATCATATTATTATTATTATTATATTATTATTATTATTATTAGTCTATTTTTAGGTGATTTTAAACCCCTTTTTTAGAGTTCTATTTCTTTTACGTTTTTTATTTTTTTATTTTCCCTCTTTTTTCTTCCCTCTCTCTTCCTTAACCATATTCCCATCACATGTGTAGGCCCCCCTCTTGGAAGACACTTCCACCTCCCTCTCCCAACCCTAGTGCACTGCCCCTACCTCTCCCCTGGACACATGCTGTCATTCCACATATCTATCCTCCCTATCTTGGTCATGTTGCCGTCACAAAATATGGTACCTGTGGGATACCCTAATAGAGTTCTCCTTGGATGTTCACTGTCCCCACTAAAATACTAGTTGGTGCCCCAAATTTTCCAATCCAGTGACCTCCCTTGAGCACACAGCTCCCTTCTGGAGGCCTCCCATTTGCAAATTTTTCTTTAGTGAGTCTTTCCTAAATTGAGTTGAGTTTTATATTAGGGTATCACTAGGTTAAGTGTTCTTTTTATTTTTTTTGTTCACATTCTTTTATAAGGGTTCAATTTCGGATTTCTTGTGGTGTGATAGGTCTTCAATTGATTTTTTTCACAGAAATTTGTTGTTTCTATGATGAGGTTTGTAGTTCCATCTATAAATATAGATTTATGTGTGATTTATGCTGGCTTTATTTATTTTTCATGTTCGTTGATTATTTTGGGTGGGGAAATAATGTATTCTGTGAATATTTTGACCTGCATGTGTGATAGAATTGGGTCTTCATTAATAATTGGGAATGTTCTTCTATGTTTCCTGCTGTGGTAATTCATCAAAAAATTAGATTAATTATTTTTAATTGAGAAAAATATGTTTTGGGTAATAGTTTAATATTTAATTTTTTTGAAATTAATTTAACTTCAAAATATATGGTCGTTTGTCATGCATTTCATATTCTAGTATTTATTGAAAAGTGTTTCAGGCCTTGTTTTGGAGAGTGCAAAATCATTTCTAAAGAACATAAGGTGGGGTTGTATTAAAAATCTGTTATTTTGGATTGTTTAACTTCTTGATCACTTTTGAATTTATATTGTAAATAGTTTGTGTAATGGAAAAGATGTTTTGTGATGGTTGTGTTTTTCATTCAGTTTTAATGTGGAATTTTTTAGTGAGATCAAGTGTGTTTTTGGAGTAAACTCACTGGTGCTAATTTTGAAGTGTTTCATAAATTGTATTATTGATTTATTAAATTATATATGTATTTTATGGTCCCTTCTTGGTGGTTTTGATTGGCCTAGTCCAAGGGAGACTCACTTGCATGTGCATAGGTAAGTAAATATATACATGTAGGTTTCCTCGTTACATATATATTCAATCATCGAATTGAATGTACGTAAATGGGGATAAGTGTTCCTATGTGTATATATAAAAATGAATACGTAGGTTAGTGGTGACCGGTATTTGCATATAAACATACTTGTATGGATCCCCTTACACATGTTCATGGGCCATGCGAATGTATGCATAGGGGCTAGGTGTCCTTGCATGTATGTGAAAACACATATGCCTAATGGGGAAGCAGTACCTTTTAGTTATAAAGTGCCAAGAGACAAAGTGGACGGGTAGGTTCAACATTGAGGTAGGTATCCTATGCCTATACGATTAAATTGAATTCATTAACTGATTGAGTGTTTTAAAAAGAATTTTTTATATTAAATAGTATATTCATGCTAGGATATGTGATGGTGATGCTTGATGTTGTACTTTCTATCATTTGCAGGTTCTCTTTAAGTGTTGAAATGTGTATTTTCAATTAAAATGTGATACCAAGCTTGTCTTAGAAAGCATAAAATTTTAAATAATTAAATGTATATTATAAAATTGTTTTTCATGTGTGGTAGGTATTTCAGAAAATTTTGGTGTGTGTATTAGTTGTGAATGTAGATTTAATTGAATATGGATTTTGGTGTGTCTTTATAAGTGTGGAATTTGGGATCATTGTAAGTGATGGTAATGGTATATGAAAAAAGATATTTTTATGGCGTGCGTAAGATGAAAAAGCTTATATATTATAAAGAGGGTTGTTTTCATTAAAATGATTTCCCTTTGTGTAAATTTGTAGGTGTGGTGTGTGTGCATGTGAGCATCAAAATTAGCACAGGGGAAACCCCATGTACCTCGGTGGACAGACTAAGACTAGTATGCTAGATGATACGTAAGTGGTTTATCCTGGTTTCATCTATGAGGATTAACCTAACAACACTAACTAAATACATGCGATGATTGGAGACCACTAGGTTATGGATGTGTTCCCTAATGGTGGATTGTGCATGAGAATGTAGATCTTTGTGGCTCATATACCATTTTTTTAATTTGGTGTTAGGATCATAGGTCTCCATCAAACACTATCTTCATAAGGATTTACCATAGTGCTTATGTTTTGATTTTTAATTCAGTTGTTTCATGATTGTTCCCTCTTTTTGAAAACCACTTTTTTAATCTAATTTGGTCTCCTTTAATTTTGAAATGTTAATGCATGTTTGGTACCTGTTTTAAAAATGAAGTGGAAGAGAAATGTTTTTCGTGAAAATCCATGCTTGTTACCTGAATTTGAAAATATTGAAAAACATTATTTTAGAATGTATTATTTTAAAAACTAGAACATTTTGGGATTTTTTTTAATGGAAAGTGCATTAGGCGTTGTTGTAATCTATAATTCCTACTAACTCCCTGAGTGATCATGCATACAATACATTTCAGTTTCAGATTGAGGGTCTTGGATCACTCTTGGTGAGCATGGTTCTATGTTTGGTGGTGACTCCCGAGGTCTCTTGAGTTATGCCTCATTACGTAGTTTATTCCTTTTTCCAATGCCAGTTTCTTCAGTTCCCCTTCTTTTATTTATCTATTTTTTAGTTTATGTTTACTTATCTGTTTTTTTTTATTATATAAATCATTCCAAAAATTTTATTCGACCCCTAGGAATCTGTGCCAGCCTATGGGGATCAGGAATGCCTTTTGGGTCTTGTTGAGGACTAGTTTTGTTGTTGGGTTGAATAACAACCCACCTTGGTTCGTGACAAAATGGTATCAGAGGAGGTTATGCTGATTTGGTTCTTATTTCTTGAGGAAGAATCAGGGTAGATCATAGTTATGGTTTTCATAACTCAATGTTCTGGTTACGAGTAAGGTGCATGGCCAGCACACCTTGCGGTGGAACTCAAGTTTCCAGGGGAAGAATAGGTTTGTCTAAGTGATTGGTCCATTGGTTTAATCTTGTTTGGGGGAAATGAGAAGGTATTATCTTATATGGTCTCATGAAGATCACAGGGCATGGAAATCCATGTGGAGTTGAGTACATTACCCTATTACGCTATCTGTGATGGTGGAGTGATTTGAGTATGGCCTCCAACTGTATGTCCATGTCACCTACTGGCCCTAATTTTCCCTTGCATTTTCTTGTGTCCCTTTTTGTTTTGGAAATAATTTCGAGAACATATATTTACTAAATTATGAAAAAAAACTAGATTATAATTAGATATGACATGGTTTTAAAAGTGGAGGATCATGGGATTTCAATACTATTTTGAGTGAGGTCCTAGAAATGAGAATTTTTCTGAAATAGTTTTTTTGTGAAATGAGATATGATTTTTATGATTGAAATTTGTGTATTTATAAAATTTATGATTTAGAAAATATGGATTATTTTGAGGTGAGTTTGAAAATCTTTTAGTGGGGTGTTTTGAATCAAGAAAATCTATCTTGTTTCGACATCGATCTAGGTTTTTGTTTCATCAATGATTTAGTTCGAAGTGGTGGATAATGGTTTCATTGAAAAGTGTTTTTGGGAAAACATGTGGTTGTTTGACTTTCAGGTTTTTTTTTTCATCTGTGACGTGTGTTGGCTGAGGGACATGTTTGATTGGGCCCTTGGCCTTCCTTATCAGCCAGTGTATGTCCCCATAATGAGTTAATGTATAATTAACATGCATCCATGGATAGTCCACTATTGGCTGGCCCTCTAGTAGATCACTGTAAGGACTCTCTTCATGAATTCTATAATTTAATCCACATCACAATTTTCCAATCAAGTAGATCTAATCACATCAGGAAGTTGGATGAGAGAGGGGTTGAATTAATCATTGGTGTCCTTGATTAATTTAATGGTGAAAGAGTAATTTTTTACATCGTTAGTTTTGAAGTATTGTTTAGAAGTGTTCTGGAGTTGTTGGTGCAGGTGGAATTTTAAAATGATGCATGGTTATTTGGTTTTTTTGTGTAATGTACCATTCTAGGTCGCTAATTTGGAAAATCTGGTTCAAAGAAGATGTTGTGGCAACATTTTCAAATCTCGCATCATTCAAGACTCAATTTAAAATAAATTTTCGTGTATTTTTTATTTTAGCGTCAAGGGTCATGTTTGGTGATGCTTGTTGATGTTGTGAACTTTTTTGGTTTCAAGGGAGAAGAATGTGGGACTTTCCAAGGTCCTCTATCTTGACATAAATATATTTTCCTTTGAGAAATTTTGAATTCCTACATTTTATAGGAAGGTTTATTTTGTGTGTCATTCCTCTCGATGTTTATCATTTAGAGTAATATGGGGTGTAGTGAATTAACCATTTTTGATTTCATGTTGGTGATGTTTAATGTTGGAGTAAGTGGAAGTCAAGGTGTGTTATGTCTATTGGTGTTGTCTAGGTTGTAGTGTGGTTGCTAGTGGCATGAGGAAAAGGAGTTTTATTTGGGGGGTTCTACAACCTGACTACAAGGTAGGAGGTCCTTCAGTCATATAAGATCCTACTGTTGGTCCTGGAGTGAAGCTTGAGCATATTTAGGGAAAACATAGGGTCAGGAAAGGATTGAACCCAATTACTATTCTCCGGTTGGAGGTAGATGATGTGGATAGTTTAAAGCTCTAGAATCATCATCCTATTTCTATTGATCCATTTTGGTGGAAAGTGGTGGGAATACCTAATTTTCATGTATGGCCCATTTTAGCAATGTGATTATCCCATTTTTATGTGAAGGCATAGTCATTATGCTTCCTAAGAAACTGGTGGTTGTGTCATGTGAGGTGCATGCCTCTAGTAAATAAAACTTTGGGGTCTGTTTTGGTAAATCGGTCTTAAATTTATTTTTGTTGTTGTCTGAGGAAGTTAAGTGGTTTGTGGTCATTGGTAGTGTTTATTATCCTATAGTTCAGACCTCCACTCCTGTACACTTTTTGTTGGAGTTCTTGTTCATTACAAGGAAGATTCAATGTTTTTTTATATTCTGTTAGTACTATGTTGGGTAGACCTGTGGTGGTTCTCCCTCAAATATCTCTTTACTAAATCATATTTCTCATTTATCATAATGGTAGGGATCCCACTCGGGCCTCCTCATGTCATTTTTCCAATCTCTACTCAAGAATTGGTAGGTTTTTAATGGTGGGGAGCCCCTTCAGGCTTCCCCATATTGGCCTTTCGGTTAAGTTCCTAGAAATGGTTTGGTTATAATTAATTACTTTGGACAAGTTGTGTTATCTCCATTAAGAAGTGATTTACATGTTTTATTTTGAAGGAATGGATTCTGTGGTTGTGAAAATTTCAAAATTAGATCAATAAACTGGAGGTGTTCTATCTCTTTGGGGCGGGTGACACTTTGCAGAATGTATTTTAATGGGTTTGTTAAGGATTTCATTAATGTCACTTTCTCTAAGCATGATGTGTTTGGTTATCTTCTCTTGTTTATATAGGGATTATATTTAATCCAGAAGGGGTATTGATTTATTATTTGGGGGTTTCAACCTTAGTTGTGGATTTATGGGGATGAAAAGTGCTATGATGGGGAGAATTTTTACTCCTACCACTTTTAAACTATTTATTTTATTAATTTTTCTTGGTGTAATGTAGTTTAGTTTGATACCCAACTCAAATTTATTAATTCTTATTTAAAAACACTTGTGTTGGCCTTGGAAACATTTTGTGCACCACGCTCGAAGTTGCACAGCTTTTCCTGGTTCACCATATGGCCAACCTAATGATAAAAATAAATGAATTAATTGAATAAATTTAAGAATAAGATAACAGGAAAATGATTTCAAAATAATGATAATGATTATATTATTATTATGAATAATAATTATATTATTATTTTGATGGATATTATAAATTTTTTACTATATAGTTTATGATGTTTTTTCTGTTTATTACCATCATATTATTATTATTTTTATCTTACTATTATTATGTTTTTAGGTGATTGATGACCCCTTTTTTAGAGTTATATTTATTTTTTTTTTCATTTTTTGTTTGTTCTCTCTTTTTTATACTCTCTCCCTACCTTAACCATATTCCCATCACACACGCAGGTCCTCCCCCCTATCTTGGAATATTCCTATACCCCCTATCCCAAACCTAGTGTGTCACCCATGCCTCTCCCCCGGATAACTTTAATCATGCCCCATCTCCCCCCTCCATCTACTCTGCATGTTTCCCTCACATCTAAAATTAAATGTGCACTTCCCTAGTGTGGCTCTCCCTGATTATGCTTCATCCCCTTCAACTACTGGGCGGTGCCCCTCTGTTTCCCCTCTGATGACCTCCCATGAGTGTGCAACTCCCTTCTTATGTCCTCCCCATTGCATGTTTTTCATCAGTGATTAATTCCCTCGTTGATTAGAGTTTCATGTTAGTGTATCACTTTGTTAAGGGTTCTATTTTAATGATTATTTGTTCAAATTATTGTATTTAGGTTCACTTTCAATTTTCTTCTGGTGCAATTGGCATGCAGTTTGAGTTTCACACTGAAATATGATGTTTCTACACTATGGTAGGTGATTCCATATATAAATATTGATTGATAAAATATTTTTTCGATCTCAATTTATTTATCATGTTCTTTTATTATATTGTTTTGTGAAATAAAATTTCTGTTAATATTTTGGCATGCATGTATGATGGAATTGGGTCTTCTATTATAATTGGGAAAGGTTTTCATATAGGTATTGTTGTGGGAATTATTAGAAATTTTAAATTAATTATTTTATGTGTGAAAATTATGTTTTGGATAATATTTTATAATTTATTAGTGTTATAAATAAATTTTTATTCAATATAAATGGTTGTGTGTCATGCGTATCATATTGTTGTGTTTCATTAAAAGTGTTTTAGACCTTATTTTGGAGAGTTATAAATGTTATCATAGGCACTGAAGGAGAGGGTTTATAGAATATTTGGTTTTAACGAAAATGTGTTATCGTGGGTTTTTGAACATCTTTCACACTTTTGAATTTAGATTGTATATAGTTTAATAACGGAAAACATGTTTCTGGTATTGTTGTGTTATGCATTCGATTTTAAAGTGGTGTTTTTATGTGAGATCAAATATGTTTTGGTGTAAAATCTTTGGTTCTAATTTTGATGTGTTTCATATATTTTTTGTTTATTTATTAAATTATATGGCTAGTTTGTGGTCTCTGTTTGGTGGTTTTGAGTCCCTGGGTCCAAGGGAAATTTGTATTTGAGTGCATAGGTAGGTAAAAATATACATGTAGGGTCTCCCATTAAGTGTATATTAATCCATGGAATTGAATGTAAATGTATGGGGATAAGTGTGCCTATCTGTATATAAAAAAATGCATACACAGTTGAGTGGAGACTGTTCTATGCATATAAACATACCTAGAAGGATCCCCTTGCACATGTTCATGGGACATTCGAGTGTATGTGTAGTGTATAGGTGTCCTTTCATGTATGTGAATATTCATATTCTTAGTGCCAGAGTAGTATATTTTCGATTAAATTCACCAAGAGACAATGTGTATAGCTTGATTCCACCTTGAGGTTTTTCCCCTATTCCCATACCATTAAATTGAATTCCTTAATTTCATGAGTGTTTTAAAGTGTTTTTTTAGTATTAAGTAGTAAATGTATAGTATGAGAAGTGATGGTGATTCATGATTTCGGCCTTTCCATAATTTCTTAGGTTCTCTTTATGAATTGACTTCTGTATTTTCCATTAAAATTTTCTCCCAAGGGTTTTTAAGAATACTTAACTTTTTAAATGCTTAAAAGTATATTCTTAAAATAGTTTTCGGTGTGTGGTAGGTATTTCTCAAAATTTTGGTGTTTATATTCATCGTGAATTTTGATTTTATTTAATATGGATTCTTGTATGTCATTAAAAATGGTAATTTTGTAAAATTATAAGTCACGGTTTAGGTATTTGAAAAAAAAATATTTTCTACAGTGTGCGTAAATTTACAAAGGTGATGTTTTTTATAGAGGAATTTTTTTCATCCAAATTTTTGGCCTTTTTTTGAATGTGTAGGTGTGGTGTGTGTGCCTGTGAACTTCAACATGAGCACATGGGAAACCCTGGCTAACTAGCAAGACAGACTAGGAGTAGAACACTAGATGATTCATAAATGGTTCTTCCCAGTTTCGTATAGTAGGATTGGCATCATAACAATAACTATATACTTGTGATTATTGTAGACAACTAGGTGTTGGGTGTGTTCCCACTTATGTCTCTTGCATGAGAACGTATATCATAATGGCTCATATTCCACATTTACACTAAGGTATGAGTATCATAGGTCCCCAAAAAATAGTTTATGCTTAGGATTTCCCATTATGCATGTGATATGATTTCCAATTCCACTGATTCATGCTTGTTCCATCTTTTCTAAAGAAAATATATTTAATCAACATCAGTCTCCTTTCATTTTAAAAAGTTAATGAATTCATAGAAACTATTTTTAATATGAATTATAAAGAGAAATTTTTATCAGGAAAATTCAAACTTGTTACCTAAATTGGGAAATACTGAAAAACAATATTTTATTATATCTTATTTTCAAACTAGCACATTTTGGGTTTCCTATAAAAGGAATGGGCATTGGGAATTGTTGTACTTTGGCATTCATACTAAGAACCTTAGTTTTTATGCCTAATTTACTTTTCAGTTTCTAGTACTGGTATTGGATCCCTCTTGGTGAGTGTGGGTATTTGTTTGGTGGTGACCGATGTGATCACTTGAGTAATGTCATGTTACTTAATTTATTCCTTTTTATACTTCCAATTTGTTCAGTTAATATTCTCTTATTTTCCTCTTTTGATTATTATTTGATTACTTATCTATCAATTTTTATCATGTAAATCATTCCCAATAATTTAACTGATACCCGAGCACTTTTGTGAGCCCGTCGGTTTTGGGAATGCCCTCGGGCCTTATCGCAGACCATGTCCGGTGTTAGGTCGGATGAAAACCCGGCTTGGTTCATGACACAATATTTGAATATTAACTAGAAATATAGATACATGAAAAACTAGTATATAAAAATATTACAATATCTCTCAAAAATTCATCACATATCAAACCATTTTTAGGATTTATATATATATCTTTGAGTGAAAATACACTAACAGGGGGGGGGGTTAATCATGGTATCCAATGTATTTAGAAAATAAAACTAATTGAACAATTAATTCGTAACATGATTATTATAATCTTGACCTCTCAATATTTAGGGTCACATATTATTATATTTTAATGGATATTATTTTACTAGCATTATAATATTTTTTATTCATTCAAAAAATAAATATGGAAAAATGTATTTACTTGGTTCTTTATCCATTTGATATTCCAATGGAGCAAGCGTTGGTGATGTTTTGGGCCCTAAAATTCATTAGTGATATCAGTACTCTTGACATGGGTCACTCCCCTTATAATGGTTTAGGCTTGGCCACTCATCGCCTATGCTCAATCCCTTACAATAGTTAGAGTCGACACACTATCTCCCATGGAACATGGTATACTCACTAACAATTAATCCTCTTAATTTGGTCACTAATCTATTAAGGAAAAAACATATTTTATAGATATGTAGGTCAATTCCCAAGATTAATTTTTTTTCGTGCATTCTCATATATGAATGGATTATTTTTTTAATCCCACGTGGGATGATTCATCCCAATTCATGAATATCTCCTCAGTAAAGAATCACATTTTCTTATTCTATATAATATATTGAATATATCCTTCTATGAATGGATCTTATCCTTCATATTATATTTGGATATATTCTCAATGGGTAAAATTCATCATGTTTCCATCACCTCACCTGGAAGAAATATCTTATTCCTCTCAAATAATTATATAAATATGTATACAAAATGTGTAGCAATCCTTCAGGTAGATCACCCCTTCCTGAAATAGGTTATATATACTACCATATACCATAGACATAGAAGGATGATTATGGGATAATAAAACATAACATTGCCCTTCCAAAATATCCTGCATGAATTACCTCATTATAGCAAAAATATATTCATCGTGGCCATATATAAATACACATCTATCAATCTGAACTTATTCAAAATAATTTCACCAATAAAAATTCTACAAACATTTTCTATTAACAAATGTATAATGGTCATAAAATATAATCTATTATATATGAATTAATTAAGAATAGTTTCTATATCACTAGGTCTGTTCAATCCAAATTTGGAATTGTTTCACAGGTACTATAATCACAAATACATATCTACATCATGGTGTAAAAACAAATTTTTTTTCTCCAAAATAAAAAAACCATGGGTGTGTTAATATTCTACAACCCATTTTGGATTTTCATTTCACCTATCAACTGTAACCACATTCACTCTGGATTTCAGATATCCTATTTTAAACTCCCTTGAATTGAAGATCTTAAATATAGAGGAATAGTTCAAACACATATTGTTCACTATGACATAACACACAATTTTTGGTTCTTTTCTTACATAACACTATGAATCTGATTATGAACCATTTCCAGGATGTATATATTATCCTGTAACTATACCTATCAAAGTTTGACTATGTTTCTATAGGAATGGTCATGAACCTCAACCTTTTTTGGTTAGTAACACTAGAATTCCACCACAAGGACCACCATGGGAATGGTTCATTATGGTTTTCCTGTTTTAGAAAACTCCATTCATGACATTCATGTGGCAGAGGTTGTGTTCGCATCTAGGAATCTTATAAATCTCCACAATATAATCTACTAAGTCCAGTCATTTAATTTGTTGGTCATTTTTCATCCATGTGTGACATAATCCATGAAATTATCTTTTGGTATGCCTCATGACTTCAATATCATGTCAAATCATCACATTTTTAACCCAACCAATATATATTTAAATGATGATTTATGTCAACAATATACCTTGTCCATCTTCTTTGGTAACAAACTATATTCTCAATATAACATCAACACTTTCGATATCATTTACATGTGTTATCAAAAATTGGATTTTTAGAAAATATTACTCTCATTATTGGTATTCCAAAATATATATTGGCTATCAACCTTTTCCATACCTATTTTCAAAAAATCCAACATAAATCCTTTTGTATTTCTCACAATCTCCCCCTTTGAATTTTAGTGATAATAAATAACATAATTTACCCCCCCTATGATGAATTCATTAAGATATATTTCCCCATTATTTTAAATGAAATAGAATTTTATTTTTTTATGGAATGTTGTTTCCAAACATCTTCTTTTGTATGTTATAATGGTCCTTTCCACCTTCAACACATTATTGGAGGGAACACCATCTTCATATATTCTCCCCCTTTCATTTTTAAATCACTCTCCCCCATAGTGTATGTTAATAAACACCGTCAATTATAAAATCCCTCTTGGATCTAAATATCCAATAGTGATTCCACATTGGCTAAAAGTCCCCATATATGGATGGTGATAATTTCTTCATCTTAAGTCATTTCCACCTCTCTCCATAAGCCAAACATCAACCCTGTTAAAATTAACTCAAGAGATTCATTGAGTAAATTCACCACATGGCACTTGAAATGTCAAAAAATCCTATAATCATACTGATATATATTTAGGTAGGAAAACATTGCATATAAAAATCCATAATGCTTTAACATAAAGAGATTTTAAAATAACACTATGTTTAATCGGATATACATCATGCAACACTAAGCCTTTACAAACCATGACATATTATTCTCTATATATTACTACTGTAACCTATCCATTGAATTGGAATTTTTAAATAGTATTAACAATATATATAAATAAAAATACTGAATACAAATTTACTCATTAATTCAAGTAAATATTAATTCAATTTTTATTAAAGGTATTTTATTCCATAAAAAGATTTTTCATTAAAATATGTTTATATTTCTTCTTGTGAGAAAATACTATAATTAATTTATATGAAATTTAAAAAAATCGATAAAAAATATTATTTTTAATATTACAATATAAAAATTATCTTATGTTGTCATTTTTTTATTTTTTTCAAATGATTGACTTTTCAGTGAATAGTGACCAATATCAAATTTTAAAATACTATTATTCCAATTAATTACATAAATTAATCAAAAATTATAATAGTAATTTCATTTTATATTAAATTAATATATTAACTACTATATTTCTAATACACAAATTTGAATTATAATTTTAAAATATTTTGATATAAATTAATTTTTATGCATAAAAAATCATTTCACTATGAGAATTTTTTTCCATTGTGTTTCACGCATTTATATTAAATATAATATTCAAAACATATAGAAACTGAAAATTGAAATAATGGATACCATATTTCAAATAACTAGGAAAACATTTGAGGAATATTAACCCTTTATATTTTGTTATTATAAATAGTAATTACGGTAAAATTTATCACATCAACAAAGGGTAAATATCGTAATTGTTGTTCCAAATAATGTGATAAGGCACAAAAAATCTACCCAAAACATACCTTTATTTAATTTTATGGCATTAATTATGTCTTCTATATCCAAAATAATTATATATGTGATTTTGGTTCTATTTTACTTTGATATTATATATATTATTTTATATATTAAAAACTCCAAAATGACCCTCTCTTGATTTTATTTGATTTTATATGATCACATAAGGATAATTATATGTTATGAACAAATATAAAATAATAATTTGATCATATTTTATTTATTTTTATCATTGTAGTTTATTTATATATTTTTATTGAATAATTGGAATAAATCATTATATTGTGATAAGATAGTAATTATTAAATTAATATAAAGAATTTGTAAATTATTTTTAAAAATTAAATGTAATAAAATTTCGGGGAAATATTGTGAACCAAAATATTTATGTAAAAATATATCATAATTTTTATGCGATAAAGGTTTATATTCAAATTCATTTTTTGACCTGTTGTTTTCAATGTCAAATTAAATGAATTGTGTCCAAAATAAAATTAACGATTTTTCATGAATGAAATATTTAATACGATTATTAATAAATAATTAAAATAGTTGACTATGATTTTTGGGACAATATATGGTCATCCCATTTCTATGTATCTTCCAATATTCATTATATGGTAACATTCTTAAGAATTAAATTATAGATACTTTAATATTGTGGTAATTGTAAAATGTGTTAATGGGTGTTAAAACAAAAAGGCAAGTGTGAAAATAGAAAAAAAAACATGTGAAAATTTAATTATATGAGAGGATTTAAAATAAATATCAATAATTATTTGATTTATACAACTTTGGAAACATTTTAACAATAAAAAATTTATATTATTTTAATACATTAAAAAATTCAATGAATTCACCTTCCATCATTTATAAAAGGCCACACATGCTCCATTTTCATTTGAAGACGTAGAGAAACAAATCATGAAAAATACAAAAAAATATCTCCTCTTAAAATCCTTATAAAATTTCCGCAGTTCGGGATCTTACTAAAAGTAAGACCCCGAGTCCATTAATATGATATCTAAAGGAAGCCTTCTAAAGAAGAGGTAATCATCTGAAGAATATTTTTTATGTTTATTTTTTATTCTACGTCCCATAAATTTGTTTTTTCCATCATTAAATAATATGACTAGTTTTATAAATGTACTAATATGTTATTATGATTATATTAAAACCTTTTCCACCTATTTTACTTTTTAAAAAATAAAAAATCATCATATGTGCATATGTAAATTTTACCATATCTATGTAGCGATGTAATTAGTTTGTATCACCATTCTACCTGGATGGTTATAAATATATAATTACTGAATATATAATATATTTATTTTATAATTATTGTTCAATAAATATTATATAATATATAACTTCTTAAATTTATATCCATTGGAATTTTATTATGCTGCTCATGTGTATTTGATGACAACCACCTCCACAAAGTAATACGATCAATTTTTCATTCACAGGTTTCCTGGATGTTAATAATGATAAATTTAAAAAATATATATTATATTTATATGATTTTTAACATTATGGGTATGATTTTACCATTATAAATGTACGGGGACAATAAATCTCTTAGCAATACATGCATGGGAAAATATAGAAGTTGACACCCGAAATAATGATAATAATGATATATTATTAATGAATGAGTGATAATCTGTAATAAGAGGACTATATATGATATTATATATATTAAAATAGTTCTAGAATATATTTATTTCATATTTGAAACAATTATATATTAGATTAAATCATGTTTAATTAAGGGTAAATTCTAGGTAAGGGGTTTCTTATGTTAATATTATTTCATTTGGATAAATCAAATTTTCATTGAAAATATTGTTCCAAGACATTGTGTGGAATGAGATTTTTTAGATTTATGTTCTTTTTAAAAATTATTTTTTATGATTTAAATTTTATAGACATAATAACTTCGTTGATTAATTCTCTCTTGAGCACTATGATCCTTGTATGTAATTTTTTCACAATTTTAACAAAATTTATACATATTTGGTATTATGAATTTTTTTTTATATGGTGTATACACATCAAATTTTATTTTTTGAAATGAATATATATATATATATTGAATATTACTAATGTTTAATTTTAAATTTAATATATTAAGGGGTAATAATTTTAATGTTATAGAGGAGTTAAGGTTTAATTATAAAATATCAGTTTTTTCACAATTTATCTTATTTTCATTGAAGTAATAATAAAATATATCATTCTTAAAATCCATATATTTTATTATCCACCATAAATTTAGATATTTTTTTTTATTTTATTCAAACATTTCATCTATTTTGAACTCAAATCATGGAAGGAATCATTTAAAATAATATCCTCTCTTGTTTTTTATTTTTTGGGGTATTTTTCTTCTATGACAATATTTTTTCATCTTTATTTTTTTGGAATCAATTTTATTTAACCCAATTAATTATTAATAAACGTATTTCTTATCCTTTTCATTTTAAAATGTTTTAATGAAATCATTATAATGTTTTGAAAATGGTTCTTTTTTTATTTCTTTTGAATAAGTGAAAAGAAAGGTTCTTTAATATATACAATGTTTACTAATTTTAAAATATCCATAATTATATTACACTCTAAGAAAATAATAAATTTTTTAAAATATTTTATAAATAATAATATTTACTAAATGATGTTTCAGTATTTTTCATCTATTATTACATTAACCAAATGAGATGACATTATTAAAAAATCCAATATTTCTATTATATTTATGGTTATCATTTATCACATATTAATTTTGTGGTTGTTAACATTTTCATGAAACATTCACATTATTATGATCATTGGAAATTAAATATCTCTTCAAAATATATATTCCCCATAAAATTTATATTATTGTTTCCAAAACTATATAGAATTTCAATATATGATGTTTTAAATTGAATTTATTTGATTGACTTAGGAAATATTGAAATTCATTCTCCATAATTTAATATGGTAATTTATTGATAATAAATATTTATCATAAATTAATTTGCTCAAGAAGTATATGAGTATTTTATTGGACATGAAGTGATGGGTGGGGTTACTAATTTTATAGTGTATCAATTCATCAATATGTTTCATGAGAGAAACTGGTTGGATATCCTTATTAAATGGTTTTCTCATGTATTCCTAACAAATGGTTAAACTCTCCTTGTGCAATGTCATAATGGTTAATTAATCATAATAACTGATATCATGATTTCTAATATTATTCATTTCATTTAATGATAATTTATATTCAGTTATTTTAGGCGGTTATTGGGTTTTATATTATCCATGGATGAATTTTATGATGAATTTATTAACTAAATGGAATGTGTTTTTAGTTACTTACCTTACATATTTATTATTCCTTATTTACCTATAATATATTCCATATTAATGAACCATTACTAAATATTTGAGATCAATAAAATTTCATTTCCATTCCATATAATATGATGAAAAAATATTTTTATTAGTTTCAAGGATGTTAGTCATTTTATTTTTATATGATTCATATTTTATTAAAATTGTAAAATAAGAATCATATATGTAATTTGTTCCTCAAGGATAAAAAACTTGTAAATAATTTTAGATGAAATCCAATGTATATATTTGAAATGAAATAAATTATACACCAATAGTAGGTTATTATGGTTTTTTTTCAATGTATAACCATGACCCCCAATAATTCAATTTATTGATTATAGGAGATGTGGTTTTTTGCATTATACAAAACACATATTTTAATCTAAATCAAATCACACTAAACCATTAATACATGAAATAAAGTAATTTTTTCATAAACAGACCACGTTATTAATTAATTAACAGTAATTTTCAATAATTTGATACAACATGTATCATGAGAGGATCAATTCGAACAAATTAATCCACTTTAACTACCTAACATTCAATTTCCATTGGCTTAAAACATATAATATTTTCTAGAATAATCAACCACATAGATCTTATATCCAACATTAAAATTGATCTAATTAGTGATAAAATAAATAAGTAACATGGGTATATGGGTAACTATATGTTCCTCAAGATATGGAATATGTATGGCCAAGATGATCCAAACCATTAGCTTTAATCATTCATTTTCTCTACTTTAGATTTAGTTAATATAATGAAATAATATCTTCAAGTTCATCATCATTACTTGTATCATAAAAAATCAATATATATCCATATTACATGTCATTAATTACACAACCTTTACACTTATTTTCAAACATATTAACATTATTATTATTACATGGATTTAGTTTTTCCACATTGTTGAATCAATCACACCTGAACAAGTAATTTCATATAGAACATTATAAAAGGATCTCACGTCAAAATTTATTCTTCATCGTATCATCCTCATTTTCATGTTACTATTTTTTGATGGAAAATATTGCAAAACCTTCTCATTTATGGAAACATTTCTGTATTAGAATACCTATTCATCATCGGTGGACTCTCATATATTTCCACCTATTTCAAAGCTTGAATAACCTCATTATTTCACATTATTTTTTTCGTGTTTTACTCTAATAGAGATTTTTTTATTATAATGATCTTATTGATCGATTCACCCATTTCTAGACAAATTCTCATCTACGAAAATATTAATCCTATTTTATTGTTTAATATCTCTTTATCTATGATAATAATTATCCTTGTATGTCATATGAGTGGAGGGTCTATGTAATGTATGTTTCCTTTTACATGATTTTCTCCAATTCTTGTACCTTTCCAATTATCATATTTTTAAAATGATTAAATAAAAACAATATGATTCATACCTTAAATTTATATAATTTATTGATATATGGGAATATCTAGAGTTCTTCTAAAATATTTTTTATTATTATATTAGAAAATATACACATGATGTGCACATATCATCCATTATAGAATAACATTGCTAACTACTTTTTTTTGGATCCAAATATCAATATTTTTCATAGATGAATTATTTTATTATTGAATTTAAATATGGTTTACTCTTCTTTATTTAAAAATTTGATATTTATTTGGGAAGGATCTTCAATATCACTTTTATGTTTTTATCATATCCTTAGAGTATCTTTTATTCATATCATTTTCCTTTAAACCATTCATCCTAATTATTTTACATTGAGAAAAAGTATATCAAATATCATTTTAATTCATTATATTGTGTTACTATTATAGGAATTTGTTGCATTAATTAATTATTTAAGGAATTTTGTTTTTCAATCTCTTTGGAATGATCATCAAGTGTATCAGTTTATTCTTTCATCACCATTCTCATTTTCTACATGCTGAAATTCCAAGCCACTTATTCTTCAATTAATTGATTTTTTTCAAAGGATAAATCGAAGATAATTGAAGAACATACTCCATAAGTAAAAATCTATCTATAATAATTATCATTATATGATAAGTCCTTGGAAAAAAATATGGTGTTTAAATTTCAACTACAGAATCACATCCCTTTTCCATCTCCATAATAGAGTTTTAAATATAATTTCATTAATCTATAGATCAGTTAGAATGATAAATATCATTTATCACAGATTATAAGTCATTATAAAAATATAATATCTAGGACAACATCAAATTTTTCTGCTTAATCATGAATTTTTAATAAGGTAATTCCCACTTCTATAGTCTACTTTTCTAAACATATCTTCCAATTTTATCCAAAATCATTTCTATAGAATAAAATGATTTATATATTTTTAAAATTATTCCTTTGGAAAATAATTTAATTTCAATTGACTGAGATAATAAATCAATATTTTATTTTATGAGTTTTAAAGACAACTTAATGTCGGATCAGAATAAAAAATCAATAGTCTAGCAAATCTTTAGAACCATTAAATAAACTAAGATAAATCCATTTTATACGCTTTAAAATTATTTTTTTCAAATATATGAGCCTTCATTTTGAATTAAATATTCAACTGAACATAAGATCGTTTTTTATAAATAAAAATTCATAATATCAACCTACCCTTTGGTAACAATGGTAATTTTAAACAACTGACATAAATTGAGATTACCATGAGGGTGTGAATCAAGGTATGTAGTGTGTCTATAAAATAAAAATACATTAGCCTTTAATATATCACATTATTAATTGGATATTGAACCCTTTACCAGGAGGGTCACATTTAAGGATCTTTTATTTGATAAGATTTTTGTAGCCTGATCTGTTTTAGTGTGCACTCATAAAAAATATTCATTTGATTATTTATAAATTTTCCCTAATCGGGCTACAGTTCATGCATTGGTTAACATCCATACAAAAAAATCCACTATTGAGCTCACTAATCTTCACAAGGTTCACTCCCATTATTATGGTTCTAGTTGTTTCTCTCAGATCCCAGGATCAATGCCTTAAAACTTTTAGATTCGAGTAATTGTATACCTAGGAAATGTTTCTGTTCACTAATAAATCTTCTACTCCATCGATCACTACCATGAGATCGATACAGATATAGTTATATACATTTATTTCCTTATCAATATTTATTTTATTGGATTTTATCCATAGTTATTTATGAATGCTCTCTTTATTTCCAAATAGGTGTTTCATCACAATAATTGAATAAATCCTTGATGCATCACCTCATATTAAATTTTTATCTAATGTATGGAATATTTCCTATAATTATCATTAATGATCACTCCTTTCATATTTGGTAATATCATTGATGGAATTGATTCATAATTCATTGATCCCATTAACTATAAAAAATCACATTTCCTCTATAAATAAAATATCATAATATGTATGTAATGATTATCTTGTATTCGTGTCAATGATTTTATTCCTAAAATAGGGAGATCATGTTCCTATCAACAGAACACATTAAAGGGTCATTATTAGATAGTGAAACAACCCATTAATCCACCAAAATCACCTCCAAGAATTCCCTCATTACCATATATATAACTGCTTCATGGAAACTAATAAAAACATCCCATGAATTGTGATTTTATTCATAATATGTTATCCAACATGAAAGATAAATACTAATTTGATTCATGATGTAACAATGGTTAATAACTAGGATCTATAAGACACAATGAAGTTCAGAATGATTAATCAATCCTTAGATTGATTCACTCCATATTTGGGGTAGTTTCACATGCCTTATCCTAACTTTTATTACAAAATTGTTGGATAAAAGAACCTAATGGATTTTTCTTACAAAAATTAATGAAACATGGGAGAGTTCCTTTACCACATTCCATTTTATATTTTGGATCCACATTTCCTCCATGACCACATTTAGAATAGCCATGTGATGTCTCTTTTGGATCTCTATTGAATAGTATATACTCTATTTAGAAAAATATTTCATCTATGGATTACCACATATAGTGCAGCATAATACTTATTTATGTCTCATAAAAGAATTTCTAAATAATATTTCACACACTATGGATATGATAACCATTTTTTAATTCATCTACACATATCAATCGTGGAATATCTTTTTATAGGAGTGGTTATTTCCCTTTTCCCATTATAGATAAGAAAACTGTAATTCCATCTTAGTAACCCCCAGGAGCATGGTCCCTTTTATTTCTTCACAATATGGGTGACTGTCATCACAACAAGCCCATGGTTGTGGGAATGAACACACAAGGGAATATGTAAAATCTCCATCCTGATATCAAATATGAAATTTCATTTCCTATGTTTTTTAGTATTATACAACATAATCCATTAAATTCACCTCTAATATGACACTCAACTTAAATCTCTTGTCCAATTATCACTTTTTTAGCACTTACCATATATATATATATCTACAATTGTTAATGCCAAAAAACATACCATGGACATCTTCTTTGGTAATAATCAATCTCCCAAACATCACCACAACACATTGGACATATTCAATACACTTTATCAATTATGTTATTATAAAAAATACAACATTATTCATTGAGATGTATAGAGACCCGAAGCTTATCGTACATGGACATTACATTACTTTTGCGGAATACTTAGTACATAACAAAAACACACACACAAGGATCGTAATAGTTTAGTGTCTTTGGAAACTCAGAACGTAATCTTCTAATCGTGGTGAAAGATCTTCAATATCTCCCATAAAGATCTTCCCCTTTTTTTTACCTAAAACCTTTCTTTATATCCTAGGGAAAAGAAAACATAAAAGGGTGAGCTCAAATGCTCAGTAAGGGTATACAAAAAAAATCAATCACATCATATTTGTAAGACCATAAATTTTGGAAATATTAACCTACAAAAGAGAGCATAATTTCATAACATGGGATAAATCATGGCAGTGAAATATAATCACAATAATCATAACATAAAACATTAAACTTTGTGGCATACACACATAATCATAGAAAATCATTTCTTGTTAGTCAAGACTCATTGCCAAGACTATCTTAGTGGACAAAGTCCCTTTCTGAATCGAGTAACCCTCGTTCCAGTCCTGTTTCACTGAACCGGTATAACCTACCGTTCCAGCCATGTCTATTTCATGAGATATAAAATCTTTACCCAATGCATTGGAGGGAGATATAGGTCCCACCCATCTCATAATGAATCCTTTCTTATGTGTGCCACATAATCATACATCATCACATAACACATGTAACAAAAATGGGATTCTTGAAACATCATGACATCATAAATAAATTCATATAAGATAAAGGAATTCGTAAAAATAATTCCATCACAACATGATCAAATAAATGTAATAATAGGGATAAAAACATAACCCTTTATTATCTTAGATGGAAAATAATTTTGATAAAACACTTGAACTCCATTCTTGAGGAAAATATCCTTTCTTCTTTAAAAACATTTTTCCTTTCATAACATGTCATACGACTTTAAAATAAAAGAAGTTGATTAAAAATAATCTTGAAAACTTGTAAAGGAAGCTTCTTGGATTTAATGTTTTAAAAATCCATTCATGCCGTATAAGTCAAAAAAAACATTCTTCGTACTTTTGTCGGAACAGTCAAAAAGTACCTCGTACGACAAAAGATTCCTTTCATAGATATTACTAAAAACTCACCGAAGGGTAAAAAAATGGATTTAAACAATTGTAGGTGGATGGAAATAATATTACATATTGATGAAACATGGATGTGGATGATAAAATACACCCCAGTAAATACTTACGAATAAACAATCTCGGATAAAAATGAGATTGTGATATTTCCCTTACCTTAGGTCTGACTTGCTTTGTAAGTGTCCCAACCTCTTGTATAATGATTTAAATCATGTTATTTACTTATTCCAGAATCATATTCATTGTTATTATATCATATATGGTCCACTTATGACTTTTTATTACCCGTTCTTTTGTAAATTCATGTTAAAGTAGCGTTTTGGGTAAAATCGTCTCATTTGTCGTTCGTGTTTTTTAACTTGAAATTATTCATATGATTACTTAGATCATGATTACTTAATTCCAGAATATAAAACATGATTTATATATATATATATATATATTCAGAATATATATAATAAATCAGTAAATGGAAAGAAATACACCGTTCATGGAGACAGTAGTCCGTACGTACGCATGAATGCTGTTTTCGTTTCCTTATTGAATTGAATGGAATTAAGTAGACGACATACATATAAATATAAATAATTACAGTATAATTATTATGTCATATATTTCATTAGTACTTATTATATATACTTTATAATCATTCATGAATGGTTAATCATTGAGAATGAATCTCATCGCGTCGTGGAGACGGTAGTCCGTACGTACGCACGAGCGATGATATCGTTCTCATGGTCATGGAATTGTGCTGAAGTGTATGTATACTATTTCAGTATCAATATCCCTTTATAATAATAATATATAGTTACTCATTAAACCATTATACCCATCCAATTAATGTGGTGGTGGAAAATAGATTACACCACGGCGTGGTGACGGTATTCCGTACGTACGCACGCGTGGTGATTTCATTTTTCCGTAGGATGGATAGAAGGTTAATTAGGGTTATTTCATACTTATAATAACATATCAGTATATGAGTGATACTGATGTTATTACTTCATAATGATACAACCTAAGAAGAAGAAGTGGAAGAAGAAATAAGGATGAAAGAATTGGTAACGGTAATTACCTCTTCTTTGAAGCACCTCTTTGAGATCTCCTTTTAGGGCACTAAAATTGGTCTTCTAGGAAGACCAGAACCTCTAGGATGTTTCTAGGGAAGTGGAGAAGAGAATTTGGAAGGGGTTGGCCGAGCTTGAAAGCTCAAAGTTGTGTGAGGAGGAGGGGGAGGAGGTGCCCTTTTATAAGGGAGGAGAGGGGCACCTTAGGAATTCATAAAAATATTAATTTATAATAAATCTAACCCCACTTAAAAACCTCCAAAAATGACTCATATTAGAAGCTTAGATGATATAGGGTTGTAATCTCATCAAAAAATCAAATTTAGACATGTTTGGATCTTATTTTAAACCTTATCGTTTTGATTTATCCTTATTTAATCTATTTAAGTTTATTTGGGGTAATAAAATTCTAAATTTTAAATTATAACAAATAATTACTTATTTGTTGTGAATTTTCCATAATTGTTTACTTTATAACATTATAGACCATATAAATATAAATTTATAATTTTTAAATATTTTTGTGATTTTTAAATAATTTTATAATATGTTATTTTTGTAAAATAACAATAGTGTCAATTTTGACACTATTCATTTATTTGAATTTAAATAAAATATATACAGAAGATATGTTCGAACTAAAAGCTTTAATATATTAATAAAATGTCATATGTATCTATAAAATTAGTGTATCACATTAAATAGTTCATATAATATTTAGTTTATTATTTTTAAAACCATTTATTTGGTTTATCTCTTAATAAAATAATTACTACATCATTTTTGTATAATTATTTAATATACTTATTTGTTGTATAAAAATTTAAAATAAAATCCTATGATGAAGATAAATATATTACCATTCACAATAATACTTTTACTCGAATTTATCATCTTAAAATCACAATATTTAAATTGTCATATTTATTAAATTATGAAGGTGACAACTTTGGCATCATTTAAAATAAAATAATATAAGTGTCATAATCGCTTTTATAAGGCTCCAAATGGTCAAATATTCGACAATTGGATGCTTATGGTTTACATTTACATGTCCAATAAGTTTTGGTTAGGTATTTGTGTATTGTATGGTCAATATTAGTTAAAAAAAACAATATTCTTGATTTTTCACTAGATAAACAATTTCTGCATCACTATTGTATCATAATTAATGATAATTATTTAATACCTAAAAATTATAAATAAATTTATATGATGTAGATAATTTCATTAGATTTCTGGAGACTATTCATGTTCGAAGTTTCATGAAGTTTATCACTAAATTAAAATTAATATACTTATAAAATTTAAGAGAGTGACATGTTGTCACTTTCTTTGGTTTTAATAATAATTAAGTTATTTTCATGGAAAAATGTCCATTAAATGATTCTAATCCGACCCTTAGGTGATATGGGTCGACTTTTAGTTATCTAATAGGATTTTTACATTTGTTAGGGTAATTTTAAAATATTATATTTACCCTTAATTACCCGATTTACCTTTAACTATGGTAAATAAAATTTACCGTAGTTACTATTCATAATTCCCAAAAATAAAAAGTAGCTTATTAACATAATTTGGACCCACTGATTCCAAATATGGAATCCATTTTTTAAAATTCAAAACACATAAGTTTCAGAAATTAAATGAAAATTAATCTCGTTGTAGAATAAAAACGGGTTTTTGTTTAAAACATTGCAAAAGATTGAATTGATTTAACCTACAAATTCAAGGTAAAATCAATGCTAATGACATACATTATATTAAATGGTAAAAATATATTCTATTTATACTTTAAAACCATTCAATATTATAATTTAACCACATAAGATATTACGATGAAAAAAGTTGTTTTTAATTAAAATATAGCGTGTTTTTACTATTCATTAAAATATGAAAGTTATCAGAAAAATATCAAAACTTTATCTAATGTAAATTTTTATATCCTAATTCAAAAGAAGAATATTATTTTGTCAAATTTAACATATAAAAATGTCAAAAACCAGATTTAAAGTGGGTGCGCCATCAAAAGGCGGCAAAACTGCATTTTTTGAAAAATACTTATTTTACCTGAAAAATTTATTTTGTTCTTATACCATGTTATAGAAATGTGTAAGATGAATAATAATGTTATAAAATTCAAAATTTAGTTAATACTATTCATAAAGGCTAGTTCATGACAATATTATAATAATATAACATTGTTTAATAAACCCGGTATTGCGTACAACACATGCTATCGAGGAAGGTCGTGATTGCGTGTAATGCAAGCCAAGTCAGGGTTGCGTGTTGTGAAAGAATCCTTCGTTGTTTCGTATAACAGAATCCAACCATATTTCATTTATACATTTAATATATATATATATATATATATATACACTCAATGTTGCGTAGAATAACTATTATCAAAATTGTGTGTAACACGGTCCAAGAATATTGTTGCGTATACTGCAAGCTAATACGGTGTTGCGTATAGCGCAAGGTAATCTTGGTGTAGAATACAACAAAAGGCATTAATGGAATTAAAATAATATTTTTCATAAAATCTCGGGGTGTTACATTCTACCCCCCTTAAAATGAATTTCTCCCTCGAAATTCATCGGGGTTATAAATGGTTTACTATTCGAAAGTTTCTTTAATAGAAACCCACATCGTAAAAAGGAATACCAAAAATTGGCTTTAAAAACTAAAGTATGAAATGTAACGATTACCCAAATAAACTAATCACTGGGTTTCCACATAGGTGAAAATATGGATATGGAAGAGAAATCTAACCATCATGTTCTGATGGAGAGTGGTAGAGAACATGGCTATGGAAAATCCAGTAATCACAAATCCATAAATTTGTGATGATCTAAGGTACCATCTGATTCATCAGGTATAAGATCACTAGGACAACATTTTTGGTTTTCAAGATCATTTCCCTAAAGTTGAAAATTATAATTAGAATAAATACTTAATTTATTTTGGTACAATCTCACTGTTGTTCGTGCCTTGAACGATTTCCACTTCATCTCTTAAATAAATGAAGTTGAATTTGTTATTTGTGAAGTGTTAGCAGATCATGTGATTGAATGACGGGTCATTCCATCTGTCTCAAAAGGTTAGCAAAATTTATATACATAAGTCGATCTATAGTGAGATTAATCATATATGGTTCCTAAAATGGACTTATACTTCATATATCATACTGCTTAATATAATAAAACTAGTTTCTACTAAACAGGGACTTCCTCTAGGTAGGCGATAAAGGCCAGTCGCACTTTGGTTGTGGGTTCGATTCCCACAGCCTTGTCCGAAGCGATGGGCTGTCGCCCTTCCTGCAGGTTGTCCTTTTTCTAAAACTATATTACTATAACATCCAATCAATAATATAGAAAAAAACAATAATAACTTATGTCCAACATAATCCATTCTAATCTTTAGGCTTATCCATAATACTGCAGTCCAATCTCATAATATAGTGAAAACGATTACAAGAGATTTAATACTTTCGTTGATCCCCATATATCATAAGATATGTCTTGTTGGTCACATTCCAAACATTCAAAGTCCATAATCATGTATTCTATTGAATACCCATTGAACCTTAGTGAAAACTTGAATGCAGTTAAAAGTTAACACTTTACACATACCAAAATCCTCAAAATTATTTATACTCAAACCATGATATCACTTAGTCCTTATCTCAATCATGAGCTCATGAATACAATCAAACATCTCATTATCTTCTTATCCTTTCATTATGCACTTATCATATACTTTCCAAAAGTATCTGAATAACCTTTCATGGTTACTGGTACCATTCATCATACACTTTCAAAACATAAGGAATGACAACAGTGTAACAATCCTTAGATGTCTCCTTATTCCATGAGATTACTTATACTACATTACACATGATAAACAAGTAATCATTCCACTACATTCTTAGACCATTGACCGAGCTTCAACATTTCTTTCATTTCACATATCATTTGTAGTTTCTTCATCATCATCAACATAAATACTTCCCATACGACCATACTGATTCTCTTCATGAGGCTTTCCCTTAGGGAATTGGTTTGCATAATGCCCGTACATTCCACATTTAAAGCATTTAACCATTGTTGATGTCGTAGCAATACCATTATCCTCATCCATGGTGTTAACTAAACCTTTTCCTTTGCACTTACTTGCTTTGTGTCATTCTTTTCCACACCCAAAGAATCTTCAAGTTCCTTTGAAACATTCTCCTTGATGCCTCTTCCCACATGATTTGCATAGGGGAAATTGAACTTTCTTTCCTCTATGATCATCATGAAAATCCATCTTTCTCTTATTAGCCGAGTAAGGAAACTTACCAAATTTTACTTTATTGATCATATTATGAGATTGCTGATTCGGCATAATAATGATGTTTGGACTTCCAAATCCCATTTCATTATGAAGAATATCATTCCATTGTCCATCATATCCTCCATTATTGTGAATCATCTTGTTTCCAGCCATTTTCTAAAACCCAAAAAGAATATTGTGAGAGGCAAAAATCATGCTAGGGAAAACAACATAATTAAGGGGGAGTATCCTCGATATCTAACATCTTAAGTTAAATTCAATGATCGTTACCATAGTTCTAGGACTGTATCCTATACGTATACTTATCCTTAGGGACATCCCTAGACATACCTTATAAATATCTCTAGGGATCTCACTAAAGTTCTTGCATCCTAGTTTCCAAAGGTTGACTAAACCTTTCCTCTGATACCAACTATAGAGACCCGAAGCTTATCGTACATGGACATTACATTACTTTTGCGGAATACTTAGTACATAACAAAAACACACACACAAGGATCGTAATAGTTTAGTGTCTTTGGAAACTCGGAACATAATCTTCTAATCGTGGTGAAAGATCTTCAATATCTCCCATAAAGATCTTCCCCTTTTTTTTTACCTAAAACCTTTCTTTATATCCTGGGGAAAAGAAAACATAAAAGGGTGAGCTCAAATGCTCAGTAAGGGTATAAAAAAAATCAATCACATCATATTTGTAAGAACATAACTTTTGGAAATATTAACCTGCAAAAGAGAGCATAATTTCATAACATGGGATAAATCATGGCAGTGAAATATAATCACAATAATCATAACATAAAACATTAAACATTGTGTCATACACAAATAATCATAGAAAATCATTTCTTGTTAGTCAAGACTCATTGCCAAGACTATCTTAGTGGACAAAGTCCCTTTCTGAATCGAGTAACCCTCGTTCCAGTCCTGTTTCACTGAACCGGTATAACCTACTGTTCCGGCCATGTCTATCTCATGAGATATAAAATCTTTACCCAATGCATTGGAGGGAGATATAGGTCCCACCCATCTCATAATGAATCCTTTCTTATGTGTGCCACATAATCATACATCATCGCATAACACATGTAACAAAAATGGGATTCTTGAAACATCATGACATCATAAATAAATTAATATAAGATAAAGGAATTCGTAAAAATAATTCCATCAAAACATGATCAAATCAATGTAATAATAGGGATAAAAACATACCCTTTATTATCTTAGATGGAAAATAATTTTGATAAAACACTTGAACTCCATTCTTGAGGAAAATATCCTTTCTTCTTCAAAAACATTTTTCCTTTCATAACATGTCATACGACTTTAAAATAAAAGATGTTGATTAAAAATAAACTTGAAAACTTGTAAAGGAAGCTTCTTGGATTTAATGTTTTAAAAATCCATTCATGCCGTATAAGTCAAAAAAACATTCTTCGTACTTTTGTCGGAACAGTCAAAAAGTACCTCGTACGACAAAAGATTCCTTTCATAGATATTACTAAAAACTCACCAAAGGGTAAAAAAATGGATATAAACAATTGTAGGTGGATGGAAATAATATTACATATTGATGAAACATGGATGTGGATGATAAAATACACCCCAGTAAATACTTACGAATAAACAATCTCGGATAAAAATGAGATTGTGATATTTCCTTTACCTTAGGTCTGACTTGCTTTGTAAGTGTCCCAACCTCCTGTATAATGATTTAAATCATGTTATTTACTTATTCCAGAATCATATTCATTGTTATTATATCATATATGGTCCACTTATGACTTTTTATTACCCGTTCTTTTGTAAATTCATGTTAAAGTAGCGTTTTGGGTAAAATCGTCTCATTTGTCGTTCGTGTTTTTTAACTTGAAATTATTCATATGATTACTTAGATCATGATTACTTAATTCCAGAATATAAAACATGATTTATATATAAATATTCAGAATATATATAATAAATCAGTAAATGGAAAGAAATACACCGTTCATGGAGACAGTAGTCCGTACGTACGCATGAACGCTGTTTTCGTTGCCTTATTGAATTGAATGGAATTAAGTAGACGACATACATATAAATATAAATAATTACAGTATAATTATTATGTCATATATTTCATTAGTACTTATTATATATACTTTATAATCATTCATGAATGGTTAATCATTGAGAATGAATCTCATCGCGTCGTGGAGACGGTAGTCCGTACGTACGCACGAGCGATGATATCGTTCTCATGGTCATGGAATTGTGCTGAAGTGTATGTATACTATTTCAGTATCAATATCCCTTTATAATAATCATATATAGTTACTCATTAAACCATTATACCCATCCAATTAAGGTGGGGGTGGAAAATAGATTACACCACGGCGTGGAGATGGTATTCCGTACGTACGCACGCGTGGTGATTTCATTTTTCCGTAGGATGCATAGAAGGTTAATTAGGGTTATTTCATACTTATAATAACATATCAGTATATGAGTGATACTGATGTTATTACATCATAATGAAACAACCTAAGAAGAAGAAGTGGAAGAAGAAATAAGGATGAAAGAATTGGTAACGGTAATTACCTCTTCTTTGAAGCACCTCTTTGAGATCTCCTTTTAGGGCACTAAAATTGGTCTTCTAGGAAGACCAGAACCTCTAGGATGTTTCTAGGGAAGTGGAGAAGAGAATTTGGCAGGGGTTGGCCGAGCTTGAAGGCTCAATGTTGTGTGAGGAGGAGGGGGAGGATGTGCCCTTTTATAAGGGAGGAGAGGGGCACCTTAGGAATTCTTAAAAATATTAATTTATAATAAATCTAACCCCACTTAAAAACCTCCAAAAATGACTCATATTCAAAGATTAGATGAGATAGGGTTTTAATATCATCAAACAATCAAATTTAGACATGTTTGGATCTTATTTTAAACCTTATCATTTTGATTTATCCTTATTTAATCTATTTAAGTTTATATGTGGTAATAAAATTCTAAATTTTTAATTATAACAAATAATTACATATTTGTTGTGAATTTTCCATAATTGTTTACTTTATAACATTATAGACCATATAAATATAAATTTATAATTTTTAAATATTTTTGTGATTTTTAAACAATTTTATAATATGTTATTTTTTGTAAAATAACAATAGTGTCAATTTTGACACTATTCATTTATTTGAATTTAAATAAAATATATACAGAAGATATGTTCGAACTAAATGCTTTAATATATTAATAAAATGTCATATGTATCTATAAAATTAGTGTATCACATTAAATAGTTCATATAATATTTATTTTATTATTTTTAAAACCATTTATTTGGTTTATCTCATAATAAAATAATTACTACATCATTTTTGTATAATTATTTAATATACTTATTTGTTGTATAAAAATTTAAAATAAAATCCTATGATGAAGATAAATATATTACCATTCACAATAATACTTTTACTCGAATTTATCATCTTAAAATCACAATATTTAAATTGTCATATTTATTAAATTATGAAGGTGACAACTTTGGCATCATTTAAAATAATATAATATAAGTGTCATAATCGCTTTTATAAGGCTCCAAATGGTCAAATATTCGACAATTGGATGATTATGGTTTACATTTACATGGCCAATATGTTTTGGTTAGGTATTTGTGTATTTTATGGTCAATATTAGTTTAAAAAAACAATATTCTTGATTTTTCACTAGATAAACAATTTCTGCATCACTATTGTATCATAATTAATGATGATTATTTAATACCTAAAAATTATAAATAAATTTATATGATGTACATAATTTCATTAGCTTTCTGGATACTATTCATGTTCGAAGTTTCATGAAGTTTATCACGAAATTAAAATTAATATACTTATAAAATTTAAGAGAGTGACATGTTGTCACTTTCTTTGGTTTTAATAATAATTAAGTTATTTTCATGGACAAATGTCCATTAAATGATTCTAATCCGACCCTTAGGTGATATGGGTCGACTTTTAGTTATCTAATAGGATTTTTACATTTGTTAGGGTAATTTTAAATTTTATATTTACCCTTAATTACCCGATTTACCTTTAACTATGGTAAATAAAATTTACCGTAGTTACTATTCATAATTCCCAAAAATAAAAAGTAGCTTATTAACATAATTTGGACCCACTGATTCCAAATATGGAATCCATTTTTTAAAATTCAAAACACAGAAGTTTCAGAAATTAAATTAAAATTAATCTCGTTGTCGAATAAAAACAGGTTTTTGTTTAAAACATTGCAAAAGATTGAATTGATTTAACCTACAAATTCAAGGTAAAATCAATGCTAATGTCATACATTATATTAAATGGTAAAAATATATTCTATTTATACTTTAAAACCATTCAATATTATAATTTAACTACATAAGATATTACGATGAAAAAAGTTGTTTTTAATTAAAATATAGCGTGTTTTTACTATTCATTAAAATATGAAGGTTATCAGAAAAATATCAAAACTTTATCTAATGTAAATTTTTATATCTTGATTCAAAAGAAGAATATTATTTTGTCAAATTTAACATATAAACATGTCAAAAACCAGATTTAAAGTGGGTGCGCCATCAAAAGGCGGCAAAACTGCATTTTTTGAAAAATACTTATTTTACCTGAAAAATTTATTTTGTTCTTATAACATGTTCTAGAAATGTGTAAGATGAATAATAATGTTATAAAATTCAAAATTTAGTTAATACTATTCATAACGGCTAGTTCATGACAATATTATAATAATATAACATTGTTTAATAAACCCGGTATTGCGTAAAACACATGCTATCGAGGAAGGTCGTGATTGCGTGTAATGCAAGCCAAGTCAGGGTTGCGTGTTGTGAAAGAATCCTTCGTTGTTTCCTATAACAGAATCCAACCATATTTCATTTATACATTTAATATATATATATATATACACTCAATGTTGCGTAGAATAACTATTATCAAAATTGTGTGTAACACGGTCCAAGAATATTGTTGCGTATACTGCAAGCTAATACGGTGTTGCGTATAGCGCAAGGTAATCTTGGTGTAGAATACAACAAAAGGCATTAATGGAATTAAAATAATATTTTTCATAAAATCTCGGGGTGTTACAAGATGTGTGCATATAACTTATCCATCAACCTTGAACATCCTTATTATCTAAAAATCCATCATCAATCCATTAGTATTACTTAAACCCTTATTAGGAACTATATACATAAAATGAATCTTTATATATAAGGGAAATGGTAAAAAAATACAGGGTGATCATAGATATATAGTAATGGTAAATAAGGGGTATATCACACAGTGATCATTTTTTTCCTAAAATGAGAATTATAGTATATTAACGTGATCATATAATTTTAAAATCATACCCATAAATTCATTAATCATAATCAAGTTTGACGGAATCAATCATGGTAGTTCTTAAGACATGAATCACAATGGAATCATTTAACATGATCCATGAAATCATAAAATTTATATATAGATCGCGTTATAAAAAATAACATAAAGTTTTTCATAAAAATAATTATATAAATCTTATGTCAAGGATACCCACTAAGACATTAATCACATGGTAGGATTGGTATAACCACCCATGTACCTAATTTGGTCTTGGAATAAACTCTCATATATCTTTTCTTGGATTGGAAAAATAAACTAAGCACCCCTTAAACAGATAAAGCATTAATAATTTCCTAATGAATGGAGTTACATAATGGACACACCTAAAAAATAATAATAATCTATTTATATTTATTCATTAGGATGATGAAAAGATTTATAGTTTCATCAAATTATAAAAAAATGAGAATTTAATTGGGTTCATCATCATCATCATAATCCATCCAAATTGTGACTAAATATGGTATTATTGGATTATATTACCATTCAAGAATAAGTAACATAAATTGATGTTGTCATATATTAAAATTCATTTAAATGTTCACTATAAATATATTTGAGTAAAATACCATTTATATTTAAAACAAATTATTTAAAATATAAATTTTTTAGAATATTATGAAAAACATCTTCACTGAACAAACCCTAGAAAATTTGAATGGAGTCTTCAAATACTATATTAATAATGATGGAGGTAAAATTCATCTCATGTATAATATGATAAAATAATGGTTTTTTTCACACATATTATTAAAAGAACCACCCATTTAAAATGAGAAAAGAATTACTATTAAAAAAATTAATTAAAATTTCACAATTTGTAAAAATGAATTTAATAAATCATTAAAGAATTGTAAAAAAATTATTGAAAATATTTTATAGAAAATATAGGCATGAATGAAATAACTCTTGATCAATGATAGAAATAAGTTATTTTCCCATTCAAATAATTTTTAAAAAATTATTAGTACTTATATAGAATACACTGAAAGGAAATATTTTAATATCTATAAATAACAGTAGCCTAATAAAAACATTATATATATGAATGTTAGATCATATAATTTCATATTAGAAATCTAAGCACAATCCATTATAGTTAAACTCAGACAGTAATATAACACCCTTGCCTCATGTTTAGAAATAATTTTGAAAACTCTAAACTCTTCTACAAAAAACTATATTTTTTATAAATAAGTATCAATACCATTTTAATAAATATAATACCATACTTTTTTAATTAATTACATTTTATTACTAGTGTTTTAACAATCATTTATTAAAATCATTACTCCATGTGACAACTATTTTAATTTTTTTGTATGTTTCGATTTAGCTAAAATGGTCCACAGATGATTATCAAGTTTCAACAATTCGCATAATTTCAAACATTATAAACACATGTATAAAGGCCCAAAAAAATTTCATATTGGAAAATAAATTAAATCGTTCAATGAGATGGTAGTCCTTACATACACATGAATGTTGTTTTCATTTTCTAGTGAAAATATGGAAATAATGATAAATAATATTTTATCATTATAGAATCATAATTATATCCTAATCATAATATATATTTATTAAATCTATATTTAAATCTATCAATGTGTGGTTTTTATGGAAAATAAATCTTATCTTTAAATGGAGGTGGTAGCCAAAACATACTCACAAGCGATATTTTCATTTATGATTTGACATAAAGTGGGAGGAAAATAATTATCCCATAATAATAATAATAATAACATATTATATTTATGATACTTGATTGGTCATTTTTGTATAGTTTAAATACATATAGTAGATGAATATGAATATATAAATTTAATGTTGTTGGGTAAGATAAGTACCTTTTGTTTTTGGTGATTACCATTGGATTACTAATTAATCCTTGATGAGATGTCCTTAGAAGAATACTTGATTCTGATGGATTATGGCAATGAATATAAATTATTTTTGTAAGGACTGGATGATTCAGAAGGAAAAAAATTCAAGAAAAAGGGAGAGGAGAATGTTCACTTTTATATGTAAGGATAAAAAAACCCATGGAATTAATTAAAAGATTTAAATAACAAAAATTCAATTTATTTTTAATGTGGAAATAAATGGAAATGGTCTCAAATTTAGGACAATACAGGTTCAACATCTCATTAAACTCAATGAATTAGGAAATTTTATGTGTCATTATGATCCTTATTACATAATTTAACCCCATTGTAAACCCTTTTAAATCCTAACCATTGTAGCAAATTTTTTTTGTTTTTACTATTTTATAAAAAAATGTAAAATATTTATATATTGTTTAAATTATGATTCAATATTTAAAATATATTTTATCAAATTCAACTTCAATATGTGTAAAATAAATTTATACAAAATGCAACGATAACCCATTTTTAGAAATATGAATTTTTTAGCATATACCTATATTTACATACATTCCAATTCATAGTAAAAAATATAAAATGATTATTAAAATATTTTATTCTGAATATAATCTATAAATTTCATAAAATCTATTAATAAATATACATTTATTTATTTTATTAAAATAAAAAAAAATCACACATAAAAACTGATTTGTTAAAAATAAATAATTTTTAAATGTAAATAACTTTATCTTCATTTTCATATTTTAAATAACTAAGGAATGGATTATTATTAATTTATTCGTATATATATATAATAAAATTTATTGAATTATTTTCAAATATTTATTAATATCCCTTTTTTTATAATAATACATAAAATATTGAAAAATACATTTCATTGAAAAATAGGCCTTCTAATCACTATATAATTTTATAATAATTGAGTTCTTGTTAATAAATATTTATTATCCCAAACATTATAAATATTTTTCATATTGTTTTTAATTATAATAATACCCATCAATCCAATTGCTATGTTATAGAGGTATTCTATATGATGGTTTTTTAGATTCATGGATTCATCTAAAACAAGCTATTGAATACATAATTTCTATTTTAAAGGAAATAAATACAAAATATTAGGGTTTAAAAATTTAAAGTCATTGTAATAGTAACTCATCACTTTAATATAAAATTTTATATATTTTCATTTGAATATATTCTACTATAGACTATCATTAATAGTTGATAATTTATGTGATGAAATTCTTAAGAGGTGTCATGAAATCAAATGATGATTTCAAAAATGACAGAAACCATGTATTCAAGCATAATAATACATGAATAAATTCATAGTTCCCCTGGAATTTCAATATGGATTATATAAGTGAGACATTATCATGAGATTATTTTAGTGTTTTCCCAATAAAATTATCTCCCATCCACACTATAAATCATCATCTTAGTCCTTTGTATTATGAAATATTAGTATATCATAGATTAAAGTAGAATACCACCTATGTGATGGATAATTTAGCTTCAACCAATAGTTACATGTTATCATAAATAATATTTCTATATTTTTAACCTTATGTATGTTATTTAGAATTTATATATGGTTTAGAATCCCATTTTTTAATCACTTTACAATGATTATATTAAAATAAATGAAAAGGTAAATTTATTAATTTTGGATATTTTCTTAGTAAAATATCTATTAGAAATTTATCATATCAATAATGTATATAATTAAAATTTAAAAAATAATATTTTTTCGATTAAATTTTTATTTCCATCAATTTAACTCAAATAAATTATTCATTGAATACAACCATATGATTACAAAATAAATCCTATAAGTGGGTCCATGAAATCATCCAATTAATGGAATTAAATTTTATATTATTAACAACTATCTCAAAGTCGAAATTCAAATTATATAAAATTTTCACCACATATTAAGATTATTCGTCCAAAAAATTTCATTAACAATTAATTCTTGAGTTTATTCAATTTCAATGTCATGAAATCTTGGAAACAAGATCAAGGAAATGTGAAGAGTTTTCTAAAAAAACATGACATTTATAGTTGATTTTTAATTTTTTATAAACATTTCCAATGGGCTGTAAATTTCATCAGTATATAAAATATATATATATATATATATATATATAATCATATGTATTCAAATTAAAATATTAAATGTTCATTGGGATAAATAATGCATTAAAATTAAAACTAAAAAACTAGATGGAACGTTATCCACCTCAATTTCTTATAAAATTATGCATATAATTTCATTCAAAGAGTTTTCCATTCTCTGAATAATAGGACGATTCAAAAACCCTATCTCCTATATTAATTCAGTGACCTTAAAACAATTTTTTATATTATTTTCTTTTTTTATTGTAATAATTTTATATATTATAAAAAATTGGTTCTATTTTAAACCTTTATTATATCTTATTTTTTTCTACCTTTGAACCACTCTAATACTCGTAATGGTGACTAGAAACACCAAGGTGTGATTCAATAGGGTATTTTAATTATATTATCTAATCCCCACCCTTTTTTATAATTTTTTATTTCTTTTACAATAAGGTAGTTCAAGTGTTGATGAATGATGTAGATATTTTCCTTCATTCTAATGTATTATTTAATTAATTGTTCAATTATCTATATGAACTTCATTCCCTATATTATTGTATTAAACCCTTCATATGATACATTTGGTTTCATAAAGGTAAGGAATAGAATAAAATGGTTGTTATTTTTGGATTCTTGAACATTCCCCACCGATTTGTGATTATCATTCATTACTATTGGAGGATGTGTTATTAAATCCTTCAAGGAGATGTCCTAGTTGAACTAGGTATTTCAAAATATATAGAGGTTGGTACTCATATATTGTTGGATGAGTTATCCAATGAATTAAAAATTATTAAAATAGATAAAAATGGAATTCATTTTTCCAAAACATGAATTTAAATTAATCCTTGTAGATTATTTCAGTTTCCCAATATTTCTATTTAATTTATTAATGTTTCTTTGAAAAAAAACCCAACCACCACCCAATGTCATTTTTCATAATAAAATAAAGAATAAGAAATATAATACATTATAATTGGAATATTGAGAGATTGGATCATAAATACACCTAAGAGAGATAACCATGGTTAGCCATAGTGTTTCACTAGGAAAATAAATTCCATATTATACGTCTAATAATACAGGTATAAAAAATGTGTGGATCTAGTGAGGTGGAAAGGAAAATATATAACTATTTTTTTCAATTTTTACGTAATTCAAAATTGTTATATACCTTTTTTAAAATAATATTTCATACTTAACCCCTAACACTACTGAAACTACAAAACTATTTTAAAATTATATCTGAGGGATGTGGTAATCCAATTGTGGAGAGAATGAATTAAAGGGGAACAATAAGAAATTAACGGAGCACTTTGTATAACCACTACTCACACACTAATCCATGGAACTCAATGAAATCTATTGAAACTATATATATTTTGATAATGTGATGGATGTGAAGGAAAAAGATCATATCTTTACACTACTGAAGATGATATCATGATTGGGGAAACTAAACTGTGTAAACCATCTCTCTAACAAAATTCCAAAATTCTCAATGTGTCATTTCATGAACAACCAAAAAATTATGATTATTTGTTAAACATAGAGGGTATTGTAGTGGATTGTATTAATTTTAATTTTTTATTGCAAAATATTCTAATTCACTATTGTTGTTTGAATTTTATAAAATGGACAAATGTTCTTATTCTGATGAGTGATGCTAATGGTTAGGAAAGAACCACCATTATTGATGAAATTGTTATAGAATTTAATGATTAATAATTTATAGGGGTTCCCCAAGATAAAATAGACATATATTATTATAATAATAATGGTGACCATTCATATTTGAATTACATTTATTTTAATCACTATCAAATATATTTGTTACATGGTTTCCCCATACTTTTTATAAAATAATTTAACATTTCAACCATGAACTAGATATTAACCAAGAAACCACCCAAGAAGTAGTGGTTCAAAAAAAGGAAGAGCTCATAGTTCAAATATTGATGAGTCTACCTACTCATTATCAACATGTATATATTATATAGGGAGAAACAATAAAATTCGGCAAGGTTACCCTATTCTTTCTCTTCGCACCCCTTTCACAATTCCATTTCTCACTATCTCTCTCTTCAATCATTATAGTTTCTATATTTAATTTTCCACTCACTTTTGGGTTCCAATTCCTTGAAACCACATATAGATATTGGTGGCTCTAAAAAAACATAATCTGACTATATATTTGGGATAACAAATTATAAATGCATGGTTATAGGAAATACATATAGAGAACCTCATAGTGGATTACACTAGATTATATTTTCTTCCCATAATTTACTAATTTCCTTAAAGTTCAAGTAATTTTTATGTTTTTTTCTCATCAGAAGAATCAGTGGGTAGAAACTTAGAGCTTACCTCATTCCTACCACTTCTAAATTAACCAGGTTGTAATTTTTTTCTCTTGTTTGATTCATTCTCAATTTTTTTAAAAATTCCATAAGGTATCTAACTTATATGGGTATTATCAATTTTTTTTGGGGAGTGACAACATGTTCAAGAGTCTTTATACATTTCCCCATTTTTCAAAAAATATATGGACAATGATTATCGATGAATATTCAGTTTCATTTTTCAATCATTAATTTATTTTTAAATATTTGACTTGATATTTGAGAAAAATGTGTTTTTGAATTATTATTTATATGAAACAATTTCATAGAATTTTATTTTAAAAAATTTCTTTTATATTTACCAATTATTGAAATCCATTTCCATGAAATATTGATCTAGATTATTCTTCACTTCATTTTATTTATTCTACTCCATTTTGAATTATTTTTCACAATACCCTCACTTTAATGAGAGAATGTTACGTCTTCAGTGTGAACTAAAACTTTTGATTATTTTTATTTTAAATATTTCATTTTCATTTTTTTGATATTATAAGGCACTTCATTCTCTAACAATAATATCATATTAATACAAACACTTTACAGTGACCCTTGTTTATCCTTGAGAAGCCATGAATTTCCCATGATGTTTAATCCATCTTACAAGATTATTTCCCCATAAATATCTAACTCTTAATATATTTTAATGAATATTTCATATTTAAGTGGCGGTTTTGGTCCATTAATTTTTTTAATTTTCAAAACAACTCATTTTATGGTCTGAGAGGTGTGTGTTTCCATTTTTACATTATTTTTCTCCTATAATTCTCTTTAATAATTAAAAAAAATAAAAAAATGAGATTGAATTTTTCATTTTTTCCACTAGTATACCTCATAGACCTCTCAAAAAGAAATGAAATAAATTTTTATCCTTTTTGTAGATTCCATTATCATATTATATCTTTCGAAAAAGAAAAAAATGAAAAAAGTGTAGAATACAGATTAGGGGATCCAATTCATTTATTGTTTTCCTACTGCCACATCTCACAAAATGGGAGTGTGTTGTGTATCCAGAAGTAGAGTTAAATGAGAAATTATATGTGATTTCTATTTATTATTAATGAAATATATATATATATATATATATATATTATAGTTTATTCTCATCTTTTTATCTATAAACATTTAATTTTATTTACCCATTAACCCTTTGACAGCAAAATCACTTTGAAAACGATTTGATGATTGAATTTTTTACATCATGGGGTAGTGGAATGATATTTTTTTACATGAATATAGTCATACATTTATTTTAAAACTATGATAATCCCTCCTGAATTAATTTCTATTGAGTGAATAGTGACATAAAATGCTATGTGATGTAAGCTTTGATTGAGTGATGAATGCATTTTTATGGTAGAAAAAAACTAAATTTGAATGAATAAAATGGATGGAAAATTTATTTTTGTTTATTAAACATAATATTTTGGATTTTGTAAAATATAATGGAAATTATATCATTATTAATTTTTTTTCAAAATTGATACTAATATTAGATGATTTCTACATAGGAGTGAAAAAACTTGTTGTAGGGGTGTAATTATGCTGTGAATTTCTCTATATTTAAGAAACTTATAATATTGAGTTATAATTATTATATGTTTTAGTATACAATGGTTTTTTACTTTTGAATTCACCCCACAATTTTATATTTTATATATAATTACATTAAATAGTGTAGTTTCAATATTTATTATATTTTCCTAGAGAAATATAAATTATATATATATATATATATATTCTTAGAATTAAAGACATTGATAAAAATTTATATATTACGTTTTCATTTTAATAATATGTTATTTTTGTATATTTTATTCATCTACCTTATTTTAAAATACAACTATATAAGGTCTAAGTAAATTATACATGTGGGGACACTCAATATAATATGTTTTTGGATGAATTTCAATGTTTATCCAATATCTCAGAAAGATCCAATCATAATGAACTAAACATATTTTGGGATATATATATTAACGACCATACATTTTATATTAATTGTGACTTCTCAATATTCATTCATTTTTCATTCCATATATTCAAGGGAAAAAAGATTATAATAATTTGAAGATCCTTTGAGGCCATAGAAAATGAATTTATTAATTCAATAATAATATTTTCAGTAGGTTCCCTTTGGAATCTAATTTGTTTGGGATGATATATATAAGATACATAAGGAAATTTCAATATGTTCACATTTAATGATTAAAAGTTATTTGGGGTCTAAAATATATAATGATTTTAAGATTTTAATTGGATGAAAATATGAAACCCTGTCTTGATTATCAATATGTACCTATACTTATATTCAAAGAATTATACATCTCTAGAAGTAATGGAGAGATTCAAAAACCATTGACTCTCAAATTGTTCAATGATCATAGAGTATGGTCTGTATATATTTCTTTTTACCTAGATCATTTTCTAGATTTTAATAGATTATATTCTTGTTTTATCTCTATTCTCTCCCATTTTCTTGTGTTATTATGTTTTATATCACTATTACTCGTGATGGAGATTATATAACATAATAAGTGATTTCAGGGGTTATTTTATTATAATTTTTTAACATCTATAATTCTTTTTATATTTCATTAATTAATATATAGTAGGGTAGTTTGTGTGAAACAAATTATGGAGTGGATTGCTTATTTTTCAAAGGTATTAAGAACTACTTTTTTCTATCCTCTATTTAATATTAATGACACTAATCTATTTTGGAATACCTTAATATGATGGAATAATTGTTATTATTTAATTTAATTCTATATAAAGTATTTCAGTTTAGGGTAATATCAAATTATCAATTAGTATGTAGTTATCATTATTTTCATTCAGAAGACATATGCTTCTTAATGTCAAAGGGATCTCCTAAGAACACTAGGTTTTGATAAGCATGTATAGGGTGGTAGCTCATATATTATGTTATAAGTTATTAAGTGAATAATAATATATTTAAATAAACAATTAAGAAAATAGTTTAACCAAATAATAGGAAAAAAGAATTAGGGTGTGAAAATTGAATTGTTTTCCTTGGTCAAATATTATATAGTTGTGTCCTAAAGTTGTCTCGGGAGAGTAGTTCTAAAAATGTTGTTTTCAATTTTTAGTAAGAAAAAGGTTTTTTATTTTTTTGATCTTAAGATCATTGATATAGAAATTAAATAATGTGATTAATATCAATATTATTTAACGAGACTAAATTTATGATGATCATCTATAGAAAATTCTATCACACAGTTCAAGAAATGTTTTTTTATTAATTTTTTTGGAGAATGGAAGGTTCCACATTCATATTTCCTTCCACACATGGTTGAATAAATTTTTCAGAATAAACATGAAAATAATAGATCCCTAGTCAAGCCACCTTCCATATATATTAACTGATGTAACGACCACTATTGGTTTACTCTGGAAATATGCGATGAAGGATATTGTTTCCTATGTCACATAATATTGTTATACCACACTTTACACAAGATCTAAAAATCACTAATAATTACAACACTCAGACTAATATATTCCACCATATATTGATTAACCTATATATAGGTAGAATAATATCACATGACCAATGATATAAATGTAAGAAAATATTTTATCATTCATCAAAAAATATAGTATTATACATTTTTTCTAAATACAGAAAAAATAAATCTTGTTTCATTAAAAATAATAATCTCAATCCTTAGATGTTGACATCTTAAGCCTAACATAATCACTGAATTCCCCCTCCCCCACGAGAGGGATAATAGAGATAAATAATAAATTACAATTGAATAAAAACATGAAAATGAAATAATATAATTAGAAAAATTTCATCATCAATAATGGAAAAAGTCCCCTTTTATTAAAATCCATATTTCATATAGTTTTATTTACTACTCCGTCTTTAGTCAATCAAATCCCCTCAAGATCCTTACTTATGAATTTATTATAATGTGAGCATTTTTGATAGAATTATTTATTATTAACAATATTTCATCTAGGAAATCTAAAACATTCATCATTTCTATTGATTAATAAAAATTATTATCCACGTTTCCATAATTGATTGGTTTTATTAATGGTGAGGTGGTACCACCAAGATTTAGTTTTAAGCCTGGATGTTTCTTAAAAACATCCCCTGGATCACCCTTCATCGCAATGATTCTAAAAACTAATGTTGCTAATATATGAGATTTTTTTTGTAAATAGTTGGAATCATCCTTATGGTGTATGGAAATGATGCTTATGGAATCCCTTCATCATTTCAACCATGAATTTTTATGATCTCTATAATACACTATAATACTATACGAATAAATTTTTGATTTATATGGTTTATTACAAGAAATGAAGATTTTATCTTGAAATATATTCAAAACAATTTTCATGTTCTTCTACATGCAATGACAATTTTCATCAAAAACCTGCTTTACATGCAAGACTTAGTTTTACTAAAAAAATATACCATTAAAAATATGATAGTTATTTAATAAGAAAATTATCAGTGAGAAATTAGAATTGATGTTATTAATATGATTAAATAGATTATTAAAATATATATTTAATAGACTTTTATTTATTATCTATGGTATAATTAAAAAAATCATCTAAAAGAAAAATAGGAATATCCTCTGAATAACTATATTTTTTCTAAAATATGTTTTAGTCAAGCCTTATGCTCATAATTTGAAATTAATTTTTACACATTTTAAATAATATATATGAAAAAGAAACATATTTTTTATAATATTTATACCAATATTTGATTTGGTTGAATTGTTTTAATGAAATATTTCTTCTTTTATAATTAGTTAAAAATAAATATTTATAATAAATAATCACCTTTACATTTGAAAATTTTCTAAGATTGAATTATATTTTCGATTTTATTAATGACCAATTAAATATATTATATCAATAAATTTAATTTAGTTAATTTTACTTATTTTCTTATTGATTTTAGATATAAAAATTTTGCAAATTTTTGAATTTTTTTACTTAAAAAACATGGTTTATCATCAAATCTATGATATTAATTTTATAATAGAATTTTCCATTTATTGGACTTGAATTTGTAAAAAATGAATGAATATTTTTATTATTAATAAATAATATTTTTAAAAAAATTTAAATTAATTTTTAATAAAAAATTAATAGTAAATGCAATGAAAATAAATTACTGCGTTTTAGAAAAAAATGGGTTTACTAGGGGTTAAACTAAAAAAGTAAGGATTAAAAATACCTATATACATGTATAATTATTATATAGCCATATTTAGACCATTATGCCTCAATGTTTTTATGATGTATCATTTTTTAGCCTTGGGATATATGATAAATGTAGGAGAACTCATTTATATTCAGAAACACCATGTATGGTGTCTCCTATCCTTATAAAAGGCCAAAAAAATATCCCCTCTTCTTCACACCATAAATGAAAAACCCAGTCCCTAGTTACCCACAACGTATGCATTATTAAAAAAACAATGGCATGATCACAAGGGATTAAGTGACGAAAGACCGTTCATTTTAGAAGCCTTGGAAGTAAAAGACACAATCATAATTTCTACATTACATTATGAAATGAAAAACCACAACATTGTGTCATCTTTTTAACACATTCATCTCCCTTATATTATCCCAAAAGGTTAGTCAATAAAACCTTCTTCACATACTAATAAAAATAATACATAGAAATAGGGGAGCTCAGGTACTCAGTAAGGGTAAAAATATAGAGAGAACTTTCATAAATATGCATAAACATTTAAGGAAATGTATATGACAAAAAGATAAACCTTTTAAACTTAAACATCGAAATAATATGGAATATATAAATCAATTTATTCCCTTTACTTATTCTCATGGATATTCTACTATTAAAATAATCACATCCAAAATCAATTTCCAATTTTATAATGATGGAATGCATAATGCAGGATATCATAAACATATAGTCAAGGCCTTGTGCCCAGACTACAATATGATTTTGTCTAGGCCTTGTTCCAAGACACTAGTTTGTCTCTTGAGAACTACTGATGCATCGAGGAGCTATAGCGAGCTCCACCTATCACTTACTAAGTCCAATGCATTCCTCATATGAAAAGGTTGAAACATAACATAAATATTCATATTAAAATTAACTTATGAAATGTTAATAATATATCCATAAACCATGAATGGTATAAAAATTACACATCCATACTCAAACATATCACAAAACCTTCAATGCAATATGTATGTGTCTAACAAAATAAATCAACTTGAAACAAGTGTAAAATCCATCATAGGAGGTTGACATAGATGAAATCAAAACTATTTTAAGTGAATTATTTGTTTCTATTTTGAAATCATTTAAAAGCAATGTAATATTAAAAGAAAACATTTATATTGAAAATCTTCATAAAATATTTCAAGGGAAACTTCTAAGGTGTTATAATGGTGGAAAATAGTTGTTCCTGCCATATAAATTATAAAATCATTTTTTCCTTAATTTTGTAGAAAATGTCGTAAAGGACCTTGTTCGGAAAACAATAGAAAGATTCATTAATTTTTTTAAAAAAAATTCAATAAAGGGTATAAATGTCTTCAACCGATAGTCTAGGAAATAGTAAAAAAAATTTGAAATAAATTTTTAAGAAACACGGATGTGGATGATAATGAGGCCCTAGTAGATAGTCATGTATTAACAACCTTGGATAATGAAGAGATTGAAGAATTAACCCTTACCTTTTACATTTTCTTGGTTGAGGGTATGTTAACCTCCATTATAATAGTTAAATAATTTTTATTAAATTATAAAAGAACCACATAAATAAATATGATATCATATATAATATTTAAATATTTCTTTGTTAATAATATTTCAGTAGTATCATTGTTTCTGGTGTTAACTAATTAATTTTCCTTTAAATGCAAGGTTATGTAAGCCATGTTTGTGATGGATAAGATATATTTGATTCATATCTAGAATAATATTATTTTCCTAAACATTATTTTATTTTATAATCATAAAATGATAATTATTCTTGAATGGTAATTATGGGAAATTAATTTCATCGCGTTCGTGGAGACCGTAATTCGTACATACACAGTAGTGAAAATTTCATTCTATAGATGGTGAAATAATATTTAATTTTATAATATATCTTATATAAAGAATAATTAACTTGTTATATTTATTATTTATATCAGTTATACTCATTATTATACCAATCCAAACAATGAAGTGTTTGAATAACACCACGACATGGAGACGGTAAGTGGTACGTACGCACGTATGGTGACTTTTCATTCATAGGATGGATAGAATAATTAATATGGTTGTACCATATTAATAATAAAATAACAGTATTTATTAGTTATTGGAGTTATTTTTTTATGGTAATAACCAAGAAAGATGATGTAGAAGAAGAAAATAACTTTGAAAGAGGTGGTGAAATTTTTACCTCTTCTTTGGGTATTTCCTTTTAATTTGATCAAAAAGGGATATGTAGGCTGAATTTAGGATCCCATTAAGGCCTCTAGATCGAATTGGGGGTATTTTCTAGGATATTTAGGTTGGGTTTGGCCCTACAAAATGTCTTTGGAGGTATGATTTTTAGAGAAGGGGAAGTACCTTTTTATAAGAGAGGTGAGAGTCACTTTAGGAAATCAATAAAATATAATTTTATTATACACTCATATTCGGTTTATAATGGCTTAAAAATGATTTATTGTAATAATAAGGTGGATATGGGTAAAACACATATCAACCAATAGGTTTTAGACAGGTTTAGGTCACCAATGTAACCATATACTTTAGATTTAACTCTTAGATAAATAGTTTAACTTTTACCAGGTATTCTTGTATTATTATATTATATGGTTAGTAATAAAACAATAAAATTACAGGAGAACCCCAAGTGGTTCCTTAATGATATATATATTATTATATAAGTATTATGTAAGAACCATATATTTTTAAGACCATTATATCATTTAATAATATAAAATTTGTTTTAAAACCCATTTTTTTCAATTTTGACACTATTTAGTAATTGATTTTTTTTGAAGTTATAAAAACATGAATACATCAAAATAAATTCATCGAATAAACCCTATCATGTCATATTAATGTATAAAATTTGGTTAATACATAAAAAGTATAAATTTAAATTTATTTTGATATTTATAACATCAATTATATAAACATTCCATTTAAAAGGTAATTTATGCATCGTCATTGTGTCATAAATAAATTTAATCATTTAATGTCTAAAAAAATAAATAAAATTCCATTATATAGGATAATATATTAGAATTATATTTAATATTAATAGTAAAATTTATCTTATGTATAACCATATATTAAAAAAAATTGTTTTGAAAAATAGAATTTAACACTTTTAACTTTTCTTGAAATAAAATAATAATCAATGTCCTAATCTAATCAAAGTGGACCAAAAGGATCATAATTTATTCTAAAGTTATGTTTTTGTCGAAATAAACGTATCCAAAAGAATTGGGACATGTGTTATGGTAATAATAATATCTTTTTTACCTTTAGTAACCATATTTACTTATTACCGTGGTAAAATAAAAGTCAAAAGTTACTATTCACCCAAAATTATTTTCCTCTTATTAAACCAAATTATACATACTGATGTAAAATATTTCTCTTAGATTTTTAAAATTCAATTCATAGAAGTGGTAAAATTACATTTTACACATATTTTCAAATGGGCATAGAAGGTGGGTAAAAGAGTATAAAAAGTTCAATAATTTTTTATTTATGTAATATTATTATAAAATGTCTCCGATGAATTACATTGATCATTTATAGGTATTATGTATCTATTTTTTCCTAATATAAATTTAAATAAAATAACAAATTATTTAAATAAAAATTCAGATTTAACCAAAAACGCAATGTTTTTCACTATTGATAAAAAATTGAATGTTTTCAGAAAAATACCAAAAATTCACCCTATGCTAATTTTTATATCCTGAATCCAAAAATGAAGTCCACATTGAAAATTAAAATTTATAAAATTTCAAAAAGTTTGTATTAATATTCATAATCGCTAGTTTTCTTGGTCGTGGTGTGTTCGAACTCGAAGATGCGTATAATGAAAGATATTATATTATTCAAAGAGAAGCATATCGTGGAAGCTTGGGGTGTTACATTATTTCCTCCTTTATATAATTTCTTTCTCGAAATTTCTAGAATACTACTATAAAAAATAATTTGGGTGGTTCTTCATCATTTTTTTCTTAGGTTCCCATGTTTCCACTTCCATCTTATAGTTTTTCCATAGAACATTCACCAGACCAGTCATTCGGTTTCTCCACAATTGTTCTCTGGTATTATGAATTCTGATAGGCTCTTCACAATAATACATGTCGGGTTCCTGTTCTATTTCTTCATAGCTGAGTACATGCATTGGTTCATGCTTGAATTTCTTAAACAATGATATGTGGAACACATAATGAACTTTGGAAAGACATGGATGTATTACCCAATGATAAGCTACAACCCCAATTCGTTCTAGAATTTCGAAAGGACCGATGAACCTGTGACTCAATTTATCATTCTTACCGAAACGTATAACAACCTTCCATGGAGATACCTTCATGAAATCACAATCTCCTACTTGAAATTACAAATCCTTCTTTTGGTTATCGGAAAAGCTATTTTTTCTACATTGAGCTGATTTGATGTGGGTTTGGATAAGCTTCACTATTTCCATTGTTTTCTAAACAAGTTATGGTCCCATGAGATTTTCTATCACCAACATCATTCCAACATGTTGGTGTGCGACATATATTTAAATATAACGCTTCATATGGTGCAATATGAAATCTTGAATAGAAGCTATTGTTATAGGAATATTCTATCAGAGGTAAATACTGATCCCACATACCTTGAAAATCAAGTGAGCCAGATGTCAACAGGTCTTCTAAGCTTTGAATAGTCTATTCTGATGGTCCATCTGTTTGAGGGTAGCGGGCATTGCTCAAAAGAAGTTCATTATCCATGTCATTCTGAATCCTTTTCCAAAATTTTGTTGTAAAATGGGGATCACGATCTGAAACAATCGATAAGGGTAGTCTATGTGGTCTTACAACTTCATTAATATATATTCGTACTAAATATTCATGTGGAAAATATTCTCTTATAGCAAGAAAATGTGCTGGAAAGGTATGACGATCAACAATGACCCATATTGCATCATTGCTTCTAGGAGTCTTTTGTTGACCAATGATAAAATCTATTTTAATATCATCCCATTTCCAATAATGTATCGGAAGAGGTTGCATGACTCCTCAAGGATGTTTTATTTCAGCCTTTACCTATTGATAAACCATACATCTTGACAGATAATTAGTAATATCACATTTCATGTTGTCCCACCAAAAAATTTTCCTTCAAATATTTATACATGTTAGTGTCACTAGGGTGTATAGAAAAATTGGAGCTATGAGAATCATCCAACAATTCTGTTTTTCGATCTGGTATATCAGGAACACAATGTGTCTTCCCAAATTTCAAAATTCAATCATTGCATACAATATCAATCAATCACTAATCATTCGCAGCTTCAATTTTCTTTTCAAAGTCACCACCATAAGTTTGAGAACATTTTATCCTTTCTATTAAATATGGATTATCAAACATTTGAAAAAGAATAGATTTTTTACCTTCCATGATTATTCCCATATACATCATTATTAGATCCATGAACATATGATCCCTTTCAAATCTCATATTGTTCAAAACTCTAAGATTATTTCTACTAAAAGCATCTACCACATTATTTTCCTTCCCTAGGTGATAGTGTAAAGAGAAATCATAATCCATGAGTAGTTCGAACCATTTCCTTTGCCACATGTTGAGTTCTTTTTTGTGAGAAAATATACTTCAAGCTCTTGTGATCGATATATATCTCACATTTTTCACCATTCAGATTGAGTCTCCAAATATTAAAATAAAAGATTATAGCTGCTAACTCAAGATCATTAGTGTGATAGTTATATTCATGAATTATTAGCTGCCATAATGCATAGACCATAACTCTATCATTCAGAAAAAGGACACAACCAAGTCCTTTCTTTGAGAAATCACTATAAATAACAAACCCAACATTCCTCGAAGATAGAGTCAATATAGGAGACTTGTCTAATATTCTATTTCGTTCTTCAAAACATTCATCACACTTTTTTGTACAAAAAAATTTAACCGCTTTATGCATGATCATGGTTAATGGGTTAGCCAATTGCACAAAAGTTTGTACGAATTACCGATAATAACCTACTAAACCAATAAAATTGCATACCTCAATTATACTCTTCAGTGCTCTCCATTTTTTTATTTCTCTTATCATATAAGGATCAACATAGATTCCATCCTTACAGACAATATAGACAAGAAAAGAAATATCCTGAAGCTATAATTCACATCGGATTAACTTCCCATAAAATTCATTTCATCCGAGGGTTTTTAGAATAGAGCAGAAGGGATTTTTATTATCATCATATATTTTTGATTAATCCATGATATCATCAATAAATACCACTACAAATACATCATGATATTACTTGAAAACTATATTCATTTGATCCATGAATACAGAAAGAGCATTAGTCAGTCCAAAAGGAAATACTAAATACTCGTAATTCCCGTACCTGGTTTGAAAAGATATTTTTGGAATGTTTTCCTTCTTCAGATAAACAACTAATGATATCCAGATCGAATCTCAATCATTAAAAATATTTAGCTCCATGAATATGGTTGAATAAATCATTAATGAGAGGTAGGGGATACTTGTTCATTATTGTTATAGAATTGCTCTCCATGTAGTCAATGCATAACCTCATAGATCTATCTTTCTTCTTAAAAAAAGAATAGGGGCTCTCCATAGAGTAACACTATGGTGAATAAATCCCTTATTACTCAATTCGTCATGATTTTTCTTTAGATCCACTAAATATATAGTGTCCATTCTATAATGGGTCTTTGATATGGGCAGTGAACCAGGAATTAAATCTAGGGAAAACTCAATTTATCATTCTGGAGGATGTCCTGGTAAATCCTCTTGAAACACATAAACATATTCTTGTACAATAAGTGCATCCTCAATTTGCACGTTCATTTCCTCACCCATAATTATTTCATTCTCTCCCTCCCTAATAATTGAATTTAGTAGAGCTACTGGGGGTGGATCTTGATCTGAATATGGTGGTAACTTTTCAGCTCGAAATATAAGGTACTCATTATCATCATCGAAAATTGTAAACTCCTTCTTCCTATAATAAATTTTCTCATCATTGTCCTAAAGCCAATTCATTCCAAGTACTATATCAAATTAAATCATGGGTATGATGATGAGATCAGCAGATAAAGAACATTTATATTCCCAAATGGGAACTGATTCAAAAAACATTATTGCAGTGATACATCCCTTAGATGTTTTGACTGACAACTCCCTTGTTTTATAAAACTATAAATATCTAATTTTTTTAGAAAACAAGGAAGATATGAAACAATTAAATGATATATAATCAAATTAATCATTGTCTAGACATGATGAAACTATTAAATTACGAGCCACCATATCATTCAAAGATTCATCCTCAGCAGTAGGGATCACATAATCTTGTCCATTCTCCCTTGGCCTTTTCTAAGGTATGTTTTTTGGGAACATAGGACAATTGTTTGAATAATTACCCGTTCTCTACAATTGTAGAATTCATTATTGAAAACCACATTCTTTCCTTTGAAATCAGGAGCATGGTTCCCTTTTTCACCACACTTGTAACAGACACAAATTTTCTTCAGGAAAGTAATGTGGTGTTTCTTTCCACATTTACCACATGATGGATATTCAACTTTTCCTTTCTTCCCCTTCTATTTCCAGAGTGTTCATCATATCTCTTCTTCTCTTGCATTTCTTTAAAGTCATAAGATATAGGGAATTTCTTTTCTGTTATGATGTCAAGTGAGACAATATATTTGTTTAATGAGAATGATTGTGAGACTAATGCTCGAAGGAGAAATGGTTTTAAACCATTAAAGAATCTAATAATCTTACTCCTTGGGTAATGTATATAATCTGATGCATTCCTTGATAATCTTGTAAACATAGCCTTATACTTTGTGACATTCTCATCCTCCTTTTTCCATACACTCAGAATTTATATTTCCATATCTACTCGATGGTCATGAAAAAAGTATTTTTATAAGAATAGATCTTTCACCTCCCTCTATTACATATTTGATTATTTTTCATCCACCATTGTAATTTGAAATAATGACCCCCATTGATATTCTTATCCCGTGAGGCAATAAACATCCATGACTACTTTTTCCTTTTTGCGACTCCCCAATGTATGAAATATTTTCTCTAGGGATGTTATCCATCTCTCAACTACAAATGGATTTGTAGTACCATTTAATGTTGGTGGATGTTGCCACCTGAAGCGGTCTGACATTGATCCTTCACGTTGTGGATCATGGAGCTCTATACGAGTAAGGTTATTATTCATAACCTAAGTGAGTGGTCCCAGTATAGTGATATGATGATCAGCCCCAGTTTCCTCACTAGATCCACTATACTTATATTCAGTATGATGGAAATCCCTACATGGATTACGGGTCTTGATACTGTTTCCATTCATTCCACTGATCTCTATAATCATAAAAATGATTTCATTGAGAAGGTATGTACTCATAAATCCTTCATAATGCATTGTAAATAAAATGAAAATTATCCTAAGCATATCCCCCATGAGTGATGTAACTAAGAGTGCAGCAAGGCCTGTTGTAATGTTCCAAGATACCCTGGGTCAAGCCCCGAACTTTTTTTCGCAGTTTTCCCTCTTAGGTACATTTTTTCCAGAGTAGCCTCTACCTGTTCATATCCATATATGGATTTATTTCTTGAAAAATAAACAGAATATATACATTAACAAAATTCTAGGAAATACTACTATACTAATCCCAATAGTCTATCTTAGGGTAATGTTCTCTAATAAGAGTTTTTCTAAATCTAGCATCCATGTTCTGTACAAAAATTCTTCTGATAAGAAATCTAATTCCTAACCCTAGTTACCTAGAGTTGGTGCATTATTACGTAACAATTTCATGATCACAAAGAATCGTGTCCCGAAATTCCAATCAGTTTAGTATCCATGGAAGTACAAGATAAAAACATAAGTTTTATAATAAATTATGAAATGAAAAACAACAAAATTGTGTCTCCCTTTAACACATTCATATCCCTTAGACTATCCATATAGGTCAGTCCAAATATACTTCTTCACATCCTAGGAAAAATAAAACATATAAAGGGGTGATCTTAGGTGCTTAGTAAGGATAAAAATATAGCAGGAACTATCTTAAATAGGCATAAACATATAAAGAAATATATAAGACAAAAAATTATCCTTTTAAATATAAACATATCCAAAATATAGAAAATATAAATTAAATAATTCTATTTAATTATTTACATGGATCTTCTACTGGTCAAATAATATATTTCAATATCAATACCCAATTTCATAATGATGGTTTTCATAATTATGATCATCATAATAACATATTCAAGGCCTCGTGCCAAGAATGCAAATAATATTTAATCAATTCCTTGTTACATGAGACTAGATTATCTAATGATACCTACTGATGCATCGAGGAGCTATATCGGGCTCCACCCATCCATTACAAAGTCCAATTCATTCCTCATATGAAAAGGTTAAAACATAACATAAACATTTGCATTAAACGTAGCATAAAAAATGTTAATACTTTAACCATAAAACATGAATGGTATAAAAATCACATATACACATTCAAACATATCAAAAAAACTTCAATAAAATATGTATGGTTGTATCAAAACAAAATCAACTTCAAACAAGTGTAAAATCTATCAAAGGATGTTGACATAGATGAAATAAAAACTATTTTATAGAAATATTTCTTTCTATTTTGAAATCATTTAAAAGTCATGTAATTTTAAAATATAAAATTTATGTTTAATATATTTTTATAATATTTTACGGGAAGCTTCGAAGGTGTTATAACGGTAGCAAAATAGCTGCACCTTCCATATAAATTAAAAAAAAATTCTTTCAATAATTTTGTCGAAAAGGTCATAAAAGACCTTGTTTGGAAAATGACAAAATGATTACTTTATAAAAAATTTATAAAAAGTAAAAAAAGGTTATAAATTACTTTAACACATAGTCTAGAAAATAGTAAAAATGTTTTGAAATACATTTTTATGAAAAAAATATGTGGATGATTAAGAGGTCGTAGTAGATACTCATGTACAAACAACCACATATAATAAAGATATTATAGAATTAACACTGAAAATGTAATTATACTTGGTTAAGGGTAATTTAAACTCTTGTATAATAGTTAAATAATTGTTATTAATTTATACCTGAACCACATATATAAATAAGATATCATATATTATCTTTTAATATTGCTTTGTTTGTAATATTTTGGTAATATCATTGTTTTGAGTGTTGATGATTCGTTTTCCTTTATATGCTTGGTTACATAAGCCATTTTTTTATGGATACGATGTATTGGATTCATATAAAAATGATATTATGTTCTTAAACATTATTTTTTTATCATAAAATACATATTATTCTTGAATGGTTATGATGGCGAATGAATTTCATTGTGTTCGTGGAGAGGGTAATCCATATGTACGCATGGGCAAAAATATCATTCTATTGATAGTGAAATAATATGTAATTGGATAGTATATAATATATAAATAATCATTAAGATGTTATATTTATTATTTACATTAGTTATAGTCATAATTATACCCATCCAAATAATGAAGTGTTTCAATAACACCACGATGTGGAGACGATAAGTCGTACTAATGCACGTATGGAAAGGATCCATTAATAGGATGGATAGAATAATGAATATTGTTGAACCATATTTATAATAACATCAAAGTATGAATAAGTTACTTGTGTTATAATTTTGGTATGGAAGTAACAATGAAAGAGGATGTATTAGAAGAAAAGAACTTTGAAAGAGGTGGTGAAATTATTCCCTCTACATTGGTCTTTTCCTATTGATTTGATCAAATGGGATCCATAGGATTACATTATGATCAATGTAAGGCCTATAAGTATAAGGGTGGGTAGTTTTTAGGATATTTGGGTTGGTTTGGCTGAGCCAAATGGATTTTGAAGTGTGATTTTGATATAAGGGAATGTACCTTTTTAAAAGAAATGTCTGTGTCACTTTATGGAAGGCATGAAATATTATTTTATTATACAACCATACTCAATATATAGTGGCTCAAAATAATTTATTTAGAGGCTAAGGTGGGTATGGGTCGAACCCCTCTTAACCAATAAGTTTTATACAGGTTTAGGTCACCATAATTAACATATCTTTTAGATTTCACTCTTACTTAAATAGTTTAACTTTTACAATGTATTCTTGTATTATTATATTATATGGTTAATAATATTACTATAAAATTAAAATAGAATCCCATTTGGCTCATTAATTATATATATATATATATTATATAATTATTTTGAGAGATCCATAGATTTTTAGGGCAATTATATCAATTAATAATATAGTATTTGTTTTGAAAACTTATTTATTTCAAATTCGACACTATTTAGTAATTGATTTTTTTGGAAGACATAGAAGAATTATTACATCAAAAAAAAGCATTTAATAAATCCTATCATGTCACATTAATCTATAAAATTAGTGTAATTCATCAAAAGTCTCAATTTAAATTTATTTTGATATTTATAACATCAATTATTTTATCTATTCATTAAAAATATATTAACTTCATCATCATTGTGTCGAAAATAAATTTAATTATTTAGTTTTTAAAAATAATAAATAAAATACCATTATGAATGAAATATTTTAATATTTCTAAATCATATTTATAGTCAATTTTATCTAATTCATAACCCTATATTAAAAATGTTTTTTTATACAAATTTGAATTCAACACTTTTAACTATTCTTTAAATAAAATAATAATAAATGTCTTAATAAAATCCAGGTGGGCCAAAAGGATCATATATTAGTTATAAGGTTGATTTTGGTATAAATACAAAAATAAAATAGAATTAAGACATGTGTTAGGGTAATGATAATAACTTTTTTACCTTTAATTACCATGTTTACTTTTAACTATGGTAAATAAAAGTCAAAAGTTTCCATTCACCAAAAATAATTTTCACCTTATTGAACCACATTTTACTTACTTATGTCATTTGTGTCATTCTTATTTGTTAAATTCAATTCAAAAAGTTGTAAAATTACATTTTATGTAGATTTGCAGATGTGCCTAGAGGGTGGGTAAAAGACGGTAAAAAGTTCAATAAAATTTTATTTATCTAATATTATTAAAAAATGACTCTAATGAATTACATTGATAATTTATAGGTATTATTTATATATATATTTATCTAATATAAATTTAAAAACAATAACTACTATTTTAAATAAAAATTCGGTTTTAACAAAAAAATGTATTGTTTTTCACTATTCATCAAAAATTGAAAACTTTATTAAAAATGTCAAAAATTCACCCTAAGCTAATTTTTAGATTACAAAAAAAAGATGTCCATTTTAAAAAGTAAAAATTATAAAATTTCAAAAAGTGGGTTTTACTATTCATAACATCTAGATTCGTTGGTTGTTGTGTGTTTGAACACGATATTAGATACAACAAAAGCTATTATAATATTTAAAGAGAAGTGTATCATGGATGATTGGGGTGTTACAATAAAACCAATTTGGTATTGTAAAAACACACCCAAATAAATTAATAAAAATTCCCTCCTATAATTTTAAAAACATTATTTTTTAAATAAATCCATCCAAGGATGTATCTCGTAAATTCCTACGGAGGATACCTGAAGAAGAGGTAATGTTCTTTAACAATAATATTTATTTCATTTCATTCTCCCCGACCTTAAATTATAATTGAAACATAATTACATAATAAAAAATTATATTACAAAATAATTTTATGATTTTATAAAAATTTCATGACCTAAACCCTATTTCACTTCCATAAAATTGGTTATGAAATCATAATTTGTGTGTCTGGGGGACTACCAGCTCATGAACCAATGTAGTTCATTTTTTAATTTCAACAATTAATGGTTCGGAATAATGATTTATATAAAGTGTATATATAATATTTATCTATAAAATATTTTTACCTCTAGATTAAATATATTATATATCTCTATTTACTATAAAAATTATAGGTTATACGATAACTTCACTCATGTGTACAACAAACTAGCACCTCATGATGTGTTGTGATTCAACATTCACTAAAGCTTCACATGGAAGATAAAAAATTTACATTTAATTATTATTTCAGATATTAATCGATTAAGTATTACATTTATGTAATATTTATAATTTTAGAATCATAATATATATATATATATATATCATTTTCTCTCTTACATTTTCACTCACTTAAAGATGTTAACCTCATTCATTTACATGGGGACTATTGTCTTCACAAAGCGATATTAGTCCCTTTTCACCACCACACCACATGGATGATATATATATATATAAGTATATAAAATACAATATCTGATTTTATTATCATTAGTGAAATATAAAATATTATTTAACTCTTTTCCATAATGATCATTGAATAATGTAAACGTTACTCATGAATATGTGCGTCCGGTAGTCTTCCTGATTGCATTGTACTCCAATTTTGAAATCATATTTAATGATTGGTTTTAAAAGAATAAATTATGTAAAAATATGATAATTATTTCATGATTATTATTGTAGGTATTATTATGCAATGTAATTTATGTATGGACCAGATCATTCATGTGAAAACTCCCATGATAAAACAAGGCAATTAAGACCATTAACAATGAAAATAACAAATGATTCTTAATGAATGGCTAAAAATATGTGATAAAATGATAATATTTTATAATATATATATAAATAATGTTCCTTTATCTGTTAATAATATGTCTATAACCCTTATAAAGGATTTCAAGGAACATTAATTCAAATGGAAGTTAGAGGTATGGGATTTCAGAACTCTTTTTCTATTCATTGAGTTAAGATTATACTTCATTAATTTTTTAATAATAAAATTATATAGATAATGAATTTTTGTTACCATATGTTCTATTAACACTTTTTTATGTGGATTAATGTTTGAAACATATAATCAAATAATTGATTAATTCTCACATCAACTTTGTCATCATTGGAAGGGTTTATTTCCCAATATCATTATAATTGAGATTGTTTATTATTGATTTTAGGTTAATAGAGATTATTGGAAAAAATATAAATAAACCCATTTTCATGTAGTACCACTAGCCTCCGCCTATGTATGCTCAGATTATGGGTTTTTAGCGCTATCTTTTATGGACATCATGATTAAAGATGCCTTGATGCTCCTCATGTGGACTCTAGTGGCCCATTTTAGGGATGAAAAACCTTCCTTATGATTCATCTCATCCACTCCTAGGGTTTATCATAACCTACTAGTGATTCATAGTTAAACAATAAATCCTTATTCATTGTTATAGAATCCCAAAATTATTTCATCAATTCTTGGGACAGATTTCCTAGATTGGTCAACGAGTGGTGGTTCAACCTATCCCATTTGACTATAGAGGTTCACTATGGAATAGAGTTCCCCTATTCAGTAGTGTGGATTAAACATCAAATAATTCAAATTCTTTTCAATACCCATTCATTCATGGATAAGATTGGTGACTTAATTGTAGATTTCCTATGAATGTATGATCAAACTCACAAGCATCAAGACTCATCGTCTCCTTGAATATGCATTACCATAGTTCTATCTAGACCTATTTCCTCTCAATATATTATTCGGATTGAGGGATCGGTGGAATGTATAGAATCATTGATATATCCATTGATGGATTATTTCTGTGATTCGTGTCTCATCCATGGACACATGGTGTCAGCATGAAAATTGTATCACTAATCATTTCACCTCTTTCATTGCTCTGTCACATGTGAATTTGCAGATCTTGTAAAGGAACAATCTCGTCCATCCAATCATGTGACAGAGCTTACTGGTGAGGAGGGAATTGATTCATTTATTTTCAAATCACTAAACCATCATATCTCTTTGGTCCTACTATAGGAGTCTCCTTTTTCTCACTTTTCTAATGCATAGCCCTCATCCCCTACCACTCTAAGCCTTGTCCCTATATAGTCATCATTCCCCTATCAAATTCCTCTTGCATCACCATGATGATATCCAAAGTGAAAGTGACTGGTTATTTTAGATCCATGAATTTACTTACTTTTCCTCATGACCATGGCTTATTAGAGTTCTCACTAGTACAAATAACGTTTTGGACGTCGGCTATTTTTCATTTTTTACGTCGGTTTTTAGCCGATGTTAATACGGACGACGTTATAAATATTGTTTTCTAAATCAGTTATTTAAAAACTGACATAAAAAAATAACTTCGCAGTTCTTATAACATCAGTTATTAATTAACTGATGTGAAAAAACCAGGGGGCAGGGTTTATCACGTCCTTTATTATATAACTGACGTGATAAAGCAGTGTGGGGGTGTTTAAAACGTTGGTTATATAATAACTGACGTGATAAACTATTTCCTCAACATTTATCACGTCGTTTATGACATAACCAATGTGATAAACTAGTGGGGGGGGGGGGGGGTTATCATGTTAGTTATTATATAACAGATGTTATAAAACAGTGCGAGGGATTTTTATCACATCTGTTATTTAATAACTGACCTGATAAACCATTCCACTAGTGTTTATCACATCGGTTATTAAAATAAACCATGTGATAAACCCTTCCCCATTCCTTTTTCACGTCAGTTATAAAAAAACCGAAGTGGAAGAAAATTTTTTTTAAATGGAATGCATTCCTTTGCTCTCCCCAGAAAAAAACTAGAAACCAAATCAAGAATTTTTACTAGAAAAACAAAAGTAGACCAAAACAAGAACCAAAGAAAAATTAATCATTTACATTGATAACATTTAAAACATACCCCACTGGACAGCCCCCCAATACCCTCTGAACTAGCCCCTCACACACTGGACATCCCCCACCACACCCCTGGACTGCCCCCGACCCCATGGACAACCCCAAACACCCCGGGAAACCCCCCCCCCCCCCACCCACATGTATACACCCCACACCATGGACAACACGCACGCACCCCTGGAAATCACTCCCCCTCACCCCACTAGACAGCCCCCACCACACCCCTGGACTACCCCTCAACCCCCTAGACAACCCGAAACACACTTGGATAACCCCCACCCTCATGTATACCCCCACCCCCAGGACACCCCCACCACCCCCTAGACAGCCCCCCCACACCCCTAAACACCCCCACACCCCTGGACTTCCCCCACCCCCTAGTCATCCTCCAAAAACCCTAGACAACCCCCCCCCCCACCCTCCCGGACTGTTCCACCACCCCCTGGACAGACTCCCTTACCCCACTGGACAGCCCCCACCACACCCCTAGACACCCCACACCCCCACACCCCTAGACTATCCCTTGACCCACTGGACAGCCCCCCACACCCCTGTACATCCCCACCACCCCTGGACATCCCCCCACACCCCTGAACAACCCCCAACGACCCTCTTGTATACCCCCACCCCATGGAAAACACTCCCACACCCCTAGACATCCCTCCTACACCCCTGAAACAGACCAAAAAGTTACCAAAAACAGACCAGAACCCCCTCACCCCACTGGACTGCCCCCACCACACCCCTATACACCCCCACCCCTTGGACAACCCCCACCCTCCTGGACACCCCCCACCAACCCCTAGACTTCCACCCCCCCTGGACAACCCCCCACACCCCTGGATGACCCCCACCCTCCTGGACACCCCCACATCCCTGGAGTTCCCCCCACCCCTAGGACTGCCCCCCCCCCCCCCCCCCCCGCACCCTCCTGGACACGCACTAGACACCCCCACCCTCATGGAAACCCTCCGTGACACCCCCTCGAGGGGAACACCGCAGGAAGGTACTCATAACTCCCACATGTGAATATTGAGCTATCAAAACATTTCACATGTGGGAGTGATGAATACCTTCCAGCGGCATTAAACCCCCCGAGGGTTGGCGGCGCCTCCTCTCCCACCCCCCTGGACTACCCCCCCCCCCCCCAATCCCCATGGACACCCTGGACCCCCCCACCCCCCTGGACCCCCCCCACCCACTGGACAACCCTCCCACACCCTTGGAAACCCCTCTCACCCCACATGACACCCCACACCCCTGGACACCCCCAAGATAGCCTCCAACTCCCCTGGACAGCCCTTCTACCCTCCTAGAAACTCTCCCACCCCCCTGGACTACCCGCCCCCTCTCATGGAGACCCAGGACCCCCCCCCCCCCCCCACCCCACTGGACAACCATCCCACAACCCTGGACACCCCCCACACCACTGAACACCCCACACCCTTGTAACCCCTCCCCCAGACCAGAATCCATACAAGGAAAACCATCATAAGTAGACCAATACAAGAAGTAGATAAAAATTAGACATTCACATATATAACATTCAAAACATACATTGTCAACATCAAAAAAACTAAATCCAACCTAAATGACTACCAAATACACAATTACAATGACAATATTCAAACTTACAATTTACACTACAAACAACTAAAATTCAATCAAACCTGTAAACTAATTTGACCACTCCACTTATAAGTGTTTAATGTCTTGAGAAGTATAGGGTTGAGGGTCATCAAATAGATACAAATGAAAAGGATAGTAGTTTATGTGTATAATGAATAAATCAAATATGAATATTATGGTAATGTTTATAAGGAAATATTACGAGTTCAAATTTCACAACTGTACAAGTTGTTGTTATTTAATAAATAAATCTTTATATATAATATCTGCATTCAATGACGCCTTGTTGTTCCTAAAAATTCTGTTTGAATGATTATAAATTTAATATATTATTTTTATGTAATAAATCAAAAAGTAAGAATTATAAATGGATGTTTACCTTGACATTTACATATTTGATCTATGCACTCCTTTTCGTTGTGTTTTTTCGAAATTTGACCCATGACCTGTTAGATAATAATTTGAATGGGGTAAATTTAAAATTCAATATAATATATAAAACTATCGAGAAATGGAAACTTACTTTTCCAATATATTGATAATACTTTCTCACACATCATCATCAACATATCATATCCAATAAAGTGTTTTCTTCCTTTGGAAAAAACCCCCTTACATCCAATGATCACTGATAAAAGAAAATTTATGGTTATTGGTTTTTTATTTTAAAAGATAATGAACTCTATGAGAGAGATGTGTTTCATAGATCTCACAAAAATGCATCATCCAACATTGTGTGACTATATTCTGTTCAAGTCTTTCAGCAATATAAAGCATTCTATGTTCCTCATCCAATGAACATGCTTCAGGGGAAATCAAGTGTGGGTCCATGAATCCATATACATATGTCAGCTCACTCCTCTCAAAAATGTTATAAAGATACCTAATACAAAACATACATAAGTATAAATTTTTAATAAATATAACGCAGGGAAAAGGTGTTAAGACTTACATCGAAAAAATTTGCACCACGTTTATGCCCATCTTATCTCCAGTAACAAGATCCATAATATCAGTTTTCATAATCCCCACAGTTATTGCACGTCCACAAACATGAGATTCTATTGGGGACTCATAATGAACCACCAACAAATTTGAATATCTTGACAATCTGTCAAGCCTGCTAGAATTTGTATCTGATGTCATAGCCATTTTTCTATGTTGTTGTCTATATAGTATTTCTCTACCTTTAATGTATTCCTGTATAAATAAATAGAAAAATATATTAGTTTTCAAATGATAAAATAACTTTAATGAAAAAATAAAATAAAATATATAACATCCAAACCTATATAGTAATGAGTCGAAGAAGTCTGGATGACCAAATTAAAAAAATGGCTGATACTATGTCCAAATGTCGTCACGTCATCTTTAGGTAATGGTACTCGAGTTGATCTATCTATAATATCCTGTACAGTGACCCTATGATTTTCTACCTTTAATTGTTGATGATGAACTGTATCTACAATAAAATATACCAACCCATATGAAATAATATGATTTTGAGGATCATCAATATACAACTCTCAATAATTAGGAAGCTGCGGCGGAGGAGTAGGATAAAAAATGGGGTCTGTAGGCTGATGTGGGGTAGTGGGAGCTATTGGCGGAGGTGGAAGATAAATAATGGGTTCAGCAGGGGGAGGTGGAGGAGTGGGATTTGCAGTCTGAAAATGTATTTGCATGTTTGCAAACATAGATTGTACCGATGCTCTAATCTGTTCCTCAATCGTCACATTAATATTATGAACTTCAGCCTCCACGGATTCTAATTTTTTTTAAAAAACCCATCAACGTTAGAAGTTGATGAACATGGGAACGCTTTTCCTATCGATACACCTACAGGATATCCTCAGACAGGACTAGGATGTTTGGGCTTTCCCAATGCTACAGATAAAATATATTGCCTCCAAGTGGCTGTAAATTCCCCCTATGAGCTCTTCTCCTCAAGAGAGTCCTGTATTAATTAATTGAACATTTCTGTAATGACTGAAGTTAAATAATGAAATAGTTTACCTAAATAAATAAAATAGATATATTACAATCCCATAATCTATGATTCTCAATTATTTTGAAAGATATTTTCCTTTTTTCCCATCTGAGCTCTCTTCCGTTTTTTATGTCTGGATGGAGGGGCTGGAGGGGCCACCGCTCAAGAGATTGAAGTATCAGCTTTTAGTTTTTGAAATTTTCCCGCTATCAATTATTCTTCCAAAAATTCATACCCTCCCAGAGATAAAATATGAGGGTATACATTAGTAGATTCGATCTCTTGATGAGCTTTCCATTTTTATGTAAATTAAGAATAAGATATCATTAACAAAACATTAATAAGATCATTTATATATGAACTCTTATAAATGTTTACATGTCCCTTACAAAAAATGACTCGTTTCTTCTACATTCAACGAACTGTCTCCATGTGTCTCCATCTATAAAAGGATATATACGACATGAATTGTCATGAATCCTATGACCAAAAATGATATCAGATGAGAGGGTTCATTTGGAATCCCTCTATCTCCTGGCAGCCATCGATAAGAATTTTAACTCATCCAGACATAGGAATATAAAATTTCATTTGATGAAGAAGATGTTAAACAGATTATATATACTAGAAACTTTTAAAGAATATGTAAAAAAATAGCTAATGATCTTACCAATGTAATCTCCCACAACTAAGTGATTATCTCTTTATCCACACTTCTCTAGTCATCATACAAAATTCTTATTTTTCTCTAAGATAGAGTTGATACAAACCTGTTTAAATCTTTTGCATTTGGACCTCTAGGAATATCATTATCATCAAACTCAACGAGTATCCTATGACCCTTCATATGGGAAAGTGCTAATTTTGGTAAATGTGTGCACCCACATTTACCAACTCTTGAACACTTTGTCGTAATAGGAGCACATGATGAATATTGGGGAACATCAAGAGAAACTTGTGAATGTTCCTCCCCATATTTTTGACCAATCTGATCATCTCCAAAATCAAGTGGTTGATCAACTGAATTATCTATCATTATCCTTCAAATAAAAAAACAAACATTAGTTCACAAATATTCAAATTCAAATATTTTAATACTACTGCAATTATAAAATAAAAGATTGTACTAAGTTATGTAATAGTAAACATTGTTAATATGGTAATAATGTTAAACAATGGTAAATATTGTAAAGATGGTCAAGATGGTAAACATGGTAAACATGGTATACCTGGTAAACCTGGTAAAAATGGTAAATATTTGTCAATGAACAAAAATAATAGATATATAATTCATGTAATGGTAAACATGATAAAGTAAACTAAAAAAACTTAAAACAAATAAGAAGATATAATTATTTTGTTTTAATACCTGTTTTAATAAATAAAAAAGTTACAATATCTAACATTTTATGAAAATAAATAAATGTAAAAAAGAAATAAACAAATATTACATGTAATTCTAGGAATTTAAAAATGGATTGTTTTCACAAATTCCTTTGTCATGATCATTCCTTAGGGAACAAACCATGTCTTCAACATGCTCATCATTATGTTATGTTAATCTTTCCATGGAAGTATGGATCTCACATAAATCAGCATCTATATCAAATTCATCCTCACCAACAAATTGTTTTTCCTTGTAAAACAATATCCCACTGCATATCTGATTGATCTACTATATAAAAAATTAGTTTTTCATGTGTTTCCATTATAAAAGAATCATCTGTGTCTTCCAATCTATTCAGATTAACAAGTGTCATTCCAAATTCATCAAGTCTAACACTATTGTTACTGATAAACCATTTATAGTTAAGAACATGAACTGTAATTTTACTGTAATCAACCTCCCATATGTCTTCAATCATTCCATAATATGCACTTGATGTAGAAATTGGGTTTTTGTCCTTATCACATGAAAAATGCATTACTTTTTAAAACACCAATACTCCACTATTCTGAACTGCACTTCTGTTGTTCTGAGCTTTCGTATGAAATGTATAGCCATTAATTTCATAATCGGACCATGTTATCACATTTAAACATGGACCACCCATTATCCATTTTAATGTCTCTGATACATCTACTCTACCAATAAAGGTCTTTTTAAACAATGACAAAAAATTTATTGTGCTCATTCAAAATTCACATTTCTTTCTTCTTTGGATGACATTGTTTTAACTCATTAATATGCAATGTGATATACAATTGAGCATCAGTTATATTATTCCAGATGTATGATTCTAACTTCCTTATATTTTTAGATGACAATGATTTGAATTTCAAGCCACGAATCCCCTCTCCCTCATTATTAACTCGTTCATGGAAAGATGGAGGCAAACTTATGTGTTGTGTCACAGCCAAGTAGCTCATACAAAACTCAACAACCTCCTCAGAAATATACTTTTCAATAATAGAGGATTCAGGTTCATATGGATTCTTAACATACCCCTTCAATATTTTCATATACCTTTTAAAAGGATATATTCAAAGAAAATATACAGGTCCACAATGCATTATTTCTAGAACCAGATGAATCATTAAATGCACCATTATATCAAAAATAGTTGGTGGAAAATACATTTCTAATTGACAAAGTATAAAAATTGCATCTTTTTCCAAACTTTTCAAAGCATTCACATTAATCACCTTATTAAAAATTGAATTGAAAAAAATAACACAACTTCATTATAGTCTTTCAGACATGGATAAAAAATATTCCACGCAATGTAACTGGTAGAATTTTTTGCATCATGACATGAAAATCATGTGATATCATACCTATCAACTTCTAGTCCTTCAAGGAGACAATTGTTTTTTTACATTTTATGAGTAACCTTGAGGCACTTTGATATCATGAATACACTGAAAAAAGATAATTTTTCTCCCTCTTCGATAATGTATGACAAGATGGGGGAAGAAATGTTTGTCTTCCATTAGGAGTAGGAGCTAACTCCAAACGTATTCCCATTGATAGTAAGTCAAATATTGCATTAAACCCATCTTTTTTCCTTTCCATTCATATCTAAAAATGTTCCAATCAAACAATTATAGATATTCTTCCCCACATGCATGACATTAATATGATGTTTAACTTTATGATATCTCTAATATGTTAACTCAAAAAAATATTGACCTTTTCTTCCAAATATGTCTATCATTACCAGATTTCTGTGTCTTTCCCATTGTCACATCAAGGTTTTTCAAACTCTCAAAATATAGATTATGGAATAAAGGATTTGGAGCAATATTAAATTTTTGTGAACCATTGAATGCTGTTTTTAGTCTTCTATAAGGGTGTTCCATTGAAAAAAAAAACTTTTGATGACCCATGTACGCTGTATTTATCCCATGATGCAATTGACAATATTATGTATGTTGTTCGCAAATTGGGCATGCATTATGTCCTTTAACACTGTATCCAGAAAAATTTCCATAAGCTGGGAAGTCATTTATTGTGAACAAAAGAACTTCATGTAGATGAAAATATTGCATTTTATAATAATCATACACCCTAATACGATCAGCCCATAATAGATTCAAATAATCAATCAACGATGAAAAGTAAACATCAATATCATTACCGGGTTGCTTCAGACCTTAGATCATTATACTCAACAAGACATATTTACGCTTCATACAAACTTCAGGAGAGAGGTTGTAAACTACCAATAAAACATGCCATGAACTATTTGTGCTACTAAGGGTTCGGTATGGATTCATTCCAACTATGCACAACCATAGTCTAATATTTCTTATTTCATTTCCAAATGTATAATACTTCTATTCAATTTTCTTCCATTGTGGACAATAAGCCTGATGACGTATTTTCCACCACATAACCGCTCATATACTTTCCATCATAACCTTTTTGAATCATGTGAATTAGCAAATCAACATTTGAAACGATGAATTAATGGAAGATACAAAAATATCTTTTAAGGGATCTTTATAATCTCTACATAAGTCTGTAATTTTTCATTCACCTTATACCATGATGTCCCACATTTAGGTCACTCTGACAGAAACTCATATTCCTTCCTATATATAATACAGTCATTTGGACATGCATGTATTTTCATGTATCCCAATCCCATCGTGTATAATATTTTCCTGGCCTTATAATGTGAATTTGGAATATCGTTATCTTTTTGAAGATTGTCTTTCATCAATTGTAGCAGCTCTTTAAAACTTTTGTCACTCCAACCATGTTTCAACTTCAAGATAATCAATCATAACACCGCCGAAAAAACCGTAAAATCTGTACAACTAGGATATAATGGGTTTCCAACATCACCATATAGACGTGCAACTGTCAGTTCTATCTCAATTTTTTATGATGCAATATCATGAATCATTTCGTCAATTCCATCGGAGTTACCATTTTGCGAATCATCATCATTAGTGACACTCCGTCCAGTTTCACCAAGCCAAATCTAGGGGTTGTTACTCGGATTAAAACCATGACAAATCAAATGATCTTTTACCTCTATCGTTTTCAACTTCTTCATATTCAATCATTTAAGGCATGGATAGAAAAAAAAATTACTATTTGGAATATTTCGTTTAGAAAATTCCAAAAAGGCATCATGACCTTCCCCATATTCATTTCTCATTTGATGTGCCGTAATCCAATTTTGACTCATTATTAACTATATAAAATATCAAAATTATACATCTTTTTAAGATAATAAAAATATATGTTTATATAAAAAAATCATAATTTGAATGTAAAACAATTTTGAAATATAAAACAAATCAATGCTTATTTAAAAAAATATACTTGAAAAATGATTTTAAAATGAAAATATAGTTAGATATAACAGTTTTAAATTCCATTGAATCAAAGAAAACAACGGGGCCTCCAATGGTTGATAGATAATTGGAGAAAATTGAGTAATCCTAAGACTCAAATCAAATTTAAAAAAAAAGTCAAATGGTTAAAATCACAATGTAATGCCAATCATCATGGCACAATGGGGTCAGGATAACTATGCATATTTGAAAACCACGACATTGTCTCCCCCATAACCAATAATTATCTCATAGTCGATGACTGGTCAAAATATATATAACCAAATAGAATCATATTGCAACATTAATATCTATGGAAAAAATACAATCATCATGTTATAATCTCACAAACCACGATGCAGTAGTCAATCCCAACTAACAATTATCCCCCACCCCCTTGGACACCCCCTAGACACCACCACCCCCTTGTTGACCCCCACCCCTTGGACACAACCCCCACCCCCTTGAACACCACCTGGACACCACCACACCCTTCTATAGCCCCCCATACCCATCCTTGAAACCCCACCCCTCCTGGACAACACCACTCACCTTGTACCCCTTGGACAACCCCCTGGACACCACCCTGCCCTCTGGAAACCCCCCCCCCCCACAAACAACCCCCAAACCATCTGGATAGTCCTCCACCACCTTGGACAGCCCCCCCACACCCTTAGAAACCCCCACCCACTTGGACCCCCCCCCACACACCCCTGGACTGCCCCCCCCCCCCCACCACCACCACCATGGACACCATGGACACCCCAACCCTCTGGACAACCCCCCGAACCCTCTGAACACCACCCCCACCTGATTGGACACCTCTTGGACACCACCACCCCCTTGGATAGCCCCCACCATTCTGGACAGCCCCCACCGCCTGTACATCCCCCACCCCTCAAGAAAGCAACCCCAGCTTGCTATACAACACCCCACCTCTCATGGACACCAACCCCCACCCCTACCCACCTGGACACCCCCTATATACCGCCAACCCTCTAGATGGACCCCAACCCTCTGGATAGCCCCCACCACCTGGTTAGCCCCCACCCCTCTAGACAGCACCCCCACCCATCCTAGACACCACCCCCACCCCTACCCTGTTGGGCACCCTACTGGACACGCCCAACCCTCTAGACATCCCCAATCCCCCCGGACAACCCCCCAAACCCTCTGGACAGGCCTCCACCCCCTTGGATAGCCCCCACCAACCCACCCCTTAGAAATCCCCCCCCCCCACACCCTTCTATACCCACCACCCCCTTGGACCCACCCCCCCCCCCCACCCCACACAAACACACCCCTAGACAACCCCCCCCCCCCACCTCCATGGGCACACTAGACACCCTGGACACCCCGACCCTCTAGACAGACCCCCGAGCCTTCTGAACACCACCCCCACCACCTTGGACAAATCATGGACACCACCACCCCCTTGGACATCCCCCAACCCTCGGGAAAACCCCCCATCCCCTAGACAGCCCCTACCCCTCTAGACAGCACCCCACCCCTCCTTGACAGCACCCCCACCCCCTACCCCCTTAGACACGCCCTTGGAAAACCCCAACCCTCTGGACAGCCCCCACCCCATGGACAACCCCCCAAACCCTCTTAATAGGCCCCCACCCATTGGACAACCCCACCCACCCACCCACCCCCTTGGACAACCCCCACCCCCTTCGACACCCCCACACCCTTGCCCCCCCCCCCACTCCCCCTGGTCTGCCCCTCCCCCCACCCCCACCACCATGGACACCCGGGATAGCCCCCAACCATCTGGATAGCCCCCAAACCCTTAGACAACAACCAACCCTCTTAACATCCACCCAAAACCATGGGATTTTAACCTCAAGCTACTAGTTTGGGCATATTTAGGGATTTAAACCTCAACTTACTAGTTTTGGTATCATACCTTTATTCAAAATGATAACCATGAATTGTATCTCCTACTAGTCTAAAATGATCTATTGTGCAATGAATTAGGTTTTAATATCATTTGAAAACTAATAATAGTCCCTGAAAATAAGCGAATTAAATAGATTATGGAACTACAAATAGTGATACCCAAAATAGAAACAACCAAGGATCCAAAACAAACATTCCACCCTGAAAAACCATATATAATTATAAAATAAATCCCAAGAGTACATGGAATTGGTGTATCACAATTATTTACATATAAATAGCAGTAATATAGGTGAATGAGATCATTAGTTGTCAATGATCACAAAAATTACCATCAATGTCAGGCAACCACGAAACAAAAAAAATGAAAAAGATGTAGGTGAGTCTTACGTGAATATTGTGAGTCGATATAACAGATCTAGTTATAATAAATAAGATGGTGATGGAAAAATTATGTAAGAGGGTTCAAAATCAATGAATCTTACCTTTTTTAAAAAAATATATCAAAAAGTAAATATAGACTATCTAAAAAACGAACGAAATAATTTCATGGGAGGATTACCTGAGTTTGTGAGTGGAGATGATAGATCCGAGGAGAGTAAAGATGATAAATGATGATGGAAAAACAAGTTTAACCAAATGAGATCGAAGAGTCGATTAGGGTTTTCCACGCGAGAGAGATGAGTCACCGGTCTGCCGATCTATAAATCATAAATGATAATCCACATGGAGTGTATATTTTTTAAATGTTTTATAAGGTTGGTTATTATACTAACTGATGTCATAAATGTATCAGATAACGCAGTTTTTACGTTGGTTATTTTATAACCGATGTAAAAAAAGCCACCTGTCGGTTTTTTTACAACGGTTATTATATAACAGACGTAAAAAACAAATCTGAAACCATATTTTTTATGTTGTTTATTTTATAACCAACTTAAAAACCACCGGGTGTTGGTTTTTACGTCAGTTATAATATAATAGAAGTGAAAAATTCATCAGGTTGTTTTTTTAGGTCAGTTATTTGATAACCGACGTCAAAAAGGCCTTAGATGCCGCCTTTTGTATGTCGGTTATTTTATAACCGCCCTAAAAAATTCGTAGATACCTCATTTTTTATATCTGTTATCAAATAGCCGACGTCAAAAATTTACTATCCGTATTTTTTACGTCGGTTTTAAAATAACCGATTTAATAATCCACGTATCACAGATTTTCATATCGGTTATATATAACCGACGTAAAAAATGGTGACGTTAAAAAGGTTTTCTTCACTAGTGTCTCCCTAATGAAATTTTACTACAAATATAATATATTATTTCATGTTTAGGATAGTGAGTATCAACTGTTATCATTCTAGAAAAGTAATATATAATATGCTCACCTTCTAGAAGAAGTGGTCTAGTCATTCCCAAAATAGTTACTCAAGATAATGTAGTGTAAACTAGATCTCTTTCAATGAAAATATATTCTCTTTCAAGTTCCAAAGGAAAATGGCGTATAAAACCTATGCCAATACTAGGAATACCCAATTTTACTTTCCTCACATATAATCTAGAACACTCATGGACTGGGAGACCAGGTGAAGATAGAATTACACTCGAATGATTTATCCAAATATAATTCTTTTTTTGTGATGGTCTTGGAACTCATACATTTTAGCTCCTTAGTTAGGGATTTTCTTAAAAGAGTTCGTATGAGTATGTCAATGCATGGTGAGCCTAATAATCACCACATATCGATTTTGTTATAAATCCTTCATCTTTTTGAAAAAGCTACAAATATTTGATTAGCATATATTGGTATGTATTATTCTTGGTAACATTATTTTTTCTCACCCATTGTATATTATATGTGTCAGGCTAGTCATAATGATCCTTTACGGAGGAACCATGTATCCTTCTACCTAAGAAACTCATCTTAGATTATAAGGCATGACTTCAATTCCATCATGGATATCATAGAAAATAATGCTGGAGTATTCATTCTATATAGGGATGGGATGGAAATATCATCCTTCTCTACATATGAGGGCTTCCTAGACCCTGGATTCTCGAGGGAAAAATAAATATGGTGCAACAATCAGGGAGATAGTTTGAAAATGTTCTGTATTCTTAAATGTTTCAATTCATACCTCAAATCCATCTGTAAATTTCCTAATGTGGTTTTTATCCACATATTTCAGGTGTTATTTAGTCACCGGAAACTCTTTATTTCCATTAATTTTATTATAAATATGGTTGGTCATTTTTTATTTTCCAACTCATGGAAACAACAAAATAATTTCACCCAATGGTGCATGAGTCCTAGGGAAACCCAACATAGGGAAGAATGTGGATCAGCATTTCCAAAATCTTTTTGTTCTTGAATAAAACCTTTCAACCTTGATTAACTCCCTCACATCAACAGACCAATAAATTGAAACTGTGAATACAAATATAGTATGGACTGAATATAGTATTTAGGAGTCATGGGATGAATTCACATTTTATTTATTGGCCACTAAAAGAGTAATATCAATATAATTCTTATTTGAAATGATATATTTTTATAGGAATGGTATACATTTACTTGGATAAGGGAAGTTGATCATAACACTACTTTCTTCCATGATAGAATGTAATAAAATTATCCTAAATGTTCTTTGAAAATTATGGTTGGAGATGGAACCCTCACTAGTGACTCGATGGATGTTGATGTCCTGGTGTACTATCATTTTAATTAACTACACTACGAATATAACCAAATCATACATTATGGGTACCCCGGTGACTAATAATATTTCTTTAGTTTTATATCATGGGTTGTTTAATCCCATGTCAACGGTGTCTTTGAAAGTATCCCATATGGGAGAAAAGTGTGGTATGTAATTTTTACTCTTAACCAATAGAGATTTCCATGTCTGAATTGATTACCTTGGTCATTAAATTTTAGTTAATGGGATATAATTAGGAAAAATCTATTCAAATCCATGAATGAATTTTTTTCATGGAGGTTCTCTTCCTCGTGTTCGATGTGACACCACTGTGGTCTTATTTCCCAAAGTTAAAGATCCCTCTTGTATTAAATAATGCAGACCAGTTATTATGTTCAAATATTCTTAAATTTTTTTAGTATAAAAAATTTACATAAAAATTCATTAGTTTATCCATAACTGGGTTTCGGTGGTGCAACATATATTCATCAATGGAATCTCAATTCATGGGGTGAGGAATTGGTCTTTAAATGGATAGAGAAATCAACAAGAATATTTTGGGATCCAATATTATTGTCCAATTTTATATGGATTTATCCTATGATAATCATTAATGGAATTTTATTCATTGGCTTATAAGGTACATGGTGTTCTTGTAATGGGTTGTTGATTTTCTCTTACGCCATTATAGCTCCCCAAAAATTTATAAAATTTGTAATAGTGATAAGGATTGGAGATACAATATTCTAAAAAATTTATCATTATGTTTCATGATTATATAATTAGATACTTTACTTCCAATATGCATCACTGGTTTATTAGTCCTTAAAACTATATATCACACTTAATTGCGGTGTCCCATCTAATGTTGGTGATGATGTGGTATTTTTTATCAATGGTCGTTACCCTATAGTAAAAGAAATTGACAACATCATGGATTTTTTTTTTCAAATGGAGTGGAAAAAGTATCAGTAGGGATAAAGGTTGTGTGTTATACCTCCCTCATGTGCAGATAAGTGAAGGAACTAAACTGAGTCCATATTACACATGATTAGATAGAATATCCCCATGAAATACCTTATATCTCTTTTGGATCTAGGTAGATTTTGGATAAGATATTTTGAAAGTCATCTCAAAAATAATATCAAATCATATAACCACACAGAAAAATCGATTTTATTCTTCTGGTGGATGAATCACCATTATCAACTGTGTGATATCCTCATTTCCCCTACATTTCGAATCGGGTATCATGTTTTCTAGGATTAGTATTAAGGATATATAGAACCACATATGTTATTTCCATTGGGACACACATGATAACAGAGATTCTTCTATGCATCATGGACTAAACAATTAAGACTAGTGTAGTATAGTGGGATCAATGTAATAAACATGAAGGAGGTGATGTATTACCTCTCAGATAATATGACATCTTAGGTGATTTAAGTATGTTCCCTATGGAATATGTTCATCTATATCATTAATGGATTTTTTTTTTTTGAAAATGTAGTGGCCAAAAATACACCCCATTTAATTTTCTCTAGTTTTATATTGTAGTCCTCCAACACCACTCCCAATAGATTTTGGTAAGTGGGGATATTAATTTTTTTTAGACATTAACTAGGAAATCCATGTATTGAGATTTTAGTGATTCCCAACACTGGATATATCATTTAAGAAATATAGTTATCACCCTTAATATATTATTGTGGTCCTAGATCCCTCCCAAAATGTTTTTTATGGAATTATAATGAAGGATGTCCCCAATAAAAAATCACGAGAAAATCATTGGAAATTTTTTTAGTGGACAATTAAATTAAGAGGATTCATGATTCTTAGGTCGGTGATGGGTGCAGTAGTAATCTCTAGTTTAAATAAATCTTTACAAATTTAAAAATTCTATTTTGGAGAATTTTAAACCAATAACATTCTAATGATGTAACACTCCATGTTACGGGTGTTCATCTAGCATCAAAATGCTCTTGTTACTTGATTCAGAATGAGGAAACCACCTTGTATCTTTTTTATCAGGGAGAGTGGGAAACAGAAGTGTGGGGTTAATTTGGAGAGTTCACTTGTTTTCTAGAGTGTATGGAGTCAATTTAGGTATTCATTGTAAGTTGGTTTGATGGTATCAGCAGTAATAAATCTAATACGGGGGCTCAGGCACTCCTACTGGAGGTTCTGTTCTAGAGAATCTCGTAGGCTAGAAACCAACACTGCACAATGACCCTCTCCTAACAGGACTAGACATAGTGAAGATGGATAATTATTTTTTATTGATCACATTGAAGAACTCAAGCATGGGAAATTGAATGAATTTAATTGATGAAATTTTTCATGTGAAAAATCTACTAGTCATCCATGTCACTCACCGTCTAGACACTCGGTATGATAGAATACCCCCATGGGAATAAGTATAATTTCGATAGATCATGAACCTACATCTTTATGCAGGGGGAGGTGTTTTATGTGATTTAGTAGGTCCAATGGTGTTTGATTTTAGTGAATTATGTGGGAGTGGTGACTCTTCTGGGGTAGAAAGATGGTACCTACTCCATGTTCTCAAGTGATTCCATGCAATGAAAATCACATTATCATTAGAGGAGGACTATAAGATTTTATGTAAATCCCTTAAATAACTCTATTATACCCTTATTCCCGTCATTTATAAGATCTGTAAATGTAATTCCCTATTTACAAATGAATTTTAAAACCTTTGTATGTGGTGTGGAGGTAATCGTGTGGTGGATGTTTTTACATCAAAGGACTATTTGGAGTTCCTACTGATAGATTTTTCTAGTTTTAGATCCCTTCCCCAAGGGAGTGTTACCATTGTTATTAGAGATCCCCTTGGTCCCTATTTTTATAGGCCCACATGATTATTTTCAATGCTAAATATCATTTCTTTAAGAAATGTTACATAGTAATGTTTAAAGACATATTCTTAACCTTTTATGAGCAGGGCGCTTCCCAAAGTTTTTATTTTTATAGTGGAAGTGGAATGATCAATATATCTTTTATAAAAGGTATTATGTCACCTAAATTCATGACTATAATATCTACAAAATTTCCTTTTCATGTTTATGAGAATAATTTTGAAGAACATTACTTTCTAAAAGTTATTATCAGAGAAAATTATTTTATTTTTTTCCATATAACAAAAGTTTTTATCAAGAATATATTTAATTAATATTCAATGATATTATTATTCTTATATGAAAATACTCCTTGTTATATTAATTTTTGAATATGTTAATACCATCCATATTCTTCCTCTAGATTGCTTATGTTTGTTTTGACCAATATTAGTATTGAATTTCACTTTGTTGTTTCATTTTAGAGTCATTAGCTTCTGTAACACCCCAATATTTCATATTATGTTATCTCTTCCATGTAATTCAATAACTTTTATTACACAGAACAACAAGTTTGAGAGCACAACGACTTACCATAGTAGCCATTCAAAATGATTTTATGAATAATATTCACTATATTTTTAATTTTATATATATAGTATATAATTTTAACATTTTTATTTTGTGTTTCTTAAACATAATATAATGAAAAATTCAATTTTTCAGATAGACGATGTATTTTTTAAAAAATGTAATTTTACCACCTATTTAATGGAGAATAATTTTTAAAACAAATATTTCACACTTTTATATTTTCAATTTAATGAAATTAAATTCTTCTTTTGAATCACGACATAAAAATTTAGTTTGGATAAATTTTTGATACTTTTCTGATAACAGTCATATTTTAATGAATATTGAAAAATACAAAATTTTAATTGAATTTTTGTCAATCGAAATAATTTATAGTGTGATATGAAAATTTTTAATGGTTTTTATTTATAATTAGATTATATTTTAATCATTTAGTACAATTTAGGTCATTATAAATAATTTCACATTTAAATTTGACATAAACACATGTCAATCTTTTGATGGTTTTTTTTTTAAAAACCCACTTTTTGGTTTTGAAAATGGAAATTAATTTTAAATTAATAAATAAAATATATATGTTTTGAATTTGGTAAAATAGACATAATTTTTGAATTCATAATATCAAAATTAGCTTAGGTTGATATTTTGGTATTTTTCTGAAAACATTCAATTTTTGATGAATAGTGAAAAACAATGCATTATTATTTATAACCAATTATTTATTTAAATAAATATTTATTTTATTTAAATGTATTTTAAGTAAATATATATATATATATAATACATATATAATGTCAATTTAATTCATTTAATTCATTTTATAATGAAATTAGATGTATAAAATGTTGTATAACTTTTCAGTATTTTTACCCACCTTCTGGGAGTATTTGAAAATTTGCATAAAACAAAATTTTACCACATATGAGAGTTGAATTTAAAAAATCCAAGAGAAATGGTTAATATTAATAAGTAAAATTTAGTTATATCAGATTAAAAAATTATTTTTTGAATAGTAACTTTTGAGTTTTATTTATCAACGTTAAAAGTTAATAGGGCAATTAATGTTAAAAATGATATTATAATTATAGTAACACATTTCCTAATTCCATTGGATAAATGTAATTTGACCAAGAAAAACCTTAGGAATAAAATATTATCCTCTAGGTTCACATTTATTAGATTAGGACATTTATTATTTTTTTATAATGATGATTTAAAAGTGTTAAATTCAATGATTAATGACTGAAGCATTTTAATATGAGGTTATAAATAAGAAAAATTTTACTATAAATATTCATTGGAAAGAAAAAAAATATTTTCTACATAAAATATGTTTATTTATAATTTTTAGAAACTAAATAATTAAGTTTATTTATGACAAAATGATGATGCAGTAATTACCTTATTAATGAAAGAATCAAATAAATGGTATCGTAAATATTAAAATAAATATAATTTCAATGTATTTATGAAGTCTACGAATTATTCAGGTGAATATTACTTGTGATGGTTGATTAAATGTATCTTTTTTGAAGTAGTCAGGTTGTGATTACTTTCACAAAAACCAAATACCAAATAGTGTCAAAATTGACAAAAATTAATTTTTTTAAAAAATACTATATTATTGGTAGAGATAATCTTCCTTAAAATCTATGGTTTATTAGAAGTGCTTATATATTTTTATATATATCATTAATAAACCAATTTAGGTTCAATTGGATGTTTATAGTAAGTTTATTAACCATATAGTGTTAGAATACAAGAAGGCATGGTAAAAGTTAAACTATTTAACAAATAGTTAAATATAAAATATAAGGTTAATATGGTGACCTAAACCTATATAAAACCTATTGGATAAGTGGTTTTAGACCCATCCCCACCATATAATATAGATAAATCATTTTGGATCCATTATAAATAGAAAACGTTTTTATTATAAAATAATATTTCATGCTTTTCCTAATGTGACCATCAATTCTATTATAAAAGGGTACTTCCCTTCTATGAAAATCCCACCTCCAAATCCATTTGGCTCGGCCAAAACCTGCCCAAATGTCCTCCCAAATTCCCTCAAATTTACCTAGAGTCCCTAAATTGATCATAATTACAATCAATGGCTCTCTTTTGATCAACACAAAAGGAAACACCCGAAGAAGAGGTAATAATTTCACCACCATCTTGAAAGTTATTTTCATTTTCCTCTTCCTAATTATTTTTTGTTTCCATCAAAAATAATAACTCCCATAACTCTTACATAAATTTATGTTATTATAAATATGGTACAACCATATTCGTTATTCTATCTATCCTCAAAATGACAAAGTTACCATACGTGCGTACGTATGGCTTACCGTCTCCATGTCGTGGTGTAGTTTATTATTCGAACACTTCATTATTTGGATGTGTATAATAATGAGTATAACTGATTTAAGTAATAAATATAACATGTTAATGAATCGTATTATACGATATAACATCAAATTACATTTTATTTCTCCCTTAATATAATAATATTGTCACTCGTGAAAATGTACAGATTACCCTCTACATGACGCGACGAGATTCATTCCCACTTTCACTATTCAAAGATGATTATAAAGAAATATATTATTAATAAGTATGTAATATATGACCTAATAATGATACTGGAGATATATATATATATATATTTAGGTACTTACATATATCTTATTCACTTACTTCAGATCAATAGGATATGAAAACGGAAACAACATTTATGTGTACGTACGACCTTCCCTCTCCATAAACGGTGCCTTCCATTTAATAATTCTATATATTGTAAATATTTATATTCTAAATGCATATGATATATAAATCATGTTTTATATTATTTAAGTATTTAAATCATGATCGAAATGATATAATCAAGAATAAAAATTTAAAACATTTACCATAATGAATGCGATTATTACCCAAAATGTTAATTTAACATGGAAATAATTTTTAAATTGGTAGTATAAAGTCATAAATGAATCATGTATGATATAATAAATAATAATATTGTTATGTTAAAATTAAATGACATTCTATGTTCATTAAAAAAGAGTTTAATCATACCCTCGACCAAAGAAATGTTCAAGGTAAGGGTTAATTTCACAATCTCTTTATTATCCGAGGTTGTTTTTACGTATGTATCTACTGGGAAATATTTATTATCCATGTCCATGATTCATAAAATTATTTTCAAAGGGAATAATTTTATGCGAATTTTTACTAAAACATCATTTTAAATGTTTTAAATATTTATTCTTCTAAACCATTCTCATTAATGTCCATTGATTCAAAATGGTTTAAAAGATATATTTACATGGACATGAGTGATTAAAAATGTTAATTACCTTAAAATGTTTCAATGTGGTATGGGACAAATTGATAAAAAAACTATTTTAAATTACTTCCTCATGTCTCTTTTAAATGATTTCATGAAAGGGGATATTTATCACAATGATTCTTACTGATCAGTTTCAACTATGTCAACATAATTTGATGGATTTTAAACGTGTTTGAAGGTGATTTACTATGATACAAATAATTAATATTGTATTAAAGGTTTGTGATATGTTTGACTATGGATGTGTCATTTTTATTCCATTCATGGTTTAGGGATAATGTATTGGAATTTCATAATCTAGTTTCAATACAAATGTTTATGTTATGTTTAAACATTTTTATATGAAGAATGCATTGGACATGGTAAGTGAAGGGTGCTGCCCTCTATAGATCATTGATGCATCAGTAGGTCTCATGAGAAAAACTAATGTTTGGGAACATGGTCTTTAAAAAATCTTATTATTTTTCTTCGATCCAGGCCTTGAAAATGTGGTTATGAAGTATGGCATTATACATTTGATCATTATGAAATTATCTATTGATATTACATGTGATTATTCAACTAGTATAATATCCATGTGGATAGGTAAATGATATTATATGATTTATCTTTTCCATATTATTCTGAATTTTATATTTAAATGGATTTTGATTTAGTTTGAAAAATTTTCATAAATATTTATTCTTATTTATGAAATTTTTTGCTATATTGTTATCCTTACTGAGCAACTGAGCTCACCCCTTTCTATGTATTATTTTTTCGAAGATGTGAAGAAGTATATTTTGACTGACCTACAATGATAGTCTACAGGATATGAATGTTGTCCATTGAGAAAATGTTGTTGTTTTTTTGCATTTTATAATGTAATTTAATGTTCATGTATGTAATCTATTTTAAAAAACCTCTAAATTGATTAGTCCTTTGGGACTTTATTCCTTGTAATCATGCCCTTATATTAAAATAATGCACCAAATATGGGTAACTAGGGTCACAACATTACACCTTCCCATTGAAATGTTCACATTATTATGATCATCGGGATTTAAAGTTTCCTTAAATATCCATATTATTTATCTAGAAGAGTCTCCTTTATTAATCATTATCTCATTTTTACATATGGTGTTTTACATCGATTGTTATTTTTTAAAATGTAAAATACTGATAAATTTGAATATTTAACTCAATAAAGATATTTTATGTTAAGGATTATTTATTCCAGAATTAAATTTATTATTCTGTATTTGAGGAATGATTAAGAACTGTGGTGATGGGTGGGGATTGATATAATATTTCACCTCGGTACATCAGTGGGTATCATGACACAAATATAACAATCTATAATTAAATGTTTGTTTGCCATTTATTTTAAACCGTCTTTTTAATGGTCTTTATTGTAGTGGTATCATGATTAATGAGATAACTGAACCAAATAATTAAGAGTTTCTTTAATGAAGAGTTCATTTATTACAATCCATGAGATTTTAACTATGATATTATTGTTGAATGAATTTCAATTTAATATAATCAATAAAATGGAATGGGATTTTAGTTGTTTTCCATTTCATATTGTTTATTCCATGTATAGTTATTTAAATCATAAGTGTTATTAGTTATTTTCCTTTATAGATTCACTATAACTTATCCAATTATTTAAATGGAACATATTCCCAGTTATTTACATTTCTATTTAAATTATGATTAATGATTCATGATATATTGAATTTTTCTTAACTCTTATAGAGGTTTTATGATCAAACATATATTTATTCTTTATCAGAGAACCATGATCTATAATATTTTTTATATTCAAGGATATTATTGAGGAAATAATGATATTATTGAAAAAAATTTGTTTTCTCATTTGTGTATTCAAATTTAATTAGGGAATCATGTTTGTATCTAGTTTTGCAGGACAACTAAACAATACATCCCATTATGATATGATTCCTGATATCATATGCTAATTTAATAAAGTAGGAACTAGCTCTAGGATATAGGGTTTAGGGTAGCTAAAGATAGTATATATAGAAGTTTAGTGGAAACCATGAAAAACTAGATTTAGTAAAACCAAGATTATAGAACATAACCCTATGATCGATTTTGAGGATATGTATATAATAACATTTTAAATGTTTTGGTAAGGAATTTATAATTTAATTTTTCCTATAAATACATAACTTTATAAATACTATAATATTATGTGGTCCAAGAATAGATTTTTATGGGGGTAATAACTATAAATATTGTACAATTGCATTGATTTGATCATCACCTAGTGCGTGGAAGTATGCCTTAATGTGCACTTAGTTGGAGAAAGAAATTTTCTATATAATGTTATTGAGAAGGTCACCATATGGTTAAAGAATTTATTAAACTCTTACCAAACAGTAAATTTTTTATGTATATCATGAAATATTTTCAATGTTGATCAATTTCATATACATTAGCGGTATCTATTGTGGTTATTTGGGGCCGATTTTGGGTGTTTATCCCTATTTTGAAGTAAAATTCCTGAGTTATATTTTCCTTTAATAATTGAATCCACTGTATTATCCTATTACATTTATTTAGAAATACACCTTTGAGTGGTGATAAGAAAATCCACATTATTAACAGTTTAGTTAACTAATCAACTATCATATCAATTTCCATAATTTTTCATCATTTTTTGTTCTTCTCTCCATGTAAAATGGGGATTTAGAATTGGGAGTTTATTTCTGATCTGACTTTAAAAATATTAGTATATATTTTATAGTTTTGTTTTCTTCAGGGGCCTTTATCTATGAATATTTATCAATTGTTCCAAAAAACATCGACAAGATATTCTATATAATTCAAAATTTCAATATATGATTTCTACTTGCATTCAACTTCAATTATCATTCAATATCTTCATAAATTTCTAAAGAAGTACACAGAAAACGTGATTCATTGGTATATATTATATCATTCCATATCATATAAATTAAATATATTATAACACCCTGATATTTTAAAATAACACTATGTTTGATTACTTTGAATGCCAAGAACAAAACTCTTCATCAAACTCCGAAACATAATTATTTTAGCAAAATAATCATAACATTGTTATTAAATTTTAGGGAATGGAAATTATTTACCACATTGTGAAAAAATTTATTTTAAAACATAATATTAATTTATTAATTTATTATTATCAGAAAAACATAGAATATTTATGAATGTTGTTTCTTCCATCAAATATATTTTTTCTTCAAAAAAGAGATATTAATTAAATTCAATGAGAAAATGATTATAATTTATTTTTAATACATTACAAAATTTATTTTTTTTTTAAAAAAATTAGTATTCATCGTGTAAAAATTATCTTACGTATAAATATTTAAAATATCTTAAAAATATTAATTTTTCACTGTATATTAAAAAAATTCAAATTTTTTTAAAAATTAAATTTCATTTCAATAAATTATGGAAGATAAAATTCACATTATGTTTTTAATGATTCTATATGTAACTTAATTATTATTTATTTTTATTTCGTTTTGTTAATTGTTTTTAACAAATTTTATCCTTAATATATGTAAAATTATATTTTTGTGTGTAAAAACGTGACTTTTCTGGATTTTTTTCTAAACCACATATTTATTTTTCAATTTTTAGTAATTAAAATAAAACCTAAGGGAGAATGTTTTAAATTTAATTTATAGATTAAATATAATTAAATATTTATTGAGTTTCATAAAATATTTATTTTTATTCTTATAGTTAATATAAAATAATCTTTTCCTTGAAAAATACACATCTTGAAAACCCTATTTTTCGTCATATATATAGGTAATTTAAAATAAAAATTTTCCAATTTATTAGCTAAATTCAGGAAGATGGATTCCATCTTTTTAATCATAATGACCAAATGATTCTTTTTTTATCATCTTTATTTTTGAGGAAAAAATGTTACCATGATAAAATATATATATTTACCATAGAATATTTAAAATGAAGGAATATGATAATGTTAGATGGTAAAAAACATAATATAGAAAAAAATATAATTTTTTTGAAGTTTTTATTAACTATAAAAACACATTAAAACATTAATTATCAGTATAATTATTTAGAATTAGTAACTACTAAATTTGATTGGCTTTTAATATAAAATAATCATTATTTAATAACATAGATCCTCCCCTCCAAATGTATAAATATCACCCCTCACCACCACCTTTAACATTTAAAAAATTAAATCACTTAAAATATCTATCAAAACGTATCCTCCAAAATCTCATGAAATTAGTTTCTAATATTGCCACCAAAATACCATTTCCAACATGATATTCTAGTGTCAATTTTTTCAATCCACCTCTATTAATTTATTTTATTATTCAACTTTATCCTCAAATATTCAATCCATCATAGAATAATAACTCAAGTATAATTTTAATACACAAATATTATGTTGTTAATTGTGTATCTTATATCCATTCCCTTCATTACCTCCCCTAATAAAATGAAACAATCAATTTTTCAAATTATTGTGGTTAATTGTCTCCATGGATACTAACATTTTTTTTCCATTTCCACCATCAAGGATGGTCATAAAAGTATTATTATGATTCATTAATATTGTAATTGGTCTATTATAACCTATTAAAGGTTCTTTCAATAATATATTGGAATAATATATTATGTAAAATACAAATATTTTTGGAGGTTGAAAAAACGTCCAAATTAAACTAAACATTTATCATTAAAATTATATCGAAGGAAACATCCACATTTATGAATGAAAAATTATATATCAGATAATTTGACCATTTTTATGTGAGTTAATACCATTTCAATTTGTTTGTGGTTTTTTATTTCTATTTTAAAAGAAACCCCATATTTATACACTTGTGAACTGACCTTGAAACCATGACATGAATTTCCCCAAAACCATGAACGTAATGACATATTATTAATGAATTGGTGGTAAAATCCTATAAATGTATCAGATAAGGTCTTATAAATATAATTATTGTTCTAGAATAAATTAATAACATTATATAATGCTTTATAAAATTTCAAATATTTAAAAACTAATGGGAATCAATGGGAATGGGTTCTCATGACACTTTTACATCTCTGAGATATATACCTTATTCACCAATTACTTATTTTGTGTAATGTATATAATCAGATTGGATTTATCATATCATGAATATAATTATTTAAATAGAATTCCATGCTATATTTTATAATTATTACATTAATGAGGAATGATTATAAGGATTACAATGTGGTAAGGGATATCTTAACACAATTTCCATTCATTAGATTATAGTTCTACTTCATTGATTTTTTCATGCTAAGATTTTGTGTCCAATGACATTTTATGTTTAAATGTTTAATTTTCACTTTTTTACATGTATTTATTTTTTAGACAGATAATAAAATCATTTTATTAATCCTCACATCAATGAGGATATATGAGTAAGAGACTTTCTTTTAATGAAATTATATTTTTTAAAATTTTCATAAAACCCTTATTTTCTTCAATTAATTTTTTTTATAAAACATGTTCCTAACATGATTCTATTATCATACTATAATTATTTAAATCCATTTATACACATGTTTTAATTTTCTTAAAATGTTGTTAATGGAATATTGATTTTCTAAACATGGTTATTTGATATTTCTGAAAAAAAATATTGAATGAATGTTTTATTAATTTTTACAACCAGACAGATTTTACCAATATCATAATGTAATAATGCTTTAATGATTTATTTAAAAAAAAATTGGTTATTTTCTATGAAATATTTCATAATATAATTGTGTGCATATTTAAACGTAATTGATTTTCATTGTGAAAAGGGTATTTTCTTGAGAATTTATCAATGAACAATTTTAATGTATTTTCATCGACATTAACATCCTTTTTTGAATCTAAAAATTCAATAAGGATTAATTTCATATGATACCATATACAAGATTTTATTGAGTGGTTTATGATTATTTTATCCGTGGTCAAACTATTTTGATACCATTCAGCATATTATACTAGATGGTTTATGATTATGTTTATTTGATTTCGGTAAATATTAACATTTCGTATGTTTGTTTTTATAATGAATTTTTATTATTATTATGCTTTTCTCATTCATATGAATAATCATTTGGAAATTCAAGACACAGTTGGTGCCCAATTATAGATATCCCCTTGATGTATTTGTAGAAATCATGATGAAAATTAGAATGACTATACTAATTGGTTAGTAACCATTAGTTTTAATTGTTCTTATGACAGGTCATTAAAATAAATATGATGTTAGAAAAAACTAATTGAATACAACTTAGTAATTTTAAACCATATTGTGAATATTTTTATTGTAGAGGTACCATTATTCCTAAAATCATTGAATACACTAATTAAAAATTTCATTTATTATTATTTCAGTTATAATTGTCCATGATATTCTCACCATCAAATTATTGATAGATGTATTTCATTCTTATTTATTGATTTAAGGGATTGAGTTTTAGTTATTAACCTTCCATAATTCTTATTTTTTATTTCAGATAGCTTTTGATGTAATTAACCCTTAGGAAGAATTTGATCTCACACACTTTCTTTTATTTTATTTTTCCTCGTGATACCAATAAGTTTATTATGATCGATATGTAGGGTTAAACTAGAATAATAAAGGTGTTATCAAAGGATTATCAATATTGAATTTTATATATTCATTTATAACGTAACGATGAAGCATGTATCTAGTTTTCCATAGCTACTAAAAAATATATCAAAATAAACCTAGTATATGATTTAGAGATTAGTTATAACTAAAATTTAAAATTATGTTAATCTTACCAAAAAAAATTATATTTTTTTCTTTGTTTCATAAGGATGTGATCTAAATCTGTGTGTTTTATAATTATGAGATGGATTCTAACAGAAGTAATTGGAACTCAATCAATTCACAGTATCTATAGAGTAATAGTTATTATTCCATTGATGGATTTAGGATAAAATTTAAAAGGGAACTGGTATCCCAAAAAAAATACCATATGGGGACATAATATCATATGTTAAGAATATGGGGAAATAATTCACATAGCATTATATCATTGATGGGAATAAAGATATGAAGAGGATGACAAGTGAGATCATGGATAAAGGGGGGAATAGAATGAATGATTTTCTAATATTTTATAATAGTGTACGGAAACACATTGGTATATTCTTAAAAGGAAAATGATTATTCTTAAACTTTGTAGAAAAAGTCCACCATGCTTGTGATTTAAATTGAATGAAATAATTTCCTAATATGGAATTACTAAATTATATATAGATTGGCAACTATAAAAATAAATTACCCATGCATCAATGAAATATAACTTAGAAGAATCTATTAGATCATGGTCAATCTTATACTATTGATATAACTGAAAATGAATGATAATTGTTCTTAGGGTTTTGGATCCAAGAAATAAGATTCAGGATATTATCATTATAAATGTTATGAAATTTTTAGGGATTTTACTAAATTACTTTTTTAAGGTTATGATATCACTTGTTTAATGGTTATTAGGACGTGGAACGTGATTTAGTGGAAACTGGTTATGTTTGAAAACACATATTTGAATTAAAGATAAGGATTCATATATTCTTGATGTAAAGATAATGATATTACTAGGAAGTGGTAATTGATATGGTTAAATTAAATTCAACTGTACTAACTACCCTAAAGAATACCTATGATTTATTAAAAAGCAGTTTATTCTACCATTTAAGGAGTTGAAATACTTATTGGATTTAAATAAAATATCCAATAATATGTGTTCTACAAATCGAATAATGAAGGATGCTTGATTTCAATAAGTTAATTTTTTGTAATTTAGCATATTAACATTTTTCAAGAGAAACAATGATGAACGAATCCATATGTTTGGTATGTGATGATTAATATCTAATTCATGATGTTTGATATATTAATGTTAATTTAATTTTTGATATTTAAAGACATTATTTCAATGTTTTGGGATTTTAATCTTTTGGAAGATTCATAAATGTATCCATTAATGAAAATGATTATGTTGAAAATAGGATGATGTTTTAGAGATTAATGTATTACATAAACATATTAATATTTATGAGCAATTAATAATATTTTATATAAATATTTTTATGGTAACTAAACACATATATAACAAATTTTCATCCCATTTTAGTTCTTATGACCCAACAGTTCTGTACGCATTAAAATTTCAACATCTTTTTATTGAGTATGAAATAAATCTGAGATTTATGAAAGCACAACCAAAGAGTGAAATTTTACTTCTGAGACAAAATCCTGTAATTATACCCCATCAGATGATTTTGAAATAATATTGTATCCTATTATAATCATTTATGATGATTTTAACGACCTTGTTAGACCCATTTGGAAATTGGTTTTTTGGTTATTAACATTATCTTGACCATATTATCAATCACATTCTATCAGAACATGATAGTTATATTTATTTTATATGTCCATGTTTTTACTCCCTACTAATGTTCTCCTATATTGAATTCTTGTTTTGTGGTGACATTCATATTTTCCTTTATCTATTTTTATGAGGAGTTTTTATTAACCTTTTTGATGATGTAGGATTTCAATAAGGGTATTTTTAAATGTAAGCTATACAATTCAAAATCACAGATTTAAATTTCAAGGGATCGTTTTTTAAATTTTGGGATAATTTAAAAACGTTTATTTTTTATAAATAACACTATGTTTGATAGCTTACATTGTACAGAACACACAACTTAAACAAACACCAAAATGTGATTATTTTAACACAATAGTTATAACCTCGGAATCAAAATAGAGTAAATAAATATCATTAAAAAAATTATTAAATATATAATTTTCTAACTCAATATATTTTATTAATTAATTCTTAGGAAATTAAAACATAATTTTTAGTAAATTAAATTTGTAGTTCAAATATATGTTTTGATCAAAATAATTATTATTTTATATGAGAAAATGAATATAATTTTTATTTGAACATATTAAAAAATGAATTAGATAAAATTAAATTATTATTTTAATTAATAAATTATGAATTATCTTATGAAGACATTTTTTGAATCATTTGAAAAGATAATTGTCTTTGTGAATAGTGGAAAATACCAATTTTTGTAAAGATGTCATTTTGTTTCAATAAATTATGAAATAAGAAAGTATAATTATGTATTGAATATGATATAAATTAGAATATGTATTATATATATATATTTCATATAACTAATCACTTTTTAATGAACATTATATTATATTTTTAACTAATTATATTTTTGGGTTCAAAAACATGATTTTTAAGAAAAACTATTCTAAATTACATAATATTTATCCATTAGAATAAAATAAAATAATACATACTGGGGAATTTATTGAATGAAATTTATATATTATATACCATAAAATATTAATTTATTTCCATACTATGATAATTTTTATTCATATTGTAAATATAAAATCATATTTAATTTAAAAACACTCTTCTTGAAAACCTACCTTTTCATCGCTTGTACAGTTTTTAAATATAATATTACAATTTAGGGTAATTGAATTTCAAAAAATGGATTCCATATTTTAAATAATAAATTTTTAATTATATTTTATGTTCATTATCATTTTCAGTTATAATATTGTTACCATGAAAAAAATTGGCTTTACCGTAGTATGGGTAAAATAATAAAACCGGTTAATGTTTAAAGGAGAAGATATTAATTACCTAAAAACTAAATCATTAAATGGTTTTTTGATGTGTTTCATGACCATAAACATACATTAAAAAATTAATTATAAATATATTTATTTATAATTAATTCCTCCCAAATGTCGTTGGCTATAAATATAAAATAAGCATTATTTAATCAACTAAATCCACCCCTTTCAATGTATATATACCATTCCTCACCATACCCATTATACTAAAAAATATAAAATTTATAAATTATCTAAAAACACACTCCTACATATTGTACCCACATTTATGTGCTACATGTATTACTAAAAGACAAATTCCCTGGTCGTTAAGGGGTCCTTCAAGGATGTGATATTCAAGAGGTAATGTTCTCAAACCACCTAACATAATTTCTTTTCTTATTTTACATTATCCTCACCTCCATAATCTATAAGATAATAATAACTATAGTACCAAATATATACTATAATTTTATGTTGAAAATGGAATATCTTATATCAATCACAATTATTACATTCTCTTATTCAAAGACACAAAACCATTGTCCAAATTATGGTAGTAATTATCTCTGTGGATAATGATTTTTCATTTTCTGTAAATACCTTTAATCCTTTAATTACATTAAAATTACAATTAAATTATATTTTAGTATTTTTATTATAATGCATTTATGTTTTTTTGTCGAATATATAGCCATAATATATTAAATAAAAAATGATTTTGTGATGGTGGGAAAACCCGCAAAATTAAACTAATCGTTAATCATTAATGTTTTATAAAATGACTCATCCTTATATAAGAAATAAAAATTATATATATAATAATGTAAAATATTATAATTTAATTAATACATGTTAATTTCACTTTTACTATTTTATTTCCAATTTACAAGAAACTAAATCATTATACACATGTTTTCCAACCACAGAAGCATGAAATGAATGCACCTGAAACAATGAAAATAATGAAATATTACTAGTGAATGGGGGGAATGATGTTATTAAAGTATTACATAAGGTATTATAAATACAATTTTAATTATTTAATGAATAAATAACATTATTTAAATCCTTATTCAAGAGGTTAATGTATGGAAAATTAAAGGGAAACGCGAGGTTAGGGTTTCCCATATAAATTTTACTTGAATGGGATATGTTCTTTATTCACCACTTATTTATTTTATATGGTGTATATAGTACCATTTGATTTAACATATAATTAATATATTAATCTAAAGATAATAAAAGTTTTCATTCTATATTTATCACAATTATGAGCTATATGATTCTGCTAATTAAAAAGTGGAAAGAGATTTATTAACTCAATTTCCATTCATTGGGTTAAACTTTTACTTCAATTATTTAATCATTATGTGATTATGTTAGAAATAACATTGAATTATCTTAAGGTTAATTTTAACTTATTTTATGTGGATATATGGTTTATACAAATAATTGAATCGTTTTAATAACACTAACTTCAATGATATTATATTTTTATGAATATTTATTTTAACAAAATTATCTTATTAAATTTATTCAAAAAAATATCTTTTTCATCATTGAACATTTTTCATAATACTGTTTACGAAATTTTTTCTAATATAAAACTATGATTTATTTAATTTCATTTATAATATTGTTTGAATTTTTTCTAAATCGATTGAAATGTATATTTTTTTTTTGTTTTCTAAAAAAGTTTCTATGATACTTCCAAACAAAAATATGGAATGAATTTTTCTTATATTATATAGCATGAGAGGGTATTTCCACTATCATAAGGCCATATTATTTAAAATTTTCCTTTAAAATTTTACATGGTAATTTTTAATGAAAATATTTTCCTTTATAATTGTATGGAGTTTTAATCATATGTTATTATTAATTCTTAAAAGGGTATTTTTGTAGGGAAATTTTCAATGATGTAATTTAAATTATTCTCATCGATGTTAACCTCCTGTGTTGAATATCATTATTTATTATGGATTTATTTCATGTGATACCATATACTAGATTTTACTGAATTTTTTATATTAGTTTTTTTAAGAGGTTAGGGCCAAAGCCTCATTAATTATTTAAAGCAAAGTAAAGACCTCTTTTAACTTAGTAGAGGGAGACCCATTACATTTCCCAAAGGGCAAGTGGGATTGTAGCCCATTATATGGCCCATTGGCCCAAATTTTTGTCCTCAGACCCATTTTATGAAATTTAATGCTACAGTACATTCCCTGCTACAATATTGCATAGTATCCGCCACTATTAAGGTGCCCTACCGCCGCTATAGTCCCCGTTGTTGCTACAGTGTCGCCACTTCTACCGTACACTACAGTCCTGCAATAGTACATGCGCTCAATGGGTTTTGAACCCCCATTTTCATGTATAATTACGAGGTTCATACCACTAATACAAACCTCAACTACAATGGATTTTGATTTTTTTGATAGCGGTGGAAAATTTTGAATCTATTCAACTTTTTACTCCACATGGTTTATGATTTTGTTCATTTGATTGATGTAAGTATTAAAATTTTGAATGTTAGTTTTTATTATGAATGTTATTTTTTATTATGATTCACCCATTAATATGTTAAATTATTTAACCATGATAGACATTGGTGGGGTTCGGTTATAGATAACCCCTCGATTCATTGATAGGTATCCTAAGGTAAATAAGTTGGTTAATCCTTATCAGTTGGTACCCGTATTTTTAAACATTATTGTGAAACGTATTGATAGTAGAGATGATGTTATACAAACAGACTTAGTTTGTACTTAGTATTTTTAAATTTTATTATGAATGGTTTTAACAGAAGAGGTTCCATGATTCGTGAGATGATAGCATCTAATAATTAAGAATTTACTTAATTATGTATGTCATTATCATTATCCATAATATTTAAATTATTATATTACTAGTGAATATATTTCATTCATATATATTTGTTAACTGGATTTTGTTTCAATTATATACATTAATATAATTTTTTTTCTTTTTTAAGATAACTTCTAATGTATTTAACCCTTACTGAGAATTTTATCACACCCATTTCAAATGTTATATTTTACTCAAGATACCAAGATGTTTTTGGTGAATGATATAGATGATTCAGATAGAAAAATAATAGTGTGGCAACTAGATTCTCTGTGATGTATTTTATATATTAATTTGTAATGCAAGGTTAATCTATGTATCTATTTTTTCATAACTACTAAATTTTTTTGGCCGTTTTGAATCTAATTATTTGTATATTATTCCAATGTAATAATGTAACCAACAACATTGTACTACTAGGGTCGAGGTATTTATAGTTATTATCAGTCTAATTTGAATAAAAACCATGGGAACTATATTTAGGAATACATACATTGTATAATGAAACCCTACAAAAATGTTTGGAAATATATCCAAATAATATAAGAATATGATTAATATTTTAGTTATACATATATTTTGAATTTATATTAATTTTATCATATGTTTTGGAATTATAAATTTTGTTTTATAAAGCTGTGATCTAATTTAGTATATTAAATTGACTATAAATTTCACATTGTATAAGGAATGAGAACCAAATAAATATTAATGATCCAAATAGTAATAATATTCATTTCATGGATGGTCTTAAGGAAATATTTCAAAGGTATCTAGTATCCCATACAATTACATCATAAGGGGACATCATATCAATTTTAACAAGATATAGAAATATTTCTCCATGTATTATGGAATTAATGGGAAGTATGATTAGAAGAGGGTGATATAGGAATCGATAGATGAAGGTGGGGAAGAGAATGTAGGATTTTACAATATGTTATATGTATGGACGGAAACACCTTGGCAAATGATTAAATAGAAAATCTGTTTTCTACATGTGTATAGAAAAATTCCACAATGATTGTGATTTCATAGGAACGAAATAATTTTATAATTTGGAATGGTTTAACAATTGGGATATAAGGCACTATAAAAATAAATTGCCCAATAATAAAATAAAAATTCCTTATATGAATCTAAGGGATGAAGGTAATTTTTATGCTATTGATATAGAAAAAAGTAATTATTATTAGTCTTGTTTTTATATCTATGAAATATATTGTATGATATTATCATTATAATAAATAAAATTTTTTTATGTAATGCACTGTAGTAATTTTACTTTATGGATTTCAGATCATATGTTTAATTGTATAAATGTCCATTAAAAGTGATTGAGTGGAAATTTATTCTTTTTGAAAACTCAAGTTTGAGTGAAATATAACCCATAACATGTTCTTGATATGGAGATAATGATGTTGGGATAAATAGGTGACTGATATGGATAATGTTAAATAAATAGTACTAACTAATATGGATTTGACTAATGTTTTGTTGAAAAATTAGTTTAGGATATCATTAATAGGGATATTTTTATGTTTAAGGAATGTATCAAATAATTTTTTTACATGATGAATAATGAAGAATGCATGTTTTTAGTAATTATTTTTGGCAACTCTAGTTATTAACATGTTTCAATAAAAAACATGATTAAGGTATAAACATGTTTTTTATGTGATGAATAAGATATTCTTCTTCTGTTTTTTGATATTAATGTTAATTTTATATTTAGAATTTTGGGAATATTTTTTAAGTAATGGATTTCAATTTTTCGAATATTTATATGTGTAACTGTTTATGAAATTGTTTACATTGAAATTTCTATGAAATATTAGAGATTAATTAATCACATAACCATCATATGATTTATGTGTATTTAATAATACGTTCTATATATTTTTTTATGATAACTAAAGATAAAAGAGGAATTTTCCTCACATTTTGGATCTTAATATCCACTAGTTCTGTAGGAACTACAATTTTAACATCATTTCATGGAGTAAGAAATGAATTGGATATTGAACATGGCATAACCAAAGAGTGAAATTATAAATATGAGATAAATATTTTAATTATGTCCTCATAAATTATTTTAAAATAAAATGTTATTCTATTATCATTATTTTGGATGATTTTAGAGGCCTTTTTTAGATCTATTTGGTCTTTTGTTTTGTGGTCATAAAACATTTCATGATCATATTATCTTTCACTCTCCATCAGAACATCCTAGTAATATTTCTTTTCATTGTTAATATTTTCACTTCCCACTAATGTTCCCCTTTATAGATACCTAGTTTTCTGGCGACCTTCACATATTTAATTACCTCTTTTAATGGTAGATATTTATTAATCATTTTGATTGTGTGGGATTTCAAAAAGGGTGATTGAAAATGAAAAATGAAAAATTAAAAATGACATGTATAAATTAAAAGGGATTAATTTTGTTAGATGGGAAAATGTGACACCCCAAGATTTTAAAATAACACTATGTCTAATATCATACGTAGCATAGAACACCATGCTTAAACAAACTCTAAAATATCATTATTTTAACATAAACATTATAACATCGCCATTAAAATATAGGGAATAAATATTATTAACCATGTTATGAAGTATATATTTTTTTACTCTATTTAATATTATAATTTATTTTTGGATAATAAAAAAATAATTTTCAAAAAAATAATTTTATAATTCAAATATATATTTTATTAAAAAATTTATTTTATTACATTCTATGAGAAGATGGAAATAAATTCGTTTTGAAACTTTTTAAAAATATATTTAACAAAATGAGCACGATTTTTGGATTCATCATGTTAAAATTATCATAGGATGAATTTTTGAATGTCATTTGAAATGATTAATTTTTCTATGAATAGTGAAAAATACCGATTTTTGTAAAAATGTCATTTCTTATTCATAAAATATTCATTTTTAAGCAAAATTATGTTTTGACTATGGTTAAAATTTTTATTTTTATTTTTTAATTATAATTAATCCAATTAATATATTTTTAATAAGATTTATATTTTAATTTAGAATAATAATTGTTTTTTGTTTAAAAACTATATTTTTCTAAAATACTGTTTCTAAGTACATAATGTTACTCTTTTTAAGTAAATAAAAAAATCCATAATGAGCAATGTTTTAATTTAAATCAATATATTATATATTATAAAATATTAATATATTTTATTTAATGATAAATTTTAGTCATATTGTTAATATTAAACAATCTATTCAATGAAAAATACACTTCCTGAAAACTCAGTATTTAGTCACTTCTGACGATTTTGTTATATATATATTTTTACTTATAATATGAATTTTATTAGATAAAATGGATTAATTTTTTTTAATTTTATTGAAAATATTATGTTTTGTGTTCATATCTATATTAAATATAAAAAATATACTCTAGTAAAAAAAGATTTATCAGAGTAAAGAATAGGGTTGAAGTTAAAAGGTAAAAGATTAAAATAACTAAAAAAATATTAATTTGTTATTTTATGTCTTTAATATAAATTAAAATATTATACAACATTATTTATCAATATATTTATTTGGAATCTATTCCTCCCAAATATAAATGGATTTGAATATAATTTAATCGTTATTTGATAACATAAAACCACCCCTATTATAGTATAAATATCACTCCTCTACACACCCTTTCTCCTAAAAATACATGAAGATTATAAAATATCTCACAACCCACTAATCCCCACTATCCCCATGTACATGTTCAATTACTCCCACCAAAAGTCCAATTCGTGTGCCTTTAAGTGGACTTCAAGGTGGTGACATTCAAGTAGTAATTATCTCAAACCACATATCTTAATTTTGTATATTCTTCTACTTTATCATCACCTCCTTAATACAAAAAATAATAATCACTACAGTATCATGTATATAATTTAAATATACATTTTTAATAGAATATATTTAATTAATCATTTTAATTTACACCACTTATGCATATAAATGAAATCATTGTCCAAAATATGGAGGGTATTCCTCTTTGTGGATGATGATTTTTCATATTCTATTATCTAATTCATGGTTTGTCATAAAGTTATTATAATAGTTAAATATGATTATAATAGATATATTATATCCTATTATATTTTTCCCAACTAATACATCAACATAATATTATGTAAAATTAAACTAGTTCATGATAATTTGAAAACCTCCAAATTAAACAAAAAATTTACCATTAATATTTTATCAAATAATTCACTCTAATGGAACAAATAAAAATGATATATAATATAATTAAAAAATTGGTTAGTTAATTGATGAAATATCACTACTCTTATTGATTTTTATGTCCATTTTACATGAAAATCCAAAATTATACACAGGTGAACCAACTATGAAACCATGAAACGAATGCACCCAATACAATGAAAATAAAGAAATATTATTAATCAATAGGTAATTATATTTTATAAAAATATAAAATAAGTTATTATAAACATTATTAAATTTTATTAATTATTAAAAATATTTCTAACCCATATAGAGGATGTTAATTAATATAAAACTAATGGGAAACATGTAGTAAGAGATTCTCGTCTCACAATTACATCGGTGAGATACATACCTTATTAACCAGTTATATTATTTATGTTGCTTATATACATACCATTTATATATAATATCCAGAATTAAATTAGAATCCTAGTATTAAATATTTAATTTGATAATTATTACCTTTATGAGTCATATATTTCTTAATTTTACAAAGTGGTATGGGATTTCTCAACTCAATATCTATTTATTGGGTTAATGCTCTACTTCATGGACTTTTTCATGTATATATTAAGTGTGAATTTTTTTTAATTATCATCTGTTTAATTTTAAATTTTTTATTTGGAATTATTGATGATACACACAAAGTATTTTTTTATTAATTCTCATTTTGATGAAATGATATTTATACGATAAATTCATTTAAATAAATACCTTTTTTAAATTTTCCTTAAAACACTCCTTTTATTCCAGGACAATGTTTTATAAAATTGTATTAGACTTTTTTTTATAGCAGCCTATGATTTTATAAATTCATTTATATCATGTTTTATATTTTACAAAACTATTTGAAAGGTTCAATTATTCATTTTCTATTCATGGTTCTTTAATATGTTCTGACAAAAATACAGAATGAATGTTTTTTTAACTTACACTGTGTGAGAAATGTTTCCCAATATAATAATTCCTCAATGTTAAATGATTAATTTGTAACATAACATGATTATTTTAAATAAAAACGTTATCATTTATAATTTTATTTCTTATTTAGCATTGGTTATTTTCAAAGTGAAAATGGTATTTTCCTCGATTTTTTTTAATGATCCCATTTAAAAAAATTCCATGTATTTTAACATCTTTTATTGAAACTTATAATTGAATATGAATACATTTTTTATTATAGCATCTAACAAATTTTCATTAATTTTTTTTGAATATCATATCTAAGGATGAACTGTTTTAATTCCATTCACCAAAATTAATATAGATGGTTTATGATTATGTTCATTTGATTGGGGTAAGTATATACATATCATATGTTATTTTTTAATATTACTATTTAGATTGGTTATATTTCCCCCATTCATAAGAGGAATGATTTGGACATGTAAGACATGGGTGGGCCCTAATTATAAATATCCCCTCGATGCATCAGTTGGTCTAATGTGATGATTCAGATTGAGAAACCTAATCGGTTTGTTCTATATTATTTTAAACTATTTTTTGAACGTTATTGATAGTATATATAATTTTTTCTAAACCTAAACTATTTTTACCAATTAGTTTTATATTATCTTATGATAGGTCATCACGATAGAGGTACAATGATAACTGAAATAATGGTTTCCAATAATTTTCCACTTCTTTTGTTATGATTTTAGTTATTATAATCCATGATATTTTCAATATGATATTATCTCTGGAAACATTTCATTCCCAGTATTTATTAAATGTTATTTGTTTTGTTTATTTACCTTTCCATAACTGTTATTTATTATTCAATAAAAATTATTTTATACATAACCCTTACTAGTCATTTGAGCACACCTGCATTTTTTGTTTTATTTTTCCCTATGATTCTAATAATTTTATTATTATTGACATACATGGTTAAGGTAGAAGAATAATGGTGTTCTCAAAATATTAACAATGATTTATTTTATGTTTTAAATTTTAATGTATGGATTAAATATTTATCTATTTTTCTAAAAATTCTATAATTTTCAGCTCGTTAGGATGTGATTACTTTTATCTTATGCAAATGTAATATAGGGACCACTACCTCTGGGATATTATGGTTTTTTCAATCATTTTATCCAGCCTTTTTAATATTTGTAATTAATTCCATATTTATATTGTTAAGATAAAGACAGTTATCATTCAGATGAAATAGTTATAGAATCAGTGGCCCAACATTGAATGATATTTTAACCAAACTATCATTTTTATCAAAATTATTTTACTCACAAACCATCAGTACAAATGATGATGATCATATTCAATTATTCTAAAGTATTATTTTAAAATCAACTTATTCCATATCACATTTTTCCTCCCTTCTCACTAGAATTCAAAAAACATCGTGCATCTAATTTTAGGGAATGATATATATGTATTTTTTTCCTATAATGTGGAATCATATAAATTTTTTATGGCTGATATGGGATAAATTGGTCAAATGATATGTTATTCAATAAACTATTATTTACTGTAAGTGTGATTTTAAAATAAAAATAAATTCCCAATTATATACAGTTAAAATTTCTTAATTTTCCATGATTTATAAAATTTTATTCAACAAATTATGGTCATTGAATAATTTATTGTATATCCCAAAAAAAAATTTAAAAATATCTCAATGAAGGTTGAAATTTCTACTCTGTGAGTGATTAAAATATAGGCGAAAATATCATGGAATCAGATTAAAAAATCAATTTCCATCAAATGAATTCCCTTCAAGTTAAATTTGAAAAAAAATTTATTATAATATCCATATAATTTGTTTAAATGTTTCCCTCAACCATTGATTTGGTTTTTATGTTTCATGGTTTTTCTTATTAATATAAATATGTTATAAAAACTAATTTAAAAAATATAATCAAAAGACCCATTGTTTTGAGAAATAAATAACAAAATTTGATTATAAAAATTAATAAATGTACCCTCTCCCACACTAAAATGATGAATTTACATAAATTAATTCAAAAAGATTTATTTGTGAAAATTGATTTTAATGGAATCAAAAAAATTAATGAAGTGTTAAGGAAATTTAAAACCAAATGGGTCATAGTGATATTAATAAATAACGAGTGTGATCTCCTCAAATTGTTCTGAGGGAATATTTCTATAGATCTTCATTATCATATTGCCATTAAATTTAAATGAATTTTAACTTCCTTTTAAAACATAAGCAGAAAAAAATGGATATACATGAGTGAATATAAATTGTAAATCCCATCTAGAAAGAAGTTTACCTATCATCATATCGAGTCTTGAGTTTTATAGAAATACATGGTCCTATAGATAAATGTTCTTTTTTGGATTTTTTAATTATTAACCCTAGTTATTTATTTTTAAATATTCATGTTTATAAAATATTCTCTTATAATTTCCTCAAACATAAGAATTTTTAGTTTTCGTTATTTTTAATATTTTCTAGTCCATATTCATCTCTCTTACTACCTAGTAGGCATTTTTATCCAACTCAATTAGTAGATGAAATATCATTCCATAAATATTTATATATGGGATCATTCTAATAGGTGTTTTTGATGATTAATTATCTAATATGGATTATACTAACCTCTGGATACAATAGTTTCAATTTTTTAGGATACTTTTATCTAAAATTCTATTAATATACCTATTGGATTCTTCATATTGACCATTTTCTCTAGGTTGGAAGGGTACATATGTATTATGCCCAACCTAACACTTTATCATAAAATAATCCAATCTCTTCTTATTGAAATGATTTACATAAAAATATATTACTTATTTTAGAACTCAGAACATACAAAAAATGTTATTATTAAAAAAATAAAAAACAACATTAGAATCACTAGTTTTTTGGGTCCATAGCTTCCACCCATTTTCAGACGTAATCAATTACTAATAAAATGTAATGCTTCCAAAATAAAATGGATAAGGTACCATGATTTTTATTCTTTAGACATCAAATGTATCATAATATTTTTTCTGGGAATTTATATTTTTGTAGATATTTCTAATGAATTGGAATTTTTCACATCTTTTAATAACCCATTTCCATATTTAAATAATTTCATTACATAAATTTATTATTCCAAAACATAAAAAAAATAAAATTGGGTTCCAAAGTACCCTCCATAATATTGTGTGTGAAAAAAAGTTAATAATTGATAGTAAATAAATCTTAGGAAAACCTATTCTAGTCATTTGATTTTGACAAAATTTCCAATTATATGGTTCTTCCCAAATGTATAATCATTCTTAGTTTTTGAGTCCAAAAAATGACGGTGGGTTCATGTTCTATGAGACATGAGAATTTACCAAAAAAATTTACAATATCAACATTCCAATGAAACTATCATTATACTTGAATAAACACTCAAATATGATGAACTTATCCAATATTTAATGGTGCAGAACTTCTACATTAGAAGTTTTTTCCATCAATCATTGTTGATCTTTCACCTAGTCCTTATATATATTCTTAAACATGATACTTATATTTTAATCATTATGTAAAAAAATTCATCTAGAAAACCATTTTATAGATTCATATTTATTTATTAAATAAATTAATTCTTCATAATAAATAAATACAGTAAATTTAATTCCCAATAAATATGATCTAAATTTTTCCAATGGAAAAAATATCATGTATAAATTATTTTTCATTTGTTTTTTTTAGTTGAAATGTGAGGTATCCAATTTCCATTTATACATATAAAATGACTTGGGGTAAAAATTCAACAATTTGGGATCTAAATTCAGCCACAACATGGATGGAAGCATCATTTATTAACTAAAATGGGTGTTCCGGATTTTGGGGAATCATAACTGGAGGTGTGATTGGTCAACTTTTCAATTCATCAAAAGCTTCTCAGCATGTAGCATCAAAGATAAAGTCAACATAATTAAAATTTAACATGTAAATTAGAAGAAAAGTTTTACTAATATTATTAATGATTATTCTATCAAAGAATTCGTGTCCAATAAAATTTATAACATGTTTCCGAAAAATTAGATACAAAAATGAATTTTACATTTCATTTTGGACTTATCAAACTCAATGCATATTTGTGAAACTATATGGATATGGATTATTCTTATGTTCAGAATATATGATACCTTTGAAATCTAATAACTAGTTTCTATTCACATCCATTTTTAAAAATATTTTATAAATTTAAATATAAAATGATAAAATGAGATATCAAAAATATGGAAGTCTTATAAAAATACCTCCATGCAGTTTTCAATGTGATATGAAAAACATAGTTAACAAGCACCTATAATATTTTCATGTACCATTGCATAATCGAAATGTGATTATTCTATATGAAATGGTACTAATGTGACATGTGATGGTCATTTTCTCTTGACCATTGGGTGCACTATGTACTTGAATGTAACCTGAAATCCCATATGGGAATAAATAACGAGTTTATTTAACTAACCATTCATTTTTTTACTGTTAATGGGAATAATGAAAATATCATTCCTGGTAAACATATTCACATTCCTAGAGTCTATTAAAACTATAAACATAATCTGAATTTTCATATATATTGGTTAATTTTATTTATTTAAAACCATAATCAATCATGTTATTAATGAAATACATGAATGGTGCTGATGCATTGTGAGTATGATACAGGTTCAATAACTAATACATATAAAACATATATATCTCCTTTTTTATTACCTCCATCGTAGTGGGATTAACCATTATTTGTGTATTCCTTATTTTTTTTATTTCCCTCATGTATAATTTTTTTTTTGAGTGGATTTTGAGATTTTTTACTGAGATGTCCCATAAACATCATCCTATTTCATTCACATTTTCCATCTCAAGTTCATTTAATTTGTGTTCTTAGTTTAGGTTAATGTTATATTAAATCAACAAACAATTTTCCTTCTTCCATTAATTATAAATACTCTAATAACAGAAACTTCTTGACCTTGTGAAAATTAATTTTTCTTTTGAAAATTGATGTAACACACTAAACCCAATGTAAAAAAACAATAAATATTAACATAATTTTTTAGTAAATATATAATAATAACTAATAATTCAATCGATTCGAGTTAACTAAATTAAATAAGTTAATATTTAAAAATTTAATTTTCATAAAAATTAGATTCCTTATATTATGTATTTTTTTTATCTAAAACTAAATTTACATATTTGAGTAAAAAATTTAATAAACTAAAATTTACATTTCAATTTCTTATTTAAAAATTTACTTATTATGATTTGTTTGTTTATTTTTCTAAAGATTTTGTTTCTTCCAAAAAATTATGGTTTTATGAAAATTTAAATTCATTTGGTTTTATCATTATGAAATAATATACAATAATTTAAAATGAAGCCTTTCATTCAATAAAATTTGTGTTTAAAGAATAAAATTGTAGCACCACAGGTTTTTATGATTTTTTTTAATAAATAAAATTTCATATAATTATTTATTTTCATGTTACAACATGTTATTACTTCATTATATACTACACTATGTTAATATTTTACTACAAACAACACCGACTTGGCTTGTGTAACACCAAACACTAAATTTCTAGAAAAAAAATTTTATTGTTATAATTATTTAAATGGTAAAGTTATAAAATAACTATTAAACTCATTAATATGAATAGTAATATCTACTTTCAAAATATAATTTATAATGGTTCCATATAAATAATAAATATTGATAATGAGATATATATTTTTTGGTAAAGTCGATATGTTTTGGAAAATAATATTTTCTCAAAATAACTGATTTTTATGCCCTTCTATGAAAAACAATAAAAATAATATTATAAAATTATATAAATTTAATTATTTTAAAATGAAATTAATTTTTGAATTAATAATGTAAAAATTATCATAGGGTTTAATTTTGGTATTTTTCTAAAATATTTTATTTTTTAATTAATAGTGAAATATACAGACTTTTAATTCAAAACCGTTTATCTGTTTAATTCATTTTTATAGTAAAATTATATTGTAAATCAGTTTCAAATTATAATTAAATAAATTATAAGTCAATTAATACAGTTTTTGGTACTTTTAACAATTTTCACATTAAAATTGGATAAAAAAATTTCTAAATTTTAAAAGTTTTCCCTTTATAAATGCATATTCATGACACATCTGTAGGATTAACATTAAATTAATTTCTACCACATATGTGATTAGAATTTAGATGACTGGATTTCATATTTGGAATCAGCATAATTTATAATTTCTAATAGGTTCAATTTAGTTTTTGACCAAAATTTTATTTCAATCCAATTAAAATAAATTATAATGTTTATGGTAAAAAATGAGTTTAATTAGTGGATAAAAATAAAATATATAATGTAAAAATGACCCTAAAAATGTCCATAATCCATTTTATGGCCGTATTTGTACCATATACCCCATTTTATCTAAAATAGAGCATTATTTCAGACACATGATTAATTGTATACCTCTCAACAGTGTTAAACTTTTTTTACATACAATAACGCCTATCCCCCTCCACTATATCTTTATCCTAGATTACTCCATTTTGAAATAAATATATCCAACTATATCCATGGGTTAAAACCAATGAGTGTTACCCAAATAAAAGGCAACATCTTGGGAATGACCTGGTAAATTCAGGTTCCAATGAATTCAGAAGAAATTATTTCCTAAAATCCATTAAAAACTACATTTTAATAGTGAAACTTTTCCCTTAAATATTTTTTTCCTTGATTTTTTGTTTCCCAATACAGGGGGCTTATGAGGATTTCCCCAGAGTCGGCCCTATTTCTTCAAAAAAAACATTTGTTTTATTTTTTCTACACCTATAAAATTTTTTATTACATGATTATATAATGAAATCAATATCATCAATATCCTATGATTTTTTTATGTTATGGTTATGACATACACATACACATCCATAAAATGGTACTACCATTCTCGTTTATGTATACGAAAGATTACCACCTTATGAACCGATTTCCTTCTTCTTTTACCACCTCTAAAGGTTTTGAATAATGAATAAAAGTATAATTTATATTATATATATTATCTTAATGATATATTTATTCTTACCTAAATATTATCATAACACACACCTTCATGTCTTCCATTTTTTGGGATTATAATAACATTGTTTGATGATATATGGACTACACTTCCTCAAAGTAATTTGATCTATTCATTTTTCACATTGAATGTATTAAGGGTGAATTTAACAAAAACATGTGTAATATATGGAATAATATTTCTAATATAATTATAAAATGTTTGTCTGTGTGTTTTTTTGTGTTAGTTTAATTTATTTCATTCAATGTGATAAGAAAATTGAAACAATGTTTATTCATATGTACAGCCTACCATCCCCATGAATGGTGTATGTCATTACTTATTTCAATATTTTATATATTATTATAAATAATATAAATATGTATATAATATATATGATATTTATATCATGGATTACATTCTCTAGAAAAATATATCATTATATAAGTAAGAGAACAAAAATCAAAAAATACACATTGGAAAAACAAAGTGGTTATTACCCAAAAAATACCTTTAACATGTAATTATTAATAAATGGGTATTAAAATTTCGTAAGAAAAGAAAATATTGTATGATATAAATGAACATTTTTTTAATAGATGTATAATAAACTTATAATTAATATAGAGCATTTTTTAAAGATTGTGTTGATTGTTAACACACAATGTTATTGGATTTCTAGTCCCACTTTTATTTATGAGTGGCTTATTCCATATTCACCACAAATTTATTTTTTATGGTGTATACAATTCCAATTAATGAATTCTATGATTATTATCCTTAAATTTAGGGCTATTTACATAACCATTTTACGATCTTTATTTCATTTGGTTTAGAGTTCAATAGTTACCAAGTGAGTAGGTTAATTTAATCTCAATATTCATTCTTTGAGACACGTGTTATATAATGAACATAAATTATTTTGAAATGTGTTAATTCTTACTTTTTCATGTTATATCATGAATATAATTATTTTCATTATATTTTATGCTCATTTGTTTTTATTATTTCATGTGTATTATGATTCAATATTAAAAATGTTGTATAAGTTTATTAATACAATATCATTGTTTATCTGGATTGTTTAGGATTATGCATCCAGTTATGAAATTTTTTGATCCATATATCAATAACTCCAATTACTTTTCTTCTACACTATTTATTTAGGATATCATAATTTTTTGCTACGATTTTTATACTTGATGTAACATAAGATAATTAATAATATTTTTTTAGAAAATCCTACATCATTTCACTCTTTAGTTAGAAATCCTTTTCTTACCAAATCCATGTTTTTTATGATTGTGTTAAAAAAAATTTTAAATGAACCTATAAAAATATTTTCATATAAAAAATATTTCAATTACTTACAAGGATTCCTTTATAATTTTTAAATGTAATTTATGCTAATTTATTTCAATAATTATTTTTATTTTTTGAAGTGATTTCCATGAAAAAAGGATATTTTCTTCCAGAAAATTTATTAAATGAAATTTCAAAATCATTTTCTATCTAGGATCACATATGTTGGGGTTATTTATTCCTTTATATGGATATGATCCGGGGGTACCCTTTATATTCTTTCTCTTAATGTTTTACTATTTGATGGTGTGTTATATATGAAACATGATTCTCTTCAACATGTTATATTCTTATGAAAACCTCTTCATTTCATGGGTTATGATGTTATGAAATGATTATTAATCCTGTCTGTTTTAAACAAGTTATAATATTATGAAATTTTTGTTATAGCCCTTTTATTTCATGGGTGATTACATGATGAATGTTTATGATCCTATGGAACAAATATGTATGATTTGACTATGATACATGTGGGACTTATATCTCCATCAAATGCGTTGGGTAATGATTTATATCTAATGAGATAGATATAGCTAAAATGGGGAGTGATCTTTTTTCCATAATGGATTATGTCCACTAAGATTATATTTTGGAGTGAAAATTAACTACCAAGATGGTTTTGGGAGTGAGATCATTCCTCTAATATGGCCTTGGATATAATCCTTTACATCTAAGGAAATCATTTTATATGTTTATATGTCTGCGAGAATTCCATGAATTTTTCTTATATTATTCTTTTATGGATTATTCTCTTGATTTCTCTATAATTATTGTATTTTTTACTTCTAATATTTATGAAACTACACAATTATATAATCTCAAATATGCACGGTGTCACGACCCGTCCTCAGGGCTCGTGCCGTGACTACCCCAAGCCCTCCTTCCATAGGCCAGGGGATGGCGACTAGCACCAAGGCGTAAATCCCGGTAAAAAGGGAAGGCATTGACTTTGTAAAGTAAAAAAGCACCACAGAGTAAGCAAGAGGAAAGGTAAACAATAAGTAAAAACATTGTACAACTAAAAGTTCTGAAAATTAAAAGGGCCAGTATACAAACCCAAACTGAAAGTAAAGTACAACTCGAAAGGGAAAACAGCAACTGTAAAGTAAAAGCCGCTACACCGAGCTGTCCACTGGAGATCCCACCTGAAGGGTGGGTACAGATAGCTCAACTGCTCCTCGGGTCATGTCATCCTCTCTGAACATGTCACGCCAAGTGGTCCACCTCCAGGTACCGTCCTGCTCTGCAAGCCTCAGCCAAGATCAACGATGTCTGTCGTCTGCAACCAACACAACGTAGTGCGGGCTTAGCCCGTGCAGGGGTGAGTATAAGCTACTCAGTAAGCACCCCGAGACCCCTAAAGGTCTCCCAAAATCCACAAAGGATAAACCACAAAGGTGAGATACAAACACGAAGTAACAACCGACACTGCTTAGGTTTATGCCCATACATATACCTAAGTCATCAATACCAATACGCTCCAACCTCCGAGCCCAAGTACAACTCAGTCCACACAGGAAAGTATATGTATTCCACATAGGAAAGCAAAACGAAATCCACACTGGATAGCACAACCCAATCCACACAGGATAGAAACAGGATTCATCTCACAGAGGTATACTTCTTCGAAAGACGATAAAGATGATCTCTGATCCATAAAAGTAGTTGGACCCATGAAGGATCGATAGGTAACTAACCCCCGCAAAAGACCCCAACAGGATCAGGCCCACACAGGTCAGATAGGTGCTGGTTCACACAGGACCGTTGAGCGCAATGACCCACACAGGATCGGACCCACACAAGATCGGGCCCACACAGGACCTGTAGCACTGATCCACGTAGGACCGCTGAGTGATGTAGTCGTCGTCGAATCCACCAAAGATATCTTTACTATCGTCGTCGCAGTCACAGTAGCAGTAGTAGTAGCAGTAGTAGTCACAGTCGCAGCCAGCACTAGGGTTCCCGCACACAGCAAGCTCGTTCAGGAGGGTCCGCTCCACGAGTCGAGAGTCTGATACAACATATGTCACAAAGTCCATAGTTGATGTATTCAAAAGTTCCGTATCGCCAACAGGAACTCAACGCAACAGACGGCGCGTCGATCGGACGCCCAGTCTGAGAGTTATTGGCGTTTTCGTCCCAGGGGCCCGGTTGGATTTTAAGGCAAAACCAACCCTACCGTACTCCACATGCATCCAAACCTCGGGCGGAGTATGCCAAAAGATCTGTCTCACTAAGAGAAACACAACAATGCTGACAACACGTCAATCGGACGTCTGTAGCTCAAGATATGAGTGTTTCCGCTCCAAGGGCCCGGTTGGTTTCGTGTACGAACCAACCCCGCCAAACTCAAAGTATTCCAAAACCTTGAGTGCGATATACCGAATCGACAGTCTCGATCCAAGGATCGCATCGCTGCTGACGGTTCATCAATCGGAGGTCTGTAGCTCATGTTATGGCCAAAAGACGGAAGTCGATTCGAAACGGGGGGTCCGGGTCCGGGGTGACCCGGCCCAACCCCCCCTGGGTCGGCCTAAACCAGGTGGACCTGACCCGGGTCCGACCCGGCCTGGCTGGCGGCGCGGCCGGCGGCAGCGCGGCCTGGGTGCCGCTCGGGTGCCACGCGCGGCGGGCAAAGACCCCGCTTTCCTGCTAGCGGCGCGGCTGAAAGCCGCATCTTTGTCCAACGGCCCCCCCACGTGGGGGCCGACTTTTGAAAACAAAACGGGGGGGCGCTGCCCCCCCACCCCCCCTTGGTGTAACCGCGGCCCCCCACCCATTATGGGGGGCCAGTTTTGGCCAGCCGGGGGAATTTATTCCCCCGGTCCTTCTCCCTTCCGGTCGTCCCATCTTGGCCGGCCGGTTCTTCCTCAACGGGACCGGCAAGGCCGATCCCCCTTCCGGCTTCCGACACCGGTGGCCCGGCTAGCCGCCGGTCTTCTCGTTCTTCCGTGGCCCAGAACCGGCCGCGACCTTCGTCGTCCGGCGCGGTGCGACGACACCGCGCCCCTCCGCCGCGGCCCCGCTCTGGCCGCGGCGCCTTTGGCTTCATTCGATGCGGCGCGACGGCGTCACGTTCATGATAACCTTTTTGCGGCGCGGCGCGACGGCGCCGCGCAATTATAGCCTTGCGATTCCCGCGTGGTGCGACGGCACCATGCCATCTCGTTCATCCACAAGAAAATATTAATATTCAAGAACAAGGAGGGGGTTTCAGCCGTGTTTGTGCGGTTCGACCCCCCTCTCGTTAGATGATAGCACTTAAATACTTATCCACAAGATTGTCATGCTAGAACCAAGAATGAGAGTAAATAAATAATCAACAACAAACCCCTACTTCGGTTTCAAGAACGATGATCGTCAACGACCCGCGGAAGATGCGTCGTGGTGGTCGGCATCACGAAAGAAGGACGTCCATGTCGTGAAGCGAGGATTTGAAGTTCTTTGACGACGATTTCAGCGCGGGAAATCATCGCGGAAGAGATGACGCGGAAGAAGACATCGTCGGTGTCGCAGGTATGGCGTCGGGGAAGACGATTCTCGAGAACGTGGCGTTCTTCGTCGATGTTCGAAGGTTCTTCACGTTCTTCGTCAAAGTTTGAAGAAGAAGAAGAAGAAGAAGAACTCCAATTTCTCACAAGGCAGCTAGAGAATTCTAACACAAAAAAATAAGCTAAAGTCTTATTTTATTCACACACTTAACAATTTGAATTTCAATGTTTTCAAATTCAAACAATTCAACTCCATTAATTAACAAAGTTTTCATGTTCATTTAAATAGGAGTTTAAGGGAGTTTTAAAAAAAAAGAAGGTGAAGAGTTATGCTTCATGTGGGCCCCACCACACTTAATCCTCCCAAGGGAGGTTAAGTGGATGTGGTTCCCACTTCTAACTCCCTTTGGGAGAAAATAACCAACAAGTTAAAATAAAATTTGTATTCTACAATTTTATTTAACTTATTATAAAAACCCAAAAACTAACTCTCAACCCGCAATAAATGCAACCTCGGAAAAGGTCTCGTTAAGTGAATATCAGCGCTGCGAGTTCATCAGTGTCCTTAGATTTTAATTCCGAGCACCGGATCAAAAGTTATAAATTCCCTCTCGTTCGTTCACTGAACGTACCCGAGCCAAACTTCGGAAATTGATTCCGGGCACTCCGGGCCTCGGAATCAGGTGCCGTCAGAAACCGCACTCTTGCAAAATTCCAAATGAATTTAAGAAAAAATTTCCCTTGAATTTTACGTGTCTTTACATTACTCCCACCTCAGGGCTTTACGTCCTCGTAAAGATACATCAAAAACTAGGGAAATAAATGAGGGTACTGAGCACGCATTTGAGCCTCCCGCTCCCATGTGCTCTCCTGGAGGTTCCCGTGCTGCCATCTGATGCGCACAAGTTGAATTGATCGCCCACGTAGGACCCGCTCCTTACAATCCTCAATCTCCACCAGGACCTCCATAAAAGTCGCCCCATCGTCAATGTCAAGCTACCCATGGTCAATGATGTGCGTCAGGTCGTGCACATATCTCCTCAGCTGAGATACATGGAAGACGTCGTGCACCCGGTGCAACTGAGGTGGTAGAGCCAGGCAATAAGTCACCTCGCCAATCCTGCTGTGGACCTGGAAGGGCCCGATGAAGCGCTTAGATAACTTGCCGCCTCGGCCAAATCTCCGAATACCACGTCGAGGTGAGATACCCAAGAAGACGTGGTTGCCATCCTCGAACTCTAGTGGCCTCCGCCTCCTGTCAGCGTATGACTTCTGTCGGCTCTGAGCTGTCCTCATCCACTCCTGGATGACCTGGAACTTCTCTGTCGTGGCCTGGACCATCTCCGGTCCCACATGTGCTGACTCCCCAGGGTCTGTCCAGCACAAAGGAGATCTACAAGGTCGGACGTACAACGCCTCGTACGGTTCCATCTCGATGGTGGAGTGGTATTTTTTGTTGTACACAAACTCCACCAAGGGTTGGTGGTCCTCCTAGCTATGACAAAAGTCGAGGACACATGCGCGGAGCATGTCCTCGAGAGTCTGAATGGTACTCTCCGTCTGACCATCCGTATGAGGGTGAAAGGCTGTTCTCATACGTAGATGTGTCCCGAACGCCTCCTGTAACCCCTTCCAAAGCCGGGAAGTAAAGCGAGAATCACGATCGGAGACGATAGATAATGGAATACCGTGAAGCCGTACAATCTCCTGAACGTAGAGACGTCCCAAGCTCTCCACTGAGCCATGCTCTCTGATGGGTAATAATTGTGCCGACAAGGTGAGACGGTCAACAATCACCCAGATGGAGTCATGACCTCTGGAAGTGCGTGGAAGTCCAGTCACGAAGTCCATAGATATGCCGTCCCACTTCCACTCCGGGACCTCCAAGGGCTGTACCATGCCTGCTGGTACCTAATGCTCTGCCTTCACCTGCTGGCAGGTGAGGCATCGAGAAACGAACTCTTCTACAACCTTCTTCATGCCCAGTCACCAGTTCTATCGTCTGAGATCCGGGTACATCTTCGCCACTCCAGGATGTGCCGCCAAAGGAGAAGTGTGAAACTCTCTCAGCACCTCCTCTCGCAAAGCGACTTGTACCATGGTACGTCCTCTGAAAAGGATATCGTGCTCTGCTCCAAGGTAGAAACCATCAGGTGCCTGTCCCAAGGATATCTGTGCATTCCATGTCTCACAGTCAGCGTCCTCGCACTGTGCCTCTCTGACCCGCAGCAGTAGTGGAGGGGTGACTGTGACAGACTGAAGGAAGGCTGCTCCATCTCTATCCACGAAGGATATCTGCAAAGAAGCTAGTTGCTCTTTCGCCTCCTCAAGTAGTTGAATGCCCGTCTTCCTTCTGAGGGCATCGGCTACTAAGTTCCCCTTCACAGGAGTATAGACTATCTCAAAGTCATAGTCCTCGAGGAACACGAGCCATCGCCACTGTCTCAGGTTCAGGTCCTTCTTCGAGAAGATATACCTGAGACTCTGATGATCAGAAAAGACTGTAAAGTGCTCGCCCATCAGGTAATGTCGCCATGTCTTCAGAGCAAAGACAACTGTTGCTAACTCCAGGTCATGGATAGCGTAGTTCTGCTCATGCGGCCTCAATTGACGTGATCCATAGGCGATCACTGCCCGCTCCTGCATCAGAACACATCCGAGTCTGGTCCCTGATGCATCGCAGTAAACTACGTATCCTACTCCCTCCTCAGGCAAACTCAAGGTAGGTGCGCTAGTCAACCTCTGTCTCAGCTCCTGGAAGCTCTTCTGACATTTTTCTGACCACACGAAGGGTTTCCCCTTCCTCCTTAACGTACGACAAAGCTGCAAAGATTTCTCCTTTGCCGAAAAGTGAAATCCGGTCTCATCCCCTGGATGAACCACATTCCTTGCCTAATACAGTCAATCCTATCATGATTAGTTAATTCATGGCATGGATGACGTCGTAAGGCCTCGACGCTGGTACCAAGAGATCCAACCGTTACTCTCGCCTCCAAGTGTTGAGTCACACCGTCGACATCAGTGTGTGGTCATTGGGTTTCCTCCAGTAAGAATCTCTCAAGTGAGGGTCAAGTCAATAGTTTTTTTAACCGGCACCTCTTAGTAAAAACAAACACAAAACTAGAAAACAAAAGTCACCAAGGAAAGTATCTTTTATTACTTCTACTTAAAGTACAAGGACACAAGGCAACACAAACTACGAAGCTAGAGGCATTATGGTCAAAGGCCTCTATGCCTGGAGCTAGTCCCGCACTAGTACATTCGCTTCCGGAGCTCCATGATCGTAAGCTTCAACTCCTTGAAGCTGTGCTCTCCCCTGAGTTCGGGGTGGACCTCTTGGTGGTGGTGGTGGTGGTAGAGCCTCAAAGCGTCGCCCACCACCTGCTGCTCAGCCATCTCCTCTGCCTCGTCCGCCTCCTCCCTGCGGACCGCCACGGTCGAACCTCTGCCTCTGCCTAGGTGGTTCCTCAACCGTCTGCTGCTCCTCTGCATGGCGGGTCGGGCAGTCATGAGCCATGTGGCCCTGCCCGCCGCACGAGTAGCACTGTCTGCCTCTCGAAAGACTGGCTCCGAGCTGTGTGCCCCGCACTGCTGAGCCAGTGTCCTGAGGTCGTCTACCTGAAGGTCTGGTCGGCCTGGACCCCTGAGTCATCCGTCGACTGCCAGCTGCCGAAGACTCTTCCACGTGTTGCCCTACGGTGGGTCTCGAAACTGGTTTAGACTCAGCAAGGAAGCTCTCGATAAAAAGGGCCCGCTCCGGTACTTCTGTCTGAGTCGGTATACTGAGGGAGTTTGGCGATGCCCTGATCTCGTTTCTCAAACCCTGCTCGAAGGTCCGGGCCCGGAAGAATGGGTCTCGTACCATGTCGGTCAAGTAGCGTGAGAGATCAGTAAATCTCACCGAGTACTGAGCGACCGTCTTGATGCCATGCCGCAGCTGAAGAAGCTCTTGGATATGCACCGCACGAAGGGTGGCTGGGATGAAATCTGAGCGGAAGAGGCTCTCAAAGTATGTCCATAGTAGAAATGACTCATCATGCACTTGGATCATCACGCTCCACCATCGGCCCGCTGCTGCGTGCAGTAGGCTCGTAGAGAGGATCACCATGAGGTCTGCTGGTGTCCTCACTAGCCTGAAAACTCGTACCACTTCCTCCAGCCAGTCCTCTGCTACCTGGGGGTCCGTCTCCCCATGGAACCTAGGTGGTCGCTGGCACTGAAACTCATGCAGTGCGCTGAGGCGACGTGCATCTTCAGCGGCTGGTGCTGGAAGCATCGGTGGCTCGACGGGTAGAGCAACCGCCGGTTCCACTGCTGACAAAGGGCCCTGCACCGAGGCCTCATCGGTCGGTGGGATTTCATCACACTCGACGCTCTGAACCCTAGCCGGCTGCCGTCGTGGGGCCATCCTGAAAAGGAACAGGTGCGCCATGGTAAAATAGTATACCTGGTGAGCTGACACAAAGTAATCACAAAGGAAACATTGAAACACACACGCAATCAATGTTTTCATGAATTAAGTCGGAAATCAGAAGTCAGGGTCCTGGTGTACGGATACGTCTGCCGCCGCACCAACACTGGACTCCCTGAAATGATAACCACACTCAATACGCTAAACATTATTGCTTCACATAGAAAAGATCAGAGTTCTCGGTAGAACCAAACTCCTCTGATACCAATTTGTCATGACCCGTCCTCGGGGCCCGTGCCGTGACTACCCCAAGCCCGCCTTCCATAGGTCAGGGGCTGCCGACTAGTACCAAGGCGTAAATCCCGGTAAAAAGGGAAGGCATTGCCTTTGTAATGTAAACAAGAACCATAGAGTAAGCAAGCGTAAAGGTAAACACTATGTAAAAACAGAGTAAACCTAAAAGTGCGGAAAAGTAAAAGGGCTAGTATACAAACCCAAACTGAAAGTAAAGTACAACTCGAAAGGGAAAACATCAAATGTAAAGTAAAAGCTGCTACACCGAGCTGTCCTCTAGAGATCCCACCTGAAGGGTGGGTACAGATAGCTCCAATGCTCCTTGGGTCCCGCCGTCCGCTCCGAACACGTCATGCCCAGTGGTCCACCTCCAGGTACCATCCTGCTCTGCAAGCCTCATCCAAGATCAATGAGGTCCGTCGTCTATAACCAACAAAACGTAGTGCGGGCATAGCCCATGTAGGGGTAAGTATAATCTACACAGTAGGGACCCCGAGACCCTTGAAGGTCTCCCAAAATCTACAAAGGAAAAACAACAAAGGTGAGATACAAACACGAAGTAACAACCGACACTACATAGGTATATGCCCATACATAACCTAAGTCATCAATTCCAATACGCTCCAACCTCCGAGCCCAAGTAAAACTCAGTCCACACAGGAAAGTATACGTATTCCACATAGGAAAGCAAAACGAAATCCACAGAGGATAGCACAACACAATCCACACAGGATAGAAACAGGATTCAGCTCACACATGTATACTTTTCGAAAGATGATAAAGATGATCTCTGATCCATCAAAGTCGTCGGAACCCCGAAGGATCGATAGGTAACTAACCCCCGCAAAAGACCGACACAGGATCGGGCCCACACAGGACCTGTAGGCGCTGGTTCACATAGGACCGCTGAGCGCAATGACCCACACTGGATCAGACCCACACAGGATTGGGCCCACACAGGACCTGTAGCACTGATTCACGTTGGATCTCTGAGTGCTGTATTCGTCTTCGAATCCACCAAGGATCTCTGTACTGTCGTCGTCGCAGTCACAGTAGCAGTAGCAGTAGCACTAGCAGTCACAGTCGCAGCCAGCTCTAGGGTTCCCGCACACAGCAAGCTCGTTCGGGAGGGTCCGCTCCATGAGCCGAGAGGATGATACATCAACTGTCACAAAGTCCAAAGTTGATGTATCCAAAATTTCTGTATCGCCAACAGGAACTCAACGCAACAGACGGCGCGACGATCGGACGCCCGGTCTGAGAGTTATTTTCTTTTTCACCCCAGGGGCCGGGTTGGTTTTTAAGGCAAAACCAACCCGACCATACTCCACCTGCGTCCAAACCTCGGGCGGAGTATTCCAAAAGATCTGTCACACTAAGAGAAACACAACAAAGCTGACAACACTTCAATCGGACGTCCGTAGCTCAAGATATGTGTGTTTCCGCTCCGAGGGCCAGGTTGGTTTCGTGTACGAACCAACCCGGCCGAACTCAAAGTATTCCAAAACCTTGAGTGCGATATACCGAATCGACCGTCTCGATCCAAGGATCTCATCTCCGCTGACGGTTCGTCAATCAGAGGTCCGTAGCTCATGTTATGGCCAAAAGACCGAAGTCGATTCGAAAACGGGGGGTCCGGGTGCGGACCGTCCCATCCCGACCCCCCCCCCCCCCCCCCCCGTGGTCGGCCCGAATCAGGTGACCCGAACCGGGTCGACCCGACCCGGCCCGGCGCGGCGGCACGGTCCGGCATGGCGGCGCGGCCTGGGCGCCGCTCGGGTGCCACGCGCAGGGGGCAGAGCCCCCGCTTTCCTGCTGGCGGCGCGGCTAAAATCCGAGCCTTTGTCCAACGCCCCCCCCCCCACGTGGGGGCCGACTTTTGAAAAAACCAGGGGGGCGCTGCCCCCCCCCCCCTTGGTGTAACCCCCCCCCCCCCAAGTGGGGGGCTTGCTTTGAGGAAAACGGGGGGCGCTGCCCACCCCCCCTAGTGTAACCCCCACCCCCCCCCCCCCCATTATGGGGGCCGGTTTTGGCCAGCCAGGGGAATTTATTCCCTCGGTCCTTCTCCCTTCCGGCCGGCCCAACATGGCCGGCCGGTTCTTCCTCAACGGTACCGGCAATACCGGTCCCCCTTCCGGCTTCCAGCACCAGCGGCCCGGCTAGCCGCCGGTCTTCTCGTTCCGCCGCGGCCCAGAACCGGCCGCAGCGTTCGTCGTCCGGCACGGTGCAATGGCACCGCGCCCCTCCGCCGCGGACCCGCTCCGGCCGTGGTGCCTTTGGTTTCCTTCGACATCGTGTGACGGCATCGCGTTCATGATAGCTTTTCCGCGGCGCGGCGTGATGGCGCCGCGCAATTATAGCCTTGCGATTCCCGCGTGGTGCGACGGCACCATGCCATCTCGTTCATCCACAAGAAAATAATAATATTCAAGAACAAGGAGGGGGTTTCGGCCGTGTTTGTGTGGTCCGGACCCCTCTCGTTAGATGATAGCACTTAAATACTTATCCACAAGATTTTCATGCTATAACCAAGAACGAGAGTAAATAAATAATCAACAACAAACCCCTACCTCGGTTTCAAGAATGATGATCGTCAACGACCCGCGGAAGACGCGTCGCGGTGGTCGGCGTCACAGAAGAAGGACGTCGTTGTCGTCAAGTGAGGATTTGAAGTTCGTTGACGAAGATTTCGTCGCGGGAAATCGTCGCGGAAGAGATGACGCGGAAGAAGACGTCGTCGGTGTCGCGGGTGTGGTGTCACAGAAGACGATTCCCGAGAACGTGGCGTTCTTCGTCGATGTTCGAAGGTTCTTCGGGTTCTTCGTCAAACATTGAAGAAGAAGAAGAAGAAGAATAAGTCCAATTTCCCTCAAGGTGGCTAGAGATTTATAACCCAAATAAAATAAGCTAATGTCTTATTTTATTCACACACATAACAATTTGAATTTCAAAGGTTTGAAATTCAAACAATTCAACTCCATTAATTAACAATGTTTTCATGTTCATTTAAAGAGGAGTTTAAGGGAGTTTTAAAAACAATAAGGTGAAGATTTAGGCTTCGTGTGGGCCCCACCACACTTATTCCTCCCAAGGGAGGTTAAGTGGATGTGGGTCCCACTTCTAACTCCCTTTGGGAGAAAATAACCAACAAGTTAATATAATATTTGTATTCTACAATTTTATTTAACTTATTCTAAAAACCCAAAAACTAACTCTCAACCCGCAATAAACGCAACCTCAGAAAAGGGCTCCTTAAGCGAATATTGGTGCTGCGAGTTCATCGGTGTCCTCATATTTCAATTCCGAGCACCGGATCAAAAGTTATAAATTCCCGCTCGTTCGTTCACTGAACGTACCCGAGCCAAACTTCGGAAATTGATTCCGGGCACTCCGGGCCTTGGAATCAGGTGCCGTCAGAAACCGCGCTCTTGCAAAATTACAAAGAAAATTAAGAAAAAATTTCCCTTGAATTTTACGGGTCTTTACACACGGTATGATATTAAAATGTTATATATATCTTCTCATAAAATTTTGTTCATGTTATTCTTACAGATCTCCCATTATTACCCTTACTGAGCATCTTCAGTAAGCCTTTCTTTTATTCATTCCCCAGTCTATGAAGATATTTATTATGTATTATGTGTCTATGAATGGTACTTGTTATGAATAACATATTTGTAGATAACATAGAACAATTATGATACAATTTTTATGTTTACATATTTCCAAAGGATATATACTAATACAACCATTGGATGTCTATTTGTGTAATGTAATAAGTATTATGAAAAAATTATGTCATGACTATGTATGTTATGAACATGCTGCTATAGTCGGTATCAGTTAGATAGATTTTTCATCCATTGGAAAATATGATGGGAAAACGTTAATGAGATCTCTATGGACATATCTCTATGTATATGTCTAAATATGGGTCCAAGAATATGAAAATGTCCAAAAATATTTGTAAAGAATATAGTGAGTGGTTTCCTAGTAATACATCCATTTCTGTATATAAGAGGCATGTTTTGATCTAACACAGTTGTACATAGGGGTAATAACCCTAAAAACACGTTATTGAGCTATAATCCATTGAGAACTAGTGCACTATAATGGGCCTTACTGCAAAGATGGTTTGACAATCACATAGGATATGCCATGGAAATTTAAAAAATCATTTAAACAATCATGAAGTATTCATACAGATGATTGATATGAATAAACAATGATAAAAGTATTATTTCTTATTTTAAAATGGAAATTGTAATGATTTAGAAATCTTATATGTGATTTTATCATTATGTGGTTCCCCACTGTGATAATTTTTTCATGCTTTGTGACTTTTGGTTTTAGTCAATGGATGGAAGCCGAGAGAACTGTAAAGACCCATATTTTCGCAAAGGTATGTATCATTTTTTTATTTATTTAAAACTTTTTTCATGGTAAATATGATATATAACCATAGAATTGTTCTAGAAGCAACCGGGTCTTGTTTGGATCCTAGAACTATGGGAAATGAGAAAAAGGGTGGTCATACAGTTATTGTATTCATAGTAATTACCATGTGGGGTAATAGTGATAGAACATTTTCATGCAGAAACAGTGGAAGATCTTGTCTACAACTATGTAACCCAAGTAATATGGACATACTAGTTTTTTTATATTATTGATAGAGTATTTTGGTACATTTTGCGCTTGGTGAGGAAACCTATTCATTTTAACTATGTGGGGTCCCTCTATAAGCAGTGAGGTAATCAGAGTATATGCATGGTTTGGAGAAATAATGCGGCGAAACCGAAGACCACCTGTTTCTATGGTGAAATGTCTAAAATAACCTCAATGAAACTTCAAGTCATATTACATATTTCATGATTCTTATTTAAGTGGATTGATCTCTTCTATTAATCCTATAATCCCTACTCAATCAAATTCCATGTTCATTAAAATATCATTGATCTTGATAGTGAATCAAGATCTATCAAAATAAATGGATTTCTATATGTATGTTATCAAGTCCTCTTACATCAATTCTATTTTTTAGGATCCATTGATCTATTTATGTTGAAGGTATTTTTCAATATTTTTAGTGTGTCAGTCTTTTTCTTTGATTTCATCCAATATACATCAAATATGATGCCATTATTGTATGTGGATTGTTCAACATCCCAAAGGAATGTAGTAAAATTGTTTCCCATAAAAAGCGAGTAGGTATAAATGACATGTCATTGTGTAGCACACCAAACATTGTTGTACATTTTCAATAAATGTGTTCTTTGATTCTAAATAATTTATTATCAGATCATTATGCTCTTGAGTATCATTGATTGAAATTAAATGATGTATACCAAAATAACAAACAACACTTGGATGTATGGACTTGAAATAACCCTTTTTAATTAAATTACTAAATTATCCAGACACCTCCATAGTGTTAGTATAATGTTCTAATTCAAATTTACATCTTTTAAATAAATGTTTATTTAAAAAATATCCCAATGTTATTGGATTAAATTATAAATGCAATTTCCCCTATATGTAGCTTCGTAATTGATAATGGAACATTTTATGTTCTTCATTAATCCATAAAATTGAACTTCTAGGATTTTATTTATCAAATGGATTGGATTAAATCAAATAAATTGTATTAAAAAATGTGTTTTTAATCAAATTAAATGTATTAAATTGAATGGCTTGATTCAAGATGGTTTTCCTTCCCAACTGAATGTAATAAACTAATTCATTAAATTTAAATTTGTGTTTAGGGAACTCTAATTGATTCTTGTTTTTCAATATGGATTAAATAAATTTTAAAGGCCTTGGAAATAATTATACTTGATTGATATATTTCATGAGTGGAGATGTGGCATGGATATTATTATAATTATGATTGTGCCTTGGATATTGGTTATTGAATGATTGGTAAGGGAATTATTGGGAATGAATCTTCTCTATTCCACAGTTTGGGTGTTGAGCATGACATCTCACAACACTTACACTATTTTTGTGATGGGAATGACACACCACATCCCTTGATTTGAGTGTTGACCTGAATACTCACCCTCCATATTGATTGAAAATCATGAAGTCTCTTATTTGTCATAAGATGTTGGGCGGCTACCCATTCATGAGCTAATTGGACCGTTTAGACTGGTTATGGATAAATGAGTTACACCCTGGCCCAACCAGCATATAGTATCAAGGTATATGGCTAATTATTTCATCACATAAATAGTCTATATAGGTGGATACATTATATATCTACAATATATATATTACTATATATATGGTTACTAATAAGACATTCATTCCATCCTAAGATGAATCCGGAAGAGCCAGCAGGTGTCCATTGGGGACGTGAGTAATAATGGTAAATATTTATTCATAATTATTTATTATTTATTTATACCTACTCACAGTTTATTTATTTAACCTGGTTGGATTTCATATAAAAACCCTTGGTTGTGGCCTTCGTGGATTTTATCTCACACTATACATGGGATACCATTGGTACCCAAGTAGACTAATTGTATATAGTTAAGGATAAGGAAAGTTGCCTCTATAAATACTTGATATTCTTTACCTATTTTCGGAGCATTAGAGCGGAGGACGGAGCATATGCTCGAGATGCTAGTGGAGCATTCCTTTGGCCTTTTTTAGTTTTATATAGTATATTTTATATCCTTTTATCATGTTCAAAATTTTATAGTAGAATTCCATTACATCATTGTGTACATGAAATTACATTATATATTTTGATATTATCATTCAATTAATTAGTAATTTACACATCTTTACTTTTTTACTATATTTGTTATAGTCAGCTCTCCACTATGGCATGTTACTAGTCTAGATTCATTATTGTGTATTCTTATAAAAGATTACTATTTTTTCGGTTATACATTATATCATCTATGAATGTTTTATATGAGGTATTAATTAACCCACTATTCCACCTTTAATCCCTCATGTCTAGTCAATACCCTATGGCATATGGTGAGGTGCACCTGAGGCAATGTTACCCACCAGATCATGGAATGAGTTAAGAATATTCTGTGACAGGATGATACAATGTGGTATCATATTGTATTTTATATTTTTTCTTAATGTTTTTTGATTATATATGATACTTGGAGTTTATGGTGTTTGGAATTCAACCTGTGCCCATATATAACTAAACCATTTATAGGGGAAACCCATATTATTGAGGATACGATGTTGTAGTTATATATTATGTCTCTTAAAGATGATATTACTTCACAATAGGGTAATGGAAAAATATTGTGATGTTATTATTATTGGAATTATTTAAATGATATTTATTTTATCTTGACCCAATGACTTAAAGAAGTTTCATTAAATGCACCATGAAAGGCACAATATGACTGATATGTTGTCCATTTTTAATCACCATGTTTATTTTCTCTGTGAATTTTAATATTTCATATAACAGATAACTTTATTAATATATGTGGAAATTTTCTAAAATTCTTTATAGGACTCTCAAAACCTAACTAACACTTAAGGGGTATGCCTTAACCATATCTTTTTTTCTTGAATAGGTTAAATAAGACACCTTATGCATCCTGTTATGGAATTTTGATCCATAGACCCTCAGTCACATGGGATGGATCATGTTATTGTATGTATTAAGAGGATTCAATATTTCATTTAACCAAGAGTATAGGACCATATGGATAGGAAATGGTGATCTATTTAATTCGACCATTTAAAGATATTTCAATTAAAAAATGACTACACATTCAATATGAATATTACTTTTATAATATAATGGTAATTTTATGCATGTAAAACATGACCTAACTTTTCGTAAGGGGTAGTGGGGTGTTTCTTATGTCCTTATAGTTGTTATAGTCATTCTCCCTCACTTAAACATCGATTTCTCAATAGGCATAGATGTGTGATCTATAAAAAATATGTTTTAATTTACCTCTTCTGGATAATAGTATTTAATTTTTCATCAATTAATATATCTTATGAGTCATACATTTTTCTTTTTATCATTGTGCCTCCACAACATCCTTCTGTTTTACACCCTAAAGGTTGTGAAGACAATTCACTAGATAGGGTAGGGAATGAGCTTCCAGTGATCCCTATTATAGTGACACCTGTGGAACCTCATAAAATTACTAATATTAGAACTAAAACACAGATCTAAGATGGAATTATCTATATTTTTCTGTATTTGTAATGTGTTTATCATCCGTCCCTAGGTATGGTAGAGATGGATTGGGAATTTTAGTAGTAGTATCATCCAACCTTTTCATGGGATGGAAGACCTCATGATACTACATTTTACATTGAAGCTATTATATCTATATTCGGTCATCTGTAGACTCCTCTAGAGATAAGGTTCATTATTGAATCTTATATTCTATATAATTATTTTATGATATGGTGGGATTTTATTTCCCAGTAATATTGACATTCTGATATGATATAGGAAAATTTATAGACTATCATCTATGACTATATCATTCCACAGACTCTAAGGGATAAAAATGACATATAGTTTATGATCCTATAATATAAAGATATCACTTTTATGTTATATTATGATCGTTTCAATAAAATAAATCATTTTGTGCCTATTCTAGCATGTGATGAACTTATGACCACCCTGTGATTTGAATATGGTCTAGTATACACTGACTAGTAGCAATTAAATGTATTTTGGTTGATGACTATATCTAAGATATTAAACAAGTACCAAATTATTGGGAGGAGTTTTAGGGAAGATGATGGTGTGATTCATGGTGTTTAGGAACCTGGATTTATCAGTGTTTCATTTAGTTGGTGGAAGACACATTTTGAGGATACTCAAAGTACTATCAACAGTCAGGCTCCACGTACTGTTAGTTGCACAATATGTCGCCAGTTCTGGAAGATGGGAAAAACTAAACACCTTTGTTTACCTGATTCGGTGGAATGATGAGGTTGTGGCTGGATGGTGTAGATCCATCACTTCAGTAGGACCTTTCAATCAATTCCTCACGAGAGATGATCTACACCAACTCATAGTATAGGATCAAGGTATGTAGCATCTCAATAGGCAGGATGCCGGAAAACCGCCACTCATTCAATCTGAGGTGGTGGTCGAGGAAGAGGTAGTGAAAATCATATTTCATAGTTCCATGCAAGGTGTCTGGTTCATGGTAGTTATGATGCCAATTATACAGAGTGTAGCCTATAATGGATACAGATAAAACTAAAAATTAAACTATTAGAGGAATTATTATAAAATCCTCAACTATAGTGTCTGTGTTATTTGACACAGATGTATCTTAATCCATAAAATATAAAGAAATAATGGTGATTTTGGGTCTTGAGATTGAATACTTCAGTGGTGTGATGACGCAAAATACCCCCTAAGGTATCTTATCAGAGAGTGTGTGATTGTGTAATTATTTTTTCCTTGATATACGTGAATACCTATTCAGATGTCATGATTTCAAAATCAACAAGAAAGAATTTGATTTAGTCATTTTTATGGACTATTTTGATTCCAATCAATCCCATAGAGACTTCTATAATTAGAGGAAGATATTTACAGCACCAGAGGGTGGAATACATATGCATGAGGGGAAATGGGATGTTCTTTCATCTCAAGATAGAACTGAGTTGTAGCTTCTAGGTAGTGAGACATATCTTATTGCCAGTCTCTTTATGGATGATCCTGGGTTACACACAACTATTTCCCCCTGTATTATATTATTTTATGGATGTCCACCTTGATGGATTTTTATGTATTCCACCTATGTAATAGGTGGAATTTAACATTAAACTATTCCATGAGTAGCACCATTTACCATTCCCCCTTATATGATGTTAAATATGGTGATTTAGAAGCTCTAGAAGTAGCTATAATATCTATAGCATGAAGGATTTATATTCCCCATTACTTCTCCTTGGGGTTCACTAATCCTTTTTTCCTAGAATTTAGAAGGTACCCTCAGTCATTTTGAGGATTACAGATGCATGATTCAACTTATTTCCAAGAACCAATATCCACTTCCTATAATTGATGAACTCATAGAGTAACTACGAAGAGATAGGGTGTCATAAAATATTGATTTGAGGTCAGGTAGTCGTTAGAGGTATGTCTGGTCATTTCACATACCTCAGACAACTTTCAGGTGATGGTATGGTCTTTATGAGAACCTAGTCATGTTGTTCTGTCTCAGAAACACATTAGTGGTTTTCATGGCTCTTTTGAATTGGGTTTTATAGTTATATCTGGATTCATTCTTGGTATACATTATTGATTATGGGTTAGTGTGGTCTCATTCTCAACAAGACCATGAAAAACATCATGAATGTTTGGTGAATACCACAAGAGAGAAGCAACTACATGGTAATCTCACGAGATGCCACCTATGAATTTACAATGTAAACTTCCAAGTACATTTCATCTCAGTTTCAATAGTATCAGTAGACCTAGTGAAATTTATATTTTTAGTTTCCTAGAAACATACCAAGAATATATTTTGTATAAATAGTTTCATGGGGATATCTAGGTATTACAGACGCTTTATCCTAGATTTATCATGGCCTGCAGTGCAGCTTATGGTCTTGACATGAAAGGGTGTGAAATTCATATGGTCAGATGGTTTTGAGAATAATTTTACTAGTTTAAAGGAATATGTACTTCAACCTTGATAATATTTTTTCTAGAACTAGGAATATTCCATAAATTTTACTATGACCATAATATATCATGCAAGGAGCTATTCTTATGTAGGGGAAGTTGGTAGCATGGTATAGGTCATAGAGTATTGGGACTCAATTGTATATTTACCTGATGAATTTCCTTGATCATACTATGTTATTTCCTACCTTACACTATTTCAAAACACTATATACAATGATATATTATTGTGGAAATCATTGATCACAAAATCCTCATGCACATATTCACGAAGTGTGATCTGAATCATAGGTAGTGTAGATGGGTTGATTATCTAAAGTCCTTTGATTTCACACTTTCCTACACACCTAATAAAGGAAATGATATGGATGATTATATGATCATAAAGTCTCAAAACTGGTGGTTTCAGAGGCTAGTGGTGACTAGATTCTAATGGATTTATTTTTAACAATTCATGTTGTGGTTTAGGATGACCAATAATAGAGTATCCTCTTAACCGTAGCAGTGACCTCTATTTTTCTTGAAGCTGGTGAGAGTGAGGAAAATATACGATCATGAGGGCCTTTTCCAAAGGTAAAGTTTCTTAGATGATGATTAATACATTGGTTGGAAAACATCTGGGGATGATAATTTACATTTTTATAGAAATTTATATGTTCATAAAGACATTAGAGAAGACATGATGCATGAATTTCATGTCTCATCATGGGTGGATCATCTAGGTGTCAAAAATATGTATCAAGGTTTGAATTGATAGTATTTTTTTCTTGGTATGAAATCTGAGATTTCTAGATTTATCACTCAATGTTCCACCAATCAGTAGGTGAATGCAGGACATAAGTGATCATTATGTCTTTTATACCTTTTGTCCATTCCCAATTAAAAATGGGATATTGGTTCTATAAAATTCAAGACCGGGTTACCATGATCTCCTTGTTGAAATGATACAGTGTGGATAGTCATTTATATTTTAATGATGTTCACAAGTTTATTTTCAATGAAATCTCTTTATTGGTAGAATAGCTAGAGAGGTTATACATTAGGTTGTTCATACATCTTTATGAAGGTCCTCATTCAATTTATTCTGACATAGATGATCTCTTTACATCATAGTTATATCATGGGTTTCCAATGGCCTTGAGTACAGAAGTGCCTCTGAGCATGACATATCACCCTTAGACCAAGGGATAAACCTATAATATGATTCAGTTTTTGGAGGAAATGTTCGGTGAATGTGTCCATGACTTCAGGTGTTTTTTTATGAATCAAAATCCCCTTTTGATTTTTCTTATAATAATATATTTCAAGATACCATTAATATGGGTCCTTATGAAGACTTATATGTTATGAATTTTCATTCAACACTAGGTGGTTTAGAGGCATGGGATGCATCTTTACTTGGAGCACATCTCATCCAAGACACTACAAACTAGGTCTAGTTGATCTGAACATTAATTTCTATTGCTCAATTAATATTGAATAAAAATCCCAACTGATACCAACAACCTATTGAGTTTGATAATAGATATCAGGTTTTCTTGTGATTATTGCCCAGATTTTTCTATAGATATTTTCAGAGGAAGGCTAATATATCCTCTTGACACGAATACCGATACACACAGATGCAGATAGATAAATCCAAAAAGACACAGATACACACAGATATACAGATAAATAAATATACATATATAGAGACACACACACACACCCAGACATACATACATACATACATAAATTCATACATACATACATGTTTATAGAAATATATATAAACATATGTATAAACACTCACACATATATTAATAAGCACACAAACACTCTTTCTCTCTCTCTCCAATGATGTTTTTTATGTTAAAGTATTATATTATTCAATGTATGTTTTATAAAACAAATAAAACATAATATTTTTAAATATGTTTAAATGATTATTTTTCTTAATATATAAATTTTTGTATGTGAAATATTTTATTTTTTAATTAAAATTTAATAATAAAATGAAAAACTGAAATGTTAAACTGTTATCTCTAATGTTATGTGTCTTGAGGATAATAAACAATAGATTAATATCCAAATAAAATATATATCAATATAGTTTCAAAAAAAATGTTCATAGCCCCTAAAAACTAGGAAAATTTTCAGACAAGTCTGGTTAATTAATGACTATTTCTATGTTCTTAATTTGTTCAAGGAAAAGATCCAAATGTTAATAATCATATATTTTGTTATGGAAAAACTATATTGAGGTTATTGAGTAAGTAAAATTTATAGAGATTGATAAATGATCACAAAATAAAACATTCTCATTAGTTATTATGACTTCAAATTTATTTAAGCATCTTGAGGAGATAAATCTAGGAGGAAATGTTATTAAGAAAATTGGAATGGCACAAAACATTTAATTATATACAATGATATCTAATAAGACTGGTATTTTTATTTCTATTTTACAAATAATTTATTATTTTAACAATTTTAAACATAAAGGGTCTTAGTTCGTCTAGTAAAATAACATGGGGTATAATCTTCTTTGACATACCCTAGTATTTCAGACCATATGAGAAACCCATGGACCAAAACATATATTATAAAAGTAAATAAGAGTTGTAGAGAGATAATTGTACCTGTGAATCACCATAATAAAAATACAATAGAAAAAACATCAACCTTGTCCTCTGCCAGTATGACCATGAAAACCTCCTCGAACTCTCAGATGCCTTCCCCTCCGCCACTGCATCGGGGTCTGCCACTCTCCACCCTGATCAGCATTTTCCACATTCTCAACACCTTGACAACCAACATGGGTCACATTCTCAGCATCATCATTTTTAACACGAGTAGTAAGACTCTCATTATCCTTCCTAAGGAGCATCAAAGGTTATTGCTCTATAGAATTATCTTGATTGAAAATAGTCAGGGCATTAGCAATAGGACCGGATAAGACATGATTACAAATTCACTCCTTGCTTTCTCTATATAGCATATCCAATGTAATTGATTTCATAGACTCCAATATAGTTAAGATATTGGTCTTAATAGCATCATGAAGAGCTAGAGTTCCCTCCCCTGGTTCTTTACAACATGCTATTAGTAAAACATCGAACACTATAGCTAAATCCCCTGATACAACCATAGTAGTGGCATTATTAGATGCAACATGAGAGGACTCTTGTACAGGAAGTACAGTATCTAAATGATAAATAGAGTCTTGGACTAGAAAAATGTCTAGTGAAGGACTACCAGAGAAAACAATGACATTAGTATAGGGAACATGAGAAGCCTAATGTACAAGTTGTCTAGTGATTACATGACCAATGGAGTCCTGCACCGGAACAGTGTCGTGAATTGGACTACTGGCGACTGGTTGTTGTAACCCCACATCATCAGCAAATTCACCAGGAGAAACATCATAAACCCCAAGTGCATCATGTAAAATAGTAGTAGGATAATGATCATTCCCCCACCCAACAGAATCCCCTTTAAGTAAGGGACTACTATCCACTTTTTCCTTTAGAATTTAACTGGTCCTCCCTTAAAACAGTAGGGTCAATCTCAGTGTCTCTACCATGACTACCTATATCCACATCACCCCATGAAGAAGGATCCCCATATTTATAGGGCTCCATTGCCAAGTGGTCACCAAATGGAAGTGTATCCCCTACTATTCTGTATATAATCATAATGCGTATTTTTTTCTTCTTAAAAAAATTATTAATAATGGTGGATTTTTATAACTATGATTATACTCAAATGGGTATATTTTTTTCATTTTTTTATATAATGATGATTCATTTTTTTTGGAGTCATGAAATTCAAAATTTATACTCTATTTTTTGAGGTTTCATCACAGGTATCGATAAATTATTTTATTATGTCATTAATGTTTTAACTAATATCATGTTTTTTATTTCTATTTGATATATTTTGATTAATTTTAAGATGACTTACGGTGTTTTAATGGGTTCTATGGAGTAATTTTAGTTTATTACTTACTTATAATAAAATAATCATATTCTTAAAACATATGTGAAATTTTTATTAACTCTCCCAAGGGTCTAAAAGAAATAATTATCCTTGTTGTGGGGAGGAGTTTTCATGAGATAACAATAGTATGCTTAGATTGTGAAATTTCATTAAACTGTATAGTGTTTATTGATCAATTATATGTGGGGTACTTTATTTGAAAATATCATCATCACCTACTAGTCACATGCAAGGTCTAATAATTAAGTTTTTTGATTTTTGATTTTTTTTTTAAATTTTGAATCGAACATGATTTTTTCTATATAGGATATTTTGTGAATAGTTCTTATTTTTGGTTATAATTTATTTGTTATCCATGAAACACCGCAATGTGAATAAAATTTTTAATCATTCATGGAGGATAAATTTATGGATCATAGGTTTTGTGAGTTAATAAAATTATTTCAGTATTTTAAATGTGAAATCTAAAAATGATCTAACCTTCCATTTTCATATTCTTGATTACCCCACACTAGTTGAGAATTGTTTATTTTACATTTCTAAAATTATAATGAAAATACGACTAGATCCTCCTTCCCTTTGAACAACCACTTAATTACCTTCCCTGGCAACAAACCCCTAATTCCATTCCCCTATTGAAATCCCATCACCTTCTTCGGAAACCTACACCAATCCCCATTGATTACATTCATTCCACATCGTTGTTTAGTAACTTACATACCCTGCATCCTCATAAACTATACCTCGACTCATAGAATCCACCCCCCTATACCGAAAAATCAAACATATTCTACGCTCCATAACACCCTTCATTATATATTTGAAATAAATTCACTCTCCAATAATAGATGGATGATTAGAATGAATCCTGAACCTAAATGTTACTCCCCTATGTCTAATGACTGTTCCCCCACCATGTGATCAAAAATATAGTTATTTTCCTAACACTTATTCCCAAGTTCATTGATGAAGTACATGTACAAACTAAATATCATTTTGAATTGTTTGTCTGGATTTTTTAATTTATCATAATATGTTTTTATTGGTTTTATGGGATTTATGGTTTCTTCATTTTTTATTATGATTATTAAATTCCAACCCTTAATTCGATGGAAATTGTTAATTTAATTTTTTTAAATATTTTAATATTCATAGTTTTAAAAATGATCAAAGCTATAATTATTTGACAACCCAAATTGATATATTTACTATATATTTATAGTTTTAAAATTTTTTATTAAATTTTTTATCTTTTTTTTATAATTTCTTAGATAAGTAATATATATAAATTATAATTTATAATTAAAAAATTATTATAATGATTTATTTTTGAAAATTTCAATTTATCATTATAATGAATATTATAACTAATATATGTTATTTATAAATATAAATATACATTAATTATAATTTTATTCATATAAATTATTTATGTTTGAAAACTCAAAATATTTATACTATAATTTTATAATCGCTATTTTTTTGTGTTTATATATATAATAAATCATATAGTCATAGTGTTTTTCAAATTATATAGTCATTTATGCATGATTTAGATATATATACCCAATGAATATTTCTATAATACATTTATTAAAATTCTTCTATAATAGGGAGAAATATTTATATAATATAGTTTTTTATCTATTTTTTTTACAAACTATCTATCACAACAAATTTAACTTTGATTATTTGAATTTTCTGATAATATATATTTATTAATGTCTTGAGAAATAAATTGTAGTTTTTATATTATTTAATAAATATTATTACTTATTTTTTATATTATTAAATTATTTTTTATATAGTTACATATATGGAAAAACTTTTATTGAAATATCAAATAGATTTTCTATTAATTTTTTTTTTCGGGATTGATATTTTTTTTGTTTCACTAAATGATTTGAAAGAAATATTATTTGTTGTTTGTGAAAAGATGTGAAAAATAAAATTTCTTAAAATTATATGTTTTTATGGAAAATTTGATTATGATTTATTTTTGAAAAAATATTAATAATTTATTTTTTATGAGGATGTGTATGTTTTATATGACTGATCGAAAAGTATTCAGATTTATTTTGATCTGAAAATATTTCATCTGATGAAAATAATTTTCAATGGCATGACACATCTGTTTCTACATGAAGACAAAAATAGGGTGACTAATAATGATTGAAGAATTAATCATCATTCATATACATATTTAGATTCAATGAAACTAATTAAAAATCTGGATTATGTTCATGATGAGTTATATCTTGGATTCACTAGATATTGTGTGTTTTTTTTTCATTTTTCAACAATTACAAATGAATACACTAAATAATTGGATATAAACCTCTTTAAATATATATTTTTTAATGTTGTAAAAATATCTCCCTTGTGGAATGAAAATTTTAAATCCATCCAACCAATCATGAAAATTAACCAATAACTGTAGAATCACATATGAGAGCATTGTTGTGTGTCAATATATTATTATGTTTTTTAGTAAATAGAATGTGTAACCTAGTAATTGTTCAATTTTTTACACATCTAGGTGGACGTACAACATGATTAATCAAGTTAGTGAGATTCTTCCATTGTGGGTTTTATATTGTGTAAAAACAATAAAAAATACAATTTTTTACATCCCACTAAAACCAAGGTTAAAAAGATTCATCAAGCTTTAAAAATTTACAAATTTGATGATGTTACTTTAAAAAAAAATATAGTGGATGATATGATAATTCACTTAGAAAATTATTTTTCATAGAAGGAGTTGGATCAGTGACTCTCAAAATATTTCCATAATGGAAGTAATGTTCTACTTGGCATGGTAGTAGATTGTTTAAACCCATTCATATCAATATATGGTGTGACACATAGTATGTGTCCAATTGTATCAGTTCCATGTAACATTTCTCCATAGTTATGTATAAAGAAACCATTTTTGGTTACTTTCCACTCTTATTGAGGGACCAAGAGAACCCATTAGTAAAATTTCTTTTCAAATAAAACTATTTATTGATGAGCTATAATAAAATTTGGATGACGGTGTAATAAAATTTGATTTTTCTGCTTATAAATGGTTTGGACTTTTAGAAACATTATTATATAGAATTAATGATTTCTAGCCATATTATTACTTATCAAGTGGACTATATAAAGATAACTTTCCAACATTATTTTTAATAAAAGTAATAAATAATCATGTATTAAGAACTATATAATGTTTTCATACCTTTTGTAATGATCCAACCTTCCGTGGGACATGAAACTAGTCATATGAAATCTTGGGTCTCCAATAATACCATGGTTTCCTTCTGATCACAGTATAGGGTATCACTAATCATGGTATCTTATTGTACTAATGGTTATCCACATAGAACAAAGATGTTCTAAACACTCCACAAGAAACAACCCAGAAGGTCACCCATCCTATCACTACTCCTGGCCAATCATGCTTAACTCTAGAGTTCTAATCAGGTAGGTACCCAAAAATAGAGGATCACCTTATTAACATGGGTAGTAACATTTATCCTTTCAAGTATCACTTTTCAAGGTTGTTATCCTATACTCCACATTAAAAAAATGTACTTTTTTTGGACCCCATACACTAAACCTAGGTAGTGCCACTACAATTTAAGCTTACTATTACTAGACATGATTCTAATTTTCAAGACCAACCATTATAGAGCCATGTAAGTAGCCATCTCACCCCATTGGTTTCCTATAATACCTTAGTTTCCTTCTATGTATACCAATGTTAAACATTATTTCCTTGAGGGAATCCCAAAAATGCATATCCTATATCATCATTGATTCACCTCAAGTACAGAATTTTTTGAATGAGGTCATGAAAAAATCACCTCATACCCAGTGGTTTGGTATGGGATGTTACACCTTGGTCATAGATTCATTTTTAATCAACTATACAATTTTAGGAATGAAAATAATTCATTTTATGGGAATAAGGATAAAATACAGCACCAAAAATAATTTATGAGGTAGAAATTCAAGCACAACATCACCAAATAAAACATTCAAAAAACAATGATTTTGAGGATTTATTAGCACATGTACTGCAACTATAGATAATTTAATTTCCAAAAACATCATTTTAACATCATATATACATAAAAGATGAAAAGAAACATTTATAACATTGATTAATATAAATAAGACATTAAAAATTATAATTTGTTTTCATATTTGTTTATAAAAAATCATCATTGAAAAAAGTATTTTAACTTCAGTTATAAAATTGTTGTTGTTAAAACCCATTGAAATTTTTATTAAAATTTCAGGGTCCATAATTTTTGTTTCATTTTTTCAGACTTCAGACTTTTAGTTTTCTTTTTATAAGTGACACGAACTATTGATCATCCATCTTAGGACAATTTCCCATCCTTAGTCACTGTCTTCCACCATCATCTACTATCAGACACAATATTAACCAACATCATTCTACATCATTCTCCACCAGCCATAACATTAGTCAAATTTGGTATTTATTCATCACTCATTTTTTAATCCTCATAAATAAATGTTATTTTTATATGATAATTACTAGTTTTTTTGAATGTCAACTAGATGGCTCACTATGTGATTGAGTCGTTATACGATATCTATTTTTGGGTTTTTATTTCATAAAGGATACTTATGTATTAAATAGTTTTTCTTCTGGTTTCTTCATACAATTATATATAATCTAGGGAAGAAAAGTGGTGGAATATGGTTCAAGGAAAGTAATAAATTATAAAAATAAAAACTTTTCATATAATTTATATTTAACGACCTTTTATATTTTGAAGAATCAATGGAATTAATTTTTTGTTGATAATTTTGTAATAGATTATAATTATATGAGTTTGACCGGATGTTAAATGAACTAACATTAACAGAAAACATATTTTGGTCCTTAGGAATAAGAAAATGTGTTAAAAAATATGGTTTACAATGTTTTAATTATAAAAAAATTACATTTGAGCTAATTTTTTATTTTAAATATGAATATGGAATTACATATTTACAATAATTTTTTACCTCATTCAAAATAAATATATTTGAAAGTCATACATTTTTTTGAGAAAAAAATTCTTCGGGAAATATTGAAATGTTTGTTTTTAATGGTGATATTTGTTTAAATTCATATTATTTTGAATATTTTTTGGGATTAGTTTTATTCATGTAGTTTTAAATCTAATATAATCTTAATTATTAAAATCTTTTTTATGTTTTTGGTGGATTTTTCAGTATTTTTAGGTGTTTTGATATATTAATGTTTGTGTTTGTACTAAATGAACCAAAATTCTATACATTTAGTGAATTTTATTTTGATCATAAACTGTAATTAGAATATTCAATAGTTTTAAGTGTTTAACAATATATTGTGAATTTTAATTTTATTAATCATTTGTTTGTTTATTTTTTTAAGATTATACATAAATTCTACATTCTAATATATCTTCATTTTATAAAAACCTATTATTATTTACTTTCTATGATGTTATAATGTGTTTTAAATTTTCTTTATTCTGTAATAATTTTTTATTTTAATTAAATTATTTTATTTTTAGTAAAATAAACTTTTAGTAATGTTTCATTACATAATAAAAAATTGAAATATAAGTAAAAAAGAAATTATATTTTTCTTTCTATTTTTACATATAAAAGATAATATAAACTGAAATTTAAATATAGAGTAAATTATATTTCACTCGTAAAATTTATTATATATGATAATGGACAATAATTAAATTTATGCATGTTAAAATAGTTATAAATATGAAGAAAGGTTTCTTGATTTTTTTAATTTTTGAAACAAAATGTGCCAAACAATGACCAATGATTTGCCCTTGATTGAAAGGTGTCAATATAAGAAAGTTTCAAAGAAAATAAATCAATGAAAATTTAATTTTAAATGGTGTTAATATCGATTACAGTCATTGTATTTAATACAGAAAATGATATATAGGATTCCAAATCCAAAAATGATTGTGATTTTGGAAAGATATTTTTTCATAAAATTAAATAAAAGATTCATGATATTGAAGTAGATACAATTGAGAAGAAACCATATTTTGAGTTCTTATATGGTTATGAAGTTAGACTGTTTTATCTCAGTTATATGAAATAAGTAGATTTATAAAAGGTACATTGATTGAGGAACATGAAATATAGAAATGGATGGATTTACTAGAGTTTTATAAAAAATTTTCAGTTGTGTAAAATCATTCTTCATGAAGACTATGATCTTATAGAATGAATTTATAATGGAAAAAATAATATTCCAAATTTGATTGGTGTACAACAATATATACGTATTGTAACATCCCATGTAAATAAAGAAATAATAAATTTTTAAAATTATTCATATTTTTGAATTAAATATTAATTTTCCTTTAAAGGGGTCAATATGCTCGAAGGCGTACCTGATACGCAACAACGGGTTTCATTGAAATCTTACGTTGCGGTCTAATAATATAATAATATTATTTTAAATGTAGTTAACACCATGCATTTTTATTAGCAGGAATGAATTGAACTAAATAAAATATGATTATACATGTTTGTTAAATGTTTTTACATTTATCCAATAAAATTTAGTGGCTTAAAATGTTAATGAATCTAATTTTAACAAAAATTTACTTTAAAATATTGATTATCTTCCTTTTAATGGTGAACCATATTTAAATATAGATTTGGTCACTTTTATGTTTTCTATATGGAAAAATAAAATTATTCTTTAGAATCGGGACCTCAAAATTTACCTCAAGTAATTTTTTTGTATTTTTATTTTAAAATTCAATTTTTAATGAAAAGTGAATCATGATGCATTTTAATTCAAAACTGCCTTTTAATATAATTTATTTATAGGGTTAGATTATTTTTTAAATTGGTTTTAAAATTTTACTATATTATATTTTTACCATTTAATCCAATGTTGGTCATAGGAATTAATTTCACATTGAAATTGGACATAAACAAGTGACAATCTTTTGATAGTTAATATTTATTAAAAACACACCTTTTGTTTTGACAATGGGAATTAATTTTAAATTAATTAATCCAACTTCTATGTTTTGAATTTGGGAAAATATACATCATTTTTTTCAATTCAGAATATCAAATATAACTTAGACTTAATTTATTATATTTTTACGAAAAACCTCAATTTTGATGAATAGTGAAACCACTATGTTGTAGTTAAAAAAAATAACTTTTTCATTTAAATGATATTTTACTACTTCTGTGAATTGAATTTTAAAAATCCGACATACATGTTTATTATTATTAAGTAATATGTGGTTCATTAAGATGAAAATAATTTTTGGTGAATAGTGACTTTTGACTTTTATTTACCACCGTTAAAGGTAAATATGAAAATTTCAAGGTATAAATAATATCATAATAATTCAAAATTATCTTAACACTTGTCCAAACCATATTGGATGAGTCATGGCCGACCATGGAAATTTTTTGGTCGATTTTGGGACACCATGGAGACACATGGGATTGATAATGACTTTTAGATTAATTTATTTAAAGTAATGACAAAAATGACATAAACAAATATCTTTTAGTAAATTAATTTTTACATAGAGTTATAAAAGTCATATTTTCGACTATAAATAATAATTGGAAAGCTAAAATGATTTCATACATTATATTATTTGTTTTATATTTTTTAGACATCAAATAAATTAAATTATTTCTGACACAATAATGATACCATATTTACCTCATTAATAAATGATTTAAATAAATAAGATTATAAATATTAAATAAATATACCAAACCTATCCAATTCTGATTGGATGATTTTATTTCAACCACGAGTCATCTTATCTTCGACTTTACTTCATTTTGGACCTTTATAAACCAAATGTAATTATATATTAAAATAATATTTTCACACATTCCTAAAGAGTCCCTCCTCCCCTAAATAAAAATACATCACTTCTAACTCATTCCTCACAACTCTCAAACCCATAGGATCATCCATTACCTACCCAAATAAGCTCTCACAATCTCTATTTTTCTCCCAGAATAATTACCTAACACATAATTCACATGAAGAAGTCATTTTGGTACAAACCCAAGTGAGTTACCCAAATTAAAGGTAACAGTTTCTCTTAACTTTTTTTCTTTTATTTTACTTCTCCAACCCCTAAAATATTTTCGATTCTTTTCTTTTATAACAAAACCGGTATTTTCAATATACTAGGATATTCTTATAAGGAGGATTCTAACTACACTTACACACACCTTTATATAATGTGTAAAGAACATACTGTTTCTGTGGTTGGAAAACAAACGCCTCACGAAACGTTGATTATTCGATTATCTCCTACCGCCTCTCATGGTGGACATTATGATGGAACTGTATTTATATAAGATATATATTATGTTTATTATTTCTTTATGCATATTTATTTTCCATTTATAGAATACTTTTATGGTTTCCATTATAGTTAAATGTGATAATTTCATTTTGAGGAAATGCGGACTACCGCCCCCTCAATGTGATATGACTCGTTAATTCCATATGTAGGATGTATAAAGGATGGAGTTAATGATATTATATGTGATATTATACTGAAAATGTAATATAACTATGTATCATTATGTTTAAATTCCATTAAAATAATAAATATAAATGAAAGTAGTGTTCATGTGTACGTACGGCTTACCGTCTCCAGGAACGGTGAATTTCATTTCATAACTCTAAATTTTATGTAATATTATAAATACATGTCTATATTAGATATATATTATATCTAAACCTTGAATATTATTTTATATATAATGAACTTTTGACCACGTAAACAAATTTTAATTATAATAAGTATATTTTTAAATCTATTCTCATGTTTTAATGGTCATCCCACATTTTTGAAATGTTTTTCACAGGACCTGAAGATGAATAGGGTCAAGGAGGGGACCAAGGAAATGTAATGATATCTAAAACATGGGACTAGACATGACTTGTTTTTCAATAGTATTTATTTTATGAAAAAATGTAAACAGAGTAGATGTTTCAACATTGTAATTTTTGAGATGTAATGTAATAGATGTGGCCTAACTCTCTAAAACTCTAAACCTAAAAAGATCCTTAATGTGATCTTTTCTTTTAATTCAAGATTATGTAATGCTTAAGGCTGATTCCTTATCTTTTGTATTAGAGGTTAGATTAGATAAATTTAGGAGTTAGGGAATTGTTAAATTAATATCCATAAATTAATTTATGATAATATTTAAATGATATAGAATTTACAAATTACCATGTTACTTCGCATAATATATTTCTGTGTTTATAATGGTTTTTCATAGATGAAACATTACAGTTGTGATGGGATGGCATATAGAGGGAAATTAAATTAGCCGAGAAACATAAAATTTATTTAAGGGTTGTCTTGAAAAGATTAATATAAAAGAAACTAATTGTGATGTTTCACAAGTGTGAGTTTTGGTTAGAGAAAATTTCATTCCTTGGACACATTGTTACATAAAATGGTATAATTGTTGATCCTACTAAAACCAAAGTTGTTGACGAGTTTACAAGATCCACAAATATCACTGATATTCGTAGTTTTCATGGTTTGGATGGTTATTACTAGAGGTTTATTGAGAATTTGGAATGGTTATCTATTCCAATGACTATGTTAACACGAAAAGGTGTTATGTTCAATTCGAAAAGAGAATGTGATGACTATTTTCAAAATTTTTAACGAAGATTGGTTAATGCTCTAGTTTTGACACTGTCTTCCAAAAATGGTGAGTTTATTATCTACAATGATGCTTCATTGGAAGGGAATGGTTGTGTCCTTATGAATAATGATCAGGTAATTTCTTATGCTTCATGTCAGTTGAATCCACATGAGTTAATTTACACAACACATGATTTAGAATTTGCTATAGTTGTTTTTTTGCATCAAAAATTTGGAGGCATCATTTTTATGGAGTAAAATTTGAAATATATAATGACTAAAAAATATAGAAGTATATATTCACATAGAAATAATTGAACATGAGACAAAGGAGATGGTTGGAATTAATCATGGATTTTGATTGCACGATTCATTATCTCCCAGGAAATTCAAATAAATTGGTTGATGCTTTGAGTCAAAAATGTAATGCTTCAATGACCATGCTACATTTAGAATGATATCCTTTGATTTTTTATTTGATGAACATTGGCATAGAAGTTGTTGGTGGAGAAAATTATTCTATTTCGCTTCAGGTGTTAGTGAAATCATTTCTATTAGATAGAATAAAGCATGATCATAGGGAAGATGATGTGTTTTAGAAAAAGGTAGAGTTGGTTCTGAAGGGAAAGATGCATGAATTGAACATTGATAATGATTGTGTTTTGAGGTTTGGGAAAAGATTATATCTACCTTGTGATTCATATTTGACGAATGAGTTATTATTTGGAGATCATAGTTCTCCATTTTCAATTAATCCTTACAGTACTAATTTGTATAGAGATAGCTGAAGTATTATTTGTGGGATGGAATGAAAATAGATATTGATGATTTTACTACGATGTTTCTGACTTGTCATTAGGTTAAATAAGAGTTGTAGTTAATGAAAGGGATGCTTCCGTCTTTATCGGTGCTAGAGTTGAAATGAAAAAATATATCCATGGAATACATTGTGGAATTATCGAAGACATCATGAGGTATTAATGCAATCTGGGTAATTGTTCATTGGTCGACTAAATCTCCTCATTTCTTTCCAATTCGAGTTACATTGTCTCCAGATCATCTTTCTCGGTTGTATGTTAAATAGATAGTCAGGTTTCATAGAGTTCCCCTTTCCATTTTATCTTATCGTGATCCTAGGTTTACTTCTAACTTTTGGGATGGACTTCAGAAGTTGTCAGGTACTGAATTAAATTTTAGTACAACTTTTCATCCTCAATTAGATGGGCTGTTAGAACGAACAGTTCAGACCTTGGAGGACATTCTATGTGCTTTTTCGCTGGACTACGAGGGAAGTTGGGACCAACATCATTATTTGGTTTAATTTTCATATAATAATATTTTTCATTCATGTATATAGATGGCTCCATTTGAGGCATTATATGGGAAGCGGTGTCAGACTCCACCATTTTGGGACGAAGTAGGTGAAAGGACACTTATGGGACCATAATTGGTTAAAGAGATGGAAGAAAAGATTCAGTTGATTTAGAAGAACATGAGAACAGCTCAGAGTAGGAATAAAAGTGATGCGGACTACCAGAGGAAGGATCTATCTTTTGAGGATAGTGATCATGTCTATATCAATGTTTCTCCATAGAAAAGTGTGATGTGTTTTGGTAAGAATGGAATTTTGAGTATGCGGTTCATTGGACCCTATGAAATCCTAGAGATATTTGGATAAGTTTAATATAGAGTGGCTTTACCTCCATGTTTATCCCATCTGCACATTTTTTTCTTCTTTTAATGTTGAGAAAGTATATGCTTGATCCATCTCATGTTTTGAGCCCGGAGATAGATCAGTTGGAATATAATCTCTCCTATGTGTTACCCGGAGATAGAATGTGTTGCGGAATAAAGTAATTCACCAGGTAAATGTTTTTTGGAAAAAAATATTGTTGAAAAGGCAATGTGGGGATATGAAAGTGCTATGGGGAATAAATACCCTCATTTATTTGATAAGTGAATAATATTGCAAGGGCGCAATTTCCCAATGGGGGAAGTATATACCATCCCAGGTAAATTAAGAAATAATATTTATTATAATTATTCATATTTGTGAATTAAATATTTATTTTACTTTAGAGGGGACTATATGCTCGATGGCTTACCCGATACACAACAATGAGTTTCATCGAAATCTTACATTACACACTAATAAAATAATATTATTATTTTAAATGTAATTAACGCCTTGTCGTTGTATTTCCGAGATTGAATAGAACTAACTAAAATATGATTACACATTTTTTTAAATGTTTTTACATTTATCCAATAAAATTTAGAGACTTAAAATGTTAATGAATCTAATTTTAAGCATAATTTACTTTAAAAGTTTGGATTACCATCTTTTAATGGTGATCCATCCTTAAATCATTATTTGGTAACTATTATATGTTATATTTGACCAAATAAATTTTTTCATCAGCACAGGGACATCAAAATTTACTTTGGGTAAATTTTTGGTATTTTTCTCATAAAATTCAATTTTTAATAAAAAGTGAAAAATTCTGTATTTTAATTCCAAACTTTCTCTTAATATAATTTTTTTATATGGTGTTATTATCTACTTAATTGGTTTTAATGGGTGATTAGATTATATTTTTACCTTTTATTCAAATTTTGTCCATTGGATTTTATTTCACTTTGAAATTGGACTTAAACAAGTGTCAATCTTTTGATAGTTAATATTTCATAAAAACACACTTTTTGATTTGATAACAGGAATTAATATTAAATTAATTAATCCAACATATACGTTTTGAATTAGGTAAAATATACATCATTATCTAATTATGAAAATCCAATATAGATTAGATTGAATTTTTGTTATTTTTCTGAAAAACATCAATTTTTTATGAATAGTGAAACCACAAAGTAGTAGTTCAAAAAAATAGATTGTTTTCATTTTAATGAAATTGTACTACTTTTATAGATTAAATTTAGAAAATATGACATATATGGTTGTTATTAGTGTGTAAAATGTGGTTCAATAAGATGAAAATTATTTGTGGTGAATAGTAATTATCGACTTTTATTTAACATAGTTAAAGGTAAATTAGGTAATAAAAGGTAAAAATAATATCATAATAATTAAAAATTATATTATCACGGGTCCCAAACATATTGGATTAGTCATGTCTGACCATAGGCATCATTGGGTCAATTTGGGGACCCCATGGAGCCACTTGGGAGTGATAATGACATTTTAGATTTATTAATTTAAAGTAAAGACAAAAATGACATAAACTAATATCTTTTAATAAAATAATTTTCACATAGGGTTATATAAGTTGTCATTTTGACAATAAATATTCATGTAAAAGATAAAAAGATTTCATAAATTATGATATTTTTTTATAATTTTTATGGATAAAATATAATAAATTATTTATTACACAATAATGATGCAGTATTTACCACATTAATAAATTATTTAAATAAATAAGACTATAAATTTTAATACAATATCCAAAACTAGTCCAATTATTATTGGATGATTTTATTTAGACCATTAGTCATCTTATATTCTCCTTTCATTAAATTTGGACTATTAAAAAATAAAAATTATTATATAATAAAATACTATTTTCACACTTTCTTAAAGAGGCCCTCCACTCCCTTATGAAAATCTCTCACTTCTAACTCATTAATCACACCTCTAAATCCACTTGTATCATCCAAACCCTTCCCAAATAAGTTCTCAAGATCCCTATCTATCACATTGAATCCTTACCTTAGGCAGATGTAACTTCAAGGAGTCCTTTTGGTTCAAACCAAAGGGAGTTACCCGTATTAAAGGTTTCATTTTCTCTTAACTTCATTTCTTTTATTTTACTTCTACAACCCCTAACCTCTTTTTTATTATTTTATTTTATAATAACAACAGCATCCTAAATATACTAGGATATTTTTATGATAAGGATTCAAACTACACTTACACATACCTCAATCTAAAAGGTGAAGAACATAGTGTTTCTGTGGATGGAAAACTGACACCTCACGAAAAGATGATTGTTGGATTATCTCCTACCGCCTCTAATTGTGGCCATTATGATGGAACTATATTTATATATGATATATATTATGTATATGTATTCTTCATGATTCTGTATTTTCCATTTATATCATACATTTATGCTTTCCATTATTGGTAAACGTTATAATTTAATTTGAGAAAGTGCGGACTACCACCCCCTCAATGTAATATGACTTGTTAATGTCATAAGTGGAACATATAAAAGATGGAGTTAATGATATGATATATGATATTATATCGGAATTATAATATACATATGTATAATTATGTTTTAATTCCACTAAAATAAGAAATTTAAATGAAAGTTTCGTTCATGCGTAACTACGGCTTACCGTCTCCATGAACGGTGCATTTCATTTCTTATCTATAAATGTTATGTACTATTATAAAGGAATGTATATACTGGATATATATGATATTTATGATATCTAAATAATTAGTATAATTCTGTATATAATGAACTTTTGACCATGTGAACAACATATAATTATAAGAAGTCCATTTTTGACTCCAATACCCTATATCGACAAAACGACCATTATTAACTTAAGGATTACATAATATTTATAACATGGAAATAAGCGATATAAAAATAATAATAAAATTGAAAAAGGTTCTTATGAAATTAAAATTTAACTTTACTTATTTTTTCATGAGATTAATGAACGAACGGGTCATATCGGACACGAGGTAAGGGACTTCATCTAAATCTCCATTCATTGAGGCATATATTGTTTTATACATGAAATTATTTTATATGGTGAATAAACACCATTAACTTTTCTTTTCATTAAAATGGAATATTTTTCTACAAATTTTTTTATTAAATGACAAAAAACAATGTTTCCTTTAATGTACGCGGTGACAATGACCTTTCCTCCACCGCAGTAATTATTGGATCTTTTTCTTCCTTAACAAGATGTAATGTTTTTTTAAAAAAATACCATATACTCTTTTATGTATTTTGGTAATGAAAATGGTTTTGATAATGTTTTTGTTATATCAATATATTTAAATAATATATTATTATTGAAATATGGAAATGTTATCTTTCATTTATGTTTGTTATATGAGTTTCCAATATGTTATGGTTCTTGGGCATTGATATGTATATAGGTGTTTCCATGATAAATCAAGGATGGGTGAGCCCATGATACCTCTCCAATGAATTGGGTAATGTGACTGAGGTAAACATGAATGTTTCCCCTAAGAGATTTAGGGAATGTACTTTGATGGGCATTCCAAATGTAACTCCCTACATAGCTGTGATAACTACAATGTATGTATTATATGGTCACCACATGTTTTCTATGTGTTATTCATAAATCTTATGATTTAATGAGGTATGTGAAGGAGCTTATGTTATGTATGTAATCATTGACTAATGTTTTCATTCTTTTTTTAAAACCCTTCTGAGATTTTTGTGTTCATGAAATTTTTTTTATTTTTTTTCACTTGACCTAAAGATAAATAGGGTCAAGGATGGGATCAAGGAAATGTAATGTTGTCTAAAAAATTGGACAAGACATGACTCATTTTTTCAAGAGTTTTTATTTTATGAAAAATGAAAAATGAGTAGAAGTGTCAAATTTGTATATTTTTATGTAATGTAATAGTTATGGCCTAAATCTCTAAAACTCTAAACCTAGAAATATACCCAATGTGAATTATTCATTTAATTCATGATTCTGTAATGTTTAAGGACAGGTCCTTATATGTATTCACCAATGAATATTTGTTATATTGGAAGGAATACTATTCCCTTTAATGGTTCCAAAATATAGGGAATGATGATATATGTTGAATGAAAATAAAAACAAAATTTATCTATTATTCCAAGTATAAAAACATCATCAATGGATATTTGGTATATTCAAATAATTCAACATCTAAAAAATTTATTTGAAAATTTGATTAATGAAAAAAGTCATGAATGTGTATAGATGATTCTATATCTAATGGAATTATTTTTTCATCTAGCTGATATTCCATAATTTATGAAAAGTGATCAATAATTTCATAAAATATTTAAGAGATATTGAAATCATAGCCTTCATTATTTCATTGATTGTATGGATACATATCAGAGACTTGTCAGTAAACATACTTCATATCCGTTATTGGTCATCTAAAACTTATATCTACACTTTTTTATGATCTGAAAATATATTATGTTGAGTTTAATTTTTTTTTGGATAATAGAACTTAGAAACAATACGGATGTTTACTTCTCCCCATTATGTGAAAATTTAATTAAATTAGGGGGGAAGGTACCAAATTTTATGATAATTATACAAAGGAATATTTACAATTGAATTGTGTGATTATGTAAACTATAAAATACTTCCTTGCATATGGGAATTTGTATACCTATACTATTAAAGTCTAAAAATAATTCTCAATTTATGAAGAAGGTACATTATTTATTGAAAGAAGTTAATTGATAAAATCTATATATATTGGCCACCATGTTATATGTATATAAATAAATCTTATAAAATAATTAAAGAGGAATTTAATTACTTATAATAACTTGATATAAAATAAAAAAATTAAATTGATAATTATTTTGGGGGACTGAAAAACATTAATATAATTTTCGGAAGGAAATAATGAATTGATATTAAAAATATATATGGAAGAACTGATAAATAATTTTTTATCTGAGATATTGGATATCTCATGATGTCAAAAAATATTTTTGTGATGTATTTGGATAAGAATATTTATAACAGTGCTATTTGAGGATTATTAGAAATGAATGGAAAGAAAAAGGATGGATTAAATTTAATATTTTATTAAATTTTAATAGTAATATGTTTAGAGTTATCACCCACTCTAAACAGAAAATGAACAAGATTTCGATGTATTATTCAAACCATATCCAAGAGTTGGATTATAAAATTTTTCAATACCTCCATGCAATAAAATTTATTTCAGGTTATTCTTCAAATAAAAAACATTTTATGTCAATGAACTATTTGAAGTTAAATGGAATGAAATATCATTATTGACATGTTATGTTACAACATTTCATACAAGTTGAATTGTGTAGAAGACTATCCATCGATGTTAGAATTACTATCCAGTGGTTTTTTAATTTGATATGTATCAAGGTGATGGATCAATATTCATTGAAAAAGATGGATACTAATACACTATATATACTTTGTAAAAATTAAATGTACCTTCCACCATATGTTTTTATTGGAAAAGATAATGTTTTATTTTGAATGAGAAATTAAGTTGGGTTGTACTATATATCGTCATTAAATATATTCATTATAATGGTCAATATTTATGGGATGCATTAAGATTATATATCAACTAGAATAAGTTGTTAATGATAAGTATATTTCTGAAGGATTTGGATGTGTTTTTTAGACTAATTATATGTATTGAAACACAAATGTTTTCATACCTCTCCAAATAATGGAGTTAATTAAAGGGGAAATGAGATGAGTTTCTAGAAAACAAAATCACTGATATGTGAAATAATAAATAAATCACTTTTATACATCTTTTGTAACATAGATAATTCTCATAATAATATAAAATTTGATAATAATGTGTTAAAACAATATATTCAATAGAATAAATATATGTGGATATTGAATGAGTATAAAAAAATTTACATTTTTTAAAGATAAAATTTTGGGAAGATCAAATGTTTTATTAATATTGAAATGGTTAGTGGGTGGGGAATGATTAAATGTGATAACATGATTAGGTTATGTTATTAATGGATATATATATCATACAAAATAACAATAAATTAGAAGTGCAGTTCATAATACTAGGGTAGTTTGGTTCTCTAATGAAATGTATTTTTCAGAGAAAAAAAACAAATCACTTTGTTATGTGTATATTATGGAATTTTTTTTAATAAACATGGGATATTCGTTACTAGAAATTTTGAGATCCAGTGATTCACTATAAATGGTGTTTTAGTAACAAAATTGTTTAATATGATGAATTTGATATGAAACTAGTAAATCTAAATAGGTTGTAATAAAAAAATGATCCAGTTATAAGATAAACACATTAGAAACAAATATTTTATCTAATGTCCAATAAAATTACTCAGGGTTTATCATTGTACATGGAAGAAAAAATTCTTTTATTTAATAGAATCATGAAGATTATGATAAATTATGTGAGATCCCTACATCAATAGAGATATTATTAAGAGATATTTATCACGATGTCAAAGACATTCCTTATGCTATGTGGAATGATCATGAAGATGGAATGTTAGAAAACACCATTTCAGTAATCTACTAATATTTTCAGTAACATATATTTATATCTTGATTTAAATTTAAATATTATAATAATGTTATATATAATAATTTTTATTTTTTTCTTAAGTCATGTATGTTTTTATATAATTTTAGTTGATCTTAAATTAAAAAAATTGTAGGAAATCATAAATTTTACACTTGATCAAACATTTTTTTTATAATTAACAATATTTTTTAAGTGTATAACAATTGAAATTGAACAAAATTTTCAAGTGATAATTTTTTCTTGAACATAAAGGTCAACTCATCTCTAATAATTTATGAAATATTTAAACATTCCATGCGTGGGTCAAACATTAAAGATACATATAATGATGAAATTAGTAACTTTTTCATTTAAAAATATGTTTTTATTTAAATCAAGAAAATGGAAAAAAACATACATGAATTTAATATTAGATATTATCAAAACCAAGAGAAAACAATCAATGATTAATTTTTAGACACTAATATTGATGGAATTACAATTAGTTATTTGTGAATTAATGACACTGTAAATAACTAAATTATTCCATAATTATTTTATTATTTAGAAAACATGACTTATAAATTATTGTATATTTTCAATTTATATTTATATCATATATTTTTTATATTAAATTCATTTTTATTTCATATTTTTAAATTCATATTTATCATTATATGTTACTACTATATTATTTGTTTAATTGTTTTTTATTTTAAATTTAGGATAATGTTAAGAAATACTCTTGATTCACCTTGGTCATTAAGTGATGACCCTACATATAACACTGATGATGTTCCTCATCCTACTATAAAAGTTAATTCTTCTACCATAGACACATAGTAGGATTAAAGGTTAAGTAAATGTTGTTATATTGGATTACCTAAATTTTCAGTTTCTCATATATAAGAACAGAGGATATCTGTTCAGTTTGATGTTAATGGTAATCCCACGGGTATTAATTTGACCCAATTTAGATTTTTTTCAATGTAGGACCACCAAAAATCAAAATTTTGATTTTTATATTAGAGAAATATCCCCAACATGACACTCTCTCTACTATGGAAAATAATTTATGTAAGTAAATTTATTAGTATTTTACACATCATTTCATGTTATTACAAATATATGTTATTTTTTTATTCTCATTATATGACATATTATATACCTAAAACTAAAGAAGATAGGAATAAATTTTTATTTATTACTTATTAATGATGCATGTGTTATAAATTAACATTAACCAATGATTTCAGTTTTTTTAAGATAGAATGAAAGTACATATCATGGATATCCATTTCTAGATAAATAAACAAGAAAAAAAGTATTTATTATTGATATAAGGATAAATGAAAGGAATTATTTATTATAGATATAAAGTTACATTTTTATTTAATTGAAATTTCATGTTTTTGAGGTATTTTTATAACTATAATGATCAGGTTGATGTTTTTTCCTTAATTAACCAGAACTAAGATGATATCATTAGGATATCCAATAAAAAAACATATACCATCATATTTTATCTCATTGATGATATTAATTATTTGAAGATAAAATAAAGCTTGAAGAAGTAAAAAAATATATTGAAATATTTAGGATTAACATATATTCTCTTTCCTTCCCCACCACCTAGTCATGAATAATGTATGATATCATGGATAACAAAAAAGTAGTGAAATATTACTAAAGAATCGATGGTGATATATGAGAGGATTTCAAGGATATATTATTATTATATAAGTTATTAAAATAATTATTATAATATTTATATTTTATAAATCACTAATAATTATTCACAATTTCTATATAGTAATACCGTAAAGAGAAAAACACATAGGGGTCTATCATACCTTAATGTAGAAATGATATTTTAACTACATTATAAGGGAATCCTAAAATCCCAAGCCACATGTAACACACCTAGATTTAAATAATTTTTTTTATTAAAATCAATTTCAATGATAACATGTACTACACAAAAAAGAAGAGTATTACCCAAACATTACATAATATTAAAATATTATTATTTAATATTATAGTTATAGCATAGATGATGGAATGGAGATTATAAGGACCTTGCCTTTAACATATCATAATGTAGTTATTTCCACTAGATTCTAGTTCATTACATTACCAAATATATTTTCGGTTTATATTCATAGATTTTTAGGAAATAACTCATACATATCAACCCACAATGATACAATATGGGAACCATTAAAATAATATCGATTTCTTCTAAAACATAGAATTTTTAACAGAAAACTACAACATTATTTGTTTGAAAATCCTTCATAACATTTTACCTCATATCCATAAATCACTTACACATCATTATAAAAATTGAAATTAATTTAAAAACATGGTTTGAGTATATAAATATCAGTAATTAATATAAAAATAAGGAAATAAAGCATTAGTCCATGAATACGTAAAAACGTTTTAAATCATATTCACACAGACATATATCTTACACAAATTTAATTACATTGTGAGACATGATATTTCCAAAAAAAATTAAAGAAAGTATATAAAGACATAAAGGTATACTGGGGAATTTACTTACATAATATTTTATCTCTCTTGGATACCTTATGATTTGTAACCCTCACAGTTACGATGCAATGTAACCCTCACATATACCTTATTGTGTAACCATCATAGTTACACTTGGAGTAACTATACGAACGAACTCCAACATGCATTGGAGGGAGATATAGGTCCCACCCTTAATCATAATCAATTACCAAGAACCTGAAAAAAATAATACTAAAAAATAATTACTTAAAAATATTCCTTTTAAATTTTTTAAATCACAATTTTAAAAGAGGATTTTAAAAGAAGACCCCCCTTACAAATATCTTGTAATTGAAGTGAGACATAATATAAGTGATGGAATATGTATATACACTATAATTAAAAATATTTAAATATAATATAAACAAAATTAATCTCACAACCAATTTTAATACCTCATAACTAATGATGTAGAAGGTTAACTCAAATAATGGAAATTGGGTTACGAATTCCATTACTTGGGGTTCCTCTTACATAAAATATTTTTAAACCACCTTTATCTGGGTTAAAAGAGTGTTATTAATATTTTAAAGAAACATGTAAATGTTTATAAAATCTTATATTATCATTTCATAACAGAATTTACCATTTTATTATTAGTATTTTTTTCTCCCATTGTTTCGGGTATGATCATTACATGATTTCTATGGCCGGTTTGTATTTTATTTTCTTGTCGCGTGGAAATGGAATTACAAAGGTAGAATGAAACGATATTCATATGTTTCTAAATAATAAATGATTCCATAAATAATTTTTTTTATATGGAATGAGGATTAATCATTTGATAAATATTTTGTGATAATCTTTTAGATCATTTAGGTGGTTCCTTGGGAATCACGAACTTGTTTTATTATAGAACATCATATTATCTATATATGCTAACAATAGAACATAAAAGTGATAATATCATACAAATTTAAATATTTTTAAAAAATTAAAAATTTATTATGATTTGATTTGATATAATTAATGGAAATTGAAGACACATCATCCATGATGTCCGTAAATCGGCACATCCTATACAATGTTTTTATTTTTAAAATAAGAGGAAGAGTAGAGGAAGAATGATGATAAATTTTTTCCATAAACTTGATAAACTATTTAATATATAGGATTATATATCATTCATTCATATTTTATAAGTGGATGAAAAGAGATTATAAGAAAAGAAAAATATTGCAAATAAAACACAAGAAAAAATGAATGAGGATATTTACCTATTGATCACTTCTCTTTGAGATCCTCCACAAGGCCTTCAGTTTTGGCCTTTTGGTGAGGAAATTTTGTCATGGATGTGGGTAAGAGTATTGGGAAGGGAATTGTGATAATTTATACAATTCTAAATTTTATATTTATATGAGAGGAAGAGGGAGGTGAGGGTTTTTATTTATAGCGAAACATAGGTAATTTTTAATTAATATCATAGGACACCACATTAGTGGTATTTGAAATACTATGGGCCTTACCTTGGTTTTGTAACATGATTTTGGCCTCCTGGGACACCTAATATAATATTTTAATCCACATTAGTTGACCAAAAATATAACAACATCATTACATCAATTTGATGTTATTAAAAAACAGAAAACATTAAAACTATATTGTTTTACTATTCACCGAAAATTCATCTATCTTAGAAAAATCCAAAAAAAACACCTTTAATAGTTTTTTAGTTATATAATAAATAAATGAAGTCTATTTTTATGCATAATTCAAAATACGATTAATTTATTTTTTATATAAAATCATAATTTATTCGAAAAATTAGAATTTTAAAACTAAAAATATTTTTTATAACCTTTAAAAACTAATCAATGTCTCATTATCTTATAACCATAAGAAAATAAAAAAAAATATAGTTTACTATTCCTAAGGTTAATATTACTATTCATATTACTATTCAGAAGGGTGTGTTACTATTTACCAAAAAATATGTTGGTGCTATGAATCTCCAAATAAATTAATGATCACAACTGCAAATGACCATTGTTTTTAAATTAAAATCTTAGATGTGGGAAAATTATGTTCAATATCTTCTTTATAACTATCTCTTTAGAAAAATTTGTACATGTTTCATGCTTTTATAGTTATTTTTAAAAACATGTTTGTTTATTCTTCCATCCTTATTGAAATTGAATCCTCTCCATTTTATTTACATATGAAACAAATGAGGGTAAATTTCCATCATTGAATTTTCAGATTCCCATGTTTCATATTCAACCATCTGGTTTCTCCACAAAATGATTATCCAATGGAATAACTTATTTCGAAATAATTATTCTCTTAGATCATGCTTCTGAATAAGTTTCTCTTCATAAGAAAATACCACTTCCAACTGAATTGCTTCTGGGCTCAAGACCTGAGATTAATCTGGTATATATGTTCTCAATATCGAAATATGGAAAACATTATGTACTTGATATAAACTCATAGGAAAAGATACTCAGTAGGTAATTAGTTTATCTTTATCTATGATTTCATAAGGTCCAATGAATCGTGGAGCCAACTTCCATTTCATACAAAAATGTATAACACATTTTCATGGTGAGAATATAAGAAAAAAATGATCACCTACCTATAGAGAAAAATCTTTCCTCTAGTTATTTGTATAATATTTATGCTTACTCTGAGTTTTCCTCATGTTTTGTTGGATCTTCTTCAATTTCTCACACACTTCCTCTTATAATTATGCTCTAATGAATTTCATTTCACAAATTCATACAAAAATGATATATTTCGACACCTATTCACAAAAAATACCTCATAAGGTGCCATTAGTATAGTAGAATGAAAACGTTTGTTATAAGAAAATTCAACTGAGGAAATATGATGATACCAACATTCTCTGGTCATCAATTGAAAAAACTCGAAGTCAATCTTCCAAAGTATGAATCGTCTGTTCTAACTGCACATATGATCATGGATGAAATGTTGTATTGAAATTTAATTCAATTACCAATGACATCTAATGGTCTTTTTAAAAGTTACAGGTGAACTTGGGATCACATTTTGATATAATAAGAAGACGAACTCCATGTAATCTAATAATATCATTGAGGTATAGTTGAGAAAGCTATTCCAAAGACAAAGTATCTTGAATGGGAATAAAATGAGAAAATTTAGTATGCAAATTAACAATAACCTAGATTGAATTGTTACCTCGATAAGTATTTTGTAGGCCCACAATGAAGACAATGGATATATTTTCCCATTTCCATATACCCCTAGTAAAGGATAAAGAATCCCATTTTTTAACTATCACACTTCTTTAACCTATTGACATGTCGAATATTTCATGATAAAATCTACAATATCTCTTTCCAAAACTCAAAAAAAATTTGACAATGATAAATTCTAGAAACATACCCATTTTAACCAATTCTACCTTTTACTATAGCTCCCCATATACCTTCTGCACATGCATAATTATGTCTGACAAAGATGACTGCACTGATTCTTGATACAAAACAGAGGAATTTTTTTCAACAAAAACTTAAATTCATCATGTCATTGATCTAGGTGTCATGTTCCAATAATTACATGAATAATGATGTATCATGATTTAAAATGAATAAATCTACCACTTTGTTTTGTTTTCCCAGATGACAATTGATCATGAAATCATAATCCTTTTATTTTTTCATGTAATATTCTATGTTTCATGTTTAATTAATTTCGAGTGAATATATACTTCATTCTTTTTTTTTTCAGTATATATTTCTCATTTGGGTTTCAATAAATGATGCCTCCAAATGTTTAAAGAAAAAAACCCTAGCTTCATATTCCAAATCATCTCTGGGATAATTTATCTGATGTGGTTCTAGCTATCTTAATGATTAAAAAATTACCTTGTCATTCCAAATCATAACACAACCATTTCCCTTTAATGAAGCATCATTGAGGTGAAAAAATATCCATTTCCATAAGGTAGCTTCATAACCAGATCATTCAACAATATTATTTTCAATTCATAAAAATAATCATCACTTTCTTTTTTCCATGTGAATTTTACTCCTTTTCAATTTTAATTTTCCAGTGGACTAGATAAATGTGAAATGTTTTCAAAAAACCTCCTATAATGTCCTACCAATACATGAAAACTATGAATCTCAGTTATTTATGTGGGTCTTGGCTATTCATCAACAACATTCATTTTAGAAATATCAATAGTTATTCCATCTTTAGAATTTATGTGACCAAGGAAAAATATTTGTTGCAACCAAAATTAAAACATTATGAATTGTCTATATAGTTTATTTTCTTTAAATGTTTGAAAAAAACCAATATATTTTTTCCATATCATCTTTACTTATAGAATATAACAAAATTTCATCCCTAAAAACAACCAAAAACTTATCTAAGAACTCATTAAATATTCTATTCATAAGATACATGAATAAAGAAGTGATATTAGTTAAACCAATTAGCATAACAACAAATTCATAATGACCATATCCAGTTTGAAAAGTCTTTGTGGGAATGTCATCCTCCTTACCATTTATCTGATGGTACCCATATCTCATGTCAATCTAGGAAAAATACCGATCGTCATGGATATGATCAAACAATCCATCGATGTGAGGAAAAACATACTTATTATTAATTATAATGTTATTCAATGTTCTATAATCAATGTAATGTCTCATGTAACCATCATTATTTTTAATGAACAAAATAGTATGTCCCCATGGTGATGACCTAAAATGAATGAAGCCATTATAGAAAAACTTCTACAATTAATTTTTCAATTCCATAATTTCCATTTAATCCATTAGATAAGGATCTTTAAAATTATATTACCCTTAGGAAATAATCTAACTGGGAATTTAACTTCCCAGTTATATATAACACCAGGTAACTCCTCAAGAAAAAAATCATTGTATTCATTAACCATTATAACATCATTAATCGGAATTGTTCCCATATTTTCAAAAAATATGATCAAGGTAAATTTAATTTCTAGAATTCAATTGTTTCTCATCTTCTTGATATGTTATCAATTGTATGGTTTCATTATTGTATAAAACTAAACATATTGATGAAAAACAACTTTGTTATCTCTATAATAAATCATATCATGATAAATATAAATCCAATCCATTCCTAGAATGACATATAACTCTACTACTCAAAAAACAACATGGTTTTTAAGTTATTTCGTTACATATAATACAATATGAAGATTCTTAAAATTTCTTTTTTTTTCTGTAACATTCCCCTTGGAATTTTAACAATAACTTCTTGTGTCATTAGTTGTGGTGATATTTAAAATTTTCCAAAAAATTCCTCAGATATATGGGAATGTGTAGACCCTATACCAAATAAGACAGTAGAAAAATATGATCAAATAAAAAATTACTTGATACAAATTCATTGGAAGGCCACACATCTACTAACGTAGTCTCAAAGGTTCCACTACCGCTTTCTATATGTGTTATAGCCAGTTTCCATCATTCAGATCTTTCTTCGGTGGTCATGTTCATAATCATATATCTCACAACATTTGAAACACTTTATAGTTTTTGTATCACAATTGATCATATGAACATTTTCATTATAATCTGGCACCATATGTCCAAAATTACACCATCAAAAACACTTTTTTGGTTTCCGTAAGACATTCCCCAAGGTTATTTTTACCACAATTTTTAGAAACTGGAAACTAATATTTTTTAGCATCAAATTTAATTAATTGATTCTGACCCATAGATTGTCATTTGGACCTATTCTTCTCTTTGTTCTCAATGTACACATGATCATCATATAACTATATTTATAATCTATCATCACGTTATAATAGTATATCATAACTTTTAAATTCTCAGGATTCCAATTCCCTTCAGTATATTGACATTAATCCTAAGTAAAAGCGATTGATTGTGCAATCAGGATCCCAAATAAGATTTGGAGCATACATCACTAGTCGTGTGATGATTTCTTTATAAAAATCAATTGAATATTCCACATTTTCCCTCAATTCAAGGATTTTCTTCTCCATCCTTAGTTGAACCACCTTAGAAAAATATTTTTCAATGAAAATACTTTTAAATTCATCCCTCTAAGGCATCAACCTACTCCCTATCCATGATATTCTTCACTATTGTCCACTAATATCAGCTTTACCTTCAAAACTATAAATGGGATTATTAACCTTATGATTATATTAACATCCCAAAACATCGAATATGTTTTAAATTGATTTAATCTATCCTTCAGAAGCTGCTAGGTTAGAAGATCCACTAAAATCATAACGGCGTTTCCTCATAAAATGTGCCACTATTGTCACATTTCTTTGTGGTAGATCTGGTTTTTCAATTTCATGGATTCCACAACCATTTTTTACTACATCAAGTAATCCATTACCATTAAAAACTTCTCGGTTAAAATTCCCTTCATTTTTAATTGGGAATTCGGAAAGATATCTGCCTCTTGGTTCATTCCAACCTCAGATTCCCTATTACTTCTGCAGAAAACCATTATGATCAGACATATCATAGATAAAGAAACCTAGTAATCATTAAATACTATAACATTTTAAAATAAAAATAATGTAAAAATAATTTATTTTATTCTATAATCACCATCATATACCATAATTTTATCTAAACTGTGCTCTGATACAAACTATAAGGACTCATGTTTAAACATATCATAATATAACTATTTCAACTAGACTCTAATTCATTACATTCCCAAATATCTTTTTAGTGTGGAGTTTTAAAAAGTTAAGACAAAAATAATACATATAAACCCACATTAATACAACATGGGTACCATTAAAACAATATCTAGGTATTCCAAACCATAAATTTTTTAACACAAAACAACAACACGATTTCTTGAAAATTCATCATAAAATTTATCTTGAATTCCTTATTTCTCCTAAACATATTTATAAACTATGAAAATAATTTAAAAACATTGGATGAGATTTAAAATCCTAGTAAGGGATATTAAAATATGAAGGAAACCATTATTCAATGAATACATAAAAACATATAAATTCATTTTCACAAAGACATACCTCTAACCCATAATTACTAACTTTATGAAACATGAGATTTTCGAAAAAAACAATAAAGAAATTATATGAAACCATAAAGGTATCTTGGCTCATTTACATACATAATCTTGTAACCCTCTCACCTAACTTATGATTTGTAACCCTCACGACTGCCATACAATGTATCCCTCATGGCTACCTTACTGTGTAACTGTAGAAGATACATTTTGAGTAAACATACGGTCAACCCAGAAAATAAAAATACACAATGCATTATAAAGATATATATGTACCACCCTTTATCTTGAAAAATTTACAATAACCACAAAATTATCATACTATATGAATAATTTCATAAAAACATTGCTTTTAAAATTTTTAAAGAAGAATTTTAATAGATGATTTTAAAAGAAAATCCACATGCATATTTCAAATAATTTAAGTGAGACTAAATAGATTTGATTTATTATGTATATATACAGTAAATAAACATATTTAAACAAAATATAAACAAAATTAATCTCAAATACTATTTTAATACCACATTATTAATGATGTAGATGGTTAACCCAAAGACTGAATATTTGGTTATGAATTCCTGTAACCTGGGTCCATCATAGTTAAAATGTCCATAAAAATCATGTATAATTGTTAAAAGGGTCTTATTAATATTTTAAAGAATCTAATTTAGGTTTATAACACCTTATATGATCATTTAAAAATAACATTTCACCGTTTAATTGTTAGTAATTTTTTCTTTACATTGTTTCGGGGGAATTCTTTACATGATTTCCATGGCCGGTTTTTATTTGATTTTCTTGTCATAAATAAATAAAATTCTCGAAGTGGAATGAAATTGTATCCATATGTTTCTAGAAAATTAAAATGGATCCAAAAAACATGATGGTTATATGGAATGAGTATGAATTAATAGACAAATCTTTAGTGATAACCGTTTAGATCATTTTGGTGGTTCTTTGATAATCACAGAATTATTTTATTATATAACTTAATATTTTCTATTAATGTTAAATCCAGAATTTAAAATAGGTTATATAATACACATTAAAATATTTTACATCCATTAAAATTGTATTATGACTAAATAAAAATGTATTAAATGAAATTCAAGACACATCGTCCATGATGTCGGTAAATCAGGACATCACAAAAAATGTTTATTTTAGAATATGAGGAATATGAGAGAAATACAGATGATAAATTTTTGCCATAAACATGATAAAATCAAGAATATATAAAATTATTGAGTTTCAATACTCTTGGATAAGGTTAGGAGAAGATGGTATATGAAACGAAAATAATTGAAATGAAAACGCAAGAAAAAGAAAGAGAATCATTACCTCTTGATATCTTCTTCTTGAGATCCTCAATAAGGCCTTTGGTTCTAAACTTTTGGTGAGACCAGAAAGTATTGTACATGGTAAATATCCTTATGAAGGGTATTCAGTAGAATTTAGTCAATCCTCCAAGCTTTTGTGGTGTGAGAGGAAGAGAGATGTGAGGGTGGTATTTATAGTCAAAGTAGGGGAATTTTTAAATATTTTAAAAGGATAACTCATTAGTGGAATTTTAAAAACCATGGTCTTGCCAATGGTCTTTAACATGGTATGGGATACGTTTGACATCTTATATAATATTTTAATCCTATGTATTTGGCCAAAAATATTAGATCATTATGATGTCATTAAACACCTGAAAACATTAACTGTACTTTTACTATTCACTAAAAATATTTCTATCTCAGATAAATCCAAAAAATACACCCTTAAAAATTTTCAATGTGTAGATATCAAAAATGATGTCCATTTTTTAAAAAACAATTCTAAATTTTGTATATTTAATTTTTAAATAAAATCATAATTTATTAAAAATATAACAATTTTAATCCTATAAATAATTCTATATCACCTTGAAAAATTATTCAATATGTCATTATCTTATAACCATAAGAAAATAAAATAATAATATGATTTACAATTTATAAGGGTCATAATATTATTCATGTTTCTATTCATAAAGATACGTTACTATTCACCAAAAAACAATTTGGTTCTATCGGACTCCAATTAAAATACTGATCAAAACCATATATGATTGTTTATTGAAATTCAAATCATAGAAGTGGATTAATTATGTTTAATGGCTAGTTTATAACAATCTAAATAAAACAAAGTGTCCGTGTTTCTTGAATTTCGGTTTATTTTTAAAACCATGGGGTGTTGTAGTGATAATGAAAATGGTCCTCTAAATTATAAAAATAATTAGTTTACAGACGTATATAATATTAATTCTTTGGTAAAAAATTATTTATGAACCATGTGAAAATAATGGAATTTGTTTTTTAAAAAAACAAATTTTTATACGCATAATTTTTTGTACATAATAAACATAAAAAATAAATTTTTTGATTTATTTTAATTTAATATATATATTTATATTTATATTTGAAAAAAAAATTAATATTTAACTGATGTTTTTTTCAGACTAGAGAAAAGAATATGTTGAATTTTACTCTAAAAATGAATATTTCATAAAAACTATTTTATTTCATATTGAAAATACATTTTATAATTAATTTGTTAAAAATGGTAAAAATACATATGAAAAAATAAATTTCAATTATTAAATCAAAAATTAAAAATTATCTTGTAGAGAATATATTTTTTATTTTTAGAAATAGAAAATTTTTCGGTGAATAGTGAAATAAATAATAGATTTTATTAGAAACTAAATTTGCATTCAAAGAATTTACAAGATGAATTTTATTTTAATATATTTTTCAAGTAAAATAGGTTTAAATAAATATTAATTAACCATATTAATGTTATTGGAATCAAATTTATAATGAATTTTTATATAATAATTTTTTAAACATTGGAAAATTTTCACTTCAGAAAACAGGTTTTTTATCACATTTGTGGGTTTTAATTTAAATTATGTTTTTCTATTTATGAGAATAGAATTTAGAAAAAATGGATTAAAATTTTATATTCATAATTATAAATGTTATCAAAAATTTTTACTTAATTTTTGACTATAACGAATAATAAAAACTGTACAAATATAGAATCGTGGTTATAGTTAAAAAGGGTTTAACGGGAGGGGGTTAGACTTAAAATAAAAGTGAAAAATTACCTATAATCTTGTAAAAAGACTATTTTATAGTCCTCTATATACAATATCACATATAAGATTCATAATAACTCATATTTACTCTACGGATTGTGAAAAAAAAAGATTACAATTTTTCTTTTCAAACATTCCCAGTGTCGTTATCTCCACACTAATAAAATGCCAACAACTCTCTTCTCATCTTCACACATCCAAAATGATTGGATAATAAAATATAAAACTAAATATATTCATTATTTCCCTCCCCAAATACTTTATGAATTATTCTGATTTTTATTCCCTCCTTTGAAGGGTTTATGTGTAAACCAAAAGAGTTTTTTTGGAGAAGAGGTATCACACTTAAACACGAGTTTTCATTTTTTTTGCTTCTAACAACTTATGATATTATTAAAATAAAAAGATATAATATCACCAGTGTATCCCATATATTTATTTGTTATTAGGTTAATTTAATAACTTATATCCATATCCATTTTAATAAAATGGAAAAGGAAACTGTTGATCAGGTTCATGGAGGACTACAACCTCGCAAACTAATGTGATGTGTTACTTCATTTATTGATTTTCATGGAAGTTAATAGGTATATAATATATTTATATATGTGATATTTCTAAAATATTTATACTTATTAAATTATCATCTCACATATAAAAAATTACATTCTATTTCATTGGGAACATGATAATGTTGCTCATGTGTACGGTGGACTACTGCCTCATCAAGCAATGTAATTCATTTTTAACAAACTAATTGCATGGAAGGAAATTATGATAATGATAATAAATATATGTGATATATTTTAAATAATAATTATTCAGAAATGTTGAATTATAATTAACCATTCTTTTTTTCCATCGGTTAGAAAAATGATGCAACATTCAAGTGTATGTATGACCTATAGTCTCCATGATTTTTGTATTATATTTTATATATCTACCTTTTATGGATTACAATAAACACATATATTATGAATATATATTTTATTTATATAATGGTTAGTATATAAGTTAATATGGTAGAATTATCAGTGTAAATGGATCGGAAATAAAAAATCAAAACATATAAGAAAAACAAAGTTGTTATAACAAAAAATGTGATTTTCCAAAGGAATTATTAATAAATGGTAATAAAATGTTTTATGTAAAAATAAATGGTATTATATATAAAATTATAGTTCATGATTAGTTTTATAATAATCCTATATTTATTATACATGAGGTTTCAATGTGTACGATGGAAGTAGAGACTTACAATAAAGGATTTTTTCTCAAATGATTTTCATTGGGACAAATGTTATGTTATTCAAATATCTTATTTAATGAGGTGTATATATATCATATTTTTAAATATAATATAATGAATTAAGTTATAATTATGATTTTATATATTTCATTTAATTTCATTTTATGATGTGGATTACTATTATAATTTACCAATATGCTATGGGTTGTGCGTTACAATTTCAATGTTTATCGGGATTGTATATGAGTATGATTCCAATGATAAATACTATGATCTACCTAAAGAAACTAATGTAATTTGTTTTCCCTTATTTATTAATATATAAATAATTTCTAAATTTAATTTTCCTCTCTTAATATAATAATTATACCTGATATTTGTTTTTATAAAAATTCATATTTATTTTTATACTCCCTCGAACATATTTTTTAATCCCTATCTATGTTTTCTAAAATTTTATACAAATTTTGTATGAAATTATCCTATGTATTTATTAAAGAATGTTTTACACATGTTTTAAATTTTTTATAAAAAATATAAATGGAATTATTATTTCATTTTCCAAATAAGGCCTAATTGTTATTTAATAAATGATTGAAAGGAATATTTGTTTGAACCTGTATTATTTCAATGGAATTTCCTGTAACACCCCAAGCTTCCAATGTACGTTTCCCTTCGAATAATGCAATAGCGTGAATTGTACGCAACCTCGAGCTCTAACACACACCACAACTAATTAAACTAGCCGTTGTGAATAGTAATACCTACTTTTTGAAATTTTATAAATTTTATTTCTCAAAATGGACTTAATTTTTGGATTTGGAATATTGAAATTATCCTATGTTGAATTTTTGGTATTTTTCTGAGAACTTCTAAATTTTTATGAATAGTGAAAAATACTTAAAAACAACTTTTTTAATAAAAATAATTTATAGTGATAAATTATAATATTTAGTGGTTTTAAAGTATAATTAGAATATATTTTTACCATTTTATCCAATGGTGGTCATTAGAATTAATTTAACATTGAAATTGGACATAAACAATTGCCAATCTTTTGATATAAATTGTTTCTTAAAAACACGCTATTTGTTGTAACAGCGGGAATTAATAATAAAATTAATTAATAGAACTTATATGTTTTGAATTTTGTAAAATAAAAATCATTTTTAAATTTGGAATATTAATTATAGCTTAGGGTGAAATTTTGGCCTTATTCTGAAAAACTTCAATTTTTTATGAATAGTGAAACCACTAAGTGGTTGTTAAAAACTGATTTTTCATTAAAATGAAATATTACCACTTCTATGATTTGATTTTCAAAAATCTGACATACATGGTTGTCATTAAGAAGTAAAATGTGGTTCAATGAGATTAAAATAATTTTTTGGTGAATAGTAACTTTTAAGTTCTTAATCGCGATTATAGGTTATTAGTGTAGTTTAAGGTAAAAAATGTTTTAATTATATGAGATGAGCTTGACACTTATCCTACTCCTATTGGATGAGTCATGTCCGACCAAGACAACCAATGGGTCAACTTGGGGACCCCATGGAGCCACTTTAGTTGGAAAATGACATTAATATATATTTATTTAATGTTAAAATTAAATTGACACAATCATGAGTTGTTTTACTAAAATAGTTTTTAAGTAGGGTTACACAGATCCAAATTTTGACTATAAATATTAATTAGAAAGCTAAAAAGATTTCCTACATCATAGTATTTTTTTATAATTTTTAGACATTAAATAAATTAAATTATTTATGACATCATTATGATGCAGCGATGACCTCATTATTTAACGATTTAAATAAAATGAGAAGATAATGCAAAGTCCAAGGATTACATTTGTCCAAAGCCTATTGGATAAGGAGATTTCGAACCCTTATCACCTTATCCACGAATAATATAAGTGTGGGACCTTTAGAATCCGAAAAGCATTGTATAATAATGTAACATTTCAATCTTTCCAAAAGAGCCCCTCCTCTCCTCTTATAAAAGGCCCCCACCTCTACCACCTTATTCACACATCCAAGCCTTTTGGTTCGGCCAACATCTGCCCAAATACTCTACCAACTTCTCTCCCTTCATAATAGAAGCTTTAAATTAGTCATAAAGCCATCCTATGGAGTCCTTTTGATCAAATCAAAAAGAAGAACCCGAAGAAGAGGTAACATTTTCATCACCCTCTTTCAAGTTTCTTTCTTATTCCACTCCCTCTTTGTTTATTATTTCAATTCTAAAATTATAACTCCAGTATCTTATATATACTGTGATGTTATTATAAATATGGAACAACCATATTCAGTATTCTACCCATCATTTGAATGACATGTCACCATACGTGCATACGTACGGCTTACCGTCTCCACGTCGTTGTGTAATTGTTATTCAATATATTATTATTTAGATGGGTATAATAATGATATGTAATTCATGTAAATAATAAATATAACATGATAATTATTCTGTATATATGATATACTATCCAATTATATATTATTTTAATATCAAAATAATGATATTGTCGCTCGTGCGTACATACGGACTACCGTCTCCACGAACGCGATGAGATTCATTCTCCGTCGTATCCATTCAAGTATAATTATCATTTGATGATTTAAAAATAATGTTTAAGGACATGATATCATTCTGGATATGAATAAGATACAACCTACCCATGAAAAACACGACTTACGTAACAAAACATATAAAAGAAAACGATTAAGTTAACACCCGAAACAACGATAAATCTAAGATATTGTTAACAAAGCAATGTTAAAAGATCATATATGATATCATATGAATGTATATGATTCTTGTATAATTTAATAACAATTATTTCACCATTATACATGAGGTTAACATACCCCATCCAAGGAAAAGTACAAGGTAAGGGTTTACTTCACAACCTCTTCATTATCCAAGGTTGTTTATACATAATCATCTACTGGGACCTTGTTATCATCCACATCCATGTTTCTTAAAACTTTCATTCAAAACATTTTTACTATTAAATGGAAAATGGGTTAAAGTCATTTATACACTTATACTTTTTTGAAAGGAATCTTACCGTCGTTTTCCAAACAATTTACTTTTTGACCTTTTTGACAAATTTAAGGTAAGAATGTTTTTTTTTACTTATACGGCCGGTGCGGCTATTTTCCGCCATTATAACTTCGTCGAAGCTTCCCTAACACGCTTATAAGAATATTTTCAAAGTAAATGTATTATTTAATAATTATGGGACTTTTAAATGATTTCAAAAAGGACAGATATTTCTCTTAAATAGCTTTGATTTCATCCATGTCAACATCCTTTGATGGGTTTTAAGTTTAATTGAAATTGATTTATGATACAAAACTTCCATTGAACATTTTGTGAAATATTTGACTGTGGATGTGTTATTTTATACCATCCATAGTTTATGGAGAAATTGTTGACATTTCGTATGCTAGTTTTAATACAAATATTTATGTTATGTTTAAACCTATTCATATGAGGAATGTATTGGACTTAATATGTGACGGGTGGAGCCCGCTATAGCTCCTCGATGAATCGGTAGGTATCATGAGACAACTAGATGTGGAATTGGCCGAGGCCCTTTCCCAATTTGATTTATGGTTTTGGCCGAGGCCTTAATCATTTTAGACGTCTTGGCCGAGGCCTTGACAAAATGTTTCAGAATGTCTGGCATTATACATTCCCTCATTATGAAAGTGGTTATTGATATTTCATGTGATTATTCGTCTAGTAGAATATCATTGTGAGTATGTAATGGCATTATTTTATTTTACTTTTGCCATATTATGCTGAAGTTAAAGTTCAATAAGGCTTTTGTTTTTGTTATACATTGCCTTAAATGCTTTTGTTTTCTTATAAAAGCTTCCGCAATATTGTTATCCTTACTGAGCATCTGAGCTCACCCCTTTCAATGTTTTAATATTTTCCAGGATGTGAAGAAGTGTATTATGACTGACTTGCAAGAATAGTCAGTGAGGATATGAGTGTGGAATATGAAGTCCATGTTATTGTAGTTTTTCTACTTTTTGATGTAATGAAAGACTTATGAATGTATCTAGTGTTTCCAAGGCTACTAAACTAATCGGTCTTTCGAGACTTGATCTTTTGTGATCATGCCAATGTTACGAAGTAATGCACCGACTCTGGGTAGCTGGGGTCAGGGCGTTACAGTTGGTATCAGAGGCAGTTTAGTACTAACCTTGGAAGGTAGATTTAGATAAAATCTGATTAGAGAACATATCCTGAAGATAGACTTTGAGGACTAGTATAGAAGAACTTCCTAGAATTTTGGTATTGTAGAGATATTGTGAGTTTTCCGAGCAATACATCCCTATATGGATACGAGCAGGTAGAGGTGGCCCTGGCACAGATGTACCTAGGGGTAAAACCCGAAAACACCGCTTTGAGCGAGACTCGAACGGGAATTGGTGCACGACAACGGGCCTTGCTGCACTCTTGGTTACGACACTCCCGGGGGATATGCTTTGGATAATTCTCATTTTCTATACAAACCACTATGAAGGGTTACGAGTATATACTTCCTCAAAGAAAACATTTTTATAATTATGGATTATATCCATAATTAGTTCAATTTATGTTAAGTGTTTTACAAGTATGGAATTATGTATTTTGATTCACGAACTAATCTAGTTTATGCCATTATTTAGAAATAGCGCCTAGTGGAAGGAATGGAAACTGTATCAATGCACGCACTCAGTGTAGGGATTGCCCTCCTTCTCAGGATAATTATGGTGGAGCTACGTATGGAGCAACCTGATCCGCAATGTGGAGGATCAATGCTAGACCGTTTCATGAGGTAAAAACCGCCAACCTTCAATGGGAGTACAAATCCTATAGTAGATGAGCAATGGATAAATTCCTTAGAGAAAATATTCCATGCCTTGGGGAGTAGTGAAATGGAGAATGTTGTCCTGGTAGTTTACCGCCTCACTGGAGATGCCGATCAATGGTGGTCACTAATTCAAAACAAAAAGGAAGATGATGAATTAACAAACATGGAATGGCAGGAGTTCAAAGAGTTGTTCATAGAAAAATACTTTCCTCGAGACCATCGAGCGGATATGGAAAGGAAATTTATGAGTCTGAGGCAGAAGGAGGATGAGAATGTCGCAAAGTATGAGGCTAACTTTACAAGGTTAGCAAGGTATACTGCAGATTACATACGTAACCCAAGAAGTAAGACTGATCGTTTCATTGATGGGTTGAAACCATTTCTTCGTCGAGCTTTAGTATCACAAACCTTCTCTTCATACGAAGGTATTGCCTCGTGCGCTATCAAGACAGAAAAGGAATTCTCTAAGTCTTATGACTTTAAATCAAAGGAAGATAAGAAGAGATCCGCTGAAAACTCTGGGAAAGGAAATAAGGAAACATGGAAAAAGGGTAGAAATGAATTTCCACCCTGTGATAATTGTGGTAGGAAGCACCCTGGTGCCTGTCTAAAAGGAAAAGGAGTATGTTACAAGTGTGGTGAAAAAGGCCACCAAGCTCATGAATGCAAGGGAAAGAAAGCGGCTGTCAACGTGGAATGTTATAATTGTAGAGAGAAGGGACATTATGCAAATGAATGTCCTAAGCATCAGGGGAACTTATCTCAGAAGAGGCCAAGGGATCAAGGCCAGGCTTATGCTATCACTACTGCTGAGGTGGAAGCTCCGAAAGACATGGTGGCAGGTAATTTAATGGTTTCCTCAAGTTTATCAAATACTTTATTTGATTATGGATCATCGCATTATTTCATATCTTCCCAGTTTTCTAAGAAAATTAGATATTTCCAATTTGATTTAACAAGGGAGTTGTCGGTCAAAACCCCTAAGGGAAGTATTGTTGCAACAAAGTTTTGTCGATTAGTTCCCATTAGAGCACCTAAATGTTCTTTACCTACTGATCTCATTGTCATACCCATGATTGAATTTGATATAATCCTCGCTATGGATTGGCTTTCAGACCATGATGCAAAAATTTATTATAAGAGGAAAGAGGTTACGATTCTTGATGATGATGATAAGGAATACCTTATCTTTAGAGCAGAATCGTCGCCACATAATTCTTATCTAGATCCACCCCCAGTAGCTCAACTAAATTCAATTATTGGGGAGGAAGAGATGGAAATTATTGAGGATGAGGAAATGAATATTCAAATAGAGGATGTACCTATTGTGAGAGAATATGTTGATGTGTTTCCGGAAGATTTACCTGGACATCCTCCAGAACGAGAAGTTGAGTTTTCCATTGATTTAATTCCTGGATCAAGGCCCATATCGAAGACCCCTTATAGAATGGAAACTGTGGAATTAGTTGAACTAAAGAAACAACTAGAGGAATTGAGTAATAAGGGATTTATTCTCCCTAGTGTTTCTCCTTGGGGAGCCCCTGTTCTTTTTGTTAAGAAGAAAGATGGATCTATGAGGTTGTGCATTGATTATAGGGAGATCAATGCTATAACAATAAAGAATAAGTATCCCCTACCTCACATTGATGATTTGTTTGACCAACTGCATGGAGCTCAATACTTTTCAAAGATTGACCTTCGGTCTGGATACCATCAGTTGTGTGTGAAGAAGGAAGACGTTCCAAAGACAGCATTTCGAACAAGGTACGGGCATTACGAGTTTACAGTAATGCCTTTTGGATTGACTAATGCACCCTCTGTTTTCATGGATCTAATGAATTGAGTTTTCAAGGAATATCTTGATGACTTTGTAGTGGTATTTATTGATGATATCTTGGTATACTCCAAAAGCAACGAAGTTCATGAAAATCACTTACGCATTATCCTGAAGACTCTTAGAAGACATGAATTATATGGGAAATTTAGCAAGTGTGAATTCTGGCTTCATGAGATTTCTTTTCTTGGACATATTGTCTCTAAGGATGGAATTTCCATTGATCCTTCTAAAAAAAGGCAATCCAATAATGGCCAGCACCGACAAGTATAACTGAGGTACACAGTTTTATTGGTTTAGCAGGTTATTATCGACATTTCGTCCAGAATTTTGCCAGATTGGCTAACCCATTGACAATGCTCACACGTAAAGGGATTAAATATGTCTGGACAAAAGAGTGTGAAGAATGTTTGAAGAACTAAAGAGATGATTAGTCAATTCCCCTGTATTGACTCTACCATCGGGGAATGATGGGTTTGTTATTTATAGTGATGCATCGAAGAAAGGACTTGGTTGTGTCCTTATGCAGAATGATAAGGTCATTGCTTATGCATCACGACAGCTAAAAATTCATGAGCAAAACTATCCTACTCATGATCTTGAGTTAGCATCTGTGATCTTTGCTTTAAAGATATGGAGACATTACCTCTATGGTGAAAAATGTTAGATTTATACTGATCACAAGAGTTTGAAGTATATTTTCACACAAAAAGAACTCAACATGAGGCAAAGGCAATGGCTTGAACTACTCAAGGATTATGACTGCACGATACATTACCACCCAGGGAAGGCAAACAAGGTCGCAGATACTTTGAGTAGAAAAGACCATGGAGTTTTGAATGTGATGATAATTGAATGGGATCCAATTTTCTTGGATCTTGTGAAGATGGACATGGGAATAACTAGGGAAGGTGAAACATCAATGCTTTTTCAAATGGTTGCCAAACCATCATTACTATAAAGGATTAAGAGTTCTCAGACCAGTGATGAAGAATTTCAGAAGAAGATTAATGGTGTGAATGATGGAAGATTGAGGGACTTTGTGTATAAGGATGGAATTTTGAAATTTGGGTAGAGACTTTGTGTTCTCGATATACCAGATCTAAAAAGGGAATTGCTGGATGATGCTCATAGTTCCAACTTTTCTATACACCCTGGGAGCACCAAAATGTATATTGATTTGAAGGAACATTTTTGGTGGGACAATATGAAGGGGGAGATTGCTGATTTTGTGTCTATGTGTATGGTTTGTCAACAAGTGAAAGCTGGAAGGCAACATCCTGGTGGAGTATTGCAACCTCTTCCCATACCTGAGTGGAAATGGGATAATATTACGATGGACTTTGTCATGGGACTACCAAAGACTCCTAGAAGGAATGATGCAATATGGGTCATTGTTGATCGACTTACTAAGTCAGCACATTTTCTGGCAATACGGGAGGATCTACCACTTGAACGTCTAGCAAGACTATATATTAATGAAGTTTTAAGACTTCATGGAGTACCCCTATCGATTGTTTCTGATCGTGATCCTCGTTTTACTTCAAGATTCTGGAAAAGTCTTCAAAAGGCCTTGGATACTGAACTTCGTTTGAGCACTGCCTATCACCCTCAAACAGATGGACAATCAGAACGGACTATTCAAACCTTAGAAGACATGTTGAGATCATGCTCTCTTGACTTTCAGGGTATGTGGGATCAATATTTACCACTGGTAGAATTTTCCTATAACAATAGCTTCCATTCGAGTATTCAGATGGCACCATATGAAGCGTTATACGGAAAGATATTTCGTACACCAACCTGTTGGGATGACGTTGGTGAAAGATAACTTGTAGGCCCAGAATTGGTGGAGGAAACGGTGGAAAAGGTGAAAGTAATCCAAAATCACATCAAAGCAGCTCAAAGTAGGCAGAAGAGCTATGCCGATAATCGAAGGAAGGATTTGGAATTTCAAGTCGGTGATCATGTTTTCCTGAAGGTATCTCCATGGAAGAGAGTAATACGTTTTGGTAAGAAAGGTAAATTGAGTCCCAGGTACATCGGACCTTTCGAAATTCTAGAACGAATTGGGGCTGTAGCTTACCGATTGGCAATGCCGCCAAGTCTCTCCAAAGATCACGATGTGTTCCACGTATCTCTGTTGAGGAAATACATGCCTGACCCAACGCATGTACTCACCTATGAGGAATTAGAACTGGAACCCGATCCTTCCTATTGTGAAGAGCCCGTCAAGATTCTTAATGTGAGGGAGCAGGTGCTGAGAAACCGGACGACTCGTCTGGTGAAGGTTTTGTGGAGAAATCATAAAATGGAATAGGCAACGTGGGAACCTGAGGAATTTATGATGAAAAATCACCCGAGTCTTTTTATGCAGTAATACCCTAGAAATTGCGAGGACGCAATTAGTTGAAGGAGAGGAGAATGTAACACCCCAAGCTTCCAATGTACGTTTCCCTTCGAATAATGCAATAGTGTGTGTTGTACGCAACCTCGAGCTCTAACACACACCACAACTAATTAAACTAGCCGTTGTGAATAGTAATACCTACTTTTTGAAATTTTATAAATTTTATTTATCAAAATGGACTTCATTTTTGGATTCGGAATATTGAAATTAGCCTATGTTGAATTTTTGGTATTTTTCTGAGAACTTCTAAATTTTTATGAATAGTGAAAAATACTTAAAAACAACTTTTTTAATCAAAATAATTTATAGTGATAAATTATAATATTTAGTGGTTTTAAAGTATAATTAGAATATATTTTTACCATTTTATCCAATGGTGGTCATTAGAATTAATTTAACATTGAAATTGGACATAAACAATTGCCAATCTTTTGATATAAATTGTTTCTTAAAAACACGCTATTGGTTGTAACAGCGGGAATTAATTATAAAATTAATTAATACAACTTATATGTTTGTAATTTTGTTAATTAGACATCATTTTTGAATTTGGAATATCAATTATAGCTTAGGGTGAAATTTTGGCCTTATTCTGAAAAACTTCAATTTTTGATGAATAGTGAAACCACTAAGTGGTTGTTAAAAACTGATTTTTCGTTAAAATGAAATATTACCACTTCTGTGATTTGATTTTCAAAAATCCAACATACATGGTTGTCATTAAGAAGTAAAATGTGGTTCAATGAGATTAAAATAATTTTTTGGTGAATAATAACTTTTAAGTTCTTAATCGCGATTAGAGGTAATTAGTGTAGTTTAAGGTAAAAATAATGTTTTAATAATATGAGATGAGCTTGAAACTTGTCCTACTCCTATTGGATGAGTCATGGCCGACCAAGACACCCCATGGGTCAACTTGGGGACCCCATGGATCCACTTTAGTTGGTAAATGACATTAATATATATTTATTTAATGTTAAAATTAAATTGACACAAACATGAGTTGTTTTACTAAAACAGTTTTTAAGTAGGGTTACACAGATCCAAATTTTGACTATAAATATTCATTAGAAAGCTAAAATGAGAAGATAATGCAAAATCCAAGGATTAAACTTTTCCAAAGCCTATTGGATGAGGAGATTTCGAACCCTTATCACCTTAGCCACGAATTATATAAGTGTGGGGCCTTTAGAATCCGAAAAGCATTGTATAATAATGTAACATTTCAATCTTTCCAAAAGAGCCCCTCCTCTCCTCTTATAAAAGGCCCCCACCTCTACCACCTTATTCACACTTCCAAGCCTTTTGGTTCGGCCAACCTCTGCCCAAATACTCTCCCAACTTCTCTCCCTTCATCCTAGAAGCTTTACTTTAGTTAGAAAGCCATCCTAAGGAGTCCTTTTGATCAAATCAAAAGGAAGAACCCGAAGAAGAGGCAACATTTTCATCACCCTCTTTCAAGTTTCTTTCTTCTTCCACTCCCTCTTTGTTTATTATTTCAATTATAAAATTATAACTCCAGTATCTTCTATATACTGTGATGTTATTATAAATATGGAAAAACCATATTCAGTATTCTACCCATCATTTGAATGACATGTCACCATACATGCGTACGTACGGCTTACCGTCTCCACGTCGTGGTGTAATTGTTATTCAATATATTATTATTTAGATGGGTATAATAATGATATGTAATTCATGTAAATAATAAATATAACATGATAATTATTCTGTATATATGATATACTATCCAATTATATATTATTTTAATATCAAAATAATGATATTGTCGCTCGTGCGTACGTACAGACTATCGTCTCCACGAACGCGATGAGATTCATTCTTCGTCGTATCCATTTAAGTATAATTATCATTTGATGATTTAAAAATAATGTTTAAGGACATGATATCATTCTGGATATGAATAAGATACATCCTAGCCATGAAAAACACGACTTACGTAACAAAACATATAAAAGAAAATGAGTAAGTTAACACCCAAAACAACGATAAATCTAAGATATTGTTAACAAAGAAATGTTAAAAGATCATATATGATATCATATGAATGTATATGATTCTTGTATAATTTAATAACAATTATTTCACCATTATACAGGAGGTTAACCTACCCCAACCAAGGAAAAGTACAAGGTAAGGGTTTACTTCACAACCTCTTCATTATCCAAGGTTGTTTATACATAATCATCTACTAGGACCTCGTTATCATCCACATCCATGATTCTTAAAAATGGCTTTCAAAACATTTTTACTATTAAATGGAAAATGGGTTAAAGTCATTTATAACCTTATACGTTTTTTAAAGGAATCTTACCATCGTTTTCCAAACAATGTACTTTTTGACCTTTTTGAAAAATTTAAGGTAAGAATGTTTTTTTACTTATACGGCGGGTGCGGCTATTTTCCGCCATTATAACTTCGTCGAAGCTTCCCTAACAAGATTATAAGAATATTTTCAAAGTAAATGTATTATTTTATAATTATGGGACTTTTAAATGATTTCAAAAACGAGAGATATTTCTCTTAAATAGCTTTGATTTCATCCATGTCAACATCCTTTGATGGGTTTTAAGTTTAATTGAAATTGATTTATGATACAAAACTTCCATTGAACATTTTGTGAAATATTTGACTGTGGATGTGTTATTTTATACCATCCATAGTTTATGGAGAAATTTTTGACATTTCGTATGCTAGTTTTAATACGAATATTTATGTTATGTTTAAACCTATTCATATGAGGAATGTATTGGACTTAATATGTGACGGGTGGAGCCCGCTATAGCTCCTCGATGCATCGGTAGGTCTCATGAGACAACTAGACGTGGAATTGGCCGAGGCCCATTCCCAATTTGATTTATGGTTTTGGCCGAGGCCTTAATCATTTTAGACGTCTTGGCCGAGGCCTTGACAAAATGTTTCAGAATGTCTGGCATTATACATTCCCTCATTATGAAAGTGGTTATTGATATTTCATGTGATTATTCGTCTAGTAGAATATCCATGTGAGTAAGTAATGGAATTATTTTATTTTACTTTTGCCATATTATGCTGAAGTTCAAGTTCAATAAGGATTTTGTTTTAGTTATACATTGCCTTAAATGCTTATGTTTTCTTATAAAAGCTTCCGCAATATTGTTATCCTTAATGAGCTTCTGAGCTCACCCCTTTCAATGTTTTAATATTTTCCAGGATGTGAAGAAGTGTATTATGATTGACTTGCAAGAATAGTCAGTGAGGATATGAGTGTGGACTATGAAGACCATGTAATTTTAGTTTTTCTACTTTTTGATGTAATGAAAGACTTATGAATGTATCTAGGGTTTCCAAGGCTAGTAAACTAGTCGGTCTTTCGAGGCTTGATCTTTTGTGATCATGCCAATGTTACGAAGTAATGCACCGACTCTGGGTAGCTGTGGTCGGGGCGTTACATTTCCTGTCATCATGACCACCCACTGTATTAAATATTCCTTCAAAAGTTTCAATTTTTATTTTAAATTAATAGTTTAAAAAAATATGTTTTAAAAAATAATAAATTTCGAAAGGATATTTTTTCATGAAATTTTTTAAATGATATTTAAATACTACATTTAAATTTTCAGATGTTATCTTTGAATAATATTATGTTGAAATATTTTTATGAAATTTTATTTTGAAAAAAATTTTTTCAATTTAAAAATGTTATTTTCCCCGTGAAGTGTTCCATGTGGTATTTCAAAATCATTTTCCATCTATGATGTCATCCTTTAAGGTTACTTTTGATGTTTTGGGGATTTGACACAAGGATACCATTCTTATACTATCTATCTATGGTTTATTTTTGTTATGATATGCTGTTTTTGTAACTAATTTCTCTTCAATAGGATATACAAATATAATATTTTTATGAGACCTACTGACTTTTTTCACGGGTTATGATTTGAATAAATGATGAAATGATTATAAAATATTTTTCTTTTTGACATGTTATTCTATAGTGAAATATTTATGAAAACCATTTTTTTAAGTGGTTGTGATATAATGGATATTTTTATGCTCTTTTGGCCCACATATGTATTATTTCTATTATGTGATGGTTGGTTCCTATATCTCCCTCCATTTTATTGGATAATTATTCATATCTTATGAGATAAATTAGACTAGAATGGGGAGTAATCCTAGTTCTGTAAGGGAATTGTTCAACTATGATAGTCTTAGGAGTGAAGTTTTACTACTATTCATGTTTTGGGAGTGAACCCCTTATAAAATGATAACAATATATTTGAACCTTTTTTTCTATGGATAAAATTTTATATCCTTATGTGAATCCCAAACTTCTATTTTGTATGACCATGTTATGAAATTCTGTCCCATGATCTATAATATCATTATAATTAAATTCTTATGAACTTACAATAATTATTCATTGATTCTCTATTTTGATATTTGGATGAATTTTAAGGTTACCATATGTTATTCCGATTATCTCTTATAGTTTTTTGACATTATGTTTATGTTTATCCCTATTTCATCCTTACAGAGCATCTGAGCTCACCCATTCTTATGTATCGTTTCCCAAATTATGATGGTAGATATTTTTTTAATATGTATAATAAGAGTTATGTTTATGAGGAACTATGTTGTGGATTATATGTAACTAATATAAATCTATATTTTATGGTTCCATGTTTCAAATGGAATTATTCCATTATAATCTAAAATCATGTTATTATGGTATGAAATGAGTATTCATATTTAAATGTATTATCTCTGTATTTAAATCCTAATATTCCAAATTTGGTTTTGTATAATTGTTTTATTTATCCTTTTGAAACCTAGATGAGACAACCTTAGGGATATCACTAGGGATACGTCTAAGGATAATTCTAAGCATAATTCTATATATTGGAGAATTTCTTATAATAATGATTAGGGATAGAGAGAGTGGTTTCCTAGAAATACATCTCAATATGGATACTAAAACATGATGTTGTTCCATCATAGATGTACATATGGGTAATAACTCTAAAAAAGGAGGTTTGGGCTTTACTCAATTATTACATGGTATGTGAAAATAGTCCTAACTACACATATAGATTAACACTCGTATAGATTATGATTTATAAGTTTACAAAAATTATACAAACTATAATGAAGGAATTAAATAATGACCATTAATTGACTAGGATAGACCTATGGTGTCATATTTTGACAACAATGTGTCATTTTTTATTCATACTAAAGGTGATTTCTCAAGATTATATGATTTCCCACTATGATTGTTTTTTCTCAAACTATGTTCTGTGGTTCAAACCAATACCTTGATCCGAGAGGAATCGTTATAATACTTAATGCGATAGAATATTGAGTGGTTATGAGTAACCAAATTGGATGATTACTAGAGATAAATATATTATTTTTATTTCTAATCATCTATCATGATATATGATTCATAATGTGAGCATTATTGATATTTATAATTAATAAAATAAGAGTAAAGTTGAATTTTATGAAATATATTTTGGTAATAACATAGATGATAGAATATCCGTCTTCCTATAGAAAAATATACTATCAAGAATAACCAAAATAAATCTATAAAATGAAGGGGAAGATGTTTTAGATGTGGAAATAATGGTCATATAGGGACCAGTTTCCATGGAATTAAATTTATAACATTAGGGGTAAATAGAAATTTTCTTATTCAATTACCCAAAAAATATTTCTCCCCAAGAACATGAAAAAACATTTACTATTCCAACTAGGGATGTTAAAGGATTAAATTTTGTATCTATTCGGATTCATGATTTATACATTAGAATAATTTCAAAAAAAATATTTCAATAATAATAATCATGATTCATCTTTTGATTGAGTTAATTTTGGAATAATGTAAATATTTTTGTATGAGTAACATATGATTTATAGATATAATTATGGGCTTATGAGATTAAGGTTGATAATAGGTTCAATTTCCTCTACACCCATTTTGAGATATAATGTGATGTGTGTTTATCATGATTAAATATATTTTCAGAGATATTTATGGAAATTAAAATCTTTGGTTTTGTATATGTTTTATTGAGAAAGATATTGCATGTACAATGACATTACATTTTGGGAATAATATTAATGTAATTAGACACAATTATGGATTACCATAAATTATTGGGAATAATATTAATGGACTTTATAACCCAAATGTTAGATAAAAACCATTCACATTTGGATGGTTTACATGCCATGAACCCACAACCGAAGGATGAAATGGGTATAGTGTATACCAATGGCCTTTGTGAAAGTGTAATTATAGTGGAGAAACATGAAGGGAAATATTATTGAGTATGAATCTTAGTTTTTTGTGTATATAGATGTTATGGATGAGAGAAAAATATTTTAGGGTATTATCAAACAATTATCCATAATAGAATGGGAATGGGAATACATCACCGTGTATTTTTTCGACACACTCCCCAGAATATATAATAGAAACAATACTATATGTGTTGTAGTTGAGTAACATAAAAAATCAATAGAATTTTTCTCTATCATATAATATTTGTCTCTATATCATATTTCTACTATATATATTTTTAAAGTATTTAGATTATATAGAGAACCACATTATGTTATATCTAGTCAGGATCTAATGTTTACCTCAATGTTTTGGTTATGTATTCACAAAAATCCTAATATCCAGTAGAGATTCAACATTATGTATCAAAATCAGATTAACGATTAGTTTGAGAAAAAAAATCAAACCCTATAGGATATGACAATATATCTTTATTTGGATTTCATAGGTTGTTGGGATCAAAACCTTCATCTAGTGGTGTTTTCATAAAAAATAGCTTTCCCTCGAAGAATTCTAGGGCCCCATATGAATACCTCAATGTAAAAAAGTGTGTAGATCCATTGTGATGGAATGAAGTTGGAGAAATAATTTTATTGGTTCATGATACTACTGAAGACATAATAAACATGGTTAGATCCATTCAATAATAGATAATGGTGGAACAATGTCAATAGAAAGGTTATACTGATAATTATTGACGTTATCTACAATATGAAGTAGGTGAGATGGAATTTATTTTAATTTATCCATGAAAGAAAATGGGAAATTTATCCCTAGGAATATTAGTTGCTTTAGAATTCTTGATCATGATGGGATGGTAACTTATTGGTTGGCGCATCCACCAAACATCTCTAAAGTCCATGACATGTTCCATATATCTCTCTAGAGGAAGTATATACCTAAACCTTCCCATTTACTAAAGTAAGAGGTCTTACAATTATGGAAATATCATTCATAATAAGAAAAATTGTTGTAGATTCTAGATCATTGTGTCAATTATCAGTGTAAAAAAATAACCCTCACCTAGTTAATGATTTATAGTGAAACCAACATTTTGAGGAAGCTACGTAGAAACATGAGGAGATAATAAGGAAAATTCATCCTTAGTTTTCTATAAAAATGTGATGGAATTTCAAGGGATAAATTCTTTTTTATGGCAGTAGAATGTAACGCAAAGATATTTTATAAAATAATTGATTAAATTTAATAACTTTAATATCATGTTCTATACACAACACCAAGTTTTATAAAAACATGATATACTATTAAAATATTCTTATTTATCATGGTAGTAATCATATAGCCTTATAAATGGTGTGTATGAATACTATAATCAAAATTATCTAAAAATAGGATATATACATGTATACGAAATGAACTATTTTATGACTAGTTAATTTTAGATGAAAATAATTAAAATTTGAATATAGAAGATATATTTTTATGAAGAATAATTTTTCTACTAAAAAATTTGTTTTACATAAAGAAATTAAAAAAACAATCTTTAAGTGAAATATTTTATTGATATTTATATATTATATATTAAATAAAATTTTTAACATTCATCTTATGGGTTTTCAGACTTAGTATAATAAAAAATCAAATTTTAAGCTAAAAACTATTTTTTAAATATTGTTTTTCACATATTCGGAACATATTTTATAAATAATTTTTTAAAAATATTTAAAAAAATATTTTAAATAATTTTAATTATTTTTGAAATAATAATTTCAATATTATCTTGGAGTTATTTTTAATAATTTTTTAGAAAGGATAAATTTTTTAGTGAATAGTGAAAATACTAGTTTTTATTAGAAACAAACTTTTCATTCAATGAATAGAAAACATAATTATTTTTATTATGTTTTTATGAACAAAATTAGTTAAATTATATATTTATTAATCCAATTTACTTCGTTGTAATATAGTTTATATTCATGTGTTATAAAAAAATATTAATTGTTTTGAATGTTTTCTCTTTAGAATTTTTTTTGTCATAATGTCTCTCGGTTTTATTTTAAAATAATTTTTTACACTTTTGTGAATAGAATTTGGAAAATTGATTCCAGATTTAGAATCATTTTTATTAATATTATATAGTAATTTCAACATAAATTTTGACCGAAATGATTAGTTAAAATAGTAAAATTAAATTACCTTAGTTAAGGTTAAAAAAGCTTACCATGGAGATAAACTAAACCTATAAGTTGTAAAATGACCTAAACACTTGAAAAAACAACATTTTATGGATATATTGCATCATTAACAAATAACTAGTTATATAAATACCCATTTTTATCATTTACCCATTCAAAAAATGTCGGTACCCTTTATTCTTTTCCAAACATCCACGTGTGTCCTCTCCTGTTCACACGTCCATAAACCTTTGGTTCATCCAATAAATACCCAAATATATTCATTAATTCCATACTCAAATAATAGAATTATTAATGTGATTAATAATCGACAATAATAATGATTTATGTTTAAAACTATCAATTTTATCCTAAGAAGAGGTATAGTCTATAAACTTGTATTTTCATTTATTTTATTCCTCTAAATCCTTAAAATACAAATAGTATATGTTTTTATAATTATAAATGTATCGATAATAAATTTATAAGTAATTACTTAAGTGTTATAACCCATATTCATATCATATTCCATCAAATTGGAAATAAAACCATTGATTATGTGAACAGGGGACCATCGCCTTGTGAACCGATGTGTGTGTGTTTTTTCATTTATATTTTACTTTGATGGTAATATAGATATGATAAATGAATATATATGATATTTTTAACATAATTATACATATATAATTATCATATATCATTTTACATTTTTATTTTATTGTGTGAAATATGATAACATCGCTCATGTGTATAGTGGACTACCATCTCGTGATTCAATGCGATTAATTTTTCACTAATTCTTTTCATGAATGTTAATAATTATCAGATTAATAAATATATTATACATATATAAAATCATAATGATTCAATAATGTTTAATTATTTTTTACAATTATTTTGTTCCATCTGTTAAGAAATTAATATAGTGTTCATGCGCATATAAGGCCCACCATCTCCATAAATGGGGTATTTAATTTTATATATCTAACATTTATGGATTAATATAAAGACATCATTAATAAGTATATAATATAATAAAATAATTGATGAAATTACATATATTATATAACCATGATCAATTTAAAAGGATCAAAAATAGAAAATCAAATCATATAGAAAAGAAAACATTTATAACCCAAAACATGATTTTAATATAGAATTGATAATAAACGGGTAATAAAAGGTCATAAGATAATAATATATTTTATGATATAAATTATTATGGTTATTTAAAATATTTATAATAAAAATTTATTTATAAAATAGGATTTTCAAACATGTATGAAGAAAGTTGAATCTTAAGGGAAGGTTGTTTTCCATAATTTATCTTCTTTGGGACATATGTGTTGTTATGGACTTATCTTGTTTTACGAGGTGTATATAAAACCCCTTTTATATGTAATTTTATAAATTTATTTATTATCATGATATTATATGATTAATTTACTGTTATTCTTTAATGGGTATTATGATTCAAAGTTACCAAAGTGGTATAGGTCTTGTCTTACAGTATCATCATTAATCAAGATTTTTTTATGCTTCCAATAATGAATTATTATAATATTTATCTAAATAATCTCATTTATTTATTATCTATTAGTTATTTATGGATAATAATTATTCCCCTTTCGTTTTTAACTCTTAAATGATTAAACATACAAAAAGTTTGTTTACCAAAAATCACATTTCTTTCTCTCCTATAAAAAACCATTTTTCCTCCATACCAATGATTTTAAAAAAAATTACATTTTTTTAGAATTCCCAAAAATTATTTGTTAAATAAATTATTATCCATGTATTAATTTTTTCAATTATTATTAAAATAAATAATAATTTAGTTTTCCAAATAAGGATTGTTTTTCTTCTTCTAGAAATGTGAATGGAATCGTTGTTATATCATGTACATCAAGAATGAAATTTCCCACCATCATAGCCAGTCAAGGTTTTAAAGATTCTATTATAAATTTTCATGTCTATTTTCATAAAAATAGATTTTGTTATTTATTAAATCCAATTTTTTTCAATGTGAAAATGAAATTTTCCTCTATAAAATGTTTTATTTTTTAATTTTCCTTTATATATTTCCACGATAATGTTAAAATACAATTATTTTCAATTATTTTTAATTAATTAATTTAAATAAAATTAATTTTATATTGAGTGGGTTATTTCCTGCATGAAATTTTCTATGTGATATTTAAAAATCATTTTTAATCATATAGATGACATCCTATGATGTTACTTATGCTTTATAGGGGATATGATCTAAGGATACAATTCATAATTTTCTTCTCTATATGGATTATATTTATGGTTAACTGATTTTTATAAAAAATATATTTCATCCACGGGTTTTACTATTATAAAATTCTTATGATACTTGATTCATTTTCCTTAGGAAATGATTTTATGAAATGATGGAAGGATTATGAGACCACTTTCTTCTAAAAAGATTATTCCTTGATAAAGTTTATATGAACCCCATTTATTTTATTGGGATCATCTATTATTAATGTTTTATTCTCTTTTGGCACACATATATGTATGATTTTAATTATTTAATGGTTGGGGACCTATATCTCCCTCCAATTCGTAGGCTAAATTTTATTAACTTAATATAAAAATGTGACTAGAATGAAGATTAAACCCAGTTTAGTAGGGAATTTTTCTAATATGATTGTCTTTAGAGTGAACCTTCTCTACTGTAATAGTTTGGGGAGTAAACCCATTAGACTATAATAGCCATCTAATTGAACGTTCACTACTATGGAAATGATTTTTGATGATTATTTTTATTTCCCAATTAACCATCTTTTATCATTTTTTATCACTCATTGATCATTTTATTACTTTCTCTTTGATTCATGTCTTATGAACTAATAATATTTATTCCTTGACTCTATATTAAGAAATTTTCTGTGTAGGGTGTTTTTTTCATATGTTATGATTATGTTCTCATACCCTTATCCTCATGATATGTTTATCTATTTCCCTTTATTACCCTTAGTGAGGATCTAAGATCACCCTTTCTAATGTTTATTTTCCACAGGTCATGATGAGAAGCATTATGTGTGTTCTATATAAGAAGGGTCCTAGTTATGAGGAACTATGTTGCAGATGATATAAAACTATTATGAAATTTTTGTTTATTTAAACATGATTAGAAATTCACTATACAATTATGATCATTAGGCAATTATTTTCGTAATTTAATGCACATTAATCTAAAAATATTAAATATCAATGTATATAAACCATTGGTTGATCGAAAATTTATGAGGATACTAGATGGGTGATTCAATTGAAATTTTCTAGATCATTTGGTATCATTTTGAAAGCATGATACATGTTAAGGAAATATATATTCTTATATAATATGGTTTATGATATAAGTTATACTATAGAGGAGATGATTAGAACTATAGTTTATGAGAGGATGAACACATATGTATAGTTGATGTTTACTGGAAGGAAGCGACAGTTTCATGATTTATATCATACTCCCCCACCACTAACTGTATATACCACTCCTCCACCCCTTTTTTAAGATCCCACTCATCCACGACCACCTATAGATTTGACTTCCACACCTCATCCTTATCTTTCCATCTACTACAATTTATATACTGAGAATCCCTTGAATCATGTTGTAGAATATGGTATGATATAATTTATTGGGGATATTATGTATCATTAGATGATAAAGATGGATCAACATAAGTTAAAGGTACTGGATATTATTGATGCATCAAATAATATTTCATTCCCTATATGTGAGGCTTTCATAGTTGGACACAGTGTTGGACTTTATTTATCAGGACCATCTTCAATTTTTAAAAAGGTGACCATTTATATATGGATATATTATAAAAACTATTATATATTGGTTTTAATTTTATTTTAATTGTCTGAAATATAATTATATATATATATAGGAATACATCGAAGGTAAAGATTTCATATATGGAAAGTGATAATATGATGGATATTTGACATTAGATACAACTATTATTGATAAATTATCAGTTATTTAATCTTAGTTTTCAAATTATTATGACCATGAAACTGATGGAGAAATAATTAGATACATTATTATTTTCATGATTTTTAGGAGATATATCGTGTATATTGTTACTTCAAATTTTATTTCCACACATTACTACAAATATTTTTCAAGTGGATTATAATATTTCTTATAATTATTTAAATTTTATTTATGTAACATAATATAGGGTTTTGATATGTTATATGTCAACAATTTTTATAAAAAGGATAATAAATTAGTAAATTGTTTCTTGTAGACCGAATAAGTATCTCCAGAAGCGTGGACTAAGAATGATGATGAAATAAAAAATATATTTTTGTTAGATTAAGGAATGATGAAATTTGTTTTTGGATGATTACATGTCAGGATATGTATCAAAGATATTTTTTGTTTTGTTTCTATTAATTTAATATTAACTAGAATTATATTTTTTTAAAATTACAATAAAAAATGGATATTGGGTATTTTTTTCAAAATGGAGGAAAAATTATTGGTTATGTTATATACATAGTGATTTCCTAGAAAACATGAATGAATTATTAGATATGTACATTTTATTATATGAGTTTTTATATTTAATAAGGAATTTATGATTTATTTCATATATATAATTTTCAAACAGGGCCCTGGATTACTATATCATGTCACTAGGAGCGGGGAAAAATATCTAATATGTTCTAGAAAATTTATGTTAATTTATAATTATTATAATTTTACAAATACAATGAATTTATTTAAAATTAAAAACTTCTTTTAAAATTATGTTTTAATTGACAAGGAGTAACAAAATTTTGATATTATGTTATGAGATATATATTTGAAATAATTTTGAATAAAATGGTTAGAAAATTCCACATTTCTATATTTTAATAATCTTTTTTATTTATCTTATAAGTATTATCAAAATATGTATTAATTTTACATTTATTTATATTTTTTAAATATTTGATGACCCATTAACAAGAAATAAATATGAGTCTAATCATGTTCATGATGTAATGGAAAAATAATTTATTGGTTTGATTTAATATTATTTTGTAATGTAAATTCTGAAGTTTTAGTCCAAAGTGTAAACATGTTTAAATTTGAAGGTAGTCTTGATGTAAGTACTTTGTATTTTCCCTATGATAAGCATTCTACTGCTGCTCTTTTTTTCATGCTGATAATTTTGGATGTGGTTTTACAGTTTAATTTCACTTTTTTTGAAAAAATAAATTTCTCAATATTATTTATTCAATAAACTATATTTAAAATGATTATTGATACCGATTGTTAAAAATATGTTGAAAATACAACATCTAATAATAATATTAATTTGTTTTGAATAATGAATTTTTAAATCAACTGATACAAAGAAAACCATGTTCAATGTTGGTTAAAATAACCTTTGTTGTAAAATTATTTACAATGTCCCCTTTTATGATACTATATTTTATCTAATGTAAACCCCTAAATACCCAATGTGAAAACTCCCTTTCAACACTGGTATTCCATATATTCTTTCTATAAATAGAAATCACAGTCAAAATTAGAAGAAAAGAATAATATTGTTTGAATTTATTGATATATAAGATAATATTTTAATGTAGAATTTGAAAATGATTCACTTTGAGAAAACGTTTTTGATATTATTTTATTATGCTAGTTTTTAATCCTTTGGAAATCGACATAAGTTGATAACTATTGATATTATTTACAAGAAATGGGATTAAGGGAAATTTTATATTTATTGTTGTGTGAGGGTAATAGGGAATCATGCTTACATTATAGTACAAAATGAGTATAAATTATGATGAGAAATTTATTGCAATTTTGAATACCGTCAAGGTTATTGATTGTTATATATAAAATAATTCTATGCATTTAAATGTTTTGAGTTTGAAATTAAAAGTGTTGAAAATTCACTATAATAATACTTTAATTCCAAAATTAATGGTAATTACATTTCATTATTATATTCATACCATATTTTTGGATTGTTAATTGATGTTTGTATTTTTCTAGAAAACATTTTTCAATAAATTATCAAATAAAGAATTTTAGAATATTTAAGAAAATATTGTTCTTACACCATGGCACTTAGATAAACTATCTACACTTTCTTCATTTTGAGGTCATGATCCACTTGACGTCACACTTAACTATAAATTTCGTTGTTGGATGTTTTATGCAATTAATCTGTACATATCCAATAAATAAAAACATGAATACTTTTGAACAATATGTGCACAAAAATTATTCTCTAGAATCTTTGATTGGAAAGTATTTTTTGATAGATGATTTCACCAATTCCTGTGATGCATGTATTTCTGAGGAAAACAATTTACTAACCCTCTATGATTGAAGAAGGATTAATTGTATAATAGAAACTGTTTCATACAGATAATAAAAATCGTATTCATGTCCATTAATATGCATCACTTAAAACTCAATCAATTATTACATTGATATAATAATTTTGTTTAGTTGATCTATTATTCCTTCTGTTTATATGTTTAAAATTTTCCTTATCTTTTATTATTTTTCTAATTTAGGATCCATATCACTATGTCCTAATTATAATGACATCATTCCCATGATAATTTGATCTAACAACTTCATTCAACACATTTTTTAGATGTTCCAGACTCATATATATATAAATAAAATTTATTTAATATTTTAATATTATAAATTATTTTTATATTCTCAACCCTCCATCCATTGACTACTTTGAAATTTTTATATTAAAAAGGTGAATTAATCATTTTCTCAAACATTGACTATATAACTCAGCCATCTTATTAATAGTCTATCTTTATAAACATTCATTATAATTATTGGGATGTCATGAGATTTCAATTTCTTATTAGTGATGTTGATGGCAATCAGGAAATAATTTTTTTTTCTTATTATCCATCTATTGATAAAGGTAATAATAATGGACTATCTGGGGATGTTATTTATGTTATTTATGGTTTTGGAATAAAATATATATTATTGCAGCGTGATTGCGTTAATCTAGTTTGTGGATTAAAAGAAGGCAACTTACAATTTTCATTTGTAACATTTAACAAAAAAAATTTAAAGATGATTTTGTAAGAAATGATCCATTTATATTTTCAAGAAATAATAAAATTATTAATTTTTTAGTACTTCTGCAATCTAAATAGTTTTCCTGAAAATTTATAGATGGGGGGCTTCTTAATTGAACAAGTGGAACATTATATTAATATGTTCGTAAATAAAAATATGAACAAACCATTGAAACTGTATGAAAATAATATATTAAATGATGTAAGGATACATTTTGAAGAAAAACAATAAAACTTTAAGGATAGTAAATGATTTCCTATAATTATATTCAAAGCTAAATATTAAAATTTCACATTTTAAAACAAAATTAATGAATTATATGTATGAAAATTTATAAATATAAATTTCTTTGTATAATTCTACCTTTTATAAGATGTAGGGGTCTTGGTATAAGAGTGTAGTTATGATATTTGTGTACCTTGAGGGATGTGTTATTTTATGACACCATTCATATAGATGGAGAGTATGTTAGTGCATTGATTCTTCTGCTGGGGATTACAATTTGAGACCACCATAAATTCAATCTAGAGAAATATTAGTTGAAAGGATTCCATATGGATGTGATTGGTAAATTATAGAGGGAGGTATTGGAAAAATTATAGTCTAATTTCAGATGAAATTATATTAATTATTATTGTTCCAACCTACAATGTATTTTTAAAATAAGATAAATTGAAATCATGTATATGGGAGTTTTACATAGTTTAACTTTCTAAATACATAAATTTAAAAATATTACAAGATATGTGTGAATATAGATCACTATGTATCTTTTTTTGGTGTACCTAATGTCATACAAAGATTCCCCTACATTTTGTTCCCACCTAGTGGTTGGATTTAGCTATATTTTGTTGTAGTTGGGTAATGATTATATACATTCATTATTCTAAAATATAAAATTTTTAATTTTTAACATGTATAATAACTAAAGATGATTAATTTGGATCAAATCTATTCATAATTCACATCATCATGCATTATAGGGAATTCTATCAAGACTTTTCACTCAATGTGTGTCACTTCATAGACATTTTGTATGTTTACAATTCATTTCACATTATTATATTTAAAATATTTTTTTAGCATAAATAAAAATTGGTAGTTGGTTGTGATAATTATTCTAGTTACACTAGCGTGGTGATAAAACTGATCATATATCACTTTGGATGGGAATTCGTAATGAAAAAAAATTCCATAATTTATCCAAATAATAGAAGGAAAATATTTCATAAAATTTTTATTATGTAGAAATTATTCAAATTATTCATTAATTTGTTAAGTATATTTAATTGTAATAGTTCGACATTAAGTTAGTAGAGTTTATAAAGAAGAAAACACACTGTAATTTGTGGATAGATGAGATATTTTTCCATGTCAGGGGCATGATGTTCTTGGTTTCTCATTGGATATATGACATAGGTGTCCCTCATAAAGATTTTTTATAGTGGAGGTATTGGTTTCATCTAGAGATATTGGGATTAACACAAAAGGTATGATATAGCTTATAGTTAAGTATATGTAGCATGGTATGGATAATATATTTCAGTGGTTATGGGAAGAGTATGAGGAGATATTTTCTTAGATGTCAACTTATATAGATGAGTTGATCTCACAACATTCTATTTATGGTTCATATATTTTGGTTAGGTTGGTAAAAAAGATTATAAAATATACTCTAATTTTTTTGGATATTATTATAATATATAATATTTATATATGTTTTAGGCTCGGTATGTCGGTTATGGAAATCATTATGATTTCATTGGTGATCTTGATACGGATACACCAGATGCATGTGGTATTTTCTTTTACTTACTTATTTAATTTTCTATTTTATAATCATTATTAAAATTAATTTTTTATTAGTAAATATGTAAAATTAAAGAATAATTTTTTTAATGTTTTGTGTCAATGTAAAAACAGAACAAAAAATCATGAATTACTATGAAATCATAGTACAATAACTAAAAAATTATTTTTGAAATGTACGAAGTGATATAACGTTAACTAAGGTGGGATTTTCATACAGTGGATGAAGATTCCATTTTAGTGTAACAAATCACTAAAATATTAATATAATTATAAAAAATTATAGAAATAATCCCCTGATAGATGTTAAATAATAGTATAACTGTCTTTGAATTGCTTATGGTGTTTGTGGGTAGACACCACAATAATATGAGGTGTGGTGTGCCCAGACCGACCGAATGGATAGTTCTAAAAGAATTAAAAATCATTAAAAATGAGTTTCAGAAGGTAAAAATTAATAAATTAATATCTAATTCCATTAAATCGTTATTAAATTAAATTGAATGAATTTTTTATTTTATTAATTAAATAGATATCAATATGAGTTTTTTTCATCTGAAGATGATTAAAAACTCCCTTTCAGAGTTCTACAACATTAAAAAATGCCTGAAAGAGTCAAAACAATATTCAAACCATAAATTTAAGTGAAATCATAAAAAATTATATTTTTATTATATTTGATATGTATGAGCATAAGAACAAGAATCTTTTAGGTAGTGTGCTCGATCAAACTAGATAAGAAGTTTATAAAGAGGTGAGAATCATTAGAAATGTGTGTTGGGTTACAAACAAAGAAAAAAACTCTTATTTCCATTATATCATACGAAAAAAATATACAATGATTTTTTAAATATAGGAAATAAATTTCCTTCAAATTTATTATTTCCCAAGGATAACTGAAAATTACATTTAGTGTTTTAAAAGTCTAAAACATGAATCTAATGATCAACAACATAACAAATAATATCAAATTTATATGAAATAAAAATAAATTATTATTGATTTATTATATATATATATATATATAATTATTAAACATCAATATGGTATTTGGTGTACTCAAATTGATTGAATATTTAGTTCAAATATAATTAATTGACATTAAAAACAAATTTTAGTGGTCAAAATAAAATAAATGTGTGCTAATATTCCATAAAATCATACAAAATTATTTTTATATATTTTTTTTGAAAAGTATCAACTGAAGAAATGTAAATATGATTTTTCATTTTCCCAGGAAGGATGAAAACTCCTTTTAGTGGTCAAAAGAAAAAAAAAGATCTTATAACAGTTAAAAGCATAAAAATGACCTCAATTTGATGTGAAATTATAGGAAACCTATCTTGAAATTATATTCAATATATATGAGAAGTCTTCACATCAATATGATGTAAAATATTCTTGATCTAAGTAAATAATAATTTCATAAAGTTGTAATTATATTTAAAAACCAGAACTATGGTGTCTAAAACAAGAAAACATCTTACAATAGACATGAAATCTTGAAAAATTAACCATACATTTATTTATAAAATATAGGAATGAAATTTTGTAACAACGGTTTTTATATACCCAACTAAAAAGTAAATTTTGTTACCATTTCATGTATACTATGAGATATTCATGATGTCCACTTATAATTACAGTGTATATATTTCTTCATCCACTATTTAATATTAATTTCCTTAGAATATTTTGTCATATCAAAAGTCTATAGCAGATCTTGAGATATAGTGTGAACCTCAAGTTACTTTGATACTAATCTTAAATATATTCCTTATGGACTAGATATATCATACTTGGTTGACACATTTTATGTCTCACTATGATGTGATGGGGGATAAAAATCATTGAGTCCTCTTCAATAAATATTCATACATGGTTACTTCTAGTAGGTGAGATCAACATGACAGACCCTCAAATAGAAACACCGCATATTTTTAGTGTCAATGTTTTTTTTCTATATATGTACATGCATATTGTTCTCATGAGTTGAGGTAAGTATCAATGAGTGACATTTGATCACATACTATGATTCAAGGTATTAATAATGATATTGAAATTTTCGTGATGTAGAATATATTTGGTGAATTGTTAGTGTAGTGACATTAGTTGAGTGGTCAAGATATAATTTGCCTCCTCCCAGTACAACAACTCAATTCCTAGTCCAATTTAATTAGGATGGAGAAAACCTTAAAATTCAATGGACATAGTAGTCTATGGTAAATCTATCTAGTTTTATCATCAAATAATAACTCAAGAAAAGATGATGATAGAATTTTGTATCAATCTTTTTGAAATATCAAATAACAAAAAGATTATATTACACATTGGGTGTCTGTAAGTTGTTTTTCATTACAATGATTAATACTCATCTCTTTATGGGCCTTGGTGTGGTCCTAGACACTTTTCTTGGTCAATGAATACAGATCACTACTATCATGATAAGGACCTATAGGGTCACACACTAAAGCCCAATCATGAATCTTCCAAATTATAGTGAGTAGGTACATAGGACTTGGTGGGACGCATCATAGGGTCCGAGAGTTTTACCATTTTATCAGTCATTGATAAATTAATAAAATCATTATTATTCAATTAAATAATAATTTGATTGAATTTCATTATTTAAATGTATTTATATTTTTTATTTTAATATAATGGATTATATAATATGAATGAGTATTATTTTAATATTCACAATTTGATTAATATTATAAGGAATTCCATGTTTATATAACGACTCAGGTTTATCACATAATATATATAATATATATTAAAAATATGTGATAAAGTCTAAATAATATTTATAATGCATTTTAGTTTGTCATAATTATTAATTCATTTCTTATTTAGGTGGTGTTTTATGTATGGTTTTGGGAACCCTATATAGGTATTTTTTGAGAAATTCTCTATATAACTGGGAGAGGATAATAATTAAATGTTCTATCAATTCCAATAGAATGAGATATTCTCACTCCTACTCCATCATATAATGAGAATATATCCCTCCAATTATTTAATATGGGAACACGTTCATCATTGAAGGCAGAGGATCGAAGTGATCACTATGATGTTGAAGTGATCATCAAAACTCCGGTCAAGCCTCTAGAATTTGATTAACGATGTGCGCTTAAATTAGTGAATTATTTATGGATGATTTATAAGGGTTTATATTTGGATTATTCATGAAAAAGTCACCCGAAATAACCTCCATTCAACAACACTAAATTTCGAACAACGTATTTCTTAAATTTTTATTTTCATTCTCTATTTAATTCATGTAGGTTTATTAGACCATATCAGGGAATGGATGACCAGAGAAGACAAGTTTCATTTCTCTCATAATAAAAAATATAAATTCCTATCCCACTGGATTCTATTTCATTCCAGGGTACCAATAAATGGGATCCGGGTGAAATTGTCAGCTTTTTAGTATAAAAAATATTTGGTTTTAAATTTAAGTAGAGGTCCTTATATTAGTCCAAAAAACCACCCATTGATCTGATATTAGATGGAAATGATATGCCTTTAAAAAAAATTATATTAATATTTTTATGATTTATTATGTATTAAAAACATGAATAATGTATATTTAATATGTCTTAAAATAATCATTAATTATCAAAGAAAATTATTCTCAAGATGCATTTTATGTTGAGATGTAACTAGGATAAATCCTATTACCAGATTCACTCTCGAGGACTATCATTTTCTCCCACACTCATGTGGAAAAACAATATTAGATTTCTAAATGATTAATAATTTAGACACTATAAAAAATGAAAATATCAGTTGGATTTTCGGATAGGGTCACCGGTTATTTTACACAAATTAAAACACAAAAGTGTCTTAATGTCATCGAATAAGTAAATAAAAAATATGAAAATTCATTTTTAAGATTTATCCACACAGTTGGGGGCCATGGTTGGACTCTTACATCCATGTGACGGCCCACTCAGTCTCCCTCCCTGGTCAAGCATGACACCCACAGTGCCACGTAGACATGCGTTATGTTCAGCCCAAGGGAGAGCCCCGTAGGCCCCAGGGCTAGGGAAACCAGTGGGAGGGGGAAACCTATTGCCACCCTATATCTCACTAATTTATCAATGGATATATTGCAATTACCCATCCCTAAACTCCAGATGAACTGCCCATATTTATTGGGCATCGTTTCTTGTCTTTTTCCTCTCAATCTTTATCACCTTGATTCATCTTGACCAATTCCATATGGGTCTCATTCTCTACCTATCCATAATTTTTCCCTTCAAATCTTTCATGTTACAATGCTACACTCATCATCCTCACTAAAAAAGCCTTATATATGGGTTTTCTTGTCATTTCCCCTACTTCTTCCCCTTCTTGTTTGAATTTCTGTGGGTTGGGCACTCATCAGCGGGTGTCTCCATCAGGGTGACTCTTTTGTATTAACAGTCTCAGGCTCCGAACTAGGTTAATTTCCCTGAGGCTGTCGCTCACGGTGCCACGCCCTTCTCTATTTTATGCATCACTGTTTAGGGTGTTCTTAGTCGATTGTGGATTCTCTATGTAGTGTTATAATGATATGGTTTCTCGAGGGGATATAGGTGTCTGCTGGGTTGGGCGTCTTCGTAGGGTCCCAAGGCGGTGATCCATCAGTGGTGGGATACGGTCTACAGGAATCTTAGACAAAATAAGTTCAGTAAATTTTATATTTATAATTATTATTATGAGTACTTAAAAATCAGGTTATTATCATTTTTTAATATTTATAGATTCAATATGTTTAATGTGCCTCATTTTGAGAGACCTCCTTGGAAACGATTTTGCCTTGCTGGAACTGCCTGTGTTGGGCTATTCCTCAAAACATGTGTCGCCCTATCCCGGGTCTCATAGTAAAGTGGAACACTAATGCCCTACTAACCACCTAGAAATCACCTTGGTCGTCGACCGCACCAAAAAGACCCTTTGGTGCTGCTCCATTCGGATTATAAACCACGATAGACTTGACCACCCCTAAAGTTATAGATACCTCCCAAATAGAGGACTCAGGCACTGGATGCTCTTATGGTTATAGACCATCCCCATTCCATGGACATCATATCATTGGAACCTCATCAGTCACCTCCCATGGTTACTCACACTTCATAGTGAACGACTCCTAGTCACAACCTTCTTGAGGTTTGAGCACCACTACATAATCCAATGGCAACCATGCCTCATATCTTGGTGTCACACATAATGTTTGATCATCCACCCACCACTGGTCTCACCCCTATTATCTTCCTTCTACACCATGTTTTGGATTCATTGCAACCATGGGCCTACCGAGTGATCTCAAGCATGTGCAGATGCCATGAAACCCATGACCCAGCCATGATTCAGATATCTATAGGTTTGATGTGACTTAGTATGGGACTGAATGAGATTTGGTGGATCCACCTGACAAGAAATGGGAAATGAAGGATCTTTTAGGTCTAGAACACCCTTACATGGGGTCTATAGGGACATGTGTGGTCCTACACGGGTTCGTCTGTACATGAATTAGCACTACTCTATGATTTTGGGAACATTTTATTTTATGTAATCAAATTTCATTAAGTTAATTAATTTAATTTTTTGTATTCAATTACATTAAATAAATAAAATATTTTTTAAATAAATATTAATACCTGAGTTTAAAAAAATAAATTTAAGCATTAAATTAAATAAATTAATACATAAATCTTTTTTATTTAAAATTAAATTAATATGGGGAATGAATAAATTATTTTAAAAATTATTTGATTTTAATTATTTCATTTAATTTTAAAAAATATGCCACATACTTTATATTAATATCATTTCAATTTTATTTCATGTTTAATTCATTATTTCAGATTTAATGGTTTGGTGATAGATATGGAGTACAGATTGGAAATTGTTTGTCTGGAATTTTATTTATTAAATAAATTATTTTAATTTTGTGTGATGCATGAAATTAATTTAAATACAGTCTCTATGACATCTATTATTCTTTTTTATTATGTATATCAACATTTGTGCCCATAACTTTTGTTTTAATATTTATTATGAATTCTCGAGACCCCATCACCATTGTGAATGTATATATGCATTTTGATAAAGATGGAGTAAAATTTGGACAACACAGATATGAGGTGGTATTCGATACAAGACAATGACACATAGGACTAGTATGTACTCTACAATATGTGTCATAAACCAACTTTGGTATTATACCCCAAGGACATGGTTGGTCCATTTAGTTTAAATGGATCAACCAATAATAGCTTCTCTTGATCATTCATGTAGTATTTTCAATTTATGAATTTTTTATTATTTAATTTAATTTATATGTTTAGTTCATAACATAAAATAAATAATACAAAAACCTTATAGATTAAATAAATTTATGATGTGATGAATATTTTTCTATTTATTCCATTGTCAGTTGTGAAGTAAATCTTATAGAATATGCATATCAGATGGAAAATGATTTCAACCATGGATAAATATTTAAAAACACTCAATGAAATATGAATTCAAATTCCTTCCATCATTTTAATTTTATCCAAATCGGGTGTTCATGGTTCTCTTCAACCAAATTTTATGTTGCCTCATACTAATGGGGAGTTCTTATTGGAGGGATAGGTTGACCAACTAAGGTAGAACATAAAGAAGTAGCCAAATCTATCTTACAATAGTTTTATAGGAAACAATTTGTTATATCATATTTGTGATTTTAGATTTTGGGAATTCACTCAATAGAACAAGGTCTGATGGGTTAATGGGGTTTTCCAGTAAAATTTCTACCTTGAAAGCTATGTGTAGTGTCATAATCAATGATTGTATAATATGAGTGGAGGTCCAATGATCATTTCTTCTAGAATACTCAAGTGATTGAATAGTCTGATTCTAGTATAATGAGTTAACGGAGTTCAAGAAAATAATGGGAGATATTTAATTATTTAAATAATCATAAATGTATACTCTTTAATACAGATAAAAGTACTAATTTTCTAGATTTTGTTTTTAAAAATGTAATGTAATACATGAAGATACATTGAGGTATTTATTGGAGTATGAAATGTTCTATCTGGAATGAATTTATAAAGAGTAGTTCATGAACCTATTCACAATACTACAATGTCATAAATTTAAGGTGTTGTTGTCCCAAATACCTATTAATCTACCTCATGAAGTGAGGGTTGAAAAATGATTATAGAAGACTAATGTAAGACGTATATTATGATATTTCCATAATTATTCATCAACATTGTATGTGTGTTGTGTATAAGAAAATAGTACATGAATGATAATAGATGATATCTCATATCTGAAGACATTGTGTGTAGAAATTTGTAACATCCTTGATCCTGGTACCGGCCAAAGGTTCCCTATAACCTGTTGGTCACATAGCCTTAAGTGCATTTCTCTAAATGCCAGAGGATTACGTCTAGCAGTGCGGGCGATGGGTCTGATAGTGGGAAATTATTCCCTCTATGGTAGAGCAACACATCGGAATAATAATAATAAACAGCTTCAAAAATCATAATACTATACAATAAAGTAAACAATGGAATACTGATAGTATAAACAACCACAACATATATATATATATATATATATATATAATGATGTATGTCTCAACTATCTAGGAAAGAATACAGACAATTCACAATATTGGAAATATAATAATAAAACCAAATCATTGAAAATAGTAAATAACTCTAACAGCATCACAAGACTCTTCTTGGTCCCATGCTCTCCATATCTAACAAGAGTCAATTACTTCATATAGAAGGGTGCTTTCCATTTTTTATACCTATAACCAAATAATCTACTTGGGTCAAAAGGCCTGACCCAAATAGGGTGCGAGGTGAATCCTAGTATAAAAACACCAAAATATCTGTGTCTAACTATCATTGAATATATATTGCAGGCAATATGAAAAATGAAGCAATAAATAGGGAAGAACTCAAAAGTAAACAATCCAATAGTTTCCAATTACATTCATCTACATTTATATATTATTAAAACCGTTGAATAATGAATTATTATGATCTAGCCTAAGCACTTTATCACCTATGTAAAAGAAATATAGATGTCTTAAAAGACCATCTAATAATCAAGTAAGATCATGTCCAAGCATGTCCTTTGGCTTGGAAGGCTCATCACAATCAATCATTCATTCCCAAGAAGCCCTATGGGAAATTTCTCATAGCACAACCCCACTGGTTCATTATATCAACATATAAATAATGATATAATGAATCTTTGGGAATTCTCACATTGTCTAACCCCTTTGGTCTCAAATAGACAAGGACTCTCTGAGGAAGAACTCATTGGAAATTCCCCCTGTGGGCTTTTAACGATAACTACAAACTCTCTGAGGAAGTACTCAACATCCATTAACCCATTAGGTCTCTTAATTGTATACTATATACACTATGAGGGAGAAATCACCATCAATTCTACCTATGGTCTTGCGACGTAAAAATAACAGACACTCTGGGGAAGCCCTCAACATCAATTTCCCCTATGTTCTAATTACACCAGGGTGACAAAGCCCTGTGAAATACAATCATGCAAAAAAAATATCCAGCATACCAAAGTAAAATCAACTACTACAATGATAACTAGTTAAAATGCATAACAAAAGTATTTATCAAGAAATAATTTTGCTATAAATTACAACCGAAAATGCAAGGTAAGGAAAACATGGTCTTCCTAATAAGAAACCTTGACCAAATGTCCATAAACATCCAAAAATGGAAGGCACCCACAGGGTGTCCAGAAAATATGAAACATAGTATAATATAACCACAAAACCCTAAATATATCAATCAAACCAAAGAAGATAATAACATGGTTCAATTAATTATCATGAAATACCCATATCATGGGTAACCATCCTTGTAGCATATATATAACTCAATCAAGTCCACCTAAAGATAACAAACCAACTACCTCGATGTTGTACGAAGAACAGTCTTGAACGTCAACCCTTGAATCAACCTAGAACACCATAGATCTACAAAAAGGTCAAAAATGTTCAACCATGGATAACTATAGAAAGAGGACAAATATTAGGAAGGGATTCAAGAATAACCAAGAACTCATTGTGGCGATTCCAATTCAACTGTTCGTGTTTGATTCGGAGAACCGATGACAAATCAGTGGTTCTGAGAAGATTCAGTGATTCCATATGCTCCATCATCAGTCACAACAAGAAAAATAGAGTTCTGAAAATTAAACATGACCCTGGTCCAATTAATCAAATAAAAATAAAAGTATATGGAATATTAATTTAATGTACAAGTCATGTACATGCCTAAACCAGCCCCACATTAGGTGGTCCAGACGGTCATGTACTCGGCCATCACCGAGCCATTACACTATTACCCGCGGCAACTGGGTACATGGGGTGATCTTATGAGGACATGAAGTGTACTTATAAAATTTCCAAATTATTTCTTTTACCTCAAAAACACCTGAAATCAAGATCCATAACTGAAATGAAGATCCAGTTTCTTACAAAAGTAATGTAAGATATGAATTGGTGAGAATTAAACTATTTACACGTAAATATGAAAGGTGGGTCACAATATATCAATACATCACATTATTATAACTTATTCGCTCAATTAATGTAGATTAGTTTATGATTACAAAATAAAAGGTATATGTAAAATTATTCATTATCTTGTAGGTAATGTACTTATACAAAATAATAACATTAATTGAAGATAATCAATAGTTCTTATGGCGAACAAGTTAATGAAATGGAAAAAAGTACTATGGAAAGAGTGATGCCAAAGTCACATTTAAAAACCATAAAAATAGGTATTGATCAAAAGGTTATTTGATTCATATATTATGAAATAAGTCTATAGATGTTTAAATACAATGAACTGAATTAAATAATTGAGTAATATCTTTTTAATCAGTTTGTATTCCTTATTATATGTATGGTTTATATTGTATTTATCGGTAATTAAATACAATATTCCTTTCATTTATGTCTATTCTAATAATATAAACATGTAGTAAAAGAAACATTAAAAAGGTGTGATTGCAAAAAGTCTGAGTAAGCATGGTTGCTAAGTCAGTGGTGAGAATAACACAACATATAATTCCCAAAGTTAATGATTCTAGTGGATCTTTTATTGAGTATTATAGAAACATTTAAATCATGTTACATTTCAACATCAGGATATATTGTTTCAGTTGTAGAATGAATTTCGTTTATGGTGTCGAATAATCAGGTAATAGTTCAGCGATACATGAATCATAGGCAATATGCAATGAATATTAAATTTAAGACTTATATACCCAATTATGGACTGATAATTCAATATCATGTAAAGAAAGTGGAATCCAAGGATATACCGTGTATGGTATTTATACATAGTGAATATAAACACCTTAGTGAATTTCAATAAATAAATTTATTTGGATTGGACAAAGAATCCTATAAAAATAAAGGTATTCCACAAATATTTCAGAATTAGTTTCTTAGAGATTGTAAACTATTCCAAGGGTAAGCTAGTGGTAAGTATCCATAATATGAATACACTATGTTTTTATAAATGAATATGAAATTGAATTATGGTATATGCATGGTTTTATTATATATGTTTCTTTGGGATGGTATGATAAATAATATATTGATAAAGCATTCATTGATCAAAATAAAATAACAAGGAGTATTTACTTAATGCTCATTACTTTGTCCACATCAGATCTATGACTGTAATAAGGAGGATCGATGTTGATACTTACATATTAGCAATGGACAAAAATATTTAATATATAAATTTTTCTTAATTTAACATTATTGTATACACATCCGAGAAATGATGTATGTAAAAGGAGTATCAATGTTTGAGACATATATCCACTAATGAAAATCAAATATTTTCAACACATTCATCAAATATAATGTCTTTATCCTATAATCATATGAAAACTATCATAAAAATGGATGTCATATAACTCGTGGTATGATGTAAATCCATTTCATAAGTACATGTATTTATTTTAAAAGTGTTTGTTAGGATATAATAAAAAATGGATTAAGGAAAAACACAAAGCAAATCTAATGTAATAATTATAAAAAATTATTAGGATATTACATAAGTCCCTACAATATAAATGACATAGTCATGTTAGAGGAAATATATATATATAAGGGTGGACATATTTATATGAGATAGTGTGATATAGATTGACTTGTGTTTAATCGACACTAGTGTTTCACAAATAGTTGACATCAGAACAAGTTCCATCATATCTATGGAAAAGGAATGCTCGAGACCTAAGAAGGATATAACCATGGGGACGGTATTATATAATTTATAGTCAGATAAACATTATTCATTGATAATTATAATACCTAAATCTAGGTAGTATATCGAAAGAATCTAAAAGTTAAAAAATCAATAATAGATTCCACATATAAATGTAGAGGGTAAATGTTATTTTAAATACTACAGTGGGTATTAATGTGACACTATATATGGATGGTATAATCTTGGTACTAATAAGAATGGATCGTTAACACCATGCCTTCATGCCTAAATCGTTTAGAATATTAGTTATCATAGCTAATTTCTATGATCATTATATTGGACATCATATATGAACACCACCAATTATGAAAGCTATATATACGATCTAACCAGAAATCGATGGTGACATTAAAGAATCCATATAAAGTTAATTGTTATTGAAATCTAGTTACATATTAAAATTATGCAACATGTTCGTAGAATATTCATTTGGAACGAATCTTTGTGATTCTTGTACCATAGTTTAGTGGGAGTGTATTTTTTTCAAATAAAACGCGCTTGATAAAATACGGAAAACAAATATTGGTTTTACAGTTAGATTAGAATAATTTAAAGTAAATCTCCAGTGATTGATGTAAATTTTCAATCTTTGTTTTGTGAAATAGGATCTATTGAGACAGATATAAAAGTTGGATAGACCTAGTCAATCATACATATACTGACGAGGTATTGAATGATACAATTTGGAACAATTTGAGAGATAATTGTAACAATTGTCACATGGCATATATCTCTCCAATAAGACATGCATAGGCATGGGAGGATATTAATGTGGTGATTTGACTTCCATATTCATTAATAGAAGATCATTCATGTATTCCATGATATGAAAAATATATTATATATCTCAAAAATAATTTATATTAAGAAATTATCATTTATATCTAGGAGAACTATAAGAGAAGTAGTCAAAACAATAAAATAATACTATACAAAGTACAGAAGATATATACCTGGTGTTTGGAGAGGAAGAGATACAAGTTTTGAGGGGACAAAAAGTAGACATACTAGGATAAATGTGATCAAATATAACATTAACGTTAATGTTACGGGAGATAAAAGATTATAAAATATAGTGGTATCTATATCTATAAATATAGAGTATGTTAATGCTTTTAGGGGAGATAATAAGTATTTAAAAGAGATCAATGATTTTTTCCTCTAATTTGAATCATACCTAGTTAGTTAAGTTTTATCATAATTTTAATTATGATACTATTAATAGTCAGTATTTCATGTTTAGAAAGTGGATAAAAAAGGAATAATATTGGAGTTAATATATCTTGAGTATTTTCACTCAAGGAGATGAGATCACACATAGAATAATTTCCATGTTATGTAGATGTGGCAGGCCCAACAACTGAATTCGCGACATAGTAGAAACATGATCCTAATCAAGTGGGAGATACCAAGGATGGTTAGAAAGTTGTATCTAGTTCATGTGGTCGTGTTTTAATATTGGGTTCTCTATAACAAAATAAACCACACATTTCAATTATAATTTCATGTATACCGTAAGATATTGAAGATGATAACATACCATTATAGTGTAGAAATTTTTTACAACCACTATTTAAATGTATTTTCTAGATATTATATTTTGTATTAAAAGGTTTTAGAAGTTCCTAAGCTATAATGTGAGCCTCAATATACTGTGAAATTAATATTAAATATATTCCCTATGGTCTTGATACATGCTACTAACCAGAGAGAGTTGATTTATGACTATCAGTTGCAAGGGGGCCAAATGCAATGAGACATATTCTAATTAAGTTCACACTTGGTGATATATTATAGGTGAGATCACATGAACAAAACATCCAATATGAAGACCACATATTTGGATGAAATTGGATATTCCTATCTATGGACATGCTTATAGGTCTCATGACATGACATAATTTTCAATGTGTTATATTTGATTGTATACTTTGATGTAAGGTAAAAACCATGGTTTTGAAATTGAGTTGAGGTAACATGGGTTGAGTGCATCATTCATGTAATTACACTGGTTGAATGATCAAGATGGAATTTGTTACTTTTGAGTTAAGTAAGTAATATCTCAATCTAGGTTGATATGGATGGTAGTGAATTTATAAATCCATATACAAGGTATTGAAAGGTAAATTCATATAGTTAGATTAATAAATAATAATTAAATAAAGGATTAAAACATAAGTATGTGTCTTAGTTTTTGAGAGATCATATGAAAATAATATTATATTACAAAGTGCATGTTCATAGGTTTGTTATTATTGTTAAGGATATTCATTATCGCTTTACATGCCTTTATGAGTTTCTAGACTGTCCTCATAGTCTACAAATGTTATTCACTATCATAGAGATAAGGACCTAGAGGGTACACACAATAGAGCATTAAAGAATGTGACCTATTATGCTGAATAGGTACATAAGACATGGTGGGACACACCAAAGTTTCCAAGAGTTTTTAGGTTTTATTGATCAAAGATAAATAATTAAATTCATCAATATTCAGGTAATGAATAATTGAGTTGAAATTATCGATTAAAAATTATTTACACGTGACATGTAAATATATGGAAAAATATTAAACAAATGAATATAATTTTTATATTGGATGTTCATTTCATGTTAGAATAAATTATGAGTCACGTTAACCAATATGGTTTATAATATAATATATCTAATATATATAAAAATAATCTGATAAAATATAAATAATATTTATGATGTATTTTATTTTTTCATAATTATTTATTTATAACTTATTTAGTGGATGTTTAATATATGGGGTTAGGAACCCTATCAAAGTATTTTTCCTAATCAACTATATAACTGGGATAGAAGATTCAATCCATGTACTATTTATTCTAATAGAATTAAATCTTCTATATCCACCCAAATATTAGATATATAATGTCTCTCCTTAATAAGTCTATCTAATAACACCTTTAATACAGAAGGGATAAGATTGAGGTGATCATCGTGATGTCGAAGTGATCAACAGAGATCCGCAGTAGCACATGAAATTCAATGAAAATTTTGGATGAGGATTAATTAAGTGTGTGTGGGTCTTATAGATTGTTTCATATTCATATGATTTGGTACATGGGCACTACTGATGATCTATAGTCGACAACTCTTCATTTCACACAATGTATATGTTCTATCTCAATTTCGAAGCTCTATTTAATTCACACAAGATCATGAGTTATTACTAGGGAATGGATTAAAATAGAAGCGATGTTACATTTCATTGGAGATGAAATTTAAAATTAAAGTACCATTTAAATCTACTTCACACCCCAGTACCAACACTAACAATGATTTTATTCTTGTTGTTGTTTTCTTAGGATGGTTAAAAATACATTTTTTTGTATTAAATCACTAAAACAGATGTGCACTATTAAAAACCATAGAAATTGACATCAAAATGATTTTAAATGTTTAGAAAATGGGATTTAAATTAATTTAATTTTTATGAAAATATGAAACAAAAATCTACCATGTGGTGTGCTCAGACTCAATAAATAACCGATTCTGGCAGAATTGATTATTTTTAAAAATATGAAACAAGGGTGTAAAAACTAGGAAAATAATCAATGTTTCTTGTGAAACTATAAGAAACAACCATTGATTGTTTTTTCAAATGTAGAATCTAATGATGAATCAATTAAATTTCTCATTTTTCCAAGATAACTGAAAATTCCTTTTTATTTTTTTAAGACTTTAAATTTGTGTGTAACTATCTAAATAAGATAAAATGATCCCAAAATGATTTCAAATCATTCAAAAACTATATTTGAAATTTTTTATCATATATTTCTTGGAATAACATCAATTCAATTTTAACTATAATTATAATTACTAATTAAATAATTAATAAATAGTTTCCATTCATTAAAAAGATGCGATGTATGGTCAAAAATAAGTAAAAATCCTTTAATTACCATGAAATCATAACGAAATAAGTGAATATTTATTTTTTAAAAGTATTATTTGAAAAACAATCAATATTAATTTTTTATATTATAAGAAATATAAAAAACACATTTTTAGTATATTAGAACACTAAAATGATCATGTAATGGTCAAAACCAAAGAAAATAACCTAAGAGTGATGAGAAATATAAGTTAAATAATGTTTTATTTATTTGTGAAATGTATGAGAAGATGTAATTTCAATATGAAATTATGTCTTCTCATATATATCATATTTGATTTTATAAATAAAAAAAATTAGAAACTATTAATATATTGAAAATCAAATAACCACAGATTTCTTATTGTAATAACATTTAATTTAAATAATTTACTAGGTTATAATTATTATATTTATGTTATTTTTTTCTTCTATTGGTTTTTTATTTTTAGTTTATTTCATTTTCAATAATACATGATGATTGGTAAAATTCTTTGGAAATAATTGATTGATGTTATTTGCGAGCATATGAAATTTCATATATTTCATACATATACGAAATTTAATCATTATGGTTTTCTCTATTTTTTCTAAATATAAAATTTGTCATCTGTGTTTACATAATTTTATAAAATAGCAATAATAACCACAAAATAACTATTTTTATATCCAAAAATGTCCTTATAGAGGAAACTAGAATTTAACGTTCACTAGATGACCACTATAGGACTTTAGGGACAGCTATTGGAAGTCAATAGAGGACCTATTTATATTATTTATAATCTATACATGACTGATGATATGGTAAGTACAATTTACTTCAATAATATTTTGTATTTTTAATGAGGAAAATAATATCAGGACATAGTGGCTACTATCAAAAAAAATATAAAAAAACATCGATTGAAAAAATAATGGGTAGAGTATATGAATTAAAGTTAAAATTGTGATGATAATTGACAATAAACTTAAATTAAAATAGGAAAATTAAAATTAAAATTAATGACATGATATATGTTCTAATGGTAAATATATGTAATACATTTAGTATTAAGAATAGCTACATTAAAACTAATATTTATTGTTATCTATTTTTTATCCTTATTTTTTCATAATATATATTTGTTTGTATGTATTAATGTATTAATTGATTTATATATATATATTTATACACATACATGAACATAGAACATAATGTTTACAAACATGATTATATTTTTTAAAAATAAAAAATGAAATCAAATAACTTTTCATCATAAATAAAATATGATTAATTTGTAGAAACTATATTATTTATATTAATATTTTCATTATATTATTATTTTAATTGTACTTAAATACTTCCCCCCATGACAATTAAAATATTTTTATAAATCATAAACAAGTATAATTAATTTCAAGTATAAAAATTATTAAAAAAACATGAAATATTTTTGTTATGAAAAAAAAGTCTTTCCATTGAATATAATATTTCATACCATGATAACACAAATAAGTGAAAATGAATTTTCTCCAGATAGGTTTTATCTGTTTCAAATATGAGGCATATATTGTCTATTATTTCCTTTATAATACACTAGGGTTAATGGAAACTTAGTATAAAATATTGATATGTCACCAAATTATGGTCTAGTGGTACCTAGTGTGCTATTAGGTTAATGATGTGTGATTTTATTCATAGTAATAAATATGAATCATTAAGAATATATATTAAATTTCTGTGGTGAAAATTATAGTTTTAGTAGTTTTAATTTATGAATTATGAGCATTTAAACAAGACATCTAATGGAAAATATTTATTATTTGGGATTGTAGTGGGTTAAAATTAATTATATTAGATTATTTAAAATAGTAGAGTGAATATGGGGTGTCATGATGCTTCATGAGTTTCAACACTTGAAAGAAATTAGTTTTAATGTTTTATTTTTCTCCTATCAAATAAGTTTCATGGAACATTAATTATCATCCAGTGATTCTATAATATTACAGATTAAATTATAGTTTACTATTTCCAGTTTTTTTTCAATGTTGATTAATATTTATCTTTATAAAAAGAATAGTATGGGTAAGATTGGAACTATCATAGGGAATGTAGTTTTCTCATATCGATATAATTCATCTGAAGAGACACTATCTTATTAAAGGATACAAGTTACCATTTTTATTTACTAGTAAATCCTTTAAATATTTCTATTGAAGAGTCATGTTTTGTGAAATTTGAGTGTAGGTGATAATGTATGATAGGGGTCTACCTTTCCATATATAACTTTTATTCATTGGAAGTTATATAGAAAATTTTATTTGCATTTAAAAATTTGTTTATGTTGTAAAATGTCTTAGTACACATGATTCTATGAATAATTGGAAATTTATTATTTGAAATAAGAGGTTTTTATTCTAATATCAAAAGTATGGGAGTTATTAACTATGTAGAAAAATAATTCTACATTTTATATTTTAATAGATATAAAAATAATTTAGAATTTCATTATAAATGAAGTGATGATATGTAATTTGATATTATATTGGGTATAATATCCATTCTAGGGAATCCTATATAATATTATGGGTGTTGGAAGATAATGTAATATTAGTTATAGGGTGGGTTTATAGTAGAGAGATAGTGGGGTTATCATAACATAAACATTATTTATAATTATTTACAATAGAAAATATATTTAATGTTCTTAATGAGTTTTTTCCAAGATGTGACATAATCAAGAATAAAGGAAAATCATAACATTAGTCAATGACTATAAAGAGTTATTAGAGTAATTTAATTGATATGTACAATTTTTAAATGTTAATGATTTCCATTATGTATAATGTATGGTGTCTTGGTTAATATAGAAAACAATGTGTGGTAGATAATTTTTTTATCTAAAAAAGTTGAGTTTTTTTGTTTTATGGGGTAAAAATATAATATATGATTTATTATTATTTAATTAAGAAATAATTATATAAATGATATTTTGGATAATTTTAATTATTTTAGTATGGTTATAATTTTTTATGTTATATTTTTATGATGGTTTAACTCATTTTTTGTCCCCTGATGCCCAACTTATAAATTGTTTGGTGGAGTTGTGTCATTAGTGTTAAAATGTTTTAAACTATATTTTTAAGATTTTAATAACAATAAATATATGAAAAGATATATGACATTGTTATCTAACATTTAATATAATAATGGAAGGTTGTATTGTTTTGAAGTAGAATTTTATTTGGATTATCAATTATTTATAAATGATCCATTACAGGGTTTTAATCCCTTAAACCAGATATGTAACATATTAATAGCAATTGGATTCCTCATGAACTCATGTATATTTATAATAATTACTTAAGGCATCCAACATGCATCAAGGATGAAATGACAAAATGATGACACAATTTTACCTTAAATAAAATGAAATCCTCATGACAAAGAATTATATTAAAAAATTTGGAATGATTTATTTATATGTGAAATACATTTAATAACCCACTAAAAAGTAAAATCATTCTTTTTCTTTTTCTCATAGAGTAAAAAAGGATACTCCACCACCATTAAATAATAGTTATAATCATAAAATTCAATATAAATTTTAAATCAATTAAAAACTCAATTTATTCTATGAAACATATAAAAAACCATTACAGAAAATTATAAAAGTTATATAAAAATAAATAAAACCTTATGGACCAGACATTGATGTAACATTAAAAGTGAATGGCCCAGTTTCAAATACATCGATATTCCTTTAATTGAAAATATATATACCACATAAAGAACCCAAACACCCCTATTACATTGCATAATATTGCGTTTAAATTTTTATTCCAAAAACACTTTTGTGGAAACGTGAGAAACCATAAAAGATCTACAATGTATGTTAAACATTGTATGAAATTAAAAAATCATTAAATACAAGGTTGAAATTGATGGAGTCACATACTTTCTAGAGCTTCCAAAAAATAAAATTCACCTTCATGATCCGGTCCGCTTTTATTAGATCTTAAAAGTGGCTAGCCATATTGTCCCATGCGTGATAATACTCATCAATATTAATCCTCCCCTCATTGAATCCACATTCAATGATTTTATCTTGTTTGTTGATCCAATCCTCTTACTCCTCATTATCTTCCAATTGATGGAGTCTTTCATAAATTTTTTCCGTCTCTTCTTCTATGGCCTTCAACTGGAATGGATCTAACGTAAAATCTTTATTGTAATGTATAATAAGAACTAGATACTTACGTTCTCCATGTAACTTACTTTCCTTCTTATTCCATACCAATTTTTCCTCCTTATCTTGGTCCTGATTCTAGACTCCATTTTTACCATTTTGGTGGGCCTGGACTTCATTTCTTAATCCCTTATTGGATGACCCTATTTCCATTGGTTTTGGAATGCGTAAATAGTCATTGCGACTCTTTGATTTTTTCCCCTGGGAAACAATTCATTTGAAGGAATCTCAAATACCCGTTTTTCCTTTATTCCTTTTTTTACTGTGGAGTCCTTTACCTTGCATTCCTTTCAAACATTCCACTAAAATCTAGCTATAACTTTCATCATCTGATTCAACCCCATCTTAAACCAGAAATAGGTCTTGGACATTCACACCTTCAAAGCATTTGAGTATATTTCACATCGGGGCTTCCTTATTGGGTCTCGACCCATTTGATGACTTCTACCTCCCCTCGTTAACCTCAGAGGCCCCATTAATTCTAGAGCACCCTACCATCGAGTAGGATGTGACATTTTATATGAATGTGTTTGGGTCTAGGGAACATAATACACTATCCTCATGTGAACCCCCAGTTCCTTGTCACGATTCTAGAAGGAAAAACTACTACTAGTAAACAAAATTTAATTTCAATACATTTTGAATAGAATATGTAAGGATATAATCATCCAGAAAAAACTCCTCCTATAGTCCAGTTCTAGTCGGCTCTGCCTCAACGCTGTTATCAACCTGGCCCTTCTAATCTGGAAGAGCCCCTATTGAAGAAATATGATCCTTACCAAAGCATACAACCTCTATCACTCATTCAAATAAACTAGAAGCATGTTCCTCTTCGGCTCCATGGGCCTACATCCAAATGTGGATATCCATTTCTTGTTTCAGGTTGCCAAAAACGTCCACCTCCTTTCGGTTATTAGAAAACTACCCATGAGGAGTTCAAGCGTTGACTAAATCAGACACCAAATGCTTCTCTGATGTTGGATTGATCCCCAGCGGCATGACTTCATGAAGTTCCTCGACATAATAACACGGTTTCTCCACACCATGACCATAAAAATTATAATCCCTCTCCTTTGACATATGCACTTGATGGAATATATACCCGCGACAACACACTGAGGCCAGGTTCCGTTGCTGAACACAAGAGACATAGTATTTTGTCCACGAATCATAGATAACTGTATGCTTCCACTAAAATTACTCTCCAACTGAAATCCAAACCCAGTCCAATGGAACTATCAAAACATCAAACTCTATGAAAATTCGGGGGAAAACAAGATGGCTAACAACATCTAATCGGTTGTCTGAGAATATAAATCAACCCACAATATTCCCGACAACCTTCAAAATAGATGTATTTTGATAGGGTAGAGGGAGTTCCAGGAGACTTACACACATTGATGAGCTCAGAGGTTCCCGCTTCATGTGGAAATCATAAGACCACATGAATAGGAAGATGAATAAACATTGCAATTGTGAGGGGCACTGAACTATGCGGAAATCAGATCCATCTCAGTCGTGAACCTAATAAAGATGTGGCATCCATCAAGGAGCCCAATTTTCTTACTATATATCATAACTAATAATGAGTGTTTTATTGTATTTATATACTTCATGGTATAAAAGCATACATACACATAGATATATATATATTAATATGGGTTATGAACATAGGGTGCGAGTATTACATAGTTGGATTTCCTAAAAAATCTTGTAACTCCCAATGAATTTGAAAAATCTAAATATGTTTTTTTGTTTTATAAAACAATTTTATATCCCTCCGTATGAAATTTTACTGAAGTTATTGGTGATTTTATAAAATGATTAATACAGTCAATATGTAATTAATAAACTATAACTTAGTTCTTTAGTAAAACAATATTGATTAACTAATAATTAATTCATTCAAACCTGTAACAAATTCACTATAAACGTACCCCATGAAACCCATTCTAGAACTTTTCACCACATATATAAATCATAAAATCTTTTCAATACATGATAATAAAGGAAATATGTTGTGTGATGGGAACGAGTCCCTCCTGAATAGTCCCTCATCTAACCAAGAACATAAATTATCCCATCCATTTAATCATTGAATCTAACTACCTTATGGTCAGATCATCTCTCCTCGCATACCTCCCTCAAATAATTTTGTGAAAATATTTCCAAATCTAGAACATATAAAGGATACTGTTAAGATATATTCATGAAATTCCCTTACCAAAGTATATGGAATTCGATATTGGACTATATATGATATGGATATCATTAAGAAATGTTAAGGATACTAAATATATCACAATTAATGCATTTTTTATATTTAAATTGAATTGTCATAATCATTAAATTATCCATCATGTGATGATATATTTATTGTAGTGTTACTTAGGTTTTGATAATTTAAGAGATAAATGATATCTTGATATAAATTTATCATAAATTTTAAATGTGTAATTTAAACAAATGAGAGTTAGTTGAGAGTTTATTAAATGAATCAACTCAATGTAGCTCTTAATTATTATAAGTGATCTATAAAAGACTTTTTATTTCACTATTTTTACATAAACTATTATAGGATGTGAATTATCATATTTTTATATTAATTTAGTTCTAATTTTTTCTTGAAGGTAATATCATACATTTGACGTTAATGGAGAACATTTTAATGTTGTTTGGGGATTCCAGTTTTTGTGTATCTCCATTAGAGGAAAGAACCCATTGATTATATATAGGTGATCAACATACACTACATGAGTTAATGATCATTTGAATGATGGAATTTAATTTATTTAAAACACATTTTTTGTATTCGATCTGTAATCGATGTAGGAATAAATTATTCATAAAATTTTGAATATTATATAAAATTAATACTTGGTAAGAAAAGATATAAAAATATTATTATTATTGATATGAGGTTTCTCAATCAAGGTTTTTTTTCATGGTAATATTTAAAATGGCTTGGGGTATCACTATATGTTATATGCTTGAGTATAATTCTTTAGAAATAAATATTGTAATAATATAGTAATATGAAGATATCATAATGTGTTCTATAATTAAAAGTGATGGTTTCGGATTATCTGTGGATAAGATATGAGGATTTCATTTTCCAAGAAACATAAGACAACTCGTAACATATCAATATTATATTGTGATAATGATTATCACATGTATTTTATAGATTGATATATGGGTATCAATCTTAATGATTGAAGGAGGATCATCATATAGAAATTATTGTCCCTATGCAATAAAATAGAATCGCCTATATGAAAAATTAGTGCTATAAAGACAACATTGTATGTCATATAGTTATCAAATTTTCTGAATTAAATGGTAAATTTATGAATTTTTTATAAATTATAAAATATGATATATATAAATTTTTATATTCGTATTTATAATATGAAATGTTTATTTATTTAGTTCTCAATTTAACTGTATTATTTAGAAATTTTTAATATTGTGGTAATTTTTATTCAATAATATAATCTCAATTAATGGATACATATAAATATTTTACCATAAAATTAATGTGCTTCCTTATAGGTATAATATAAGATATTATATAAGGTGAAAAAAGGTATTTATTTTTTTATATAATTATATGTTTGGGATTATTTACAATTAATGATGTATATTTGGACTTTGAATTAAATGAGAATTTATAATCATGTTGAATAATTATCCTTGGATAATGAGACATTATTTTGGAGTTCAATTGTCCCATGTGATGTGGATTTATTTTAGAAAGGTGCGGTTAGTTATCGGCCTTATCATACACACTCTTGAGTAATAATTTAGTCTCATATGATTTAATCCATTACATGAAATAATTTGGTATACCTTATTCATGAGGTGCATATATATATATATGTATGTATGTATTGAATATTAAGATAAATATCTTTATTTTTTTAATAACATAAATCAAAATTTTTATAAGAGTTAAACAATAACATAACTAAAACATGACAATTAAGTTGAATACATTAGATGGAAAAATAAAATTATTAGAAGCATGTATATATATATATATGAAATTCCTGATATGCATATATGAAATTGTGATATCTTTAAATTATAAAGGTGTTAGATTTTTTCTATGTATACAACACAACAAACCCTTACATTTAAAAAAATTTATATTTCATATAAATCCATATAATTAGAAAGTAAATTTTTTTATGTTTTAAGTAATTTTTTGGTGAAAAATAGATTTTACAGGGGTTTTGGTGGCCATAAAATTTTTTGGAATGGATTAAACACTATTTGGGAATCTCCATAATTGAATATCGTATCAAAAAAAATAGTAGTTGAAACCACAAGGTGTGTGCGATAGTCTATAACCCATTCTGGTTACCCATTTGGATTTTAAAATTTGGGTAAAATGTTATCTAAACGTCATTAAGCACCCATTCTTCCCCTATCCAGATCACAATATTAGAGAGCATCTCAATGTCTAAAATTTCCCAATATTTATGGTCTTATTCATCTAATATGTACTTCCATTAAATAGTAGAATGTGGGTGTCCCAAATAAAAGGTATGATTACCTTTCATATTTTCCATGTTATCTCGTATTTCTCGAATGCTAGAATCCAAATCATGGGGATCTGATGAATTTAATTATGGATTCCATTTAATTTAGGGATTTAATCTTTTTAGGATTATTTAACCTTACATGAGTCATGATAAAACATTATCACACCCAATCACTTGTTGATAATTTTTTTTCTTGTCGAAGGATCATCACCAATACAATCCCATTATATTAATTCATTTTTTGGAATTCCAATTTGTATAACATAAAAATTAACTGGGTTTCTTAATCTCGAAGGTTTTGTTTAATATTATACATTGGTTTCCTAATTGTTTCATTGACGTTTTTTTATAAATAAAAAATAATTTTATGCATTTAATTGATTTTATGAAAAATAAATTCAGTGAATTAAATTTTTTATTATAGGTTGGAAAATATATGTGGATATTAATAAGTGTATATCCCATTTATTTCTATTGACATTGGGTAAAATATTTAATTATCTAGAATTGAGCTGGCTTGAGTAGCATGACTTCTATGTTAATGAAACTTAACCAAGTAAAATTTTTGTATAAGGTCATGTATAAGTTTTTTCATTATCATCCAAATCATGTTCTACTTATTTATGACATGAGAGATGTTGTGTTTATGATATCATTACTTGGGTATATCATGTTTTTATCTGTTATGATTCTCTTATATGCCTTATTATTTCCCATTATAATTTTATGTATTATTTTCCTTATGGTTAAATATAATTATTAATGGAATAAAAAATTGTTAAATTATATAATTTATCCGAAACAATTTTCCTTAAAAATCATATTTGATTAAATTTTATGTAATTATTGTTTTAAAATACTATTAATTAACTTTTTAGAATGCCTAGATTTTTTAAACATGAATTGTTTGAAGCATATTTTTATTAATATACTTGGTTTATTCATTCTATAGGAATTATGTAGAGTTATAGAGAAATATTATATAGTATATTCACCCCCATATTTATATTTTTATTATAAGTATATATATTATGGTTTGAGAAATAGGTTTGAGTATTACCTTTTGCTTTATCATTCATAGAATTTAGTTGGAATGTTCAAAAAAGGGATATTTGATTATGGATTGATATCAGGAAGTATACTTCTATACATTTTGGTTATATAGAGATACCAAAACTTTTTAACTCCATATATTCATTTTTTGTATTACTTTATATAAATATGAGTTTATATAAATATTATAAGGGGTCATTTGGATCTCATGTGTATTTTATCACATTATTTATATTAAATGATTACATGGAATATAGTGGAATAATGTTTGATGCTTAATTATATTACATTGAATTTTATATATTTCCAAATTTGTAAATGGTTTTCATACTATTTTATTTAAATGTTATTGAAATATAATAATTATAGATACTTCATGATAACATTTTGGTATAATAACAAGTATAAAAAAATGTTGTTACATTAATTTTTTTTTTGTTTTAATATTAGTATTCTAGGGAAAGTTATTGTAAGGTATATAGTAAAAATAATTTTTACAACAGTTATCAAAAACTGATGTTATGATAATTATTTCTAAAAAATAAAATCATTCAATGTTATTAATAAGAAAACATCAATTCAAAGTATTTATTTTTCTTAAAATATTTACTTATTTGTTACTTCCATGAATGGAAATTAATTCAAGAAACATATAAATTCCAAAAAATGAAAAATAAATATAGAATTTCAAACATAAATCATAGAATTAATTTTGTTCCTTGTTTTGGTGTTGTTTAACATATTTTTATTTCGATGAAGGATTTAGTGAGTCATCTGTAGTTTCATTTTGTAATAAATTTTAAAATTCTTCTTAGGAATCTCTTGAGTAAACTTTTCATTTTTTAAAATGTTCTAAATAATAAATCTTCATCATAAAACATAGAATCATTAGAAATCATATAGATAAAAATGAACTAAAATTAATATAATTGGATAATAATTATAAATACCATGGTGAAATAATTATTGATGAACATGTGGAAGAAGTATATAAACCAAAGAATCATTACAGATATTATTAAAGATAAGGTGTGAAAATTTATACAGTTCGCTTCAAATAGAATTTCATGTAATTATTGTTTTTTAGTGGGATAACAAAATTGAATGTAACACTAGGGAAATATTGAAATATAATTTTAGAAAATTATGATATTTTAATTTTATTTCCAGTTATATAAATAAGAAATGACAAATCTCATATTCAGCATCATATTAATATTTTTTGTATAATAATATTTATGAAAGATGATTTTTAATGTCAAATATTATATAACTAATGTTAAAACCACACATGGATTTTTTTCATGTCATTTATTTTTATAACTACCATGAAAAAAAATTTATCATTGGTTATTCAATAAATTAAATCAAAAATATGTTGTGAAATTATTTTTTTTATTAGTTAATTTCAGAATTGTGAAATAATTTTTTTTGGAAAAATATGTCAATGCAAGATTAAATCAATTTTTTTGGTTCTGTTTGTTTACAAAAAGAGTTTCCATAGTCTGTTTTGGATTCCAAATAGATTATTGACCCAGTATGGTGACATTGATCCTAGAACGAGGAATGGATGCCCTGGATGTGGTAAAAATATGGATACTCAAGGTGATTTCGTTTCCTTGTGTTTTCCAAATTTTTGGGTTCCAAAATATAGTGTTTGTATTAAATCACAAAAGTTGGTTTTTCTAGAAGGATGAATGAAAATATTGTAAAGGAATGAATTTATTGAATATGTTCTTCAGGAATAGTGTTTTTTGAATGGTAAAAGAATTATGATGTTGATCTTCCTGATTATTATAAGGATCATGAATGGATAAGGATAGTAGAATCATGAGTCGATCATTGTGGTTAAAAGATGGTATTGATGAAATTCCCCATGATTATGATAAGTATCGCTAACAGTTAATATCCATGGAGATTTTTTAAATAAGGAGTGACACAAATTAATGATGAAGCTTCATGAAATTGTGTTGAACTGGATTAATGGTTATGGAGTTAGTGGGAAATTATTATAAATTTGCCCCTCCCCACATCAGAAGAATGATCGAGACTTAATGAAAATTCTATGTCTTCAGGTTAATGAAGGTGGATTGCGAATGTGGTTCACAATGGTGTTGTATGTGAAGAATTTTGATAAAGCTATAAAATCCAACCATATGGTTTGAGCATCGTGAAAAATGAATTCACAAAGGCTATAAAAAATCACTGAAATCTATGATCATTTCCGAGGAAAGTTGAGCTTCATGATAGAATTTTCCTTGGGAAGTATAGTTGAGATTAGTAAATGAGGGTACTTTTTGAAGGATAATTTAGATTTATGAAAGAAGGTTCTTCACAAAGGCTATTTGAGATTTGTGAAAGAGGAGATTTAGGAAGGTATTGAAAAATGTGAATGTTTTTTAGTAGGAATTTTGTAGTGCATCTGTCGTAAAGTGGTATTCATCTATTGGATGAAACTGGAACATCAAAAGATAGTCCATATTCAATTAAAGATGTATTCATTAAATATAATTAAAGGACCAAAATGTTCATAAAATGTGGGTGAATCCCTTCATTGAGGAGTTTGAAAAGGAATAAGAAGAAGGTGATCCTTTCCACCAAAGGCAATGGAAAGAGACATAGGGAGTGACCATTGGAAATGCAGTGAGTAGACTCCAAACCTTATAAAGACAATGATCCTAGGTATAGATGAGATCTATCCTGAACATCAATATTGGCAGTGATCATTTGTGAATTTTTTATGATCGTCAAATTGTCATTTTATTCTCCATGGATATAGCCTAGTGAGGTTGGACCAAGTCAAAATCGATGTATCAATTTGATATCATTCAAGAATTACAATCAAATAATTATCATCAGATAAACAAGGAAATAATAATATCATAATTATCATTTAATTTGAAATATATTCCCTAATAATAAAGAGTTCAAGATATATTGTGGATAGAAACATATAGAAATGAATAAATGTATCGTGATTTACCACCCCCTCCCCTCATAGGGCATCTAGGTCCATTTTGGACCTAAAAATTCATATTAGAGGGATGGTTTATTTTATCAAATTTTTTTCACTGACATGGTTCGATCCATTGTTGATGTTAAGGATTGAATATGCTCTTATCATGTATTAACATGAAAAAAAGGAAGAACTTTAATGAATATGAATAATTTTGGTGAAATTCATTAGTGTGGAAGTATTTATTGAAAGAGTGTGATTCATCTAATAGAAAAATATATTTTACTAAAGGTTGATTATGATGAATCAGATAGAGAAATCGATCACTCATTTCATGATTCCAAAAGAACGAGTAAAAATATGACATTTCAAGTGATTTTGAAACTACTGATGATGAAGAATTTCTAATAAGGTGAAAAGTGGAAGTTGTCTATAAGACATAGAAATTAAATTATAAGTTGGATGAAGAAATTAAATATAAATATATCACGATACAAGCACTACAAATTTAGGTCAATAAGGTAAAAATATTACATAAAATGCATGTTGATGTTGTTACTAATCTGATAGAGAAGAATGATTCCCAAGATTAATATCTACAAAGGTTTTCAACAATGATAGAAAAATAAATACTGATGTAATGGAAAAGAATATAAACTCAGAAGAAATTTAGAATCTAAAGGATAGAAATGATGATCTTAAGGAACTCCTATCTGAACTAGTTCAGGAGAACCAAAGGAAATAACAAGATAATTCATGTTATTCTAATTCTGTTTCTGATGTAAAATTTAAAATAATGGAGAAACGTGACATGGTGGATAAGGTCCAACATGAATTGGAAGATGAGATATGTAGTGGGATGAATCTCAAGAGAGAACATAATACTCAACATGAATCAAGGGATATAAAGATTCAACAACAGGGAGAATATCTAGAGTTATTAAAGGAAGAATTGGAGAAATATAATGCCAAAGGGAAGCCTAAATTGTAGGATTCATTACACTAAATATTGAATTTTGTTACAGCAGGTGATGATGAAATGAAAAGAAAATATTATACCTTAGAGGAGAAGCATTAAATTATTATATCATCTGAAAGGACATATTATTTGGGAAAAACTAGTATTAGATATGATGAACCATCTCCCATGCATGAGAGGAAAAGACCCATAAACAGTTACAGAAATAGAAAAATTCCTGTATGTGATAAAGATAGATGTAAAAAAAGATTTTGTATGAATTAATGAAATCATGTGATATTTATATGGGATGAAAGGTCATACATCATGTTTTTATTCAGAGGTATTATAATATAGTTCATTTTTTGAATGAAGAAATTTTCCTAAATCTGAAAATAAGAATATTCATCTTGGTAAATCTAAAAGACAAGTCTCTTATAAGAAATTATCAATTAAATGATATAATTTTGGAAGACCAGAACACACCAGGAATATTTTTCAATAATCATAGGAGATCAATGTTTGATGAAGAAATCAATCTATATAAACATCTTATTATAGTAATGGTTACGTGAGGTTTTTTTAATGGGAGATGTTTTATATCTTATAATCATGGGAATATGCAATGATATTTCAGTTGGAATAAATCATGAAAATAAATCAAAAGAAGATCCCTGATACTAGTGGAGTATAATGATAAATCCTACACTGGAATGAAAACTGGTATGTTGAAAAATAGGTTAACAACCATTGGTTAAAAACAAGGAGATAATTGAATGGAGTGTCTATCACCCCCTATTTTACAGTCACTATAGCTCTCTTAGAAATAATGTGAAACAACAATGAATTAAAAGGGAGGAGAAACTCTAGTTGACAGTAGTGAGAATGTTTGTTCAGTGGAGGGCCTAGAACCAGCCTAAAATAATATTGAGATTTGGTTAAATAGTAAAATAAAAATGAATATATAATGTCTTGAAAAATTCACAAGTCAAGACATAAGAAGTGAAGTGAAGGTAGTGGAATGATCCCTCCAATGGAGAAAGAGAAAAATGAAAATGACCAATAGAGGAATTCCTACTCAAGAAAAGGAATTATTAAAAATGAAATTTTGGTGGTACTTAAATGATGGAAATTTATATTAGTGGGTATGAACCTAAAATTATCAAAAAGGACAAATCTAGAGAACCCAAATATCCAAAGAAGACTCAGAATGTGGCTAGAGAATAATTAGTCATGTGGCCAAAATAGTTGATGTTGGTTTGGTAGTTATAACAAGAAAAAAAGAATATAGTGATTTATAAGAATGTATAACACGATTGATCCAACAGGATTGTCCAAAATCCTATTCTGGAAGATTCTAAGTAATCCCCTCTTCCTATGTGTTTAAATGATATTAACTTAACTTCATTTGTTTCATGATCATAGGGTGATACAATCCCAGTGGATGTCGTATCAAAAGATAATAAATGATGATGTGATGTGATCTACAATGTCATCAAATTCAAACCAATTACAATATTTTAAGAAGAAAGGAATTAACTGAGTTTAATAGATAGTGATGGTGTTATTACCATTATCTATTTTTTCCTTCATAGAGTTATGACTCAGTTGGCTAATAGGTTTTTTATTGCTTATTTCAAAGTTCCGCATGAGAATAAATAATGCAGGGGAAGAAGAATGTTTGTTATTCTAAACAATATTCATTTTTAAAGTAAGAGTTTCACATCATAGGGGGAGAAATCTATCTCTTAATCATAAGAAATATAACAGTGGTATATAATGGATTATAGGCTTTGCTATCTGGAATCCAGAAGACCGATTGAGTTTCAAGTATCAAAACTCATGTATTTCATGATTATCTAATTTTCTCGAACAATATGGAATCATTTAACTAATTTTAGGATAAAAAGAATCTAAAAGTGAATTTCAATAATGATTCAACATGAGTTTGTAAAAGTAGTTGAAATAAATGATGTAACTATAGTAGAGAATGAGTAGTATCATTACTAGGTTCATGATCAGTCTCAAGAGGATATTGATGAAGATATAACAATATCAGGCGATGCCCAACCTCTACATGTTGATTCAGAAGAAGATTCAGATGATGAGAATGATGAGATAAATTTAGTATCTACACAATGACAAAAGATATAATATGATATTGATAGACTGATCATAATTGGTGATCATACAACACCAGTGCATACAATGGGGATGAACAATCTATATAAATAATTGTTCTTATCATATGTATAAGATAAATGGTTTGATGAATCAGCTGGAGTTTAGAATTGGTTTTGGTATATGAATGAAGATCTTGACCTAATTGTGAATAATCATACATAAGAACTTGTTTTGGGGCCAATAGATAAGAATGACATTAGGTCTAAATGGGTCTTTCATGACAAAAGGAATGAATATAGTGTGGTAATTTGAATTGAATCATGACAAGTGTGAAAATGTTACTCTCTAATAGAGGGTATCAGTGTTCATGAATCATTCTCACCTACTACAATGATAGAGAAAATTATATTATTCTTGGCCATAATAGTGCATTGAAAGTTCATGGTTTTTTATATAGACTTCATGTCCACAATTCTGAATGGGGATCTAGAGGAATATTTTTACATTAATAAGCCTAGAGGTTTTCTCATTCATGAATATGAGAAAAATGTTTTTCTACAGAATAAGGATTTTTATGGTTTAAGGAAACCACCAAGACAATGGTATTCAAAGCTTGACCAGTTTTTATAGAAGATTGGATTTTAGTGTGGTGGTTTTGACTACAATATCTATATCAATAATGAAAGTAATATAAGGTTGATGGTGATATTTCATGTCAATGAAATAATATTTTCTAGAGCATATGAAGTGTATTTTATATTTTTTTCAAAATTCATGAAAAGCAAGTTTGAAATTTCAATTATCGGTGAACTGATGTTTTTCCATAGTTTGTAGGTGTCACAATGAAATAATGGAACATTCATTTCCCAATAAAAATATGATAATGTGATTTTTAGGTGGTTTGGAAATGGTAATTCCAAGGATATTATGACTCTGGTAGTTACCAAGACGAAAAAAACAATATGATGAAGAAGGAAAAGTGCCCAATGTCACAGAATAGAGGTAGATCATTGGAAGATTTCTTCACATAACATCCACATGAGAATATTTTTTTCCACATTTCAATAATCATAGTATCAAAGAAATTAAAAATGAATCCATTATCTTATAGTACCAATAATACGTTATTATATCAAGGAAATAGTGGATTTTAGTTAGATATATAATAATAAATCTCATTAACAATTATTGGGATATAATGATGCAGATTTGGATGGATTAGAAGATGATATAAAGTCAACATTAGGTTGTGAAATCTTTCTTGGAGGATTTTGTATTTCTTGGATATTCAAGAATCATGATTTCATTTCAATGAGAACATTAAAATCTGAATATATTTAATCCATCTAATCATGCACACAGTTACTTTGGATTAAGAAACAACATGATGATATTGATGTTGATGTGAAATCTTCGATCAAAATCCATTTTGATAATTCACGTTCAATTCATCTAATAAAAAATACATCAATAAATCAAGGAAAAATTATATTTAAATTAATTATCATTTTATCATGGAGAAGGTGGAAAAAGAACTTTTGAGGATGGATTATGTGTTTATAGAACTACAGGTTAATGACATTCTAACAAATGCCTTACCCAAGGAGGCATTTGAGAGGCATCAACTGGGTCTAGGAGTTCAATTGACTCCCCACATTAGGAAATGTTTTGGATGCAGGTCCCACTCCCAATGATGTATGATGTATTTGTTCCATAATTTACTAATTTTTTGTCTTTATCCTCTTTCGGACCATAAAGAAGTGTTCATCAACTTCGTTGAAAAACTAGGACAATTTGTATTGAAGGGAGAAAATGTCTTACTCAAGGCATGGTGAGAATCTATTAGGTGGAGTAGCGAGATTGGGGGATCAACGATATAGGGGGGTTCTAAATCTGATGTTACTAAAGGTTATCTATCAAAGTACATAAATCACAACCAATAGTGTTTGGGATGAATTTATTTGAGAGGTTTTCAGAATGAACTGATTCATTGATTAACATTTCATTATATACCTATTTATTATGTCGAGCATGGCTCATGTGGGCTTAGGGTGTCTATTCAATAAATATTTGATTTCAATCTAAATTTCATGAATTGAATGGTGGTAGATGATTGATGAATCTATAAAGATTTATCAAATTATGAATTGTTTTCAACAAACCCAAAGTGCGAGATTGTTGTGAAAAAATATATCAATGTATCATTTTAACATTTTGGGGATGATTGTGTTTGTTGACAAAGAGGGTTTCCAAGGTATGTTGTGGAGTCTACAGTGGCAGTTTACCGAAATTTATACAAAGATCCATGATGTAGGAATGGATTACATTGAAGTGACATAGAACACTATGTCATAAGGTGATGTCATTTCCTAGTGTTTTCCAAATTTTTGGGGTCCAAAATTTGGATTTTAGATTATAACATGAATGATGGACTTTCTTGAAGGCCATATGAAAGTATGGTGAATGTAATAATTTCATGAATATGTGATTCATGAATTGTGATTTTTGAATGACCAAAAAAATATGATGGTTATGTTCATGATCACGATGAGAATCGTGAATGGGAAAGGTGAGGAGAATTGCAAGAGGAGAATTGTGGAACCATAAAGGTTTTTATGGAACTCTATTTCATTACGATGAGTATCATGAATTGGAAATTTAAATGGAGAATTACAAAATATGGAGCGCCGTGAAGGAAATGAAAGAGCTCTACAAAATATTGTTGAAGTGGCTGGATGGTTCTAGAGTCAGTGGGAAGAACCTATAAATAGTCCTCTACCCCCTTTATAATATCGATCAAGTCACAATAGTAATACTATGTCTTTGTGTTTGAGAAGGTGGTTCACCAAGGAGGTTCATGAAGGGGTTTTATGTAATGATGTTTTTGGCGGCTATAAAATCCTTTTTAATGTTCTAATTATCACGAAACATGAATTTAAAAAGCTACTAAAAAGCTATCTAAAATTCCGTGCTTCATAAAGTATAGTTGACATTCATGAAAAATGGTGATTTACGAAGGCTAGTTGAGCTTCATGAAATAAAATGCTTCATGATGGTGAGTTGAGCTTCAAAGAAGAAGGTACATCGTGAAGCCTGTTTGAGCATCTCAGAAGATGATCTTTGAGAAGGAAGAGTGTATCACAGAAGTTTTTCAAAAGGCATTTACTTGTACATCTATGGTAAAGTGGTATTCATTTATTGGATGAAATTATAACATCAAGAGAGAATCCATATAGAGATAATGATGTATTCATTTTAGATAATGAATATACATATAGGTTCGTAAACTATGGGTGAATCTCTTCTAAGAGTAGTGAGTGATGGAATAAGATGAAGGTGATCCTTTCTAGTAGCATCGAGCCAGAGAAAGATATAAAGGAAGTGAACCTTGGAAATTTATTGAGCTAACCATAAACCATATAAAGTATTTGTGCCTTGGTTTAGATGAGAACTTTCAAGAACCATCATTATTAGAAGTCATCCTTATTGAATTTGGTATAATTGGCACATAATCATTGTATGATCCATGTATATTTACGAGTGAGGGTGAACCATGTAAAAATCGACGTGTCCTTGTTCTTTCTTTCCTGCGTTACATTAAAATCATTATCATCATATAAAGAAGGAAATAATAAGAACAACATTAACATTTAAGTGCAGATGAAGTGACCCTTATAATAAATTGTTCAATATCCATTGGGGAATTATGAATTTAGAAATAATATGCATAACCTGATTTACCTGCTTCATGGGGTTTTTATGCCCCTTTTGAACCAAAAAATTTTGTTTATACAGAAATTTTTCCATGGAAATACTTTCTCAACCCTCACTAGTAATCAACATACAGTAGTGTTTTTTGGGAGTGAACTATAGGAATTATGGTGTATAGAGACCCAAACTTAACATACATGATTATTTCATCATTTTGGATGAATATCCAGTACATTTGAAAAATATATGTCCAAGGAATACAATATTTTATTGTATTTGGAGACGGGGAAACAATATATTATATCCTACTAAAATAACATAAACATCTTGCATAAAGATACCCACATAGCTATCTAAAACCATTATTCAATGTCTGGGGGAAGGAAACATAACAAAGGGCTGAAATTAGATGCTCAGTAAGTGTAAATATAGGAAATGCTTAAGCATAACATGATGGAGACAGTATTGAACATGCACATAACATTAAATGATCATATACTATATATTAGAGATCATAATAAGTATTGGAAGTTCATAATACATTAATTAAAAGGAAATATGTAACATAATAAATGAAATCATAACATAGGAATAAAAAATGGAATTGTTGAAAACACTCAAGTATAACACAACCCTATGTCAAGGTGTCCTATCATGGATTTTTTAACATGTTAAGATTGGGTTAATCACTCATGTAACAACTTCAGGATTGTAAATCCGTCTCTTGTGGCATCTTGTTTTAGTCATGGGATTTCCTCACAAGTACTATCTTATTTATATATTGGGATATGCTACTATGTGACCTATTGTTTCGATATTGGGATGTCCTACAATTTACGCTATTGTTTCAGGATTGTGATTCCCTCCTATATAGACTCTTTTTTCAGGCTTGTGACATCACCATGTATACCCTCTTTTTTGAACCTGGTATGTACTCCTATATACCGTCTTGTTTCGGGATTGGGATTCTATCTTATTTACCCATTGATTTCATAAAACATTTATCATTACTCAATTCATAAGATAGATATATAGGTCCCACCTATCTCAAAATTAAATCATACATAAATGTTCCACAAGATCATAAATAATAATATCATTACCCATAAATTAATTTGTTGTTATAGATGTGAATTCATATCATAACCAAAGGAAAAAAAAGACATGTTTCATAATCATTTCATTATAAACATAACCTGTGAAAATATGTGGGTTTCAAAATAATATAACCCATAAAAGAGAAAGGTATTTTATTAAAATAACCCATGAAAGAGAAATGTATTTTATAAATGTATAATCTGTTAAAATGAAATTGGTTTAATAAATAACATTAAATTAATCACAGCAAATTCATATAATGAATATCAATGGACCTTTAGATAATCTCTTAAGAAGGCATGGGTGACATCAATAGGTGTCATCTAATATAGAAATTTTATTTTGAAATGTCTTTCATAAAAGTTTTCTGATTAATATACTATCTCCTCTTGGAAAATTTTTTTATATATATATAATTGTATTAAAATAATTTTCTTATAAAATACTTGGAATATTTATAAAGAAAAATTTAAATCATTTTGAAAACAATATTCATTGAAAACATATAGAATATGCTTCAAAACCTTTTCTAAAACTTTCTCTATGAAGACAATTTGAAAATTTTAAATTAATTTTTGAAAATATTTGGAACATTATTTCATGGAAAATAGATTTAAAACATATAAATAATTCATGAAAATATGTTGAAAAACATTTTACATAAATAATTATGAAAAAATGTAAAAATATTAAAAACAATTTTCCTAAAAACATACTTTTAAAAACATTTCATTCAAAATGAAACTATTATAATTATAAATAAATCTTTGTAGAAATGAGTGTGGTTGATTCTATACATTTCTTACGAGGTAAAAAGAATATTAATTTTACACAATACAATGGTAATAAAAAATATATTTTTCAAAAAGTGATAAAATGATTAATTTATAAGCATTGGTAAAATGTAAGAAGAGTAAAAATTTATTTTAATTCATATAGGATAATAATATAATATTCTTTCAAACCCTTTAAAAAATGGTTTTCAAGGAACACATATTTCCAACTAAAGAGGGGGTAAGTTTGGGGTTTCTTAAAAAACACATTCTTAAATATCCTATGCACCAAATTACAAAAAAATGGGTACCAATACATGAATATATAAATAATAACCATAGGAGAAGAAAAATAATTATTTTTCTTTGGATATGGGTTATAATATCTTATCAAATTAAGCATAAACATAAATAATCGTTAAAAGATATTATATTTTTTTTAAATACTCTTATAACATGGTAGCCTAGGATAATACTATCCGTGTATGAAAATAAAATTAATTGAGGTTTACAATATAATGAAAAGAATTAAATTCATGATATATTAGTTAAAATGGAATTATATAAACCTCATTATGAATGTTGAACCAAGAAAAACATCAGTCATAAATAATGAAAATTGATAGAAAACTATTTTACTGATTTAGTAACATTTGAATCTTAATCCCCGTGAAATAAAGGAAATAAAATTGATCTGTTAATTCCCAAAAATATAAATATAATAAATATTTCACACATCCCTAGACTGTATACAAACCACAAAAAAAGAATGGGTAGTGAATAAAGCATGTATCTCATGGAAATAAAAAAGATAGATGAAATCCTCTTACCTTGTGTCTTGTCTCTATTCATACATGCACAAAACACCTGTATGATAAATTAAAATTTATTATCAATATCTTACTGAATAATATTCATATATCTTTTAACCCATATTTTTTTGATTATGACTTTATATTACAGTCATGTCAATAATCCTTTGTTGAGTTTTCAATATGGTAAATATTCGATTTCTTCCCCCCTTGTGTCATAATTTGTTATATCTTTAGTGATTATACATATATCATTATTTAAATAATCTAATACATGATATAAAAATCATATATATTAATTATATTTGTATTATACTAATCTATATAATATAAACTCATGAAATTGAGTACACTGTTCATGGAGACTGTATGTTGTAAGTACGCATGAATGCAATTTAAGTTTAATTTTTATTTTGAAGTAAAGTAAGTAAAAGAAGTATATTTATATATTTATATAATTATATAATTATTTTAGTTGATTTATTATATCACATATATATTATATCTATATTACATTAACCCACCATTATTACATTCCATGTTGGGTATAAATAAATCACATATCATTAATGGGGTGGTAGTCTACACTTCCTTAAATGAAATTATCTTATTAACAACTAATGGAATGTAATAAAGACATGATTTGTAAAAGGATACAATAATATTAAAGATATAATATTTATAATACATCACATATAAAAACTTATTTTCCATCATATTTTCCACCATGATAGGCGATAAATAAAAAATGAACAATCATCGTTTCAAGAGGCAGTATTTCACAATACATATAAACTGTATGATTGTTACCCATTAGATGGAGGATTGTGTAAGTGTAGGTCGAAACATTATCAAAAAAATTCCTATAATATTAAATATAGTATTGATTTAATATAATAATTTAATAATTATAGTGGAGGGGGTGGAGAAGTAAAATAAAATAATCGATCTTGAGAGAAGACGTTACCTCTTAATCGGGTAACTCCTTTTGGTTTACACCAAAATGATTCCTTGGATTACTGTCTTCCCATGAGGAGGCTTGTAAAATAATTTCAGGGATGTGGAGATGTTTATTTTTCAGAACATATCCAATCATAATATGTTTGAGAGTTGATAATAAGAGGGACTGGTTGGGGGCTTTTATAAAGAAGGAAAGGGACTCAACTAGAATTATTTAATACATGTTATGAGTACATATGTTCTTACCAAAAAATTTCATAAAATGATCCAATAAAATAATGGAAGGTTTATGGCCTAATTATGACCATTCAATGGATGTTATACAACTGGATAGGTCATTTGGACCCCTAATATTAAGGTTTATTGCCTAATTAAGCTTAATTTAACGTAAATCACTATGAAAAAATTTAATCACTTCCTCAAATATTTTTGGAAAAAATTAATGATTATATAATTATAATATAAATATTTTAATAGTTATAATTTCATATGTTTTATTTTCAAAATTAAAATTACAAAACTAAAAAAAAGATTAATGCTAATCATGAAGACATGACGAAATAACAAGATATTAATGTAGAATTGGTTTCAAAATTTTGATATGTTTTTATATTCAATTTAAAATTGAAATTGATTTTAATGACCTAAATTGTATTAATAAATATATTATTTATCTAATATGACCCAAAAAATTTAAATTATAATTTTAAAATTATTATTATTTAAACGAAAAGGAAGTTAATAAGTAAAATGCATTATTTTTCAATATTCATCAAAAATTGATGTTTAAAAAAAATAAAAAATATTCACTGTAAGATAATTTTGGAATTATAAATTTAAAAATGAATATTATTTATCAAAATAATTTTTTATATTTTTCCAAAAAATATTTCATCACAAAGGAAATGAAAATTAGTTTATTCCTGAAAATATTATTTTTAAACATATATAGACTTTAAAGAAATTATCTTTTCACTATCAATATGTTTTATTTATATAAAACCATTATAAAAATATTTGAAATGTATTAATTATTATTCAAATTATTATGTTTTAATGTATAATTTATAACTAACACAATTAAATAATTATAAAATCCAAATAATGATTCGTAGAAACTCATTATTGTCAGTTATATAAGCCAACTCGGTGTTACATGTAGCACATGCCAAGTAGGTGTTGGATGTACCCCAATACAAGTCACTATTTCATGTAGTGTAATCCATGTGTGGGCTGTGTGAAAGGAATATGTGACTTAGTGTTTAAATATATATATATATATATAGAACAATTTCTAGTGTCACGTGAAATGAAAAATATCTAAAAGATAAATTTAATTTTTAATAAATATTTCAAAAAATATCAGGGTGTTAAATTATACCCCCCTAAAAATTAATTTTACTGTCAATATTCCATTGGATTATTAAGGGGTTAATAATTGACTATTTATTTCATAAAAACTCACATCATAAAAATGAATATGAAAACTTACTTTAAAAAAGTAATTTTGGAAACCTAGAGATTTCCCAACGAAAAATATAACTAGGTTTCCACATATTTTAACATAGGTGGAATGGTAAAACATGGAAATTGAATAAAAATGGTACCATAATGATGTAATTGATAGTGATTAAGAACATGTTCAATAGAATGTTAATAATAACAAAGTCATTAATCCTTGATGGACTAAGGACCTTGTGATTCATGGAATTTGAAAATACAAGGAATATTTTTTTGGCATGAAGATCCTTTTTCCTAAAATTAATGAATTTTAATGAATATTTATACTTTCAAGATTTTAGGATAATGTCACCCCTTATTATTTTATTGATCCACTTCACCTATTTCTCTAAAAAAGGATGGTTGCTTTTAATTCCTGAAGTACTAATAGATCATGAGACCCATGATATTCCATATTGAGATATAAAAAATTAATCTTACTAACATCATCGGAAGTTAATCATAAAAATTTCATAAATGGTTTACCTTATAACCCTTCTAATATATAATCTAGCCTTTGTTCCTTAAATTATATCTTTTATTATATATAAAAAAATTATTAGAAACATGGATGTAACCTTATAATTAAATACTACCAAATTTTATTTTATTATTCCACCATCCATGTAAGGAAATATAATCTTTTTAAATCTCACCAAAGGGTGAAAAATAATAGTTTTATAGGGATTATTCATGCAAAATCAAAAAAAAATTCACATCTATGAATGAGAGGATAAGTTATTCTTAATTATTGTGGTTCACTTTAGCCATTATGATCACATAATATTTCCGATTTTCCTTATTCATCATTGGTTTTTGTTTATTATAATTCATATTAGTCCTTGGATTCGGTCACTTGTTTGTGTAATGGACAAACTCTATGTAATTGAACTAATAAAGTATGCGAGGTTTTTTCTGTGGGGATTTCACATGATTTTAATAATTATATAACTTCTTCTGATGAATTATATATTCATCCACTAAATTATCATACCTTACACACATAGAAAACATAGTAGTCCCCCTAATACAATTAACTCCCTGTTTCTTCCAATAAATTTTATATAATAGAAGTCCATTTTTCTTTTCACCATGGTTGTTAGATTTTATTTGGAACTCCATCTTCCAATTCTTGTCAAAAACATGAGATTTATAAAAACAATTAGACCTACATTTTCACTATTATAGAATATCTTACCAATTAGTCATATCATATAATGTCTCTTATACACAAGGCATTTCAAAAACTTGGTTTCAAAATACCAAATAAGTGAGAAAATGTTCATTCAGTTTGAATGATAATACCTAATGAGTAACTAGAAAGCCTTGAAAAATATTCTTCATTATCATGAATAGATTCACCATCCTTCTACTGAAGCTCTATGAATTGATTTTACATGTTTTTAAGAATAATATGAGGAAATTAATTTTTGAAAAATTTAGTTTTTGAACTAATCCCAATACATTCATTAAATTTTTTATTGCAACCTCATATTCTTGATTAGATCCCACCATTGGTTTTTTTCACCTTATAATTTTGAAAAAACCTAAATTAATTTCTCATATTCTTAAAATTAGGGAACAAAAAATAACTTTTTCATGGTATTGATCATTTCTTCCAAAACAAATGGATCTAGAGACCCACAGAAAGATGTTTTACATTTCATTATGAAAGATATAACATATTGTTGTTCCCGCTTTGTGTATTTGTGAATATAGTATGGCTCATAGCTTGAGAAATTTGGGTGAGTATAGATCTATGAATTTTCATACATTTTCCCATAGAATGTGGTTCCTCAGAAGGAAAATCACTACATTTTCAATTGCAATAACCACTAAATCGGTTCCTTCAGGATATATCCTTTGAATAAAACCAAAATCATAGAGTAAGAAATAGTTTTCTTGAGTGAGGATCCCCATAATCTTGATTACCACTTATATGAAAAGTAAATTATGACACATTTGTTAAACTATCAAACCTGGTGGTTATCATATCTTATTCATTGAAATATTATATTTAAATCATTCATGATGGTTTGTGAAGTGTTTTTGAATTCCCAAAGCATATCTCTCAAGAGTTTAAAACTATGTGGGCATTAAGTCTTGTTTTTATGCACTATATTACTCTAGATCGGGCTAGGGACATCTTGTCCAAGTAGGTTCCCCTGTGTACATCTATGCCATATCGAGATCTAATTATAGTATCTATACATGAATTTATTATTTTGAAACCAATCATTATATACATTACCATATTGCAGGACATTTTCTTAACTATTATCTCATCCATATACATATCCTTAGAGACATCCTGTGAAATATCTTTAGAAATATACCTTGGGATTTTAAAAAAGATTTATCATCCTAGTTTCTAAATGATGACTAAACCATTCCTTTGGTATAACTATAATGACCTAAGATTAACATACATGTATATTACATCATTTTTTATGAATACTCAGTACATTAAAAAAATACATTCCTGAGGACCATTATTGTTTACAATTTTTAGAAATTGGGAAACAAAATTCACTATCATGATGAAATATCTTCAAAATCTCCCATTAATATCTCCACCTTTAGTAATTGTGCATAAAAAAATCCTTCATATCCAAGGGAATGGGAACATACCTAATAAGTGAGTTAAGTTTATTAGTAAGGGTAAATGAAGGATATTCATAAGCATAACATAAAAAAAACTGTATGGAACATGAGAAAAAAATTTAAATATTATGACCTGCATCTTGGACATCATATTGATGACTATAAGTTAATATGAAAATAATCATAAGGAAATATAGAACCTAATCCATAATTTAATAACATACGAATAAAACATTGAATTGTGGATGACATTTTAAAAATTATTTTCATAAAAAGTAACATGAAAACATACTTAAAATATTTTTGAAAAACGTTTTCCATGAAACTCTATTGAATATGTATCAAAACGTTTTAAAAAATCAATTTGAAAACACTTTTAAAAATGTAAAATAAATCTTGAAAGCAGTTTGAAAACCAATTCATTGAAAATAATTTTAAAACAACTAAAGAAAGCTTTAAATCTTTTTTAAAACCCTTTTCCATTAAAACTTTATAAATAATATTAATAGAAATTTGATCAAAAAATTCCATGAAAATTACATATAAAAAATTTCGTTAAAAATTATCCTTTTAATCATTTAATAAAATATTTATATAAATTGTGTTAGGTGTATCTGTACATGCCATACAAGGTAAATGGAATATTCATTTTTTATGGATTAAATTTAAGAAAAATTCCTTGTTTGTAATGTTATAAGAATATTACATTTAAAATATTTTTATAATACAACAATGGTATAAATTTCTTTTATTTATTATAGGATTATTATAGAATATTCTACGAAACACATTTATGAAAACATGGTTATGAATGAACATAGATTTCCGACCAAAGAGTGGGTAATGTAAGGAATTCATAAAAACACATTATAAACTATGATATGTGCTATAGTGTATAAAAAATAGTAAAAATACATAATTAAATCATGAATAATAATAAGATAAGAATTTTCATTATATTTAATGAGATATAGGTTATAATATCTCATCAAAGGAAGTATAAACATAAAAAATCTTGAAATGTGATGAGAATATTTCAATAAAATATAATCACTTGGTAAAAGGGGATCATATTATACATGTATGAAAGGGAAATTACACGAATGTTATAATATCAAGAAAATATGGATATTTATGATATATTGTGTAAAATGGAAGTATATACTCCTCAAAATGAATTTAGGTTTCTTATAGAACATGATTCTCAAAGATGGAAAATTGAGACGAAACTATATTACCAATTTGGTAAAATTTTAAACATAAACCCCATGGAATAAATGTCATATAATAAATATATAGAAACTGATGAATATTACTATAAGAGTCATTGAATACATATATGGTAAGTATAAAGACACCACAAAAGGAATGGGTGGTAAATAAATAATGTATCTTATATAAAAAAAGTGAGATGAAATCTCATTACCTTGTGTCTTGACTATCTTATTACTTTTAAAAACCACCTATTTAATAAATATAAACTTATTATATATATTTTTAATAACCCTATTCTTATTTATAATACCAAATATGGTTTTTTATAACTTTATATTTCTCTCATGATAACAATCCTATTTTATGTTTTAACTTGGGTAAATATTCACTTTATTTTTCGGATGTATCTTAAATTTTTATATCTTTTGTCCTTGTACTTGTTTCATAATTTAAATATTGTAAAACATGATATTAATATGATTTATATATATTATATGCATATTATAATAATCCATATAATATATAATTATGAAATGGAAGACACGGTTCATGGAGGCGGTAAGCCATACGTACGCATGAACGCTATTTTTGATTAATTTTAAAGTTAAAATAAAGAAAGATATATATTAATATTTATATTCATACATATAATAATTCAATATGATTTATTATATCATAGATATACCATATATATTCTTGAAACCCATCCTTTATACATTCCATGTAGTGTATAAACGAATCCCATCCCATTAAGGTGTGGTAGTCCACACTTCCTCAAACAAAATTATCATATATACACAAAATGGAAATTTAAAAATTGTATGTTTTTTAAAAGAAATAAATATGATTAATGATATAATAAATATAATATTTTACATATATAAACTGATTTTTCTCATAATTTCCACCATGATAGGCGGTAATCTAAAAATGAACAATCATTGTTTCAGGAGGCGGTAGTTCACCGTATATGTAAATAGTATATTTATTACCCATTAGATAGAGGTGTGTGTATGTGTAGGTAAAATCCATAGAAAAAATCCTAGTATTGTTGTGATTCTGGTTTTTTATACTATAATTTAATAATTATTGTAGAGGGGTGTAAATGGAAAATAAAATAAAGGAGTTTGCGAGAAGACATTACCTCTCAATCGGGTAACTTCTTTTGGTTGGTTCCAAAAGGCTTCCTTGGATTGATTCATTCCCAAGGAGAGTATTATAAGAGAAGGGGATTTATTTGGAAAAAATTACTGGGTATATATTGGAAAAACCTAATAGGATTTATAGGTTTGAAAATTTGGGATATGTGGTGGTTTTTTAGAGGGATGGAAAGGACTCACTTGAAAATTTTGAAAAAAAGTTAGGTGCACACCAGTTCAAACCTATAAAACGTCATACCAAAAAAATAATAGAAGGTTTATATTATATTTATTTTCATAAAATGGGTTTTTAAAAATATTAATGGTGGTTTGGCCCCCTATGATTATTGTTTAGTCCATATTTATACTTAATTTTACCATATTCACTATGATTAACTTTTATCACTTTTACTATTATTTTTTGTCAAAAAAAATTATATAATTAGACTTTAAAAATAATTCTAACTAAAATGGTTTATATATATTTTTATAAATTGAATTCATTTAAGGTGAAAAATTACGATTAATGCAAATATCACAGAGAATACAAAATAACATATTTATAAAGTTGAAAAATTATCACAAGTTTGTTGGGTTTTTATATTAAATTACCACCTGAAATTGATATTTATCAAATAAATTGTATTAATATGTGTATAGTTGATCTAATAAGGAATGAAAAACAATTTAATTTTATAATTTACGGTTAATAATTATTTAAATTAAAAGGATGTTATTAACTGAATAATATTATATTTTAGTATTCATCGCAAAATGAAGTTCCTATAAAAATCCCAATAATTAACAATTAACTAATTTTAGAATTAGAAATTAATAAATGAAGTTCATTTTGACAAATTAAATTCATATATGTGCATAAAATTAATTTTTTTTCTTCAGATAAGGACAAAAAAATCAGTTCATTGAAGAAAATAATACTTTTAGACATATAAATACTTCTAAAAAATAATATTTTTAGTTATCAATATGTTTTATTTATATAATACCATTATACAATCATGAATTGTTGTTAAAAAATTTCATATTACTATGTTTTAATATCTATGTTATACCTAAATCAATTAAATAATTGTAACAATAAAATGATGTTTTTTAGAAACTCGGTATTCTGTCTAACATACACAAAGTCGGTGTTGCATGTAGCACATTCTAAGACGGTGTTGCATATAGCCAAAGCTAGGTCAGAATTTCTTATAGCGCAATCCAAGTTGGTTCGATGTGAAATGAATGTTTTAATTAGTTTTTAATATATATATATATATATACATATATATATATATATTTATAGTGTCACATGAAATGAAAAATACCAAAAAGATAAATTAATTTGAATATAATATTTTATAATATCATAGGGTGTTCCATGGTGATATGATTTCGGATTGGGTTAACAGAAGTTAGGTCATTTCAAAATGACATCAAATCCATGTCATTCAATTTTATTATATATGTTTTTGTATATTCATTGATATGCGAGATTTTGAACATCATTAGTAGTTATAAAAATTCATTCTTAACATCTTTATAGTAAAACACATGTTACATGGGGTTCTAGTAGAGTAGGTAATTTATAATGTATTTGGATATTTTTTTATTCATTAAAAATAGGCATCTCAACATCCTTACATACAGCAATGGTGGTATAAAAGTTATAAGGCTCTAAATATATGTGGTATAATAAAAGTTTAGTGTTGAATCTGAATGGGGTAATTTAATTAGATCCATCAATGGAGAATAACTAATCAAATATATTTTAATTGGTAGTAATTCAACTTCAATATATGTTGGATGGAACACAGAAGAAATCAACAAGGAACTAAAAGAAGATGCTTCCATAGGAATCAAATATTTTATCTTGATTACTTAAATAATATATTTTAGGATCTAACCCTTCATAAAACATCCATTAAAAAACATACCACAATGAATATTCTGCATTAATAATACCCATTCATCAAGATTAACCTACAAAAATAAATTAAATAGAAAAAATAAAGCACTAATAATTCTAACCAATAAGAATGGCACCACTAAAACAATCCAAACACTAAATAAACCTCTTTTACCATTATTTTTATTTCATTGTGATCTAAATAATCGAACTAACATTAAAATTTGACCTCACCTTGTAACATATATACTAACTATAGGTGGTTAAGGAAGTGTAATAAAAATTGTTGTGCATTTAAACCAAATTCTATTTCATTGGTATTATCTATTTAGAATATTGTAATATTTATTACCAATTATTATTATAAATATGTATAATGATGAATTTTTATGTGTTTACATATTTTTTGTCCAATATGATGCGAGAAAATCAATAAGAATTTTTTATCCATGAATAACATGGTGATATTATTTTCATTCTCATCACAGGGTCTGAGAAAATACTGAGGTATATTATAACTATGAAATTATTTTACATTTTTCTCAAAGTAAATATTTTAAAAAATATTTATTTGCATATCCTTGTCATGAACCCACCTAGTATGGCCATGAATCGGCAACCCAAAGGAAATTCTCGATCCCCACAGGTTAGAAACTAGTGTCTGGCATCAAAACTGAACATGTGGGAATGATTTGGCCCCTAATTGAAAGAAAATAAAATAACAGAACATTGACTAGAAAAATTTTATCTTGTTGTAGAAGAAAAATAATAATCAAGTACCTCATGTGACACCATAGGACACCTCTAAAATGAAAACCATATTTTCTCTGTGAGTGATCCAATACAAGTAGAACCTATAACTGAAAGGAAAACTATGGGGTGAGAACCAAACTTCCCAATAGAAATTCATCACAGAATCCTTGTGTCTCCTTTCCCAAAACAATCCATCAATACTAGTTTGAAAATATTGATATGAAAATAGTTTATTCTCAGGTTGGTAGATAAAATTATTTTTTCTATTTAAAACAACACACACACTACCTTTCCATTTTCAAAAAATTAGTTAATAATTTTAAAAAAACCAAAGCCCCAAACATGGAAATTATGGATAAGAAAGAAAAAAATAAATAGTAAAAACTAAAAATAAACTGATAGATACATAAAAAGAATAGAAGTGAGATTAGAAAATAAAAATAACATAGATAAAAACAATAAGATAAAATAAGTAACCATTGGTGATCCTTTACATCCCTAGAATACCCCCATCATTCCTCGGTTCAGAACCACCAGTTTCTGTATGGTGAAGCCCCTAAGACAATAACCAATGGCTGCCCAAAACAGACTAATCCAGTGGCACATCCCACCTAGCCTATATGTGATATCGGGGTAACCACCCATCTAATTTGGGTAGGTAATTAACCAACGCTCGATCACATAAAAGACACATGGGAGCCCATTTCAATAGTAAACAATGTAAGTTGGAGGCCCTTACAAAGGTGACTCACCTTACCCGCCACAATTGCACTTGCCTACCCAGAACTTGGACATCACCTATATGATAACCAATAAAATGGAAATTCTAGATAAGGTTGATTTATATTAATATATACATACATATCTCAAATCAAACATGGTGTCAACTGGTCCTTCACACAGATAATACACTAAATGATTTTATGAACCATTTCAATGTGTTGACTGAGTGGTACCCTTTCAAAAACACATTTCATTTAAAAACATAATGTAATGTGACAATAATTTCATCAATTATTTTAAAATTTTAGAACATTTCCATGAAAACACGAGTGTTTCCAATCAAGACTTTAGCTTTAAATAACAAAATAAATATACAAAATACACTTTAAAATTGTTTCCTAAATCGCATCGAATACAACTTCTATATTTTCATTGCCAAACCTGCATTTACACAATTCTAATATTATCAAAAAATATGATTTTAGTATAAAAAATACAATATAAAGTTCTATATAGTCTTCTATAATTAAAAATGTATACATCTATATAAAATAAGTTCACATCATTTAAAAAATATACAATCATACAATACAATACATATGCCCCTTTATTCCAAATGTATACCCAACTTACTCAATCTTTCAATCATACATACTTTTATAAATTTCATTTTAAAACCATTTTTATAATTCATACAGGGAAAAAAACATCATTTAAAAACCTTATAAATCACTTCCATGAAGAGCCACATGGATTTTCCCCAAAACACACTCAAATTACTCTTTTTAAAATCAAACTCAATCTAAAAAAATATTAAAACATGGTTTTCATCACATTCGCATTTCAATAAATCATTTAAAAAAATTTACTAAAAAATTTCAATAAATCCATTGAAGTATTACACCTTAATCATACCCAAATTTCACATGAAAAACCATTTTGAAACCAATTTAATAACCAATCATTTTGTAGACTACTTCTTCTTCAAACATTAATTCCATAAATCATGATAAATCACACAAGAAAACATAAATATTTTCCAAACATTTTTTAGGTATGGAATCACTATAGAAACACTATATTGAACAAATTCTGTCCACACAGATACAACATAATGAACTTATTAAATATATTATGGAGGTGTGGAATGTATTTAAAAATGTATTAAAATAGTTTAGATTTCTCAGTATCCCACATTAATAAGATAAAACTAATTTACCAAAAAACTCAAAAATCCAAATATCATAGTAAGGCTTGATGTCATGTTAAAAAAATTACAGACATTAAATCAAACACATTTAGTGCACCAATACAAATGCATAATTATATAATCACATCAAAGGTTATTTTTAACATGATCTAAAATTTTTATAACACTAACATAAACTAATTATGTGTAGTGTGGAGCTATGTATTATGTTTAAAAATTCATTAAAGAGGTAAAGAATTAAGAACATTCTTTTATAGAAGAAAACATGGAATCACAAACCTCAATGGGGTGAAATTGCTATGAAACTCAAATAAGAGGATGAATTGGCTACTACAAGAAAATATCAAACCCTAGATTCAATGGAAACCGGAAAAAACATAAACCTTGTTTTGAGGGTATAGCTAAAGTGAAGAAAACAAAAAAAATTGATAATAATAGCACACTAGAAGAGTTCTAAACTAGAGGGGGATCCACTGTCAGATCATGGAGGAAGCTAGCAAGGGAAACACAAACCAAAGTGGAGGCATATTCGATGAGGTATGGGTTTATCGATCCAGGTTGCGCGCACTGGGATGGGAGGCAAGAGGGGAACACATTGGGAAGGGAGGTCGGAGGAGTGTTGTGCACCAGTGGATGGGAGGCCGGATGAGGGATGGCTATCGGTGGAGGTTATTTCCCTGGGATCTGGGGAGTTGTTAGCTAGGTTGGTCAGGAATAGCACACATAGGGAGGTGGTGGGGGTTGGTCCACACCACATAGAGAAATGGAGTTTCTAGGGTTTTCTTTATTTTTATTTTTTTAAACGCTACTAATTAAATAAACAAATAATAATAATAATACAAATAAAAAAATATTACGAATTTTAATAATAAATATAATAATCCTAATAATAATAATGGTTTTACTAATAATAATAATATAACAAATTTAATCATAATAATAATAATAATATCTTAATGATATTGATTTTAATAATAATAATAATAACAATATTATTATTATTATAAATACAAATTTTAAATATTATTTCCACAGAATTTTATTTATTTTAAATATTGAGCAACAGAACAGTCACATTGGTTGACCACATGGTAACTGCTAACCCTACATTGTCCATGCAGCGGTCCAAAGTCCTACAAAATTATTAAACATCAAATTTTTTTTACCATCACTCAACCCAAAACTTGCAGAGAAAATAAAAATTCAACTAATAATAAAATAAAATATATTTATAGGTCAGGGTGTGATAATTACCCCCACCATAGACACTTTCTTCTCCCATAAATTCACCAAGCCCCATGATAGCCCAAACATGATTTTGTTTTCAATTAAGTGAAAGGGAAACTGAGCACCATGGGGTACACATTCAATCTATAAGTTACATCTGGCCAACATAGAATAAACCACAACACAAGAGAGTGGGAAAACATGAGACTTTTCTCCATAAAATAATAACTCAAGTAGCATGAAAATTTAAAACCCAAACATACCACCCATGGGATGGTGGTTAATTATAGAACTCCTAACAAAGACTAACAAACATTAATAGAATGTCAAAATAAATTCCTCCTTTGAAACATGGAACTCTCGACCCATTCCAAATACATCAAACACTAGGGAATACCCATGATAAGAACTTAACCTAGATAGGGAACCCAAGCACAAATAAAAACATTGATTGCTCCACAAGAACATACATTTCCAACTAAGCACAACTAAACTGAGATCAACCCATTCAATGGTTAAACACAATAAATGAAAATGAAGGATTAAAAAAGTCACATTTAGATAATTTTTTTTCATGAATTATAATAAAAAAATTCCTCATAAAATCACAAAAAATAGTGATCTTTCAATGAAGACACAACTTTAATAGCAGATAACATGAACATAAAGTTTTTAAATGCCCCAATCCCAACAAGGAACACAAAACCTAGGCCAAGGCTTCACACTCTTGGAAACATCTGACTGTGTGTGAGCTTCACCCAAAGACCTGTAGCTGGGGATCTGATGGTTGATATAACTCCTTATTCATAGTTTGTCCTGATAATACTGCGGTCATAATGTTTTATTTAGGCAATGATTCATGTAAAGATTATCCAATAAACCCCATACTTCTGTACTGATGGCACATCCTCGAAGTGATGTGATCTGACATCATCGAGTCCCCAAACCATCCACACTAGTGGCACATGAAAGGATGATACTATAAACCAGAATCTTATACCATTGATAGAGGCTCCCTAGAAGTATGTTCCTTCGACATATACTTCTCCCAGTATGGGAAACCTTAAAGAGTATCAAGAGATGCCATATTTTCAACCGCTTGTGCTCCAGAAACCAAATAATCTAAGAACTATTCATCTACTAGCTTCTCAAAATGATAGTCCTTTGAATGGAATAACTAATTCTCGATCTATAGAAAAGGACCCCCAATGATGTGATAAGTCTTTATGATATATTATGACTCTACCTACAATGAAAAGGAATCTAGTTCCATGATATGTTCAACATATGCTTTCACCATCCACTGTCCTTGTTGAATACACATGAGATCTTACATATTTTTCATCATCATAGCTACAGGTCTGAACAATTGAATGAATACAGATATAAAAACATACCACATGATCATAACATGCAATTATGTTGATTTTGATATCTCCCATTAATCTAGAGGTGGACCATCAGACAAACAAAAAAACGGCTCACACTCTGACTACTTCGGGAGTCCCCATTACCCTAAACATATGCTCAACCAATTCATGCCACTCCACTCCCACTAATGGACTTTAATCACAGCGATGTATACGAAAAATTTGTGAAAAATCATAAACTGGGAATGAACCAATGGAAGCCTTGAAAACCTTTATAGGTTTAATTTTTTGAAAAAAATATAATACAGAATGCCAAAAACAAATATTACGTCAAAGAAATATCAAAAAGGGTTCCTCAATCTAAAAAAACAGCCTCAAAATCCAACAAATATAAACACATAAAAATAAATATTTTTTAGAACCCCACCTTTAGAATATGAAAGAAATTCCATTGGTTTCAAATAAACACCCAAGTAATCCTATGAACCATTGCACCTATGTTTATCTTCTTCAATCCATATGTGCCAACACACACATTCCCTATGTACCCTCACATGTGTAAACATTCATAAAAAGTACAATAATGTTTCAACCAACCCACTTCTTTAAAATTTTCAAAAAATTGCCAAATTTTCAAGCCAAAATATTTCCTTTGAAACCCATTTCACCCATTAAAATCCATTTAAAAGAAATACATTTTCATTTAAAAATCATTTTTAATTTCAATAAAACACTTACATTGAATAAAACCAAAAAAAAATAACAAGTTATACCACACTGATGGAGAGATGAAATAGTAGTTATGCTTAAACCAATGATATGGTAATTAGCCATGTCTTATTTAGTCATGAACTACTTTGAGGAACTAAATTGCATACAAAGACTCCACAAAGCTCAATAATCCAAGGGAAATCACGAAGTGACACCAGAGTTTCTCTATTGTCATCCCTCAATCGAAAACAAAGTTAACATACTCAATTCCTAGACTACCCCTGGTAATTAGTGGATTATTATTTTCTAGGGTTCATGAATCTATTCATGTACCTACATCCAAAGTCCAAAAAGTCTTAATCTAGAACTACTAGACACCCTAATAACAAGGGTCCTTTCTGATGACATTTTTTCACAAACCAACTCGGGTCAACCTAGAACTGATCACCCAAGAGGGTATGTAGGATTACCTAAGAGGTATTACCGATCCCATTTTTGTGGAAACTAGTGTCAACCATCAAAGCTAGATAAGTGGGAATGATCTTTTCCATGAATGAAAGACAATAAAATAAATAAATTCTGGCATGAAAATTTAAAACTAGAAGTAGAAAGAAAATAATCTACACATACATCATGTGGTCTCAGAGGTCACCACAAAAACCAAAACCATGATTTATATGAGAGTGATCTATCAAAATAAGAACAAGAAACTAAAAAGATAATGTAGGGGCAAACCTCGAACTACTCAGAGTTAAATCATCATAGAATCCATGTGTCTTCTTTCCTAAAATAATCCTTCTACAATATATTGAAAATATATATATTAAAATAGGTTATTCTCATGTTGGAATATAAAATTATGATATCATTTTAAATCAAAATAGACAAACACACACTACCATTCCATTTTCATAAGACAATTTGTCCATTAAAAAAACCAAAAACTAAAACCAGGAAACACTGGCTAAGCATGAATCAAATAAAAAGGGAAAACTGCAAATAAATTTGATGATACTAAAAACAGAATATTATTGTGATCATAGATCCAAAAGTAGATAATTAAAATCAATAATATAAATGAAACATGGGTGATCCTAAATATCCATAGAATAGAACTAGATTTATCCAGTTCAGAACCACCTATCAGCTTATGTTGACTACCATAAGTAAATTGAAAATGGCCGCCCTAAAATGACCAATCCAATGGAACATCCCACAAGGACAATCTACAATCTAGAGGGTACCAACCCATCTAATCATGATTGGTTTGAAACCATCGTATGATCCCATAAAATATCCCCATGAACCAATTTTAATATTAAGTAGAGTAAGTGTGAGGACCTCGCATGCATGACTCACCTTACATACTGACACCACACTTGCCTGCCCCTAAAAGGTACATCACCTATACAATAACCCATAAATGTGAATCCCAAGATAAGTGTTCCCACTAAAAATATATACATACACATCTCACATCACAAAAGTATCCAACTAGTCAGCCACACCAGATAATACAATAAATCATTTCTTAAAACATTTCAATTTCCCGATCTTCCATTACCATTTCAAAAACATATTTCATTTCCAAACACAGTGTGATGTTCTAATCAAGACATCACATATTTTATTCATTTAAAAAAATTCCTTGAAAACATGAGTGTTTATAACCAGGAATTTACCTATACAAAACCTAATATATTTACTAAATAATCATGAAAACTATTTCTAAAACAACACCAAATACAACTTCTGTATTTGGGATGTAAAACTGGCCATTACCTAAATCCAACATTATCATAAAACCAATATGTGAAGATAAAAAACATACTCTATGGTTCCAAATGAGTATTTTATCATTAAACCCATTAAATATCCATAAAATCATATACTATCTTTGAAAAAAATACACAATCATTCAAAACATGCCCAACGACCCCTTAATACAAATATTTACCAAACATACTCCATATATCAATCGGACATACTTTTATAAATTATAGTTTAATCCATTTTTATATTTCACACAAGAAAACCAACACCATTTAATTACTTTATAAATCATTTCCAAGAATTTCCACATTGATTTACACTAAAACACAATCAAATTCCTCTCTTTAAAATAAAATTCATAAAAACATATTTTCCAAACATGGTTCGCATCACATTTACAATTCCACAATATATATAAAACAATTTACCAAACAACATTCAATAATTCCAGTAAGGTTTTACACCATGGGCAGAGCCAAATTTCCCATGAAAAAACCATTTTGAACCCAATTTCATAAGTAATCATTTTTTAAAACTACATACAGACCACAAAAATATTCCATAAATCATGCTAAATAACACAAGAAAGTATATAAATTTGTAAAAAAATTTATAAGTATGGAATAAAAAAATAAAAACTATTTTTAACAAATTCAATCAATATGGATATTTCATAAAGAACAAATTTAATATATTTTGGAGGTGAAAAGAATATTTAAAATGTATTTAATGAATTTCATTTTAACACAAACCCAAATTCATAAGTTAAAAATAAATTAAAAAGCATTTCAAAAGGGAAATTTTATACTGAGTCTTGACTACATCTTATGAATATGAAAAACATTAAATCAAACACATTAAGTGCACTAATACATAGACATACATAAGGAATCACATCAAAGGTTATTTTTAACAAGTTATAAAAATTTTAAAACACTAAGATAAACTAGTTGAGGGTAGTGTGAAGCATCATATTATGTTTAGAAATACATTAAAGCACACAAGTATTAAGAATATTATTTATAAAAGAAAAAAACATGGAATCACATACCTCAATGAATATATATTGTTATGAAACTCTTATAGGAGGATAAATAAGCCTATATGAACAATCCACAAACCCAATATTGAATGAAAATTTTACCAAACATTAACCCTAAATCTAGGGTTCGACCAATGTGAAGAGAAAAACATAAATTGACAAAAATAACACAACAGAAGAAGTGGGCATCAGAGAATGAGGTGCGGTCAGATTGGGGAGGACGTCGGTGAGGGGAAATCCTCTCTGAGAGGAGGCGACACCAGTTAGGTATGGGTCAACTATATTTAATGTGCACACTGGGATGGGAGTTCGGATGATGGATGTGCACAAGTGAAGGGGAGGCTAGAGGATGTTCTTGTGATGGTGGAGTTGTGGTCTCCTGCGTAAGGGGATGAGCTGTCTTGGGTGGTCGAGCACAGTACACACAGGGGGGTGGGGGTGGGCCACAACGTATAGAGGAAGGGGGGTTTCTTCGGTTTTATTTATTTTTTATACACTATTAAATAAATAAACTAATAATAATAATATAATAATAAATATATTAATAATATTAATAATAATATTGGTCATGATGATAATAATAATATGAAAAATTTAATAATAATAAAAATAATTAGTTAATGATACTGACAATAATAAATAAAAAATAAAAAAAATAAAAACAATAATAATATCAAAACATTCATTAATTTTTATTTCCATAATATTTTATTTATTTTGAATATTGGGAAACCACATAGTAACCTAGGTTGTCTGCACAGTTACCGCTAACCATGCAGTGTCACTGAACTAGACCGAAACCCACCAAAATTATTAAACATAAAAAATTATAGGCCATCACTCAACTAGAAACATAATAAGAAAATCCAATACCAAGAAATAATAAAATAAAATTATTTTAAAGATTGGAGTCGGACAATCCAATATGGGTTATGAGATAAACATGCCAACATTAAATGAACAAATAAATATTAATTATCTCCCAATGATTATTTATCAGATAAACATAGTAGCTATAAGGAATTTTGTGTGGATATAAAAAGACATGGGGATCTTAATCCTAGGTACAGAAGTCATAGTATTGTTACACTTCAGATCAAATAAGAATGGGATGATATTATTCAAATATTATTCAACATGCATAATAATTTATACTTCAGTAGTATATGAAATCTCAAGTGTAGGTGTGTCAAGTTCATCTTATATATATAGAGAAATCATTTACATAATCTAATATTTTTCCACAAATTGTTCAATTTATGATTTTACTTTCTTCATATAATGATATCTTTGTTATTTTTAATATGAGAATCACACAAATATAAAACTACTAGAGTTGTTGACTATTTTATTTTCTATGATGAATGGAGGGCATATATCATGAATATTATAACACCCTTTGGGATAATATTTATCAATATTCTAAGTGAGCCACATTTTTTATCATGATCAAGTGTGTCTATGTTTCATGTTATTTTATCATCCATGATATTTTGCTTTGTGGCCTTATTTTTGGGAATATTCATGTAAATATGACATCTGTTCAAATTTGAGCATGACCATTGGATGGTGGAATTCACCTTTTTTGATAGTATCACACATCAATTTCATGTATAATGTAACATAAATAAGTAAGAAATACTTATAATTAGGAAAATTAATATTGTATATAATAATTTGTATTACTGATTCTAAGAGTAATGAAATACAATAGTTTACTTAGTTTTCTAACAGGGGTGGACATATGTTGATACATATTCCCCTACAATTTTTTGGGTTACTAATATAGTTTTATATTGAGTTTTTTTGTTGATATTTTACCTATAATGATTTTGATATCATTTCTATCTTACCATATAGTCCCAGAGTAATTTAAATTATTTGATCTGTATTTTGAGGATTATTAGAATTATAGATATATCAGGCCTACTGTTTCTTAGTGGGTGATGATTTTTATAAAAAGGTAGATAGATTCATATGATTATATATAGTATATTTGAAGATTAATGTGTAAAATATCAAAAACATAATCCCCTTACACCATATGTATGATTTATTTGACCAATTAACTATGGGATGGTTTTTTAGAAGTGATTCTTTATTTAATTACCATAATCTAATGTTTTTTTATTATGATATACCTAAAATAGAGTTTCAAACTCAATATATGAAATATAATAATATGTTGATGTCATTTGGGTGAACTAATATATCGAATATTTTTATAGTCATGATTAACTAAATTTTACAAATGTATTTGGATTCTTTTTCTATGGTTTTTGAATGATAATATTTTTCTCTAAAATAAAATAAAAACATATTATAATGATATTTATATATATTTTAAAAACATTTTGTGAGAACCGTCTCTATGATAAATTTTCTAATTGTTGTTTTAGGATTCCTGAAGTATAATTTAACGGACATTTCATTTTTCATAGGGGATTTTCCATGAATTTGAAGAATAATAACGTGGTAATTTCTAAATGTAAACTGAAGAATCTATTTATAAAATTTGAATTCATTGCATTAAATAGATTCTATTATTAATTTATTTAATATTTCCCAATGCATTGTTGTATTAAAAAAAATTATCCCATATGTGTATAATGGTTTAATAGATATAGGAAGGTTTTGAATACAATGTTGTGACAAAGGGTAGAATCCTTATAACATCAATATTGAAATATCCTGAGACTGATTATCAATATATAGAGTATTTAAATTATACTAACCTATTCCTGGATATATTATTAATGGAATGAGATAAAATAGTGGAGTATATACTAATAAAATCATCTCTTCAAGACAATCAATTTATCCCACTCATGTTCTAGAACATGTGGAGGTAATTCACACATTAAGATGTCAGAGTAACTAATTAAATGGTGATAAATTTTTAGTGTACATCAATCACAAAATAATAAAATGAATTTTTTCAAAGAGATCATAATTTTTTATAATGAATATATGTTTTATATCTTCAATCATTAAATTCTAATATTTCATATATTCTTCGAAAAGGAGTAGAATTGGATGATGAGGTGAGATAGAAATCCCACACTTAGTTGGTTAAGTAAGTAATGAATCAATGTCAATTGATGACTATTATAATAGTGTTTTATTTTTTGGTGAAAAAAGGTAGCGTGGTGTTATCTTAGTTGGATGACACATCATATTTTTTAAATTAGCTAAAATAGGATTATTTAATTAATATCTTGTGTAATACAATACGTAAAATCCAAAATGGTGGGGATATTATTGATGTGTGGACCACGACAATAGATATACCTCATTGTTATCAATTCCTTTTTATTTTTTCTCATCAATTAAGAGAAAAATTGACTTTTTATTCTTTTCACTATTCAGGGGGTTTTTAGCCTGATATTATATACATGTACCATAGAATCATGCACTATTTTTGGTTTCCATGGATGAAGAATAATGTGGTTTGTTTTTTATATAAATTATTAACTCTAAAAGTGTCAAAGTATAACCTCATCACCTTATAGTTATTTTACAACAATTATTTGTTCCTGTTTTGAAATTAGAGGTTAAATTCATGGAATTTATATCTAGGTTTTCTATAACCTTAGGTAGTAGTGATTTGATATTTGTAATAATTACTGACATTATAGGGCCGACTCATTTCATACCAATTTGGTAAATGCACACTATTGAATAGTTGGGTATGGTTTTTGTATGTGATCTAATGAAAATCATGGTTTTACAACATTTATTAATTTAGACTGGGACCTAATTTAACATCAATATTTTATTAGCGGATTTGGAAGGCTATGAGGCCAAGATTTAAATTTGATAAATCTTGTTATCCTCAAAATGTTTCCCAATTAGAGGGGATGTGCACGTATTTAGATTATATGATTGGGGATTTTATTGTGGATTCTAAAGGATCCATTGATTATTATATCATTCTAATAGGTTTTTTCTATAATAATAACACCTATCTAGATATTATTCACTTTGATACCTTTGATGAATTATATGAAAAACAATTCCATTTTTCGGTGTGATTGATGGAGGTGGGATATGTATTATTACCAAGTTATAGATTATTTCAAGAGACTGAAAAATATCTTTAATTAATCAAGTATATATTTATAACTATGTTGATTAAACATAATTAATATGTGGATTAACATAAAAACACATTGACTATAATTTTGGTGATTGAGTGATTTTATGTTGGGTCCCTTGACTGGGGCATAACTTCCTTGGAAAGAAAGTTGAACATGAACCTTAGTTTATTGGGATGTTTCAAATCATAGGTTATATTGTATAAGTATCCTTATATTTCTAATTACATCCACAATTTAGTTCCATTAATGATTTCTTTAATGTGTCCTATTTAAATATAAATCATCTTAATCAATCACCTATAATAAGTTGGGATCTCATTGATCTAGAATATAATGATACCTTATTACAAAATCCCACTGAAATTATTAATTTTCAAGAAAATTTATAAAGGGGGATAAATATTAATTTGGTCAATGTGATATAGAAACACGTTCATATTTAAAAGGATAAATGAGAAATTTAATATATTATACAAAAACAATTCCATAATATTATCATCATAGAAGGATCCTTATGATGTACTTAGGATGAATATTTATGTATTATAGAAATAATGATGCCCAAATATTCGTATGAATCTTAGAATCTGAATTTTAAACTATTTTGGGCTTAATAATATGGTTTTACTAGTTTTTAGGGTCATAATGGGTTATGAGACTATTTAAAAAACATTATAGAATCCCCAAAAATATATTTCCTACCAAAATATGGAATTAATAACGGAAATATTTTTGAAATAGTTTAAAAACCAATCAAAAAATATTTTTTACTTTAAAATTAATAGTGACATTTCATATGGATTAACCTCCCATATTTTCCCCTAGTTGGAGAAGACCTCCTTGGGATATTTTGGGCCAAATTTGATGCTTTTATTCCCTATTTAAGTCTCTATATTAGGAACATTGACACATAATATTTCCAATTAAGAAAAAAACAGGCTAAAAGTGTTGTTTAATTATTAAATTCACACATTTAAAATTATCTTTTAATTATAAATCTATGTTGGATCATGTTGTCAAATAAAAAGAAACTACAATTTAATATATCAAACATTCGATGTAAATGTGAATATAAATAATATAATGAACATGATGGCACATATATTTTTTGAGATCTATTATTTTGGGATACTTATACAGATTGGAAATTGGTAACATACCAATGTTCTTAAATTTAAACAACTCACCACCCCATTGGATGCAATGTTTAAAGTATCATACTCCTAATTAAGGGTCACATTCTTTAATATAGTTTAGGGAAATAATAATTCCAATAAAAGGATACCACTATTTCTTCAATTAGCTACTGATAACATCAAATAGGAATACACATGATATGAAACATATCTATCCTAAAAAAAGTATCAGTAAAAGGGTGTTGACATCACTATATATCTGGATTCAATTTTCTATTTTTTCCCACTTATAACCACCATGTCCCACAAGATTGGTATAAGTGACTCCATGATAGTAGATTCATTATTTCATATTCAAGTAATTAACTATATTTGCATCATCGTACTCTATTACTAAAATTTATTAGATAAATTCCTTATTAATACAATTGTTTATGTGATGTTCCATTATCATCCCCTTCTTACAGATTAACGAATATTTCAACGAAATTCCAGGGATGATGACTCACACCATCTCATTGAAATAGTATCATCAATTGCATTCATTTTACAACCTTTGATTATTTTTCTTTCTAGGTGTATTAGTCATAAATAAAATATCATTAATATAAATACTTAGTCCGAAGGTATATGATTTTCCCAAGTCATCATGACTTGTTTCATCAATATAATAATATAAAAATTCCTAATATAACTCTTTTAAGAGCCAACCTTATTATAGAAAGATACATTTTTTACTCCATTAATTATTTTATTAATATTTTCATAAATATAGGGTAATGTATTATATAGCTATCCTATATCTCAAATAAATATGATTCAATATATCTAATTTTTTACCACCTTATAGTTAAACATAACTATCATACTAGTTAATCTCCACGAATTTCCATCATTTATATAATAAACCTTCATAAATTTTATATCCAAAAACCATGAAACAATTATAATCACTTGCCTCTTCCATAAAGTAATAGTTCTACCACAATCAGCTATAACTATAGATTCCACATTATTTATGTGGATTACCATTAAAATGTAACCATCATTTTTTCAAATTCAATCTACTATATGTCACTAATTTATGGGGTTTCAAATATATCTAAATAATATAAGTAATATTTATTATAAATATATATTGTTTCATATTTTTTAACAAATTTAAATTTTAAAACCCTTCAGTTATCTAGGGAACCACAATATAAACTTAATAAACAGGGCATGTTCTCTCTATCAATGAATTTACTATAAAAACTGTTTTCAAGAAATATATTTTCTCCAAATTTTTTTTACCTATTTTCATATTTTGAATATCATATTTGATGAAAAAAAGGATGTGGTTTGATCTAAATTATGACTTAGTCTTGTTATGAATATTCTAATATTATTCTCAAGAAAACCTTATCATCACTGCATTCAATACCATGAACAATTAACCTATTTTTTAGAAAACGTCTTGATATTAGGACTATATTTAATTTACATCAATTTTTTCATCAATCATTAGAACATAATTTTATATGACCTATATTTTTATCCCTAGGTTCACCATATTTATATACTATGTATGAACTGCATTAATAATAATAATGTCAATTAATCATCATGGGATATCCCATGATATTTTCAAAAACAACTTCTTCAAAAACATAGATTGTGATTTTCAAAACATTATGTATTACATTCAATCATGATTAAATTTTATGAATACTGAAAAAAAATAATATGAAATTTTTTTATTGAATAATTTCACAAAACACAACCGCTAAAATCCCTTTCAATATGGCATGATTTTCCTTAATCCCCCAAATCAACTATTATACTTATTCGTAATTCCCTTATACTTATCTAAAGTAATCCACTACCTCTGTAGACTATAATGAGACATGAAAATCATTCAAATCATCCATAAATACAAGATTATTATATAACACACTTCACTATATCTCTGTTATCTCAAATATATTTATTATATTAGTTTATTAACATTCCAATATTTCTTTATCAAGTCATCCAAAGTCACTTTGGTAACATTAATACATGATCTTGTGAACCACCCTGATGAAATGACGTTTTCCTTCATGATCTTATCTTAACCAATGAATTATCAATATATTATTTATTCACAAACAAATAATTATCTATTTCATCATGTGTGATCTATATCTTCCTTCCTCACATATCCTTGTTTCATGGTCATCATCTTAATTATTATTCTTCAATGGATACCCTCAGGTTGATAAAAAATCCATTAACTTTAACAAATTCGTATTTGGATTTATATTTCAATGTTACTAAAAAATATATTCACCATGAAAACATGGAAAACACCCAACCCATCTAGGATCTTCCTAAGATGAAATTAATCCAAAAATACCACCTCATTCATTCCTCGTAATAGATAGGCGTGATGACTAAAATTACGTAAGACTATCCCAAAATTTGGGAGGAATTTGACAATATCAACCTACTAAAGATACATATCTACAATTTATAACCAAAAACACCACTTTACAGAAGTATATATATATATATATTAAAATAAATTTTATACTACACAACCATGATTAATTATGTTTAAATGCATCAATATAATAGAAAAACAATGGAAACATGATTCCAAAAAACATTCAAATCCAAGAAATACATGATATATGAAAAAACCTCCTCATTGAGTGTACTCTTGAAGTGATATATAACTATAATATTCACTACCATTTTTTAGGGACTACCACGATCCATCATGCATTATCAATAATCCCCAAGATTCATCTTCAAATAAGTCAAACCTGATCCATGTATTTTAAGACCATATTTAGAACCATGAATTTTCTACAAAACACAACATGTGAGGGAGAAGAATGTTTTAAGGGTGAGTATAAACATATCCAGTAGGAATACCCAAAACCACAAAAAACCAAGATCAATAGGTCATCTCAATCCTACTAATTCTAGAGAGTAAACAACAGAAATAAATTAAAAAATAATCAATTTATAATCTAAAAATAGACATGTTGGGTATTATGGAGAGGTCCCAATAATATCATTTTCAGAACATGATGGTTTCATAGTAACATTGAATAAAATATTCAAAGAGTATCATGAGGTCTAGATATTCTTATGTTTATGGACCATCCATATATTTCATCATGAAAGATATTTTCTGGTACGAGGGTACCATGATGATGGAAATGTCTACTATTCTCAGCCTATGCATTACACCCCCATTAGAAATCATAACAGAAGATCCACTCCACAAATAATAAGGTACACATCCTTTAATGTAGTATCCCACCAAACTACCTAGGATTTCAACCTCAACCTTCTAGATTCCCATAGGGGAACCTGATTCTCAGCTATAAATAGACTTAATCTTGGGGGTAATAACCTTTACTTTCAAAACAACCCATATTTGATGAAAATGAGGGAACATGAGATATATGATAAAATATTTTCCATCACAACTATAAATAGGTAATGGAAATAAATAGATTTATAAATATGAACTATGGAAAAAATCCACAAAACCACAACAAAACCATAATGGGTAGCCCAAACCTCATTCGAAGACACCATAATTGAGGGGGTAACAATCCTTTTGAAGCATCAGGAGTGAGCTATTATATATGGGTATACTGACTTCATGGATAGAGTATCCTACAAACCATGTATGTCGGGGGTATAAAGACCCTACATTTAAAATAAACATTATATTTAGGATCTTATTCCCTGTGTACATAAGGTGCATGTCTACCCTACATGAAGGATAAGATAAAGGATTTCCACCCTGGGTATATGAAGAAAGTAATGTACCAATATTTAATCTAACCTAAATATATAGTACATATTACCCTATGTATAATGGGGGGAATACCCACCCATCATATAAGATAAGAACACTCTATTCATTATTCCAAAACAATTTCATAAGTCCTTTAGAGAAAATTACTATGTATGCCTACCTCACTTCAAAAATTTATTTAGATTACCAGAAAGAATACAATATGTTGACCTACAAGAAATAAAAAATTGGTATATGCTATTTTTTTAACCAAAATCATACAATATATGAGTAAATTGTGAAAAAAAACCAAAACATGGATGATTTGGGCCATGTGGAGGCCCCCGGGTGTGCAATGTGGAATATTGGGAGAGGCGGAGGGTATTCCCACTAGGAATCTTGGATACCATACACACTACATCATGCCTTCCACCAATGTTAATTCAATGGTCCCATAACACTATGGTCCTCCACACTATCACTCTACCTGAACACCAAATAGGCCAGACATCCATACTAGGACAGGAATAACTTAAATCCCACATTAGGGTCTGTTAATGGAAGGCTTACTATTGGGGATGCACTCTAATCAAGAGAACCTATCCCACCCCTTGGTTAGTGGGTGATCATCTAATCCTACAAGATTATATTTCTAGTAAAGGGGGAGGGGTTCCATAGATGACCCCACACCCAAGAGCCATGAAAACAGTCATTATTTTTCCTCTCTATTGTTTATGCCAGTATGGCTGACCCCATTGTCTTTATAGTACCTTCACTCGTGACCTCGTCCACCTTGATCGATATGCCTCACACCATCCCCTGTTGTGTCGAGCGACCTCGCCAGCACCCCCACACATCAATGTCACAACATTCCAATCCTTCATAGTCAAAGCCACCACATCATCACCATATTCCTGGATAGTCAATCCTAACATTGGTGATCATTATTCATGTGAAATATATGACTAAGAGAAATATGGATTGTGGGAGGGAGAGGGGTGAAAAGAGAGAAGAGGGAGAAAGAATATAGAATGATGATATTTCTCTCTTTATTTATATTTATACCAATAAATCACACCATAACTAATAACTAGTTTGGAAATGAATAATTTATAACCTTATAATATCATGGAATGGATATGAGAACATAATTCTTGAAAATATATAACAATGAAAGAGGTTAGATAAAAGATAATAAATAATCCCCCAAATCAATGAAAAATAATAGAGGATATAATTTCTTAAATTCAATCAATAGATCCATGATGAATAAGAAAACATATAATAAAAAGCCCTACCTCAATAAAGGAACACCCATATATTAAGGATATATTATTATCTCTTTCAATTTTTAATATTTAGGAATTGTTCTATGGTTCCTCAATATAATCTATCCAACATTAGTCCAAACAATTTCTAGGGTAATTTGTCTTACCCTAGGTATTTTTAAAATATTATTATTTGAGATTCAATTATAGTGACAGATACTATTAAAACATAGTTACCCCATCTTAATATATTATTATTCATTACAATATATAGAAATGAACTCCAGAATCATGTTAATCAAAATAAATTGGAAGCAAGGAAGCACAACTCATTTATAAGCGAACTACATCATCTCCCAAAATATTCTTAATAACTATCACCCTTCATAGAATTATAATACATTATAAACATTTTCATAAAATGGGGAAAGTATAAATTAGAAAGGGTGGTCTGAGATTCTCATTAAGGGTTAGCAAATTAGATATTAGCATAACACTATGAAAATGGTATGAGAACACGATAATAACATTTAAAATCAATACACAACATATCTTATTACATAATATTGAGTAATTAAGTAATTCATTATAGTCCATAAGACATAAATAATAAATTTATCAAATAACATGATCCATGTGAGAATAAAATTATCATAATACATTGATATAGGGCATACACATAAGCATAGAAAATCATTACCGTAGTAGTCATGATTCATTTCCAAAATAATCATAGTGAAATGGGTTCACTACCCAAAACATGATTTTAATCAATTTTTTCTCCCATGTCTATCATAGTGGAAGGAGTCCCTTACTGAATTGGGGTCACTTCACATTAAAATCTAGTTTGTATCATGGGATATCCATCTTTACTGAATTCATTAGGGGGATATAAAATTTCATTCCCAACCACCACATAATTAAAATCATATATATGTTTTTCAAAAGATCATAAAACATTAAATATATCATGAAAAATTAATAGAAATGGTTGTTACAAACATTTCATCATGGAAAACCCCATGGAAGATAAATGTGTTTCACAATCATTAAATCAATTAACCATAACCTAATCCATTTATAAAGGAAGGGGTTTAAAAAAAATTTATTATATTCATAAATCATCTAGAGAAATAATAACGATGATATCATTGGGTAATATCCCTAGTATAGTATATAAAAAATCAAATGATGTAATCTTTGATAGAATATTCTTTTAAAATATCACATCGAACATTTCTTCAGGAAGATATCCTTTCCAATTTGATATATCATATTTAAAATATAAAAAATTTAGAAAATATTAAATACGTAATATTATTTTATAAGAAAAATGGAATCCTATAGAAGATGTTTTAAGGAATTTAGGGGTCATGATGGTGGACAATGTTTCTCATGTGGTGTATATGAAAAATGATTTCTTCCACATTTTTGATAAAAATAAAAAAGATGCAAATTTAGTAAATTCAAGAATATTCCGTTTTAATTATTTTTTAACATAAAAACATGGTAAAATTATCTTTAAAAATCCAATTTTAATATTTAAAACATTAATGGAAATATTTTTATTAAACGTGGATATGGAATAAAAAATGATTCTCAACAGAAGAACGAAATACCGATAGTTTTTACTAAAAATATTACTTTTTAATATTGAGTACATAATTAAAGGAAAGTTATAGAAGATCATTTAATTTCTATAGATAAATGGTGGGGAATGAAATTAATTTGATTCAATAGAGGTATATCATGCAATTAAATCATCATAATAACAATCATGAATAATCCGAATAAACAAAGAGTTTATATTATAAAACCCATTCCACATTGTTTTTTTTAAGTAATAATACCCATGAAAACATTAACATATATGGATATGTATATCTACATAATTTTCATAATGACAGTCTTATTTAACATTCATGGGTAGTTTATAAACAATATAAATGAAATAAGAGGTGAATATTCAGTATGACTTGTAGATATAAAACTGAGTAGAAAACCCCTTAACCGAAGTCGAAAATCCATAATATGAGTTTGAACCAACTGTATAATAAATATATATTTGTTATAAATATACTCTATAAATACAATCACATGTATCATACAATATATTTTTTACACATAAACAATTATCAACCATACATTAACAATTATTTGATTAAATTATTCTTTTAGGTAATAACTAATTTTTTTTCATGGATGACTTTGGTTGTTAGTTTTTTAAATTATTCCAAGATCATAATTTCATAATCACCATAATATTATTAATTATATATATCATATATATTAATTATATATATATATATATTTAGATTCATCTGTAAATGTAAAGATAGAAAAATAATGTTATATGTACGCATAATTATTGTTATAATTTTTTGGATGGATCGAATTAAAAAAGGTATATAATAAATCACTCTAACACAAAAATTTTTATATCATAGATATTATATGTATTAATTAAGTATGTCCTTATTAATATCTATTTAAAATTTAAATTAAAAATGTATCACATCACTTTATGGATGTGGTAGTCCACTAGTATACACAAGAGATGTTCTCGCTTTTCAATGGATTTGATGGTAAGAAGGTAGATGAGATATTATAATTATTAAAGTATAATTATTTCATAATATATATATATATATATATTAAATTCATCCTTAGACAAATTCATGAGAGATTTTTCTGGAAAACAAATTTCATCAGTCTGTGGGGAGGTAGTTCACTACAAACACAATCTAGGGTTTTTTTCTCATTTGATGGAGTATGAGAAGGATATAAATTATAACAGTAACATAAAAACATATAATTATGTGAGAGGTACTGATGTAAATATATTTTAATGGTTTAATAATATTCTATTGAGGTGGAATATTAAATAATATAGCAATTCTTGGTTGAGAATAACACATCTTCTTCGGACAACCTCTTTAGTATAGTAAATAAAGCCTTCATGGGATGGTGTCCTAATCAAAAAACGGTCTCTATAATATGTGAGGGTATGTAAGTAAGGGGTTTGGTATGATATTTTTTGATCAAAAAATATATTTAATTTTGAATGGAGAGGATATGAGGTGTCCTTTTATATGTGAGGGAGGGGTCCCACTTTGAAATTTCCTAAAAGAATAGAAAATAATAAAGTAATTTTGAAGAATAAAATTTCAAAATGGGAATATAATACTAGTTGGTATAATATAAGGTGTATATTAGGATCATAAATATAATTTATAAATGTTTAAATGTAATACATACACTTATATTTTTCTATGACCCCTGATAAACTCATTTTATCCTTAACCACATAAATTATTTTTTGATGTTTTTAATAATCATTTTAACTAAAAAAATCTGAAATTATTGCATAATATTAATAATTATTATTCTAAATGTATTAAAATTTTTATAATATACCATTCATAGATGTTGAAAATATAAATGTAAAATTAAACTACAAGTGAAATGAAAATTTTTTTCCAAATAAAATGTTTTCTTAAGTATAAAAACATTTTTTTTCAAAAGTTAGAAAACATTAATTAAAATTATATTATTAGATTACTAATAATTAAATTTAAATAATTTAACTTTTAATACCTTTTTAAAACAATATCCATATATTAATATGCATTAAACGAAAATATAAATTTAAGAAAAAAATTATATTTTTCACTATTAACCATAAGATTAATATTTTTGTAAAATAATAAAAAAACTAAATATAGGAGACTTTATACCTGTTTATTTAATAAATTTATGTCATATTTTAAAAAAAATATTAATTTTAGAAAAATATTTTAACATATGTTTGCAGAACAAGGAGAAAATGCTTTTTTAATAGAGTTTTATTGCATAAAATTGGATTCAATATTATACCAATCCTACAAAAAATTGATGAATGTTGATAAAAAGATCTATTGAATTTATAATATATATATTTCTTAAAAATCCTTAATAAATAGTGAAATATTTAATTTTTGTACATAAAAAAAACATCGCCCACATACAAAATATTCTTTAGAAAACATTTCTTTTAGTCTCAATGGATTTTTATTTTCCTTAACAATCAAAGGATAACTAAAGAATTTATTTTACAAATATGTACGAAATATTTCATTCATAATATATTCTGTCTTAATATTACCCACCAATTTAATAGTAAGAGTTTAATGTTATACTATATTTTTTTTGTTAAAATTTGATGTTTCATGTAACATAAGATATCAAAGAAATTAAATTTATTTGAAAAAATATATTTCATAAAATATCAGGGTTTTAAATTATTCCTACATTAAAATGAATTTCACCCTCAAAAATGAATTACTTTGATAAAAAAAACTAAGGATACTAATACCTCATCATATCCTCATGTTCCCATATAGCATCCTCAAATTGTGGTTTTTCCACAAATCATTAACCAAGGGATTGATCTTTTTCATAACACATTATATGTACAACTAGTAATATCTACCCACTGTACCACATATATGAGATCACACTTTCTTAGTATTACCACATATTTCAGTACATATGAAGGGTCAGGTATATACATTCTTAAGACATATACATGGAACACATCATGGTCTTGAGAGTTTCTCATTTCATGTTCCAAGTGACAATCAAATATCCATAGTCAATAAATAATCATGAATTGGAATATATACCTAGAAATAATCATTCTTTTCTTTCTAAACATCACAACCTTATTATGTGGAGAAAATAAAAAAACTTTCTCACCAATATCAAATTCCATAAATTTATTATCATTGTTTCCATACATTTTATATCGAATTTATGCTTCCCTTACATGTTTTGGAATTTTTTGGGAATTTTCTTCTATTTATTTATCTATCAGAGGTCCTTGAATGTTTCTTTCTCAATATTAATCCCAACATGTTATAGTTATACACTTTTTTACATTGATGTATTCAAAAATATCAATCTCAATTATGGAGTGAATATTATTATTGTAAGAAAACATGACCAGTGGAATGTCTTGATCCCAACCACCTTTGAAATACATAAAAAAGTTATCAATATAACATATAGGGTATGAATTGTTCTTTCATACTAAAAATATATTTGAGGATGATAATTTATTGAAAAACGTAAATCTATATCAATATCTTCTAGAAGTCAGCATCAGAACAATAATGTAAACCTCATACCCAAATCATATGCATTAGAATGTCGTACACCATGATGCCTTAACACGTCTTTATTGTATACTAAATAAATATGTTCAGTAGAGAAATATTATCTAATAAAAATTATGTTTGATGAATTTTTAAGGATATAAAGTGAATCCTAAATAGCATTATGACCTTTATAAATTTTTTTAAGACTACTGAAAAAATACATCGAGATGTTTTCGCATTTCTATTATGGAATGGGTAGTGGTTATAACATCTCCTTTGAATCTTTTCTCACATACCTAACATGATGAAATTCTAGGAACAGTGGTACATACTTTAAGATATTACTCTTTATCTAATCACACTATAAATAATCCTTCATATTTTTATGAATCTTCATACTTCCCGGATAAATAGTGGAAGAAGAACTACGTGCCTCGTCCAAGATATCATTCATAAAATATTGTATGGTTGGAACAAATATATAGTTCCTGAACCTTCACATTCCATCAAAATCAATATTTAAATCATGAACATTTCTCACCATCTTATGTCGTTCCAGATTATCTATTTACATCTATTTAATTCTCACATGGATAGATGGTTGAACACTCATTCGAGAAAAACACCATTTCTGGTTTCCTTCTAGATTTTCATATCCATTCATTGAAAAGCACTAAATTTTGGATAATTTCTTATCCTCATCATATATATGTCAGTTTTACCCTATTAGTTTAAACAATTATCCACATAATTTACATTCCCATGGAGGTAATGTATTCAGAAGTCATAGTTTTAAGCAACTTAAACAATCTTCTATGGTACATATTCAACTCTTCCCTATGAGAAAATATACGTTAAATTATTATGACTTGAATATATATCACACCTTTATTTATAAAGATAATTACACCATATCATTAATTAAAAATTTATTACAGCTAACTATAACTCATCAGTTGGGTAATTCTATTGATGAAAAATAAATTTTCATGATGCATAATCTATAACCATGTCATTATGCATGATAATGAATATCATTCCATTATTTGATGAAGCACTCTAGATTTCAAACCCTTATCCAGTATAGTGTAATGTATACATATATGTGCCGACTAAACTTCTATTCTGTTCATTTTAATGTTCATGAAATTCATTAATCTGAAGGAACATGGCTCTATTTCTAGTTAACACGTTGATCAAATTATAAAATAATGATAAATTATAAAAAACTGTCTATAATGTCAAGACATACCATGAAATAATCAGATCATGGTCACAATTTTTAGTCTAGGTCAGCATTTAATAAAAAAAATTTAGATCCACAAATATATCCTCTCATGATATTATATGACCAAAAAATGACACATTTTGTTTCCAAAACAAACACATGAAAAATTTTTCAAACAACATCTCCATCCTTTGGGTCATTAGCATATTTATTAACATATCTTCATACTCATACATTCTCAATGAATATATAAAAATATAATATAAAAAAATGGACACAAATTGATCAAGGTAATACCTAGAGAAATTATTAACTAAATCCCTGAACATATATTTGGAATTAGTAAGACCAAATGGAATGCCTATATATTCGAAGTTCCCATAAAATGTATGGAATGTTATCCTAGGTATATCCTCATTCATGACCACCAACTGATGACATATATAATGAATATAAATCATTGAAATGTATTGTAATCCATATTGTTAATAAAAAATCTTCAATATAAGGAATAAGAAACTTACTGTTGATTGTAAAATTGTTGTGTGTATGATAATCTATGTAGAGTCACATGTATCCATGTTTCCTCATAAAAAAGGTAATTGATGAACCCCAAGGGGATACACCATTACAAATTAACCCCTCTTCAATATTCTCATGTTGTTTCTTCTTTAATTATATCATCATATTCTTGGTTATTCTATATATATTCTTCGAAATAGGTGCAGCACTAGGTATGAGTTTTACTGAGAACTGAAATTACAAATTTGGTTAAGAAAAATGAATTTCTTCAAGAAAGGGATTAAAAAACTCATGGAAAATAGGAATATCATTGATATTGATTACTCTTATAGCCAACTGAGATAAAAACCCATTTTGAAAATGAATCATGTCCCATATAGTGGATGTGATTTCCATTGTAAGATCATACTTATTGTCACATTAATAAATGATCATATGTTGGTTTAGAATTTCAAACCTGACTTCCCTTACTAAAAAAATGATGTGTTATTTATTAATGTATTAAAATCCATTACATGCATAAGATATCATCAAAATCAAATAGTGTGAGAATAATTTTATTTATATGAGAAACATTACCATACACTTTAATTATATAGGAATCATATACTTCAGATTAAATCATCATTCCATTAGGGATTTTCACTTTTATCTTAACATCTAATTTTTGAAATTATATTTTTCTACCCTTAAAAAATTATCCTAATATAAAATATTAGGTTGATCATTATTCAAATTTTAAATTAGTGGATCTATAGTGGATGTTAAGTTTACCTCTCAATAAATCATTATTTTAACCCTCATCAAAAACAGTGATTGCATTGTATTTCCAAATATCTGTCATCTTAATTGGAATCTATTGATTATCAATGAGATAAATGTTTTTTTGATCTCTTGTTAGCATAATTTGTATACTTAATAAATTTAAAACACTATATTATTTGGGTGCATTATGTAGATCGTTCTCACTATTAATGTCATTAGAAATATTCTTCTCATTACTTCAGGACCTATCCAATTAATTAAATTCGTTTCTAAACATAAAACATTTATTATTCACCTTAAGTAAATTTCATCCAGGATTCCTTCTACACATTAACCATGAAATAATCCTTGTCTTCTTCCCTCCATGGTTTTTATAGTTTCCTATGAATTCCATCATTATTTTATAATCAAAATCATGAGAATTAGGGGTACCTAAAACCTCCATTTTCACCTTGATGTCACATTTTAAAATTTATTAATAACTACTAAAGGAACTTATGGACAATTCCTTTATGATACTATGTTTTAAGGAACTAAATAATCAATCAACATTACATTAAAAAAGGATACTAACATCATAAGAATACCCATTTTTTTCAAAATATAAAACTTAGGTATCAATGGATTCATCATTACTCTACCTTATATATGGGAATTCACTCTAAAATTTCGTGTAATGAATACAAGAAAATTATAAATTAAAAAATATTCTCTTAAACTCATCCCCCTCCACAGATTCAATTTCTTCATGTCACATCATATTTGTAATAAGATTTCACTATTTATCTATATCTTCTTCCAAATTATATACATCCAAAATGAATTTTTCTTTTTCCATGCATTAGAGAATGAAAATATCAATTCTATTGTGTTGATAAATTGTTTTGTAACTAGTGGATCAGTGGACCCCAAAAAATAAGATTGTAATTTCTTCATTAAGGACTCAATAGAATAGTGTTCCCTTTTATTGTCATTACAATGTTCATCATGATTCATATCCTGATAAATTTGTTTTGATCATAAAATTGATATTATACATTATAGATAACATAATATTTGGGTTCCTTGGTGGAAAATAAATAAATTTTCTGTCAAATTTATCATTAATAAAATTAATTTTTTTCAACTAATGAATAAAATCAAAATCATAATGTGTAAAAAATAATTTCAAAACTCTTACTAATGAAAAATTAGTTATAGTATTTCAGGATCATGAAACCTTCTTTTAAATAATTTGAACCTTATGTTTAACCTATGATATCTATAACCATAATGTTTTCAAATTATTTTTAATGAATCATATATACCATATAAATTACCAAATAATATCCTTAGTTAGTGATATTATAGGTTATTAGTAAGGGAAAACACACCATGCACTAACATAATGGCCAAGATATACGGGCCATCTTTTTGGGATTATTTCTTCTAGATGAATCTGTGACAAAACCACATCCACTTTTATTACACATATAGTGATGAATAAAATGGAAAATCAAGTTCCTTTTTTTTATCATATTTTTAGATATCCTTTTATACATCGTATTATCCTTAGTATTCTCACTAATGTTTTCTCATCATAGTTACCAAAGGTTAATTATTCCTTTCTATGATACCAATAATTCTGACTCATACTATTTGTAGAAATATATTACATCAAAATAAATTAGTATTCATTACAAAAAATAATGATATATTTCATAATTTTATATGTGTAGTGCCTTTGGAAAATTATATACTTATCAAATGATTTAAATGTGAACTACATCATATCCCACTATATCCTCCAATTTTTTTTAAGTCATGAAAAAGCTTCTTCATATCTTTGGGGAAGGAAACATAAGAAAATTATACAAGAAATGCACTTTAAGTGTAAAAAAGGTATATATAAACACATAATGAGAATAAAGGTATCATAACATGAGAAAATTATTTTAAAACTAGAACTTACCTATCATAGATTATAATCTTGAGTCGTGAAATAAATTTTGGATGTTCATAATACATGGATCGTAATTGAATCAAACACCTTGATCCTTGAGAGAATAAACCAGACATAAGTCATATATTTCTACCGTGCATATAATTATAAAAAAATTATATTTAAAGGTCATTACAAATATTATAATTATTGAATGGATTCACTGCCCAAATCATTATAGTAGTCACAGTGTACTCCAAAAGCCACAATATTTGAAAGGTAAATTTAATGATTTGGGATCAATACCCATTCTAGTAAAATTTATGTCATTAGATATCCATCTTTACCCTATTCAGTAGTGGGAAATATAATTCTGAGACCACCTGTCACATAATGGAAATCGTGTATATGCATCCCATAAGATCATAAATCATTCATGATTAATAATTTTGATGCCTATTTTTTATAATTAAAATACATCACCATTATTTATTAAAAGATTAAATTTTTCCAAGATATTTAATATAATTTCTAATATTTGGTGGGAGACAACATGTTATGGAAAATGTGAAAAATGAGATAAAATGATCAATATTTACTTCAAAAGAGTGTTTTCCATGACAGATGATGAACATATGAGCTTCTAGTGTGTTAGAACTAAATATTCAGGTCAAAATAGATGTTTTGGGGTTGGAAAAAATTAGGTACATTGTTTATAAAATAATATTTTTGGGAAATAATGTGTAAATGTCAAGACATGCCCCCCCAAGGCTCATGTTGTGACTACCCTAATCACTCCTTCAATAGAGTAGACATTGGTGACTAGAAAAAGAAAATAATATCCCAAAAAGGGTAGGTGTTTCCATTAAACCTATATACACACACACACAAGGCATACTGCACAAAGAAAACCACAACGTAATAAAAAAAGTATAACCACCACAAGTACCCCCATCGAGAGTAAAAGGTGTGAGCTGAATGTAATAGAGAAAGAATAAAATCCTAACTAAAAGGAAAGTATAGAAAAAGATGTACTGGATCTCGAGGTTGTTTGCCAAGGATCATACCAGAAGGGTATGTACATCTCGCTATTTGATCTCACTATATCGCACCACATATATCAATCAACCTATGATCACAGTGAATCCCTATATCTGAAATGTCCTAGTCAATGTTTTATGTCGTCTGTACAGGAAACAACACGTGCTGGCATAGCTTGTGCAGGGGTGATTATAAAAATACTCAGTAGGTACCTCGAGACCCCTGAGGGTCTCTCATAAATCCACAAGGAAAGTACCACAAATAAATATCTCAATGTAATGACCAATGAAAAAGGCACAAATCATACCAGGTATTATTTAAGTGCAGAAGTAACGATGATAAATCATAAAGATCGGTCATCTTATTCTGTTGAGAGCCTCTACGGCAGATCCAAGAAGGGTCTCTATACTTCTGATCCATGAAGGGTCTCTCTAATATTGATCCATGATGGGTCGTTATATAACTGATGAATGAAATTTTGGGCTACTGCTGATCCACTAATGGTCGGTCTCATGCTGATCCACGAAGGGTTGATCTTATGCTGATCTAGAAAGGGTCGCTCTTATGTTGATCTAGGAATGATTTATCTTATGTTGATCCATGAAGGGTTCCTCTTATGCTAATACATGAAGGTTCACTCTTTGTTTATCCATAGAGGATCCCTATTATGAGTATCAACAATGGGTGTCTCTTATGCAGATCCAAGAATAGTCGCTCTTGTGTTTATCCACAAAGGGTCTCTCTTCATTCTTCATGTCACAACTAGCCACTGGATTCCCGAAATTAGCACACATGATTTATGGAGGATCTTATCCCCAATCCATAAATAATAACATAACCACCAACAATTCCCACCTAGAATATCCTAAATGACTGTCTCATTGTAAGGGTCCCAATTCAATTGACGACACATCGAACGGATGCCCGGTCTATAAGATATAAGCCTTTTTGTAAAAAGGCTCTGGTTGGATTCGAGCCCGATCTAACTCGATCATATGAAAATATCCTCCAAAACAAAAAATGAGTATCTCAAAAGGGACAACATATCGCAAGGGTCCTGGTTCAATAGACGATGCATCAATCAGTTGCCTGGTCTGAGAGATATCATTGTTTTTGTAAATAGTGTCTGGTTGCATTTGGACCCTATCCGACTCGGTCGAACCAACCCGACCAATTTGGGAAAGGGGTCATGTATAACCCATCTTGTTTTCTTGGCCCCTTGGGCTTCGCTGGACATAGCGTAGGTTGTCCATCGCTCCAATCTACCTTGTCACCCAGTGACCTTGTTTTATCCAGCCCCGCCCGCTCTGGCGGGCAGGTCTCTTTTCCCGCTCGGGCCGCATAGTAGCCTATGCCGCCTAACATTCACTCACCGGACCAGTCTATTAATATAGATTGGATCAAAGAACTGATCAGGATGATTAGGTAGTAAGGATTGGCCCAGACCGGAACAGCTAGTTCGACCGGTCCGGTTGGGTCCACGTGCGACCGGTCAACTCGGATACCCCCTTTAGTCAAATGTATCCCAAGGTTGCAGGTTGCTCATCCAAGCAGTGCCTAGTGGCATGATTTTTCTAACACACCACCATGGTCATCAGGCGGTATCCTCCTTATACTCCAATGTGATGTGTGTCGGCCGCACCACCGGCCCTTGATGCACCGTCTCGGCACCCTGATAAGCATGCCACCTCCCTCTTCATGCGGTTGTCGCATGCCACTAGCGCATCAGTGGTTCTTCTACGGGCCACCATAGTGGCTCTGGGGGTCTGTTTCATGAACCTTTTGTGCCTAAGATATCATCGGGCCGCCAAATTTTCTGCGGTGACATCGAACTCTCCTTTCCTCCACATTTAAAATGTGTCCTTAATGAACGCACAATAATGCGCAAGGAAGAGGGGATTGGGGCTTTTTCATGTTGGACCACACTCCATGTTAGAGGTATATAATCAAAATGCTGGATATGGATTTCACCACATGAATCGACCCCGCCATTCATGTCCCCAAATCTAATAACCCTTTGGCAAGAACACACGATCTATTGATCAACCTATTTTTGGGTTTATCCGGGCTAATTATTTTAGAATGAATAATGATGGAAGAAAATAAATCACAAAGAAAGCATAACCCCTTCCTCATTTGAAATTTTTTTCGAAATAGTTTAATCCTCAATAGATCAAGAGGTCAACAACATTCCTCACTTCCCGAATTCTTTCTTCGAGGCACGTTGAATTCGATGACATTCCACCATCATTCGTCATTCTTTGTTGGAGAGGAAACTCACTGGAGGTTTGTCATATATTTTCCCATGGATTTAATTCCCACTATAAAGTGTGCTAGCTATTTAAAAAGGTATTAAATCATATCATTTATATTATTCATCGACATTGTGGTGTTATTTTTCATCTTAACGAGTCATTAAGGGGCTTCCCTTATGTTCCTCATCGTCGCCTCATCCTCGCACCACAACGTCTCCATCGACTTCAAAAAAGTTGAGAAAAGAATTAAAATAAAATTTTAAAGTTAATTTTTTATTTTTTGAAATATCTGAAAATAACTTTTCCATCGAACACTTTACTGTCAAAGTTAATTCAGTTCTCGGTCAATCCTAGCATTCTGATTTAAACGGTGCCCTGATATTTTCGATCTAAACACTGGATGAAAATTTAGAAAAACCGACACTCATGTTTACTGAACATTCACTAAAAATGTTCAGAATTTTGTTCCTAGCTCACCAGGCCTTGGAATCATGTGCCATCTGAGAATGTGGTCTCGAAATAATTCCATATAATTTAGAAATAAAATTTCATAGAAATTACATGACGTTGCATTCTCCCTACCATAGGGATTTACATCCCCAAAAGCTAAAACAAGGTATAATCAATCAAATGGGGGTACTAAGAACAAATCTGATCTTCTTTCTCCCATGTGATCTCTTGAAGATTCGCATGATGCCAACGAATGTGCAACATAGGAATCGACCATCCATGACGGACCTGCTCCCGTCGATCCTCTATCTCCATTAGGAACTCTGAAATTTTTTCCCCATCGTCAATGATCATCTCTCTCAAATAGATGTTCTGAGATGGATAATGCACATAACTACTCATTTGTGACACATGAAATACATCATTCACCCTGTTCATATATAGAAAAAGATCTAGGCAGTACACCATCTTGCCAACTCTGCTAAAAATATAGAAAGGTCTGATGATCCTCAAAGATAATTTACCACCCAGCCAAATCAATGCTATCCCCATTGCGGTGAGACCCAAAGGAAAACAATATATTCATCCTCAAACTAAAAGGTTATATGTCTCCTATAATTATAAGACATCTGCCAGCACTATGTAGTCCTCATCTTCTCCTGGATGATCTGCACTTTCTCAGTGGTAGCCCGTACCAACTCTGGACCCATGAATACTGACTCCCCTAGGTATGTCCAGCATTGTTATTATATACAATGCCGTCCGTACATGGACTAAAATAGTTCCATGATAATGGTGGAGTGATAGATATTGATGTATGCAAACTCTACTATTGGAAGGTGGTCCTCCCATCTCGGACCAAAATATAGGGCACAAGCACAAAGAATGTCCACCAATATCTAGATGGTTTTCTCCATCTCACCATCTGTCTGAGGGTGAAAGGCAGTGCTCAAACACAGCTGTGTCCAGAACGCATTCTATAATCAGTTATATAATCGGGATTTAAAATGGGTGTCATGATTAGAGAGGATGGTTGAATACACCCCGTGAATCTGCACTAACTCATATATGTAGAGGCCTCTTAATCCCTCTACTGATCCCTACTCCTGGATGGGTTGGAAGTGGGACAACATGGTGAGTTGTCCAACGATCACCAAGATAGAATTTTGGACCCTCGATGGACATGGAAACCCCATCATAAATTCCATGGACATACCATCCCACTTATATTCTAGTACTTGATGTCGTTTTTTTAAGCCAGCTGGGACCTGATGCTTGGCCTTCACTTGCTAACAGGTGAGGCATCATGATACAAACTCTTCCACCACTTTTTTTATCCTTGGACACTAGTACTATCATTGTATGTCGTAGTACATCTTCGGAACATGAGGAATTACCACCAAAGGGGGTGAATGGAATTCCCTAAAAACCTCCTCCTAAAACGTCACTGGTACTATGGTGCATCCTCTTAAAAGGATGACATGCTTCCCACATATTGAAAATACATCAGGATATTTTCTTGATGATAATTGAGAAAGTTGGGCCTCACAGTCAACATCCACAATTTTTGCCTCCCTAACTCATTATAAGAGTGGAGGAGTGATAGTCATAGACTGATGGTAAGATGATCCATCACTATCCACGAAGTATATCTATATCCCGAATAGCTACTCTGTCACCTCACTCATCATTTATAAATTATTCCTCATACTTAGTGCATCTACCACCATGTTCCCCTTCCCCGGAGTGTATAATATGACAAATACATTTTCCTAGAGGAACTCCATCTGTCGCCACTGACTCAAGTTCATGTCCTTATGTGAGAATATATACCTAAGACTCTTGTGGTCAATGTATATGGTAAAATGTTCACCCATCAAGTCATGTCTCCACATATTCATGGAAAATAACACTACTACTAACTCCAGGTCATGGGTCACGTAGTTCTTCTCATGATGCCTCAATAGTCATGAGATGTATTTGATCACTGCTCACTCCTCCATCAGGAAATATCTCAGTCTGTTCCTTGATGCATCAAATTATACCTCATATTCAATGGCATCCCTTGTAAACCTTTATATGGGATCATTGTTCAAGATCCTCCTTTGCTTCAAGAATATCTACTATTATTTCTTTGTCCACATGAAGTGTTTTACCTTCTTCTTCAATGTTTTCAGTAGTGAATATACTCTAATGAAGTCAGTCACAAACCTCCAGTAATACCCATCCAAACCCAGGAAACTCCACACCATAGTCATGGTCCTGGGTGGCTCCCATTCAAGAACAACCTCTATCTTCAATGGATCGACTAGAACTCTAGCCTCTGAGATATTGTGTCCCAGAAATTGGACCTCCCAAATCCGGAACTAGAGCATCGATAGCATAACATAAAGGTGGTGATCATAGAGTGTATATAAGAAAATCTGTAGGTGTGTAGCACACTCCCCCTCCGATGCTCTGTACACCAAGATGTCGTTAATGAAGACTACCACGAAACAATCGAGGTAAGGCTGGAAGATCCTATTCATGAGTCCCATGAACACTGCTGGGGAATGGGACACACCGATGAGAATAATTAATAAATCATAGTGGTTGTACCAGCATCTCAGGTTTGTATTAAATATGTCTTTATCCCATACACAAAATTGATGATAGATTGATCTAAGTGAAATCATTGAGAACCACCTCGTTCCCTTCAACTAATCAAATAGGTCCTCAATTCTTTGATGTGGATACTTTTTTTTTGTTCAATCAGTTCAGGTTCCGGAAGTCCACATATAGCTTCAATATCTCATCTTCAATCTTTGAATAAACCACCATGGAAAACAATGGTGAAATAATGGGTCTCAAGAATCCCTTCTTCTATAGGTCCTCCAACTATAATCTTAGCTACTAGTGCTCCGTAAAAACCATTTGATTTGCAGGTGTAGATATCGGCACCACCCCTGGGTAAAAATCAATATAAAATACTACCTACCTATGAGTAGGTAGGCCTACAAAATCCTCAAGACAAACATCATCATACTCTTCCACCACTATACGAATGATTGAACTCTTCTTGTCCACCACACGGATGGTGAGGCTAGCCAATCGGTGAGTGATCGGTTATACCATCCTCTGATAATGTTCATCATGTGGTGCCAAGGTCACCTTCCCACTAGTGAAGAAAACATGGTCATATCCTCATAGACACAAAACACGTTGAACCTAAAACATTCGATCTGAGCATGGACATTAGATAACCATTATATACCCAAGATGACATTGAATGGCCTCGACACTGCCACTTTGAGATCCCCAGCAAAGCTCTCACCTCCTGGAGTAATATAACACTACTGGTACCTTTGTGTAATTATTGCATCCCTTCCCATGGGAGGGTTTAATCATAACTACTGAGAAAAAGTCTCCACCAAAATATCTTAGCCTCGAATGAGGGTCGTGGAAAGGAAAGAGTGACAAGAAACCATGTCTAAAATAACTACAGCTAAGGTAGAAATGGCATTTATCATACCTATAATCATCTCTATAGTTATGTGGTCATAGTCCACCAACAGATGATTCTTTCCTCACCCTTTTCCTCAAGCTCCGTGAGCATTTGGTGGACCACCTAGGGATGGTGGAGGAAGTACCTCGAACTATTGTCCACTACTTTCCACTCAGCGAGCTCCCCTTCCACATCTTCCACCCTACAATCATCCTTATTCAAACCTATTTCTATGCCTCAGAATTCTCTCGACCTCCTGCTGGTCATCTATGTGGGGTGTCGGATAGTCTCGAGCTATGTTACCCTGTAGGCCACAAGTGTAACAAACTTTGGCCCTCAGCAGACCTCCTCCACCTTGCTAGCACCACACCTCCGACCATCTATCCTGGGGTCGTCCTCCTGATGGTCTTTCATGTTTGGGACTTTTCATATTCTTCTTAATGCCTAATGAATATGACTCGAACACCTATCATCTGGTGGTGGCTCTCATTGTTAGTGTCTGGTCGTCTTGGAAGCTTTCCTCTAGTAGATATTTCTCTAGCACTCCATCATGTGTTCGGATGGTGAGAAAAATCATCGGCGCCCTGATCTACCATTAAAGTTCCTACTCTAAGGTTCAATCTATAAATAAAGGGTCCCATTCCATGCCAGCTGACTAGCAGGATAGGTTGTAAAACTTATCTAAGTAATGGGCCACAGTCAGGCTTCCCTGTTGTAGGTGTAGTAGCATTTGTATATGCACTGATCATAGTGTTTCTGGTATGAACTCCACCGTAATGTGTCTCTCGAAGTCCAACTAGGAAAGGGTCTCTTCCTTGTGCATTTGGAGAATTAAGAACCACCATCTCTTGGTCGTTCCCTAAAAAAGGCTAGTGTTTATGACCACCATCCGGTCTGTCAGTGTCTCTACCCGGAAAAAAAGATTTATAACTATCTCCATCCAATCCTCAAATGCCAGAGGATCTATTCTGACTCGAAAACTCAAAGGCATATATCACTAGAACTCATGAATTGCTCTATGTAATCATGCACTATCCACTAGTGGGGATGGTAGAAAACAATACTCTACGGTAGGGGGTGCTGCTAGTACACTACTCAGAGGTGTTATTGTTGTAAGTTGTCCATGTACGGACACCTCATCACTCAGTGGGCCATCGTTGTGATCCCTCAATGGAATCCTGGTTGGCTATCTTCATATAGGAATCCTACATGGAAATAGATGTACCAAGATCAATATGTTATACATACTAAGCTGACTCAAAATAGATCAATAGAAAAACATTTCCCAAACACATAAAGCAAGTGTTTTTGTGTAATGTTTCAGAAAAAAAATTTAGGATCCTATTGTATGTATACATCGGTTTCCACACCAATAATAGACTCCTTGAACTAATAGCTAAACCCAAGACACTTAAAACTATTTCCCCCATCAAAAATAAAAACTCGTAGTTCTTTTGGTATAATATACCACCCATTGATGCCACTTTTTCATTAAATTTCTGCCGGGGTCAAGGCTGTGACAACCTCATGCCCGCCTACCATTGGCCATGGGCTGGTAACTGGCACCGGAACGGTATATCCTAAAAGGGGAAGGAATTATCTTTAAACCTCTACACACAATGTTAGGTTATACTACACAAAAAACACAACAAATGAAATAAAAATTTAGAAAAACCACAAATTACCACCATTGTGAGTAAAAGGTGTAAACTGAATGTAAGGGAGATAAAATACAATCCCATATGAAATGAATATAAAATAAAATAGGTAAATGATATGGATGTTTTCTTCCAAGTATCCTCTCTGAAGCGTAGGTACAACTCACTATCAGATTTCACTATAGCATGACATGTCTATATATTCACCTCTGAGCACCGCCTATCCCTAGATCCCCAAAGTCCCAATCAATGATTTTCGTCATCTGCACCGGACATAACAGGTGAGGGAAAAGCCTATTCAAGGGTGAGTATAACAATAATCAGTATGGAACTTGAAACCCATGATGGTCTCTGAAAAATCAAAAAATTAAATACCAAAGTCACTATCTCAACATAAATCACAAAGGAAAAGACACAAGTCCCCCAGGTATAACTTATGTAAACATGTAAAAATTTATTTGTCATAATGCTAGATCATCTTATTATGTTGAGAGGATCTACTGCTGATCCAAGAGGGGTCACTATGATGCTGATCCACGAAGTATTTTCTGGTATTTGATTCATGATTGTTCATTCTATGGTTGATCCATGATGGGGTATGCTACCACTGATCCACAAAGTGTCACTTTCATATTGATCCACGAAGGGTCTCTCTTATACTGATCCACAAAGGGTCTCTCTTATACGGATACACAATGTTTTTTTATTATGTTGATCCATAATGGGTTTCTATTATGTGGATTCCTGAAGGGTTGCTCTTATTTTGATCCACGAAGGGTTGTTCTTAATCAAATCCATAAAGGGATGCTCTTATGTGGATAAATGAAGGGTTGCACTTCATTCTTCAAGTGAAAGTCGGCCACTCAATTCCCACCCATAGTATGCTTGATTTTTTAATGGTCTGATTCTCAAGAAATCGGTCATACCTCAACTTCCACAAAGTCCCACATATAGTATCCTAAAGGATCATATCATCGTAAGGGTCGCCACGTAATAGACGACACGTCGAATGAACACCCGTTCTTTAAGACGTGGGAATTTTTGTAAAAAGGGAATGGTTGGATTCGAATCTGATCCAGCCCAGCCATATTCCAATCTCCACCAAAACTCACATAGAGTATATCATAATTAACAACTCATTTAAAGGGTCCTCATGCCATAGGTGGGGCATAAATTGGATGCCCGGTCTGAGAGATATCATCTTTTTTGTAAACTGAGGCCGGTTATGTCTAGGCCTGGTCCGATTCGGGCAGACCGACCTGACTAATCCCGGAATGGGGTCCCTTATGACCCATACTGCCTACATGACCCCTTGGGCCTCATTGGACCTGGCTCATGTTGGCTGTGGGTCCAATCTAATGGGTAACCCAGTGACCGAGTTTTATCTGGCTCGACCCGCTTTGGCGGGTCTGTCTCTTTTTCCCACTCAGGTCATATAGAATCCTATGCAGCACGTATTTAACTCTCTCACCCGATACACTAAAATAGAATGTCTCGAGGAGGTGACCAGGCCTCCTTCGTAGCCCGGTCCAACCGGCTCATCTTAGATTGGCCCAGACAGGTTCAGCCGGTCTGGTTGGGGGCGCATGTGGCTAGTCAACACGGTCGTACCCTTTGGTAAAATTCATCACATAGATGCAGCCACTCCTCCACATAGTTTCCAGTGTAAATGCATCTCCAACACACCTATGTGGTCGTCAAGCTGCATCCTCCTCCTACTCCATCGTGGAATGCGCCGCTCCAGCCTGTTGGCGACCCTTTCCACACAACCATTGTGCGCCGATGGGTGTGCTGCCTCCCCCCGCCCGCGGCTGGTGCTAGCGTCGGTGCCAGCGTGTTGATGGGTTATCTACAGGCCACCAGAGTTGGTCTGTTGGTCTGTTTCTTGAATCATATACGCCTACGATATTGTAGGGATTCCTCCTTTTCTGCTGCATATTTGATCTTTCATTTCCATCACATTGATAAATCATACATGATGAATTAACAAGAACACACAAGGCGGAGGGACATGATCCTTGTTCCATTCGACCCCCGCAATCCGTGTTAGAGGAGTATAATCCAAGGGGATGTTTGGTATTTCAATACATGAATCTACCATGCTATTCATGTACCAGAATTTAACAACCCTCTATCAAGAACACACGATATGCGAATCATCCTTTTCGTGGGTTAATCCATGTTAATTGTTTTATAACAAATAACGGGGAAATAAAATCAATCAAAATGAAATAATAAGCCATACCTAATTTGATGTTTGTTGACTTAGCGTTCCGTCCTTGAGGGTTTAAGAGGCTGACGAAGTTCGTCACTACTCGACATTATTCTTCAAGTCAGTTTGAAGTCGATGACTTGTCTCCGGGGTTTATCGTTCATCATTGGAGAGGAAACTCCCTGAAGGTTCATCAAATATTTTCCCACTGTTTTAATTCACACTCTCCAATGGGTTTTCTAATTAAAAAGGGAACAAGTTGCATAATTTTTGTTACACTGCGACAATGTGTCCTTAAGGTGTTTCTGTTAGGAAACAATGTAGCTATTAGAATGCATATTAAAAATCCATTAATGGGATTCCTTTAATGCGCCTCATCGTAGCATCTTCGGTGCACCGCAACATCTCTGTCCACCACTCAACAGTTCAGGGGAAAAATATAATTACTTTTTTATGTTATTTAATTATTTTCTAAAAAGTCCGAAAAATCAAAACTATTCCATCCGACCCATTTCGGTCAATGTTATGTCATTTCTAGATAAATACCGACATTATGAGTTCAACAGTTCCCTCAGATTCTTGATTTGAGGACCGGTCCAAATTTTATAAAAACACATTCTCAAATTTACTGAATGTACTTCAAAAAAATTTCATAATTCCATTCCATACAAACTGGTCCCCAGAATCCCATGCCGTCAGAGTATGTGGTATAAAAATAATTCCATATAATTTAAAAAAATTACATGTAAATTCAAGGAAATTATAGAAAAACTATTGAAATAAGTGAAAATATAATCAAAAGTAGAATACATGTTTCACATCATGGAACATATGCATCATGCCCTAACACACCATGAATTCTGTAGAACATAATTGATAAATGAAAAATTGATTATGGGATGATGGTCCACAATATCATTTTGTAAAAAAAATATTAAATATGAAACAACTAGTGGTGGGGCCTAAAATAGATAGGTTTGGTGGGAAATATCTTGGAGACCCTCCTTTATGACTCAAAACCTCCAATAATCACCTAGGGAAAACCATTTACGACCCAACACACATTATGACGCATTTATAGATACACTAATAGAAACATAAATTCAACACAGGGAACCTTATAGATATATAATTAAATATTTGTTGCACCGCTACCATGGATTAATCAATGACTCATGCTAAGGGAATGAAATCATGTTTTGCAGGGTCCTCTAACAATTATACTGATCTTTTTTATATTGGGTATTATTTTATTTAGTTTTCTCAACCTCTCACAAATATAGTGAAGGGTTAAATTATTTATTGTTGAATATGTAATTCATGGGGGGTTTTACTAAGATTATTTTTTTGTGGTTACTTCATATTTGGGGTTTTAATTCCAAATACCTTATTCTTTTCCATAATTTATTTTACATGCATGGAAATCAAATTTTAATGATATTAGTTTTCTATAATGAGAAAATAGAAATCAACCCTAACTATGTCCATTGGGACGAAATTGTTTCTATTTTAAAATATTTTTTTATTTACCTTTTATACTAACTAAATAAATTAAATGAACTTTAGAAAGGTTTGTTAGAGAGAGGTAGATTGATCATATGAACAAAGGATTTTATATTGATCTAATGTTGAAAAAAATAATGATAAACTATTAAACTAAATTCAATATTCTTGAACTTATAAAATTTAGGTTTATTTTTTCTAAATTTTTTCTCCCCCCTTCATTCTTCATCAATCATCATGCTTCATATTTTAGAAATATATTATTTAAAAAAATATTTAATTATTAAAAAATTATTTATTTTATACAACTAGTCAGCATGGGTTCAACCTCTTGAATTGAAATTTTTATACTACATTATTGTAGAATTTATCCTTATAGTATCATGTTTTAAAATATATATATTCATAAATCCAATAGATATTAATGATTCATGTGGTCCTGTCAAATATTTAGAACCATTTCTAGAGATATTTGTGGATATTATAATATTTTAAAAATTTAGGAAAACTATTATCTCATCTTTTCTATTTCTAGGTTTTATAATAAGATTTTCAGTTATTTATTTTTATCATTTTTACCATACATGGGTATTTTTTATTGCGGTAGGATTAGTGTATAGCATGATTATATCAAGGAAATGTTTACCTTCCTACTAAAGGATTCAATGTAGAAACTAAATGAAATTAAAATGGTGAATAATAAGTTCAAATAGAACCCATAATTGATCCCAATACTTGAAAACCCAACCCTCCATTTCCTGAAACCAAATTTTAAGGATGTGTGGAAAGAATCATGGAGAATAAGTCCTAGGTAAGTAAAACATCCAAATATGACATTGATTCTACTCATGATTAAATTTGATAGGATGGTTATCAGGATGGAAAATAATAATTTGATATTACTACAAAACATTAGGGAGACAATGCCCAATCTAGTAAACTACATAATGAAGAAGAAAACATAATATATGGATACAAAATCTACAATTGTTTAAAAAATTTGTTGATTATGTAAGTGGAACACTAGAAAAGTGGGATAAGAACATGTAGCCATATACACTGTCTAGGATAAATTGAAGGAATAATTAATAGTGTTGGTTATGGAAACTGAAGTGAACATTGATGAAATTCATCATAGGTAGACAATAATTGAATATGAATAATTTTACCATGTTTGGATTGATTCTAAAATTCCTTTAATTTTATTCCAGCCATCCACATATTGGTCACCTCCCATGGATTTCATATTGAACTTCTTGTGTAGAAGACTATATGATATGGGAGAATTTCAAATTTAGGATTGAGATAGAATGTTATGATTACCTATATACCACACTCTAGTCAACCAAAAAATGTTTGGTTGATCTAAAAAACCATCAAACATTTACTCATCTAGGTGGTAAACAATGTTTATTTTTTTCTTATATTCTAGGTATTTATATTTATTATTTTCATAAGATTTAATATTATATTAGTATTTAGTTTCATTTCACATTTTATAGAATTATTGAAAGGGAATGCACTTTATCATTTTTCTTAATTTGTTTGTTCTTTAAAGGCAATTGAAAGCATCCAATATGAAGTATTTGTAAAACCTATGTATCCCAACCCATAATTATAATTAAATTGGAATTATGTGTTTTTTTTTTTTATTTTTAAATTTTTTCCCAACATTTAATTGTTTTATAGTTCGATCTACCAATATCATACAAAATATTTATTTTTTTCATTATTCAACTGACCATGGATACATTAACTTATTATGATATCTTCTTCCAGGTTTTAGATATTTTTTGAATAAATATGATAAATAAAATGGGGGAAATAAATAAAATAGATAAACATGTGGAATAGGATATGAAAAAACATGATTTTTGCAGACCAATTGATTTTTGTAAATAACTTTATCTATGATTTAACCTTCCAATATTATTGTTATATATTTAGTAATTGATTTAATTATTTATATTAATTTCATGATATAGTTTTCATATCCATTATTATAATTATTAAGAAATTTTTTAACAAATATTTCACATTATTTCTATATTAATTTATTAAGAAACTTGGGCATATTCTCTTATATAATTTTCCTTATATATTGTCAAAGAAATTACTAGACATGATGACTTTTAATATGATTTTAGAATATTTTTTTAACCATTTATCCATAATCCAACAATGTTATAATCCATTTTGAACATGAAAAATCCATCAATGTCATTTTTATGAAATTATCCTTATTAAAGGCCTATTTTATCCATTTTAACTATCCACTAAATATTTTATGATGTTATAAATTATAAGTATGGGGGAGAGGAAAACTATTGGATGAGATGAAAATTTTATAATAGATACGTATGGGGGTATTTCCATTAAATTTTAGTAATCCTTGAATTAATGATATACATTTCAAACCCACATTCAAAAAAGAAAAATAGTTTGTGTTTTAGGAAAATAAAAATTCGCCATTACATGATCAGTGATCTTATTATAACTATTAAAAATAATATTAGGTGGAGATAATTTAGGGTTGAGTGGTGCATGTGATATTTTTACCATGAAATAAATTCAAAAAGATAATAATATATATATTAGATTGTTTTCATTCATTATTCTCTATTGAATAAAGGGTCTAATTTGAGTTTTGGGAAAGGGTATGGGGTTTTTATAGACTGATAAATTTATATTGAGCTACTTTATTATATATTGCATCATAATTTAAATACAAACCTCATTTTTACAATTTACTTTAACATTATTCACCTACCTTCCGAAAACCTAATAATAATATTATCAACATGAATAATCCCTCATGGTTATTTGTGATTTAATCATTATGTAGTACATATTATAGATTCTTTTTAATCCTATGGTAAGTGACATGTATTTGAGGTATTAGATGTATTTCACTTACACTTGTTATCTTAATAATGAGAAAAAATAAATGTGGGATAAATTTAAAATGAAATTCATATTAAAAATGAATTGTATTATTAAAATGGATGAATTAATGGTTGTGGTTGTTTCAAAAGGTTAAAAGTAATATTATTAGTTAAAATAATTCTTGGAAAGTGAGGCACTGATAAATTTTCCTATGTGATTTTTGAAAATTTAATTTCTAATTTTATCAATCTATTTTATTCACATAAATTTAAAGGAAAAGTATGTTGATCAGCTTTTGTAGTGTTTTGAGATTTCATCCATGATTACATATCTTAATTCAAGTGTAAGGGATTTGATACGTACATTTCATCTATACTTTTTAATATTATAATAAATCACTTTTTTTGACATAAATGACTAAATATTGATTTTATATTCAATATATATTTTAATATTTGGTAGGATACTAATTTTTTTGAAATTGTAAAATATGATAAAAATAGTTAATATTATTATCAAATGATGGATATCCATGAAAATGTATGATCATAAGAGCATTTTGGGGGGCCAGAACTGACGATTCAGTGAAAATAGTGGCTTTGGAGCTAGAAACAATTATTTAAATGGTAAATATATTACACATAATGTTTTAGTTATAGGAGAAAAGTAAAAAAACCTTTGATGGAAGATAAAAACTCACTGATGGAAGAATAAATGGGACATGGCTTGACACGTACTCATCACATAGTGAAACAACCTGAATTATGTAGAACAATTTCTTACAATTTAAATATTCTAACAGGATATTGGTCCATGAAATTATACAACATAAATGAAATATTCATGATGTGATAACTTTTTTTAGGATAAAAAACATCTAGGATTTATGAAAATGTATGGAAGAACCTCCTTTATGACCCATAATGGCAAAAATACCCATGGGGACTACTATTTATCAATTGATATACATTATAAATCATTTATATATGAAATAATTGATTAGTAAAAAAACTTTATTACCATTTGAAATATATAAATAATGATTTTACGTGTTTCCTCCAAGCATAGATCAGAGACCAAGGCATTGGGTGAGAAGTTTCACTATGTAGGGTCTTAAAATAGATATTCTATTCCATTTAAATATGGGATTAATTTCTATATATTACTCAAACTCTCACAGATGAAAATACTCTGTGATTTATTTTTTATTGACTATATAATTGAAGAGGGATTACACTTAGTTAATTTATTGGTTTTATGTTTAATTTAAATGTTTGTTTTTTTGATTCAATGTCACTTCTCCCTTTATATATTTTATTTTAAATTTATGATCATTGTAACTAAATTAAATGGGATTTATATTATACCAATCCAAAATTAAACCCTTATTGTGACCATTGAGAGTAAATCAACTCTATGTTTAAAAATGGGTTTTAATTGAATATTTTAATAACTAAATAATTTATTTTCCATAAAAAATGGTGTTATTTAGTGTGAGAGTGGTCATAAAAACCAAAGATATCACTTTGACATAATTAAGAAAAAAAAGACTCATGTTTAACCAAAAATACATTCCTCATTATGCCTAAAATATAATGTGTCATTCATTTTGATTTATTTTTTATTCCCCCTACATTATTCATCAATAACAATTTCTTTGTAGTCTTAATTTAAATTTTATAATTAAATTTGTTTATAGTTTCTAAATTAATTATTTTATGAAATATTTAGTCATTATATTTACCTATATAATTTAAAATCATTCACTACATAAATGTAGAATTATTTATTTTTTATAAATGTTTATGAATTTATTACTTTAGTATCCTTGTATGAGTTAATGACACGTGAGTTGATATTAATTCAATATATCATAACTCATGAAGAGAAGTGGTTTTTACATACATTTTATATAAACCCAATCAGGGATAATTTAAATTCCATTTTTGAATGTTTAAATTCCTGTTAACGTAATGAGGTTATATAAATCTGTCTACTAATATAGAAATTTTGTATAGTCATTTTTATAAGATCACTATGGTCTGGAAAATTTATAATAAATTTTTTTATATTAAGCATAAATATTACTATTAAAATGGTTCTGATAAAGAATAATTGACATAGACATGATAGGGGTTGTCATTGACCAATAGGACCATACCCTATAAGTCACATTTATCATAGCGTCAAACGGAGATAACATTATTTCTCTTTGCCCTTAACCAATAACAAGATGAGATTCCACAACTAAATCATGATTGAAACCATTTACAAGACAAGTTAATACTTATCCATATTATATCCCAAACCTCGTTCACCAAACCACCCAATAGAAATATCACTTTCACACAACTTACCCATGAGATGTTCACTTTTCTAAAAAAAAGATTATGTATATTTTCCCAAACAATATTTATTTGTTTATTTTATTTTTAGTAAAAAATTGATAGTTTCAGTTCATTTTAACATAAATTTTTAAATGATTAAATAATATGTTTCATAAAAATTAGATTTTGATATTATAAAACATTAATTCAATATTTTTGAAAGATAAAATTTCAAACAAGAAAAAAAAAATTTTGAATTCCAAAAAAAATTAGATACATTTTTTATCAATTTTTATTATAATATAATATATGATAATTATAAATGTTAATAAATTTAGTGATGCTAAATTTTATTGTTATAAGGTTAAAAAAATGATATGGTCAAGAACTAGTATTTTTTAATGAATGGGTATTTTCATTTTAATGTGTATACTATAGTATTTATAAATTTATTGGTATGGAAGTCATATTATTCTTTAAATAAGAACACCGTAATTATCAAATGGTTATGTTTTCCTAATTTTTTGAGAATGTCAAACATTTGGGTAAAAATTAAAGATGGTATAAATATGCTGTTTTTATTATAACATCATAATGACCCAAATAAAATGTATTATATTCCCTTAAAAGTTTCCAAGGAAAACGTTATATTTATACTTAAAAAAAATGTGTTTTTTTGTAAATTTATCAATTATATGAACCATTAATGAATCCAAGAAATATATAATACATGTTAAGGTGATAAAATATATTCATTATTAAATTTACTCTCTTATATAATTCCAAGGAAATAATATTAGTTAGTTATGTTTTTATCCTAATATAATAATTTAAACAACTTACCTTTGTATGAAATAATTATAAAACATCAAAGGAAGAATTTTTTTTATCAATTTAGTATATAGAGTATGGAATCTATGTTGTGAAATTTCTATATAAATCTCATCACTTTTTCTATATAAACCCACCAAATTTCCCATTTAACTTCACTAAAACAACATGGATCATAAAATTACTCTATAATTACTTCTAAATAGTCATCCCAATGTACCCTTGTATTATTAATAATCTCCTCTGATTCTTTTAGAACCATCCTCTCAAGGTATGTGATATCTCTCTTGTTTTCTATTCAAGCACATTATTTTTATTTTTCTATTTTAATATGAATTCATTATATTATAAATTTTTTACAAATATTCATTTTCATTCAATATTATTTTATAATAAATGTAGCTAATTTACCCAATATTTTTACAATCTTTTCCTAAGCTGTTACTATGTTGATGTTTGATATTGTCTAACTTTCCTCTTTATTCAAGATCCTTCATTATATGATGAAAGTTGATTTCCAATTTTTCAACATGGGGTATGTTTTTAAAAATTTCTTTTAAAATCCTTATAACACTAATGTAATTAATGAATCCTTTATCTCTCATTCAACACTTCTATAATAATATATGTAGACTGATTATATTTCTGAAATTATCCAGTGATTTTCTATGAAAACAATTTATATAGTGGATAAATATCAGCATTTAAATTCAATGGAATTAACCAAGATGTACCTAACCTTCATTTATTGTGTATTTAAATTTATTTAACATATAATCCTTAATTATGGGGTTAAAACTGATTAAATACACCCTTAGGTTGTATTCTCTATGGGGAACACGTATTCATGTACGTGGTATGAAAGTGACTAGTGGGCCCATAATTATATAGTCCTCAAATTAGTTGGATAATGTCATTATCTCATTAGATTCCATGTATGGTCCACAAGAGGGTATCTTAATCACACAATGTTATATTGTCTTCACATTTATCATTGATATATTTTTATGTAGTAATTTTCTATTTGGATCCAAATTCTCGTGTTTCTTTAATGCTATCAGGTTATATCGGGCTTCATTGTAAAATATTATTATTACAACCCCTCTTATGATACCTTTATAGGATTATTTTATCACTTTTAATTAATTACCACATGCTATGAATTTAATATTCTTTGATTGGGATTTATATCAAAACCCCTTCTTATGTATGTCCCCAGGTTATCGCTTATTGTATTAATAGAATAATGAAATTTTAAGGTCCTGTTATGGAAGTTTTTAACAATTTCATTTTATTTTTATATCATGTCTTTATAATATTCACCTAATTTGAAAAATATACAAGGTTTTATGAGATTATAGTATTTCATAATGTGTACCTTTATATAATAAATCCTTATATTATGTGTATTAAATATGGGTTGTCATACATTTCATCATGGGATAACCTAGGGATAAATATGCTTCAAAATCATTACATCATTTTAGAATTAAATCACTAGGGTAAAAAGAAAAGGGTTTCTTAAACATATTTTCATCACAATCATGAATCATCCATAGAAATAATAATGAATTCACTATTTGATCATATCCCTAGTATGGGATTGAAAACAATGATGAATGACATCTTGGATGAATAATTCATTTAAAAGAACTCATGGAACATTTATTGAGGAAAATATCTTTTCCACATTAAAATAACTTATTTAAAATCTAAATAAATTCCCAAATATTATAGAAAATATTTTATTCTAAAATAATCATAGAAATATTAAACATAATTTTAAAATAACTGAGTTTCCATGAGAGCGGCAATTTTCATTCATGCCATTTATGTTAAAATAACGATTTCTTCTACCTTTTCAATAAACAATCAATATTACCTTATTCAGAAAACTAAAAATAAAATTCATTTTAAATTATTTTATTAAAATTATAACATTTGTAAAAGTGACTTCCAAAAATCATAGTTTATTAATACAGAAATCATTAAAATTATTTTTTTTAAACATGAATTTCAAATACAAATGATTTTTGGCTAAAGGGAGAAAGAAAGTTGGTATTCCTTAAACACATTATTTGGACATATTAGTTCATAAATAATGGAAAATTAAAGGATAAATTTTAACAAAGATAACTTAATATATTTTAACAAAATTAATGAGATTCATGAGATTTATATCATAAAATTTCATCATTATAATAATAATCATAAACAATCTTGATAAACAAAGAGATTATTACATAAACCCTTAAAACATAGGTAATTTTTGAATAATAATCCACATTAATGAAATAAACATATATGAATATTTAAATCACCATTATATTCATGATAATTATTATAAAATTAAATCATGTATATTTTAAATAATACATAAAAACAATTGGGGAATATTGAATTTCTCTCATAGAAATAAAAGTGATAAAAAAATCCCTTACCTCATGTCTAACATCCATCATATATGATAAGACTTCCTATATAATTAATATATATATATATATATTATATTTATATTCCATATCCATAATCATATATATAATAACATTTATTATTTCCTTATAACCTTTCATCATTGGTTCATTAACAATTCTTTATTAAAAGCATGGTTTTGGGTAATAAATTTTATTTTTCATGTACGTTTTTGTTCAGCAGAATTTTTCCTTATAGTTTTAAAATATTTCCATAATATACTTAACAATCATCATGATAGAAATATATTTTATATTAATTACATACATACTTATATTAATATATAAATTCTGAGATAGAAAATTGAAATACATTGTTAATATAGACATAGGTTGCATAAACACCTAAACTCTATTTCCATTTTGTGATGGATAAAACAAATGAATGGAATATAATAATTCATCCTTAAATGATGATTTTTTTGTAGTATATACAATATATATGTATATATCTATATATTAATTAAATCAACAAATATATTAAAAATCAGTTAAAATATATATTTTTTACTAAAAAAAATATTCTAAATCATACTGTTTGGGACTATATGAATAATTTTTTTACTCAAGTGAATGTAACAAGGGTATGGTGTGTGATAGTGATATTTCTATTGGGTGGTTTGGTTAACATGGTTTGGGATATAATATTGATGAGCTTGATCTTCTCCCATAAATGGTTTCATTCATGATTTATTTTATGAATCTCATCATGGTTTTTGTCAAGGGTAATGAGAAATGATGTTACCCCCTTCGAAGTTATGATCATTGTGCTTCATAGAGTACAAGTTTGTTGGTCAAGTGCATCAAATATTTAGTCTATTTCAATCAGACTTTATCATAAAATATTATATATTAATATTTATTGTAACTGTACATTAACTTTATTATAAATTTACATGGCCTTAGTGATCTTATACATATTACTATGCCAAATAACCATATTAGTACATGGGATTTAAATAACCTGATTACATGATACATAATGTATTTATTCAAAAAATGAATTTAATTTCTTAATTTTTGGTTCATTATTATATGTTTTTGAAACTGATTTCACATCATGAGTTATGACATAATTAATTGATATCCCCTCAAGTGTTGTTAATTCCTATGAGTTTACTAAATTTATAAATTTAGAAACATGAATAAAATATCTCTAATTCTAAAGTTATGTAATAAAATATTTGCAAGTCTATATGTAAATATCTTGAGTAAATTTTAATGTAAATAAATAATTTAAAAAAAATGCTCAAATTTAATTATAAAATTTCAATGAAAACTAAATTGCGTCATGATTGATTAATAATGAATGGGGAATAAAAAATAAATCAAAATATAATAGTCATTAAATTTTAGGGTTAATGTGGAATGTATTTTCTATTAAACATTTATCAATTTCGTTGTTGGAATTAGTTCAATGTTATATCCTTGTAATTGATGCCCACTCTACCACTCAATAGAACCCCTTTTTTAATGGTAAAATATCTAATTTAGTTAGTAAAAAAGGTAACTAAAACCCATTTTTAAAAATAGAATTGATTTCCTACCAATGGTCATGGTGAGGGTTGAATTCTATTTTAACCTTATATAACTCTCATTTAATTTAATTTTAATTATCATGAATTAAAAGAAAATATGTAAAGCGAGAAGTGACTTTGAGTCGAAGAACCCAATTCAAATTATAAATAAATAAAATAATTAACTTATTATAATCCCCCTTTAATTATATAGTAAATAAATAATGAAATCAAATGGTCATGGTATCCATGATATGGTGAGTAATATATATAAATTAACCCCCTATTTAAATGGAGTAATATAACTAGTGCAATACCATGCGTAGTTAAACTTCTCACACAAAGCCTTGGTCTATGATCGATGAATGGAGTAAACACAAAAAGTCATTATTTATATATATCAAATAGTGCTAAATGTGATTTTATTAATAAATTATTTCATAACTAAATGATGTTTAAAGTATATCATGTTATGAATAGTGACCCCCATGTTTTTATTAGCCATTATGGGTCATAAAGGAGGGTCTCTTTACTATTTGTCATCAAATATAGCATTTTATGATCCTAAATAAGTTTTTTCATCCTAAATATTTCTATTTTGTGGTATAATTTCATGGCCAGACATCATGTAAGAATATTTATAATGTAGGTTGATGTTCTATAAAATTCATGGTGATTCACTCTGTTATGACTATGTGTCATGTCATGACAAATGTCCTCTTCCATTGGTGGGTGGTTCTCTTCCTTTTATAGTTTTATTCATTTTCTTCTTGTAAAACTAACGTCATAAATAATATATTTACCACATAAATGATGTTTTTTTAGTTCTAGAGCCTATTTTTTCACTGAATCGTCAATTATCACCCCTAGAATATCCTATGATAATAATTTTTCATGTAAATCCATATTTTGATAAGATAATTGTCTGTTTTTTATCATTTATTAAAATTTTCCAAAATTTTATTATCCCACCAAATATGAAAATTTCTATTAATTATCCAGTCAATATTTAATCATTTATATCACAAAAGTGATTTATTTAAATATAAAAATTTTGGATTAAATGTATGTATCAAATCCCCTACAATTAAATTAATACTTGTTATATGGTATGATATCTCAACACACTACAAATGAAAATCACCCTACATTGCATAAAAATTTATATTAATAAAATAAATTGATAAAATGAGATATTAAATTTTCAAAATTGATATATGAAAATTTATCATTGCCTAAATTTTCAATGAAACATGTTAATTAATAATTTTACATTTCACCTATTGAAACAACCACATCTATTAATTAATCCATTTTTATCAAACAATTCATTCGTAATAATAATTACATTTTATATTTATCACACATTTATTTTGTCCCACATTTTTAAGGTAACAAGTGTAACTGAAATTAATCTCATACCTCCAATTCATGTCACCTACAAGCTTCTTCTAAAAAATCAAGAATCTGCACCATATAAAGACTGAATCACAAATACCTTTGAAAGATTTTTCATGATGATAAAATGATAATTTGGTTTAGAGAAGGTTGGTAAAAAATGTAAAATTAAATAAAAAAGGGGGTTTGAATTAAAATTATGATGCCTAATAATATAAATTAGCTCAATGTAAACTTATCAGTATAAAAAATCCTCTATCCATTCGCAAAACTCAATTTTTCCCCCTCATTCAATACAACATAATGAATTAAAATAACCTCATTTATATATTATTATCTTTATGTATGTATTTCATGGTGAAAATATCACATCCACCACTCAACCATAAATAATCTCCTCACAATATTATTTTTAATAATTATAACATGATCATTGGTCAAGATGTGGTGATATTTTACTTTCCCAATCCATAAACTATTTCTTTTCTTATTTTGAATGAGGGTTTGAAATGAATATAATTAATTCAGGACTTCCAAAAATGTAATGGAAATTCCCCCATAGTTATCTATTACAAAATGTACATCGCACCCACTTGTTTCCTTCTCCCCCAAACTTATTATTTGTAAAATTTTAAAATATTTAGAGGATGCTTGGAATGGACAAAATTTTCTTATAAAATAGATATTTTCCTAAAAAGGTCAATGATAGATTTTTGATGTTTACAAATGATTAATACAAGGCTGGTATATGTATAAATGGTAAAAAAAATATTCCTCAATAATATTACAAGTCAACATGTCTACTCATTTCTTTGACCAGATTCTAAGAATGGTATATAAGAGAACAATACCAAATCTCTTAATAAATATAGTATATAATTATTGAGAAATATTGGTTGATAAAATTTCTTCTGAATGAGAATAATGGTTTTGAAAACAACTTCATGAAATGAGTATGAATAACTAAATCAATTAATAAAAATATAAAAAAATCATGGAAGGTTAAATTATAGAAATTTTTATTTAAAAAAATCAACTGGTCTCTTTAAATCATGGTATTCCGAATCCTATTCCACTTGAATATCTGTATCAATTATTTCCTCCATTATATTGATCAATGTTATTCACAATTGAATCTAAAACATGGAAATAAATTATGCTAATAAGTTGATGTATCCATGGTTAGTTGATTTAAGAAAAAATTAAATGATGTGTATGAAATTGAAACTTCAAACTATAAAATAATAACACTTTAGGTACAAAATTTTAAAATATAAAATTATTACACATAATCTCATTTAAATAATAATTATGGGATAGGATACCTAAGTTTTACACATTATTAATATTTCATGCTTTCAAGTGCCTTTATAGAGAAAAAAATGGAAGGAAAATGATAAACTGTATTCCGATTAAATAATCATAAAAAATAGGGTAAAATGATACTAAATACAAATACAATAGATTAAATCCTAAAAAAATTAGTAAATATAAATAACTAGAAATTAAAAAAAATATTGGTTTTCCTCTAAGAGGCTATTTTTTAATGGTCATTTAGATCCACCATACATGGGTTGGTTGACTAAAGTGTTGTATATAAATAACTGTATTTTTCTATCCTAATCCTAAATTTTAAATTCACCGATCTCAACAAGTAATCTACCTATGATGTTCAACATAAAATCCATGGGAGGTGACAAATGTCTGGATTCTATGATTATAATTACAAGTATTTCAAAATCTATCAAGACTTTGTTAAATCCTTCTTGTTCAATTATTGTCTTCCTATGTTGAATTTCATCAATATTAACTTTAGTTTCCATAACCTTCTCTACTAATTATTCCTTTAATTCATCATAGATAGTGAAGATTGATATGTTTTTTTCTCCATATTCTATTGTTCAAATAATATAATCAATAAATTCAATAAAAAAATTATAGCTATTGTTTCCACTGTTTTTGTTTTTCTTTTTCATTCTATAGTTTACTGACTTGTGCATTGTCCCACCAATTTTCTTTATCAAGATCACATTCTTATTTTTCATCCATATAACCATCATAATAAATGTAATCATGAGTAGAATCAATTTCATCGTTGGAACTTTTACTTACCTATGCCTCATTCTCCAATCTTCTTTACTTGTGACAAACCTGCTTAAAATTTGGTTTTAGGAAATGGACTGTTCTGGTTCCAAATATAGGGATCAATTATGGGTTTTCTTTGAAATTATTATTTAGCTATTAATTTAATTTAGTTTCTAAATTTAATCCTTCAGTAGTAAGGCCATCATTTCCTTGATATAAAATATGCTCTGCACTTATGCTACCTCAAAAAAAATTAAACATGTGTGGTAAAAAATAATAATAAAATTACTGAAATGCCTATTATAAAACTAGTAAATATAGAAGATGAGATAATAATTTTCCTAAATTTTTAAAATATTATAACATCTAAAAGAATATTAAGAAATGGTCCCAAATATGAATAGAATTATGGGTGTCATTAATTCCTATAGTGTTTCTGAATTTAGAAATTTTAAAAAATGATACTATAATGAAAATACTAAAATTATATAGTATAAGAATTTCAATTAAATAGGATGAACCCATTAGAAATAGTTGTAGAAAATAATTAATTTATTATTAAATAATAAATTTATTTAAATAAATTATTTCTAAACAACGAGGCAAGATTATTGATGAAGAATTAATGGGAAAGAAAATAAAAAAAATTCATCATGCAATTTATAGGTTCAAGAAGATTGGATATTGGTTTAATTGTTTATCATTATTTTTTTAGAATTAGAAAATAAAAAACCATTATTCAGATGATCAATATCCCTCTCACTAAGAACCCTTTCCAAATATAAAATATATTATTTAGGTAGCACAATTGGTAAACCACAACAATATTTAAACATATAAACAATTTCCTCCCAATCTACTTAGTCATGATTGATTTTTTGGTTTTCATTATAGAAATATAATTTACCAATAATTTAGTGATCATACATTTAAAATAAAAGGGGAAAAGGAATAATATATTGGAATTGAAAAACCCAAATATAAAGTAACCAAAAAACCAAAAATCAGCTTTATACAACCCCCTTTATTTAAATATTCAATAATAAATAAGTCAAACCCCCATGATATCCAGGAGAGGGAGATTAAACAAAATAAAATAAAAATCCACACAAAATAGAAGAGCATAACTGGTGTAAGACCCTACAAAACATGAGCTCTCAACCTAATCTTCAGTCTTTGATCAATCCATGGTAGAGTATCAAAAACTCTTTAATTATATATCTATAAGGTTCTTGTGTTGAATTTAATTTTCGATTACGGTATCCATAAATGAGTCATAAAGTGTGTCGGGTCATAAATGGTGGTCCGTATCAGTTTATTGGATGATTTGGGTTATGAAGGAGGGTCTCCAAGATATTTCTCATCAAACCTATCTATTTTAGGCAACATCAGTTATTTCCTCATATTTAATAGTTCTTTTATAAAATAGGATTTTGTTTACCACTATCCCATAAAAACGTTTTTTTAAAAGGATGTTCTATATAATTTAGGGTGTGTTAGGGTGTGATGCATATGTGCCATTCCATGAAACAGTTATTCAAAATCTGTTAATATTTTCTCTTATTTTCTTAGTTTAACACCTTATCTCTCACAACTCTTAGGTTATAAATAATGTTAATGATTTTTTCCAATATTAAAAAATTATTTTTTGACCGGAATATTTTGTTCTAAAACCTCAAAAGCTCAAATTTTAATCCATTCTCTTGGAAAACACTCATTTGATTGAAATATATATCATTTTATATCATTTTTCTCATTTCCCATAACCTATTTAATCCCACCAAAAATTACATATTCTATTAAATATCTAGTAAATATTTAATATTTTAATTCATAATGGTGATTTATATTAATTCTAAAATGTATCCATGAAATATACATTTCATGAATGTTTTATGATTTTATGGAGATCATATATATCATTTCTATTATCTAATAGGTGGTCTTAGAATTATATTTCCCTCCAATGCATTGGGTAATTATTGATATCTAATGAGATAAGTATGACTCGAAGGGGTAGTGATCCCAATTCAGTACAGGAATGTTTCAAATATGATTGTTTTTAGAGTAGGCCATGACTACTATGATGGTTTGGGTAGTGAACTCATTTCACAATGAGAATATTGTCAATGATCCTTTAATAAAAAGAAAAATATTTTATATGCTTATGTGTTTGGAAAAAATATAGGTCTTATATCAATTTTTCTGTCAACGGTCATGGTCTTTGTTTCCTTTACGATTCATGACTCATAAACATCCAAGATTTATTCCCTGACTCAAATATATGATCTATGATATTTAGGTTATAGTTATCAAATATTATTCCCATGTTCTGATACCTTTATTCTCATGAAGTGTTTATATATCCCTTATTTAACCTTACTGAGCATATATCCTCAAATTTTCTTATGTTTCCTTTCCCAAAGTTATGAATAATTTTTTTATAAATTTAATAAATATTTATAGACTACATAGGGGGATATAAATTCAATATATTTTTTTATAATATAATATCGATTAAATATCGATTATAATGACATTTTATGAGACCAAATTTAATTATCAAAGAGTTTAACAAACTTCTACGATCAAAAAACATGTATTTTTTAAAAAATGGGTATTTTGGTGTTAAATTGTAGAATATAATATTTATAAAATTATTTTGATAGAATAAATAGTATTATTATATAAGAACATTGAAATTATTCAATGATTAGTTTTTCATAATTTTCTGAGAATGTTGAATATTTTGGAAAAATTAGAGATAATATAAATATACGGAACATATTATCACATCATAATGACAAAAATATTATATAATATATTAACTAAAATAATTCTAAGAAATTTTTTTTATTTAAGAATTAATATAATGTGTTTTTAAGTTAATTAATTAATTCTTAAAAACCCTTAATGAATCTTACAAACACTATATAATATATTATGGTTCTAAAATAAAAACATTATGAAATTAAGTCACACACATAATGAGAAGGTTATTATTTTAATATTTTAGGTTATTATATATGTAAAATAATTAAAACCACTCACCTTTGGAAGAATAAATTGGAAACTATCCTGGGAAGAATTTGTGTTTTCATTACGTTATCATATTGGGTGAAAAAACAATGGTTAGAAATTACTAAAGAATTCTCATCTCTTTTTCTATATAAACCCACAAAAATTCCCATTTAACATCACTTAAACCCCATATAATATTAAATTTATCTATTAAAACTACAAAATCGTTCTCCCAATGTTCCCCTGTAATCATAAGAACCGCCTCTGATGATTTGAGATCTATCCTTCCAAGGAAAGGGATCTCTCTCTTGTTTTTCTTTTCAAGCACCATCTTGGATTTTTTTTCTATTTGAATATAAATTTATTATATTCACATATATTTATAAATATACCTTTACTTTCAATTTTATTTTATAAAAAATATAGTTAATTTATCCTATATTTATTTGACTTTTTTCTTAAGCCGTTACTATGTTGAAGTGTGAGATTGTATTGTTTTCCTTTTTATTCAAGCACCTTATTTATATAATTTATTTTTTTTTCCAATTTTTCAACTTTTTAAATGTTTTTACACATTCCTATTAATATTTTTATAACACACTTATAATTAAATACCTTTTTAACTCTCATTCACCACTTCTATAATCCTTTATATACACCCATTATAATTCTAAAATTATCCCAATATTTTTTATGAAATGAATTTTCATAGTGGAAAGGAATCTCCATTTACACTCAATGGTATTAAAGTATGTATACTACACTTAATTTCTTTGGGATTTATATCTATGTAACCCAGAATCATTAATCATGGGATTAAAATTGATAAAATGCATCCTTACTTTTTATTCTCTATATGGAACACTTATGCATGTTCAAGATATGGAAGTGACTAGTGGGCCCATAATTATATATCTAGAAAATGTATTGGATAATGTTTCTATCTCATTATATTTAATTAATGGTCCAAAATAGGTTATCTTAATCACACAATGTTATGTTTTCATGTCATTTATCATTGAAATATTGTTATGTTGTAATGTTTTATTTGGTTCCAAATTCCTCTGTTTCTTTTATGTTATCAGGTTATATCGGTCATCATGGTTTAATATTATGATTATCATCCTTATTATGATACCTTTATATACCTATTAGGTCAAATTTTATACATATACTCTTGCTATTAATTGAATATTCCCTTATTGAGATTTATATCTCACCCCTTTCTTACTACATCCCAATGTTATCCCTTATTCATGTAAAGGAATAATTGGATTTTATTGTCATGTTATTATAGTTTTCAATATTTTAATTTTATTGATATTTCAAGTTTTTATGATAGTTAAATAAATCCAAAAATATAATAGGCATCATGATCTTCTATAAATTTATAACTTTTACCTTTATATAATAAATCCTGAAATTATGTGTATTAAATATGTGTTGTCATACATTTCATTATGGGATAACCTGGGAAAAAATATGTTTTAATATAATTTCATCATTTCAGCATAAAATAACTAGGGTAAAATGTAATAACATTCACATACATATTTTCATCATAATAATAAATCATCCACATAAATAATAATTATTGTAATAAGGGATCATATCCCCAGTAAAGCTTAGAAAATATAAAAGAATGAAATCTTAGAAGAAAAGTTCTGTTAAAATATCACATGGAACATTTATTGAGGAAAATATATATTACACATTGAAATCAATTATTTAAAATCTAAATAAATTGTAAAATATTATATAAAAATATTTATTCTAAAATAAACATGGATAAATTTAAAGGAATACTAAACTACTTGAGTGTCCATGATGCCAGAAATTTTCATTTATTCCATTTCTGATAAATTAAATATTCCTTTCAAATTTTCAATAAACAAATTCTAAAGTACCTTATTAATAAAGGAAGAAAGATTAATTTTAAATTATTTGTTTAAATATTATAACATTTGTAAAGGTGACTTCAAAAAATCATTGTGTAATAATAATAAAATACTGATTTTTTTTAAAATATGTATTTGTAATAAAAAGGATTTTTGTCTGAAGAGATAAATAAAGTAGGTATACCTTAAAACATTATTTAGAATGATGATACATAAAGAGTGGAAAATTTGATGAACGAAATTAATTACCATAAATTAATAGATTTGAAGAAAATTCATGTGATTATTGAGATGTATATCATGAAATGTTTTCATTATAAAAATAATTATAATCAATCATGATAAATAATGGGATTATTACAGAAAACCCTTACAACATAGGTAATTTTTGAATAATAATACCCATTAAGGAAATATCATTATATTTATATGGTAATACCTATTATTTTCATGATAATAATCATAAAATACATTCATAGATGTTTTATGTAACACATAAACAAAACATGTTTGGAATACGGCATTTCTCTCACAGAAATAAAAGTGATACAAAAGTCCCTTACCTTTGGTCCAACTTCCATCATATATTCTAGACCAAACTATATAATACAGGTATATTTATTATAATTCTATTAAATATCCATAATCATATATATCATACCATTTATTATTTCCTCAAAACCTTTCATCACCTATTCATTAACAATTATTTGTTAAACGAATGGTTTTGGGTAACAACGTTCTTTTTTCATATATGTTTTCGTTTGGTAGAATTTTTCCTTATAGTTTTATAGAAGTTAAATTATATATATAATTTTTATAATTATAAAAATATAAATTATATTAATTATATACATACTATGATTCATCCATAAATCTAGAGATAGAGAGATGAATTACACTGTTCATATAGACATATGTGGCATATACGTATGAACACTATTTCTATTTTATGAGAGATTGAATGAATAAAAGGTATAAAATAATTAACCATTAGATAATGATTTTTATATAACATGTACAATATATATTAATTAAATCTATCCTTATAAATGTCTAATTAAAAATAAAAAATGTGTCACATCACATCATGGAGGTGGAGTCCACACGTATATTGAAGATTAGTTATAATTTTTAATCATTTTATAATTTTAAAAGTTATATATTATATTATAATTTAATAATTATATATATTAAAAAATTGAAATTTATTTTTTAAAATACATCATTATATCCCACCATGAGGGGATGTGAAGGAAAATGAATTACATTAGTTCGCAAGGCGGTAGTCTGTTGTACACATGATTGACAATTTCGTTTTCTATTTGACGGAAGTGGATATAGATATAGGTTATGAAATTAACATAATAAAAGTTAATTACATTTTATATAATGATGTTTTAATAATACTTGAGTGATTGGGAAGAATATGTAATGAAAAAATTCCCTGTTCAGAACGATACCTCTTCTTTGGGCCACCTTTTGTTGGGTAACATCGAAAGCATTATTAGTGGAGTTACAATATAAAAAAAGGACTCTATTATGATGGAAGTAAATCAAATAATTTAATTTTCCATAGAATTTTGATAACCGAAAGGATCCTAATGTGTTAATAGGAGAAAATATGTGGTGTCATTTTATTTGTAAGGGAGGTGTCCCATTTGGAAAATTCAAAAAACAATACAAACTAATAAAGTCAATCCAAAGAAAAATTAAAAAAATAGTTATAGATCAAAATTTGAATTCAATATGTCATAAATATTTCTATAAAATATTATTTATAGATGTTCAATTGGTAAACATACCATTATCTTTTTGTTTAACCCCCCAATAAACCATTTTTATCCTTAACCATAACAATTAATTTTTTATTTATAAAATATTATCTATTGAAAAAATGTATATTGAGTATATTATAAAATATTATTTATTATAATTCCAGGTTTGTAATCCATTTCATAAAATAAAATTCACATATGAGGCAGTATTTATTTTAAATTTAAACTACAAGAGTGATTAAAAAAAGATTTCAAAAGAAACTTTTCCATACATATGAAAAGATTGTATATAAAAATTTCAAATATAATTAATTAAAATTATATAAATTAGATTATTTAAAATATTATTGAACTAATTCTACACTAAAAACTATTTAAAACACATTTAACATTATAAATGCATTAAAAATATGATTTCATTAATAAAAATCAGAATTTCCCCTATATTCATCAAAAAATTAATCTTTATAGAAAATTATAAAAAGTACATTATAAGATAACTTTGAAATTTGTATTTCAAAAAGGAATTTAATTTCTTGAATAAAATTTTTAAATATTGGAAAAATTAATTTTTAAAAAATGGAAAAAATTGAGACAAACATGTTTTTTTTGAAAATTATAGTTTTTAAGAATAAAAATATTAAAACACTAATCTCATGCCCTTAAAATTTGGCATTAATGATGAAAGATTTGATTCAATATTTAATATATATAAATATCATTTAAATCATTATCTAATAGTGAAGGATTTTATTTATTAATTTAAAAACAAATTGTGTGCAAAAAATGGGGTTTTTCTAAAAATAATTGATTTCCTCTAAAATGAATTTTATTTTGATTTCTAATTAACTAGTATCTTAATAATTATATTTATATATTTTTACACCATAAATTTCATATAATCTAGATATTACTATTCATATGATCTAATTTAATGGTTGGGTTATCATGATATACTATATTACGGTTTGTTAACACATGGTGTTATGTGTAATGTAATCTATGAATGAAAATAAATTATTTAAACAAAGAACATTTAAAAAAAATCAGGCTTTTAAATTTGTTCCATTGTAAGATAATTTATTCATATTTAAAAAAAATTAATATAATAGCAATTATCCTTTAAAATTGATAATTTAAACTTTTAAAGAGAGACAAATCTTGGGGTCCTCGATGTGAAATAAGTTATACTAACCATAAGGTATAACCCACATTTTCGATCCAACACCAATATCAATTTTCCCATTAAATGATCCATTTATAATTAAAAATATAAATTCTCAAGAATACTAATGTATAGGTTAAAAATAATATTTTTATGCATAATATATATATATATATATATATATTAACGCCCCTATGTACATAAAATAGCACACCAACTTATCCTGGAGGTAAAACCCACACTCCATAATCAATAGAACTGTTTATTAACTTCTATATGGTGTTATGAAAGGATATATTTACATTTTTACCCATGGGAGAGGTTATGTGACTCTGAAACTAGAAATTGAGTACATACAATTCACAAAAATTATTTTCAACTTAATCCAACCCACATTAATACCTTTTCATCACTAAAAATTAAGGGAAATAGTTATTAATAAGGAAACTCAATAAAAAACTCATATTGAAAACAACACACATTTTCACTCACTTCCCGCATCTTAGATGATTGGAGCTCTATGTTATCCCGATAGTAAACATACTAAACAGAATAAAAAAATTCTTCCAAATTGATTACAAGATCCAGTCCATCGCAAAACAAGGTTCACACAGAAACCATAATATATTACAAGTGAATATTCATATTCCTTAGTTCCAAAATAAATTCCATTTACCAAGGTTAATCCATCCCCATAAGATGGGAATAATCTGAGAACTAATCACATGTTAAATGGAATTTTTCATTATTAATACAACTATGGCAGGATGACTATACTCCTCATGTTTAATGAGTGTTATATATAGTGGTTACATGAGATAACCCTACCCATTCCATTCTCAAACATCAAGATCTTTTTTTCATTTTGATCATAATTTTCTTCCTATGGGGCATAGAAACCTATGCAACTATCTCATAAGACAATGTTGAAATATGATTTATTTACTCAACCTCATCATCTATGGGAATAATTCAAACACTTCCAAATATCATAAAAGATTAACATATACTATTGAAGATATCAAGATTTCATTGTTGTCACTCTTCCGCAAAATCTACCTATGAACACATGAGTAACTACATAAACCCCATAAAACTCTTATCCATTATACCATTACCCAACAAGTGGATCTATCCTTATATATATTAGTTGGATGGTCCTCACTATTTAGATAACCCATCATAGGTATCTCTACACCCCAAGATGAAATTTTTGTGGGACTAAAATCCCTGGCCCATTAATAAAACATGCTCATATACCACATAAAAAAGTGTTTCCATGTGGTGGGTAACCCCATAAAGATATACTGGACAAACACCATCAAGGCTAGCACTCCATTATGGTGGTCTTAACTCAGTATTTAGAACACATTATTCAGTATTGACACAAAAGTTCAACCACTATCCACTAGGTAATATTGACAATTTTTTATTAACATTAATGAAAACCCCCAAGGTATATCGGCGGAAAACATTTGGTCATAAAACACCATTAATCCAAAATCACCATTGTGGAACTCTCTCACACAAAAGAATAGTGTGTGTCTTTTACCATCATGAGGAACTACCATTTTTAGGTACATTAAATTTATTTTATGGAAATTGGTCTTGTATAATTCTTGGATTATTTTTCAGGGAGATTGGGGGAGGTTTTGGCTTTTTATAGAGTTGTTTATGATGGTTTGTAGCGTTTCATGAATGTTAGAAACCATGAAAAACCTCTACTAAACCATGAAAAATTCTTTGGGGTTCACATTGAAGGCTCAAAATTGGTTCACATTTTTTTTAATTGGTGTGAGTACCAAGGGAAAACCATGAAATAGAAAATAAATTTAAAATAATGGAAGCCGCATTGTATGCCTAATTTTTCAATATAATCATGTGGGGTGTGGTATTAAGATGTTAGTGCCACAATGATGGTGCATAGTATGACCAACTGTTTAAAAAAACCATGTGACTACTTGGCTTGTCCATTATCATGTACATGATTGGCTAAATGTTTTATGAACATTATAACCTAATTATTAGATATGTTGTTAATGACCTAAAATTTGTTGTTTAATACAAATTAAAGCTTCATAACCCTCATGTTTTCCCTATTCCCATAAGATCTGGAGTTACTCTTCCAACATAGGCTCCCAAGGTTATTTATTTTTTTAGATATAATTTTTATCAAATAAAACATGTTAGAGATATAGATTCACTAGTAAGTCATCGTTCTTTTCCATTATTCCTTGATATACTCTTATCCTCTCTCCCAGAACCATATATCTAGTCCTACAAGGATAGATATTTTTTCTATGATGGGAATATTGATTATATATGTTTTAATAAATTTATGGCATGAAGTTTAAAGGAATGATCTTGATGATTAGATAATCTTTCATCATTTTTTTCGGTTGAGATGGTCATGGATTCTCTATCATCTCCCCCCAAAAATTATTTAAAGGATTAATTTTCAATAAATTTTTTATAGAATGTTTTCTGAAATACATGTGATTCTAGATGAAAATAAATTTTATTTTTGGAACTATAAATTTTGGGAATGTTGATAGATTGAAAAATACCTCCATTATTATACATTTAAAATGATGGTTTCATTTTGATGCCCCAAAAGGATATGATGAATTTATTCCAAGAATTTATTATGTGTAATGGTTTTTCATGAAATTTGGACTACATGGTTGGCATAAGTAATTTTATGAATGTATCCCAATGAAAAGAGTAATTTCTATTATGGAACCGAGTTATTGGTCACCAATTGACAACTTAGACGTCGATGAGAGACTACTCAGGAGTATGCAATAGTCACTTAGAATGCATTAGTGTGTTTGAAAAAACACAGGAATGAGTATTCTATGTTATGAGAAATAGTTCAACATTTATTTATTAACTTCCATGAAACTTATTTATGTTTTAGATATAAACTAATTTTAATCACTCCAAATTAATTTATATAAAATACTCTAAATAGTTCTTATCTTAGTGTCTTGGAATGGAAAGTATTTTGGGGAAATAGTATAATTATTATACTCACCCCTACATAGGATGATTAGTTTTTTATATATATCAACTATCAGGATATTGGAAAATGGATGTTATCATATTTTTCTAATTCAGTGTTGTGAAATTGAGGGGAATAACAGGTGGAGATGGAGCTTAGAGCTGGATCGGTTGCTACATGGGTTGATAACTATTTGGTGAATTTGGAAGATCAATTCTTTTATTATTTCCAAGTTATTGACATATTTTTTATTTTATCACTGTTATATTTTTTGTTTTATTGGATAAATTTTTTATTTTACCTTTGGTTTTATTATTTATGTATGCAGCATATAGTGGTTTTGGATGTTTTATCACTGTGTATTTTTGTTCTTTTCCTTTCCTGTGAAAATATTCCACCAATATTTTATTATTACCTTTAAATTTACCTTAATAATTTGATGTATTAGGGATTTGTCCTTCGGTAAACATAAACCCATCACTTCTTAATCCAATAAGGAGGGGAAAGATGTTAATAATGGTATTGGTTTTGTTCAGTCATTGAGTTTGAAATTGAATAATCTTGATTCAACCCTTCAGTTAAAAATGGTATCAGTCTTGGTCGGTTAATCTAATTTCTTGGAATAATATCTAGTAGAAAGGATTTTCAGAAGAAAAAAAATATAGCAACAGAATAAATATATAATATTATTATTTTTAACTTTATGTTAACAAAGTGGTTTTGGTATAAATGTGTTTTAAGACACTTCAAGCTATGATGTTACATTATTATCCTCGGTTTTTCAAATGAGTGTAGCATACCATGCATTTTTTTTGATACATCCCACTAGGATTTCATTGAATATTTAGTATTTGAAGATTTATTGAAAATGGTTAACATGTTAGTAATGGGTCGATTTTGATAGGTGAATAATGAAATAAGGTTTCTTATTGTGATTTGAAATTTTCAAATCCTTTATTTTCATGGGTGTTTTGATTTAGTGACTCATATTTCTAGTTATATTAATGTTACCTAGTAGATGAATTAGAAACCAACAATTGGAGGTATCGAAAAATGTGGTTTTACCTTAGCCATAGGTGAACCAAGAGTTACATGAGAGCATCATTCATGGTATTCAATATGTGTATTTGTTAGATCATGTAATTATACTGTTTTACTTCCTTGTTTAAATTTTTTATTTAAATCCCCTTAAGTTGGTTAATGATAATTCTATGATGTTTGTGAGGTTGTTTGGCGGTGTCCTGGGGGTTTGGGAAATGAATGTAATGAAAAGAGGTCCCTCAACTGTTTGTTTCACGGTTAGAGCATATTTATTAGTAATTGTTTTCTTTAACCTTTCTTTCTTGGGGAGGTACAACACGGTTGGTAAAACAATGCTTGGGTATGATCCAAATCATGCAAGATTGGATATAGCCTTACCATATAGTTACTATATGTTTTTTAAAAAACACGTAGTCTTATATTGATAAAGGATTAACATAAATGAATATTACATAAATTTAGATGAATATTCATTAAATTACAAAATTACATGAATGAGTACCATAATAGATTAGTGTATTTGTAAACAAAGAAACATAATATTATAAAATGGTGAAAAATATTCAACATATCACTTAATGGAATTTCTCTTTAGTACACCTCATTAAAACCGTTCTTCATAACCTAGGGAAATCAAACATAAGAAAGCTGTGATCTCAGATATTCAGTAGGTGTAATCAAATGAGATATGTAAGCATAACATGATCATAAGGGTAAGAGAACATAATCATAACATTATAATATCGTACCCTTTATATCAAATATCATAATAAAGGGTTATGGAATAATGATTTGTTTTTTATAAGACATTAATAATAATTAAATAAAAAACATAAGCCATGATATTATAACATAGGAGTAAGACCTAGAATTTATACCTGACACATAAATACTTCAAAACATTACCTAATCCAAGGCTCAGTGAAAAAAATTATCGAGGAACTTATTGGCGACAACACCTACTAGGCATGACACACCACATTCCCAAGTCATAGTCTATTCCATAGAGTGGATTTGGTTTCCCATTCTTCCCCTAGTGGATCAAGCCTACTAACTTGTTCCCAACAATATCTTATTATATATAAATCGTGACCCAATGCATTGGAGGTAAATATTGGTCTCTCTAATCATTTAAGATATAACATAATCACACCGAACTATCTGGTCCACCCCATAATATATGTTGTAATAGTCTTACTCGGTGCTATTTGGCCACCACATCATATAATCTATAATAGGATTACCCATCTCCGTCTAGGACACCCCACCATAAAAAGCATGTCCATTAACAAGAACCTAAATAAAGAAAAACTAGATTTTATATCATTATAAAGGCACAATAAAATAGTTATTATTTATTAACATCATTACCTCATGGAAATTAAATGGGATTTATGTCATTGTAATTAAAAAGTGATTAGCGTGTAGAAATGAAATGGGTTTCACAGGAATCCCGTGAAATATGATTTACCAATTGAAAAAATGGGATCCATAAACTTTATACCATAAAAATATAAAACATTAATAGAAAAAAATATTAATGGTATCCTTAGATCATATTACTATTAAATCAAAAATAATACCAAGTATTTAATTTTAGATGGAGAAATATTTTGAATGGTCACTTGGAGTATTTCTTACGTAAAATAACATTTCATGGAAAATCAGTTTTTTGATGTCAAGATTTTTCCAAATACATTTCATTGAAAACAAATTTGAAAAAATATATAGTATGTCTTATAAATCCATTAAAATATTTCTTAAGTAGAATATCATTTCCTCTTTTTAAAAATAATTTTAACGTATAATATATTTTGAAAACTATTTTCTTTGAAAACAACCTTGAAAAGTTATAAAAGAGGTTTTGAGAACCATTATAAACACATTTCAAAAAATAAAGCATTATCTAAATAATATTCCTTGAAAATTTTCTCAAAAAATTACTGAAATTTTTTTGAAAACAATTTTAGAAAACATTAGTTTTGAATAAAACAAATTTCTTCCCGAAGATAGAAATACGATCATATTTTCGGAACACTATTTCTTAATTATTATAATTACCAAAGTGTTTAAATGTTACAAATATATTAATATATGATAAGAACCATAAGATAATAATAAATAATATATTTATTGAGAAATTTATCCTAATATTTCATCAAGGGAATCATAATCATACATAATCTTGATAAACGAAGAGATTATAGCGATAAACTATCACAAAATTAATAACATTGAATCCTAATACAATTGAAATAATTATATTAAATGAATCATAAAATATAATTAAAATAATTAATTTCAATATATAACATGTCAAATAGAAGTATATACACCCTGTAAATGAATACAGGTTAAAAAAACATGTGTCTCAAAGAAGGGAAATTGAGACAAAATTTCCTTTCCGATTGGAATATTTTGAACTGTAAAACACCAAGAAATAGTGATAATAAAAAGGATATATAAATATATAAAAATATCATTATATTAATTATATAATACATTTATGTATATTATATACACCACAAAAATGAAATGACTTCTGATTATGGTATAAGATTAGTAGAAATAAAAGTGAGACTAGAAATCCCCATCCTACTTGAGTAACAGTCAATTGTAGGAAACATAAGAGAAAAAAATCAATTGAAAAATGTAATATCACTAAATATATTATATTCATTATATATCATTTCATATTTTAGTATATACACCACACAAGTGGTGAATATAATATATATCTCATAGAAAAAAAAGTGAGCCGGTATAAGCCAAAACATAGGCTTGACTTTCTTTAGACCCATTCAGACCTATTGTATAATAAATATAATTTTTTTATAAATATTACATAGATCCATATTCATATATTTAAAACCATAATTTATTTACGTTTGGATTTATATTACACATTTATTAAAAATTCTATATTAATGTTACATTTTGTGTAATATCCACTTTATTATTCATATATGATTGGACATGTTATTACTGATCCTATTACATATAACATTATTTAACTATTTAAAAATTTTAAAACATTATATAAATATCATATAGATTCATTATATAAATATTTATAATAATAAATAAGATATATAAATATTAAATGGAATACTCCGTTCATGAAGACAGTAGGTCGTACGTAAACATGAACAGTGTTTCTATTTTCTTAATGTTTTGAAAGAAAGAAAGTAAACGCTATATATATATATATTATAATTAAATTATAATTATTATATCATAGATATAATATAAATTTACTAATCCATTACTTAATACATTCCATGTATGTTTTGAACAAATCAAGCCACTTTTATGAGGTGAAATTCCAAACATCCAAAAACTATGTTATAGTATTTACAAAAAATATAAATAAAAAAGGTGTATTTAATATAATAATTTGGTTGAATAATGAAATAATAAATATCATATATATCATATATTAAATGTGTGTTCATTTTAATTCTGATCCACTACAGGTGGTAAAGGAAAAAAATGACATAGTTCCACGAGGTGGAATTCTCTCGTACACACAAGTGGTATGTTTGTTACCCCATTCATTAAAGTGTGTGCAGGTGTAGGTTTAACCCTTATAAATACATAATATACTTCTATATAGGATAATTTGGTTATTATATAATAATTAAATATGAATATCTGGATTTGTGGAGAATGAAATAAAATAGAAATTCTTATTGAAGAATGTTACCTCATTGTTTCAGGTACCACATTTTGGTTTAACAACAAAGGGATTCCTTGGACGGTTTTCATCCCAATGTGATACTTATAGGTTGAGAGAATGGAATTTAGAATCATATTTCATCAGTTTTTTCTTGAAAGAATGTTTCTTGATCGGTGTGAGAAAGTATGGGTGGTTTCCCTTTTCTAGTGGAGATGAGTGACATTGTTATAGTTATAAAAAGGTTAGCACAATTGAAAGGTGTCCCTTATATCATCTTCCTCCAAAATTTTTCCATTTTTTATAAAATATAGTAATTTATTGAAATATTTATATTCAATAACCTTTGGAAATGTGTCTAGTTTGTTTGGACTCTAATTATAAAGATCAACCACTATAAAATATTGTTTTTACCATAATCACTCTAAATAAATTAAATTAATTTCATTAATATTTTTTATCAATAAATAAGATTACATTGTTATACATTTATAAATTATTCTTATTAAAAACAAGGAGTAAAAATTTCAAAATTATAATCAACGAACTTGGTGAAATAAATTTAAAATCAATAACATACAAGGGATGATACAATAGGTTTTTTATAAGTGAAAATGATAAAATGTTTTAATTGTTTTCATATCCAATCTCAATGTGAAATTGATTAAAATTACCTAAATTGGATAAATATATTTAAAATTGATCTATATTCACTTTAAAACAATTTAAAATTTTAATCTAACTATATAATTAAATTCAATGAAAATACATTTTTAAATTACAATTTAGTATTTTTACTATTAATAAAAAGGGGAAATTCTCATAAAAATATAGAAAAATAACCAAAATTAAATTTTTATATTATTATTTCAATATATTAATATTTCTTTTTCGAAAAAAAATTAAAAATTAAAAATTTTATATTTTTTCTCCATTAAAAGAAATTTAAATAACCATTTCGAATAATAAATCTTTTAATTCATAAAATTTGATTTATTTTGATCATAGACCAATCAAATACATTGGAAGAGTGAGAAAAATTATTGAACATTTAATATATACAATTTATTAAAAACATTCATTAAAAATGGGTTTTTATGGAGTTAAAATAGTGTTTGTACATGACAAAAATAATATTCTTAGAAATGGTGTTTATTTATTTTAAAATACATCTTACTTTAATTTCTTCATAATGGATAACAAATGGAATAATTTTATATACATGTGTTAATCAAACTTTCACAATTTAGTTAATATTATCTATAAATTATATTCTAATTTCTCTATGGTATCTTTAATAATATTTTTATAACAACATTATATTGTTTGTTGGTAAAATTTGGCCATGTGTGTATTTCAAGATATTGAATGAACTCTGAATTGTGTGTTAAACCATCCAAAAATAGTTTTTCATGAACCAAAATCTAATCTTAGTGTTTCATATAGTAATATATCAACATGGTGTTTCAATAAAATCATGAATAACATGGGGCTATAATATAACAAAGGCTATATTCAATGTTGCGTGAAATGAAAAATATCAAAATGATTAATTTATTTGAAAAAACAATACAAAAAATCCCAGGGTGTTACATTATACCCCACCATAAAAGTAATTTCTCCCTCAAAATTCGTCTTGGTTATCAATAGATTAATACATGAAGGTTACTTTCATAGAAAACCTACACAATAAAAATGAATTCAAAACATCCATTAAAAAGGGAATGTTAGAAACATAATCGATACCCAACGTAACCCAATTATATGTTTCAACATAAGAGAACAATAGTTGGGAGTAAAGAGTGTAAATGGAATAAAGCATAAATAATTATATATATTGATAAAATACATTTATCTCTACTATGTGAATCATGATTTGAATGTTTGGGGATTCCAAACCATAAATTTTTCATTATTTAGATGACCATCGATTAAAAAATTCAATTATATTAGGATAAAAATTATTCGATTTCTTTTTCCTCAACATGACTAATCCTTTTACAATCAATGAAAATATGGAAATATACATACTATATTTACTTCTTCTACATATCCACAATCTCACCCTTTGGTTTTGACTTTCTAGATTTCACTTACATCTCGTACTCAATGAAATGATTGGCCATTTTTCATTCCGGAAGAACTAATAGATCATGAGGTAGAATGATTAGCCATTCCATATATATTAAGTTACAATAATAGAAAAATTGTTTTCATAGGATTTTAAATATGCATAAATCATAAAATTTTATGATTGTACATTAATCTCTAAAATCTCATCAAATGTTTAACATAAATGTTCTATCAATTATTAACCTTGTGACCCATCAAAAAGATGAAAATTCAAAACATTAGAAATAAATTCACTAAATTAGCTTAATATTTGTCCCCCATAAATCATAAGGCATATATTCGTTATCAAATTACAAACATGTGAATATCCTCATCATATATTATCATGAAACGTGGTAAAAACAAACATTTCTATAAATCGTTTTGGAAAACATGGATTATTACTTATTCCAAAGTGTACTAGAAATATTACTCACATCCAAGAAGTTGTAAAATTAATATATGATAACATAGGCCAGTTTTTTAACAAATTAATAATCATATAAATAGTAATTAGTTCAACCCAACATGATTTATCCATATAAATATTATCTTTATCTATTATAAACACATTTTTCTCAGTATCAGGAACACAATATGTTGTTCCCTCACACAATCAGAATATAACCCTTCAATTAAATAAATTTTCTATGTATTCATCCCCATTCAACATATTCCTTTCAATACATAATGAAACAATTTATTTAAGATTCTTATATACAAATCATGATCCATAGAACATAATCTTTTAATTACAAAACATATACACATCAATAATAAAACTTTATTGTTAAACCATTACTCGGGCTTCATCATCTAATTCCTTGATACCTCTTTCCTAAAATATGTAATATGAATCATGTCTTAAGGTTCCTCACCCTCAATATATTCATTATTTTTCCATTTAATGTAGAAAAATGTTATCAAATCACATATCATTCATATGTTGTTTACTATCCCATTATCTTTATAATTATAACCAACAATAATACCACCTTGCTGATTCACTTCATGATATTTTTGCTGAGAAAATCAATTTTTACAATACTCATACATCCACATATAAATAATTCAATTTTTACCAAGTTACATTTTGTGTTATCTGTTGAATAAAAGTATAATTCATCAGGTGGGAAACACTTTTCATAATAGAAAACCAAATATTCATGAAAAATTACTTATAGGATTCCTAAATAGTGACACCTACTTGAAATCAATGACACCAGAGGCTTACCATTAGAGACATCCCTAGAAATATCCCTTGGGATCTCATTAATGTTTTTCCATTATAGTTTCCAAATATTTTCTGATCATTTACTATGATACCAACTATATCAACCGAAGCTTAACATGCATGGATATTATGCAAATTCATATTTATATTCAGCACATTACAAAAGTACACACTTTAGGACCATAACTGTTTTGTGTCTTCATAAAATAGAAATATTATATTATAAATAACTAAAAAGTATTCGACATCTTCCTTAAATATCATTACCTTTAGTAAACCGACATAATAACATTCTTCACGACATGGGGAAAGAAAACATAAAAAATGGATGAGATCAGATGCTCAGTTATGGTAAATAATGGAGATATATAATCCTAACATGTTAATTTGATGTGATAATAAGATCATAACATTTGAATATAATTCCTTTCATATCAATGATTATAATCAGGGGTCATGGAATAAAAATTTACATTTCATAATACATTAATCATAAGGATATAAATAGAATAATCCATGAATTCATAACATAGGAGTATGACATAAAATTTGTGGTAGGCATATACAGATTTAAAAAATTCACTAAGACAATGATCATATCCAAAAAAATAGGGGCCTGTCATGACATCTAAACCTACTGGAACTGATAAACAATAACCCCCATTCATATTCCATTCCTTATAGTGTATAACATTTCCCCTACATACCATAGTGGATCAAGCTCATTGACTTCTTCCCATAATTATCTTAGGATATATAAATATTTACTGAAATAATTGGAGGGAGATATAGGTACCACCTATCATGTAATATATAACAGTATCACTCATTGGTATATGGGCCACCCCATAATTTAATATATAGTAGGATTACCCAGTGTTATCGGGGCCACCCTATAGTATATGCTGTAATAGAATTATCCAACGCTATTTGGACCACCCCATTGTATAAGCAATGTCTATGAACCAAAACATGGATAAAAAAATTTATTTCTAGCCATCATAAATAAAATTTAAATCAATTAGTATGTAATAACATTATTAACCCATGAAAAATAAATCTGATTTATGTCAATATCATTTAATCATGACTCTCTTGTGAAAAGTAAATGGTTTTCATAAGAATCACATAGTAACATGTTTTACCCATGGAATAGAAATATGTTCTGTAAATATTATTCCATAAAAACGTAAATACATCATATAAAGAAATTTAATGGTATCCTTGGATAATATTCCAAGTAAATCATGGAAGATATCAAATTATTTAATGTTATATGGATAAGATATTTTGAATGATCACTTGGATAATTCCATAAGGAAAATATCATTTCAACAATTTTTTTTAGAAATAAAATAATTTCAAAATAATTATCTTATAAAACCTTTAAATATGATAATGTATGTTTAAAAATATCATTCAAATATTTCTTTAAGAATATATATTTTCTTCATTTACAAACTACTTCTAAAACATAAAATAGTTTCAAAACGTTTTTTTAAAAACAACCTTGAAATCATATAATGGAGATTTTGAAATCCATTTTAAATTATTTAAAAATAATAATAATTAAAATGGGTTTCCAAGAAAATTATTTTTATAGATCACTTAAAAACATTTTGAAAAAAATATCACAAAAACCTGATTTTTTAAAAAACAAAAATTCCAATCAAAGAGAGAAATAAAGTCACATTTTCGTAAAAACACTTTCTTAATTATTTTAAGTTACAAATAGTTTAAAGATGGTTCCAATATGTGAAGATATAGTTAATATAATAGGATAAAAAAATATTATATTTAATGAGATATGGATCACAATACTTCATCGATGTAAGAATAATCATAATCAATCATGACAAATAATGAGATTGTAGAAATAAACTCTCACTAACATGGAAACTTTTAATCCTAAAAAACATTAAAGAATAAATTTAAATGATAAATAAAATATCATGAAGGGAATTTTATTCATGATATAACATGACATATGTTAGTATATTCACCTGTAAAATGTTATAGGTTCATAACAACACATGTGTCTCAAAGAAGGAAAATTTAGGCAATATTTCACTACAGATTTGGTAACATTTGAATCATAAAACAGAAAGAAATAGAGATCATAAAATGGATATTTAAATATCCAAATATATAAGTATAATAACCCTAAAATCAATTCATTGTAATCATATACACCAAAAAATAAATGAGGGTTGAATAAGGTATCAGTCTCATAGAAATAAAAACGAGACTAGAAATAGCCTTACTACTTGGGCATCTTTTACATAGTGAGATATTTAAAATAATACCATAAATTATATGATTTAATATTAGTAAATTAATTAAATTCATGATATAAAATGTAATATAATATTATATTCATGACAAAATAAGACTAAGTGGTGAATGTTCCATATTGCTCAATGAAATAAAAGTGAGATATAAAACCCTTACCATTAGTCTTAACATTCATTGCAAATTTAAAACCAAATTTATAGTAAATATTAGTTTATTATCAACATTAAATTGTTCCGAATTATTATATATCATACCATAATTGACTCACATATGACTTTATATTATATGTTTATTAATAAATCCATTTTAATGTCACATTTTATTTAATATCTTTATTGTTATTCATATATGTTTTGACTTATTATTATTGATCCTCTTACTTATATCATGATTTAATTTTTTATATATTGTAAAAAAATATATAAATATAATATATATTCATCATATTAATATTTATAATAATCTATAATGTATTCAAATATGAAACGGAATACACCATTTATGTTGACGGTAGGTCGTACGTATGCATGAAAAGTGTTTCCTATTTCTTGTAATTTTGAATGAAAGAATGTTATTGAAATACAAATATATACAGATATATATTATCATTAAAATATAATTACTTTCTCATAAATATCATATACATTTACTAAACCCAACATTAATACATTCCATGTAATGTGTGAACAAATTCCATAGTTTCAAGGAGGATCTAGTCCACACGTCCACAAATGAAGTTATCATATTTAGAAAATAGAAATAATGAAATTATGTTTTATATAATAAATAAAGAAAAGAAAATAAACAAAATAAATAATATATATAATTTATAAATAGTATATCGACAATAATTTCCAACCATTAGAGGAGTTAATGTAAAACAACGACATCGTTTCATAAGGTGGTAGTTCACCGTACACGCAAACGGTATGTTTGTTACCTAATAGATTGATATGTATGTTGGTTAATTTATAACCTTTTAATGGAAACATATAATTATATTTATGATGTTTATTTTATTATATTATCATGTAATAAGATTTATTGAATTGGTGGATAAATAAATAAAACTGAAATGCGTGTTATAGAACATTGCATATTTGGTTTTGGAGTAACACCATTTGGTTTGAACCAATGTGCTTCCTTTTTTTGTATTTATGACAACATTGAAAATTTTAGGATTAGAGGAGGGAATATTAGATATTTTTTGGGAAAATTTTGGATGAGACAATGTGTCCTGAGAGGAGTTTGGATGTGATGGTGGTGAGTGCCCTTTTATAGTGGATAAGGAGTGACATTTTTCTTAATAGGGAAAGGAAAACACTATTTAGAGGTCTCCATTTCATCATGTTCCTAAAATAATTATAAATATTTTATTCAATATGGTACATGGTTGAAATATTTCTTTAAAATGGAACATCGATATGTTTTAAGGTAATTTGTTCCCTTGAATTAATGTTTAACAACTATGAAATCTTTTTTTACCATACTTATTGTAATTATTTTTAATAACATTCACTATTATTTTTTGTAAAAAAAAGTTAACCATATTAGAATTTTGGAATTATAATTATTCCAAATAATGTAACCATTTTTTCAAATTCTAATCACATAAGTCTCCAATTTTATTTTCAAATTAATCTTACAGACAGGATGAAACAACGAGTTTTTTTAATGTTAAAATTTTAAAATGTTTGAATCGTTTTTATATCTAATTTTTATTTGAAATTTATTATAATGACCTAAATCTGATTAATGGATTTAAAATTAATATAAATAAACATGAAAAAATATTTATAATAACATTTAACTATATAATTAAATTAAATGACAATGTAGTTTTCAATTGCCATTTAGTATTTATCATTATTCATCAAAAATGAAACTTCTAAAAAAACTAATTAAAATTCACCCAAAGTAAATTTTGATATTCCAAATTAAAAAATCTTTTTTATTTTTTCGGAACAAAAATTATAAAAGTTTCAAAACATAGATTTAATGTGTGGTCCCCGATAAAAGATGGTAAAATTCCCATTTTAAAAAATACATATTTTTTATTCGGAAAATTGGATTTACTCTTATCTTACACCAATAATGTCTTCTAGATAAGTGTCATTAATGATTTATTTAATATTTAATATAGAACATTTATTTAAAATATACATATAAAGTTGTTATTTTAATTTAATGAATTAATATGGTGTTTTTACATGGAAAAAAATACTCATCTGAGAAAATTAGTTTCTTTATTTTAAAATGGTTTTTATTTTCATTAATACATAATTGTTACCCAATAGATTATTATATAATAAATATGTAAATCATTATTTTACAATTTAATTAATATCGTTCATAAATTCCATTCAAATAGATATGTGATAACTATAATAATATTTTAATAATAATAATATAATGTAGTTATATAAAAAAAGACATTGCGTGTAACAGAAGATATTAAAGGAACTCAGAATTGTGTATCACACAAGACAAAAATAGTCATTCATGTACCTATATCAAATCTAAGTGATCTTTGTAGTGAAATATAAACTATATGTTGTGTAAAAAGAAATAATAACTTGGTTCTTTCAGATACTATAATCTATATTCACTAATGTGTGAAATAAAAACTATAAAAAATATTAAATTAAATAGAATAAAATCACAAAATATCAGGGTATTATAGGGATCCCCAAGAAACCATGTAGCCTAGATAACTCTTGGATAGAGGGTGGATCATGGTTTTCCAACTGTGTTTCCTAACCATTAACCAAATATAATATATGGTATTTTACCATATTTCGCCTCTAGATTTATGAACCCTTACTATATTGCCTTTAGCATTTCTCCTCCAGTAGAATTTATGAAGAACCAAATCACCATAAACATCCCAATGATTTTTGTCCCTCATTTCTAATCCATTTTAAGTGTTTTTGGGTGCAGATCAATTTTCAAGGTGAGTATGATAGTCAGCTTCATTATTTATTACAATTTAGGGCTTGTGTAGTTATTGTTCTTATTATGAATTCCTAAAACCATATTTTATAGTGGGTCATTGGTTGGGTATTTTATGGGTGTTCGAATAAAAATTTAATACAAATTTTAGGTGAGTGTTCTTCTTCATAATCTAGGTAGGTGGTCTACAAGATATATCACATTATCTTGATTTGTTTTTTAGGTGTATGTGTTTGTGCATTGGTGTTGTTGGGTTTCCTATTGGGTTTTCAAATTTAATTTTGATGTTTTGATTGGTTAATTGATTTATTGAGCCCCACATAATCATAATGGTATTTACTGACGTTGAATTGACCTGAATAGAGGCAATCCTGGGGGTGTTTTGTATTCGTAAACATGGCATTAGGTTATTAAATATGAAATTGAAGGGTTACAAAGATTTATCCCATGTTTGATATGTTTAGAATGTTAAGACATGTTCATGCAGGAAATATAAGTGACGTTTCATATTTAGTTAAAAATGATTTTGAAATGAAATTTGTTTTAATTATTATTAATTGGAAACATGGAAAAGTGGGAGATTGGTATAATATTAATGTGTTATTGAGTGGTAGTAAATGTGTTAAAGGGTTAAGAATGATGATGATTTCTATGTAGGATGATCTATGATTTATTAATGGTATTTGTATTCAATGAGTATGGTTTTCAAGTACTATGTGTGTTGAATTCTTAAAGAAGAATGTGAACATGGCTTGGTGGATGTCGGTTATTGAATTGTGGTTCTACGCCCATGGGTCAGGATGAACTAAGGCTCTTAAAACCACACCTAGAATGATCATGTTTGGTATTCGCACTAAGGATCTTTTCCCCTAATGGTTTCATTTGATGAGACTACCTGGGCTAAGGATCCAAGGAATGTTTGATACATTTGTTTGAGAAATATATTCCTTAGTGAGATAGGAGACTTGACTCATCCCCTTATGAATAGTAGTTTAGCAGCATATTCCATAGTTCAATTGATAAAAATTATTAATTCATAGGACAAAAGAAGAAATTTGATTGATTTTATACTATTAACTAATAGAAACTAATTTTTCTCTTAATAATCTCTCTTTTTTCATTTTTTTAAATGTAAACACTATCTTTTCAGAATGTATATTTTGTAGATGCTATTAGTGGTGGATTATTGAGTTATACTCACACCCTGATTACGCCATATATGGGTACCCTATAAGACATCATAATTTCATTTCAACTGAAGGGCAAGGGACCTGGGAAATATGGGTTTTTAAAGAATGTGATGTTCATTAATGTGGGACTTCATCAAGGAGTTAGGACCTTTTTTGGGATTCTCCTATATGTTTCATTTTGGGTTTTCTTCATCACATGGAACAATGTGACATGGAATAGAATATTTATTTTTTGTTTGTATACTTGTACCCACATTTGGGAAACACTTTGTAATGCTTGTTTTTATTATAGTTCTGTTATTTTTATTTATCCACAGTGGGATAATCTGATAATGATGTTATAGTCTCCCACTTGATCTATTTTACCCTCACTGCTAGTTGGTAGCTTCTATCATATAGGGAGGCACGACTAAGGTAATGTGGTGACCTGGATTGGGGCATCGATTTAGTGGATCTCCTCTCTTGAATGTTAAAATTGGAATCAAAGATAGGTTTTCATGTTTTTGAATTACTATTTGGTAATGGTATATGGGATGCTAGTATGTGTTAGGCCTCGATAATAAGGTTGTTCATGGGATTTGTTAACCCATGTATGAGGGGAAAACCTAAGTACCTAAAGTTGGATTGTTGTTATTGATGTGTGTAGTCATGTTTGAATGATATTTCATCATTTGGTGATACACATATTGGGTGAAATAGTAGTTTATGGGATTTAGATCATGAATGCAATTGAACGAGGCTGTGTATATATGCCTAAATTTTGGATCCAAGGGATATATGTGACATGCATCACGGTAGGGACAACTGAGAAAGACATGCAGGATATAAGGGATACAATCTTTTTTTATTTCATTGAAATTTGAATGAAATAGTGTATAGTTAAGAAAAAGCTAATGTGTAAGTTTGAATAATGTAATGTAATGATTAAGGAATATTTCCCCATGATGACTTATAAATGGGTTAAAATGTAGTTGTGTGGAGATGTAAAAGATACAAATGTTCCTAAATAAGAAATATTTGTGTATTTAAAATGGATTTGTTCAAAAAAGGGTGTCTAATGAGTGGTTATTATTATGTAATTTGGTTTCCCCAAGAAAACCATGGCCCTAGTAGTAATGGTTGTGGGTAGTGATGGAGATATGACTATATCTGTTAGGATAGTGTACAGAAAATGATATATTTTTGGCTGGTAGAGAACCTTATTTTTTAAGAAATTGTGGAAGTTTTATGTTATGTGTTATGAAATGTGTTTTTTCCATTAAAAAAAATTCCACCCCGACGATGTGTTCTGGGTGGGTTATATGAGGATATCACTGATATCAGTCAACAAATAGTGGATAAAAAATCCCTATTAGCCCACGGTAAATTAGGGGAGTAGAAGTTCAATGATACATTTTATTATTTTTCATAAATTATGGAAGGGTACCTTGGGTGTGATGTGCTATGTACCTTTAATTTTATTACAGAGTTTCAGATGGAGCAGCCTCCAATGTTTTCTAGAGAGGGTGGACCAGAGTGCTAAATGTGCAGTCGGATGGAACATGAAGGGGCCTAGGAAGTGGGTATCACTACTGTTGTGGTCATATCACGTGTATGGGTGGTTTATGAAATGAGTGTTCCTTAATTTGGAGTCCTTGGTGAGGATTTACATATGGGATAGAGGGATGTCCCTTTTTTATTCTGTAAATAGTGTTGGAACCCTATAGTTTTGAGGTGTTTCATGATAATTTGAATATGATAACCTTGTGGGTTTTAATTACATCTGTTGTACATCAGACCCTAAGAGTGGGAGTCCTAGTTTGTAGTATCATTATTGGTAGCTTTGTTGTTACCGGTGTGGAACCAAAAGTAACAAGACACATAGTGCATTATCTAGTGTCTGTTTCAATACAGGGGAAAGTGTGCCGCCATTGTAAGTGGATTGTTGTGGATTGGCATATACGGTTTATAGGGAGAGTAAATGGGTCTTGCTGGGAGTGAATCCAATTTAGGTAATTTTTTGTGTGACCATTGAGGATGACCCGTGAGAGGGATCAGTAGGGATACTTGTTCTTTTGGAATTTTATGTCATCGGTGGATGCATTGGACTATGATAGTGGTAGAAATGATGTGATGCCAATAATGGTATTGGAATAGTGGGAGATTTTGGATTTTCAACGGTTTTTGAGATGAAACTTATGTTGTGGTTATAAATCAATGGTTTTTGAGAACCAAGGGTAACATTTAGGGAGGCTAGCCCAATGTTGAAGTTGACTTGGGATATCTATCATGGGTTGGTTCTTTGGTGGAATAATCAATGCAAGGTGGGTTCCATCATGTTTTATTAAAATAATAGTGATTATTCTTAAGTTTACCTCTAACAGAAGCACTTGAGCATTGAGGTTGGTTGTAAGGTTGGTTTCATTGGTCATGATTGTTAGAATGCCTATAACGTTTTTGATAATGTTTTATGAGAGTATCAGGTTGAATTAATTAGATTTTCCAATAATGAATGAGAAATTTATCGAAACATTTTATATCGCAGGGATACTTACAGTCAGAGGTGGTGACATGTTTGGTCTTGTTGTGGGACGATTTGGTTGTTGGATGGAAACATTCCGAATTACTTTATTCTAATAAGTTTGATGGACCTAGAGGCATGGTTAATTGTGTATGATGATTTTGGGGACTTGTAAAGTAGGACTCATGAGGACTACATTCAGGTTTAGTGTGTGGTCATAGGAATGTAAGGGACCTTGATTTCTCTAATACGGTCAATATGTGGGAATCCTCTAGGAAGTAATGATGTTTTCGTGGATGGGTTTATTTTTGGATCATTAGAATAATATATCATTATATAAGGAACCATGTTTGGAAAATGGTTATGTAAGATACCACTGGTTTTTTATTGTTTTGGTGGATCATTGTGGTTCTATTGTGAGATTACAGGGTTGTACTGGTAGAACATGATAATTAGGGAAATGGTAGTGCCACATGACACATTGGTTAATGACTTCATGGTAGTGATTCATTGTTCGGTGGTAATTTTTAGTTGTAAAACATTAATAGATTTGGTTTTGGTGGTTGGTTTTTAATGAGATGTGGGTGGAAAGGTATGGTCCTGTTCTTCTACTGGTTATGGTGTTCCCATAGTAGAGGTGAAATCGGGAATTGAAAACATGTTTTGGTCTACTTCAACATCTTCTTAGTGTACTTGTTGTTAGTTATAATCATTTGTAATATCATGACATCATATTTGATACACTAAGAGATCTATTGATCTGCACTAAGAAACCTGAATGTATTTTGGTTGGATATGGGGCCTCTTTGAGGTTAATTTCATAGAACGATGTATGTTGATCTAGAATGGTGGATGAATACCATCTACTTGTTCGGGTGGGGTCCCCATAATGCAATGGATGTCGTCAAATGCATAAAAATGTTGCTCTCAGAAGGAGAGAATAGTTATCCTTATATAATGATTTCTTGTTCTAGATGAAACTGGATAGCCACATCCATGTTTTTGGGTTCATCTGCTGATTGAATCACAATTCACGGTCGATGATATTTCATGGGAAAATTGGGTATGCCGAAACTCTTAATGTGGGTATCGTTGTGTTAGTCATGGATGTGTAGAGCCAACCATAAATGGGAATTGTGGAATTGGGATTCCAATAATAATCCTATGAAGGATGAATTTGGATTCCTCAAGAAATCCTTAGTGGGCCTTGGATGTGGTGGTTGATCGATCCATGCATTATCATGGGGATAAGGGTGGTTATAAAATAAATATGAGAATCTTGTGTTAGAGGAATTTATTGGTCTGATAGGTCATGAAAAGGGTTCATAGCATTGGTGGTTTGAATATATATTATCATCATATTTAGAGAACGGACTCGAGTAGGTGTCTTTGGGTACCATTGGAATGTATTTATGTGTAAAGGAAACGTGGTCTTGTTATGCAGGGGTAGTGCCAAAAATGATTTTGGTCATTCTAGAAAGAGTTTACTAAGGATGGATTTATTCGGTTATAACAATGTACAAACGTGGTGAGTTCTAAACCGCCTTCAAGGTTTTTTTAAATGAAAAGTTAGTTTCTATAATGGAAATGGGTTTTAAGGAATAACCTGATAGTCTTTGGCCAATGTAGTGATGAGGGAGATGCCTTTTATAGGAATATTAATGGGTGTGGTGGAGCATGATATTAATTTTGAATGTAGTGGATTCCATGATGGTAGAGTTTACCAAATTCTATGGAATGACAACAATAGGTGCATTGGATAAATGGAGTTATTACATAAATGATTAGGTTCCATGGGAAGGTGTAAGTAGTAGTATGTCAATAGTGTAAAATGGGTGTTTTGAGAATATCTAGTCTTGAATAGTCTGACTAAGTAAGTAAAGGGAACAAATGTGGTATGTTATAAACCACCACTAGTTTTATGAATAATGGAAAGTTCATTTTTTAGATGAGGGGAAACATGAGAGGGGCCATTTTTTGGTTAATTAATATATTGTGTATGCATTTCCATTATGGGATGTTTGGATAAGAAGTCTTAATTCCAATGTTGGGTGGAGTCCTCAAGGATGTTTCGGCATAGTGATTTGGGAAATGCATCATGTATGCTGTGAATGTTGACATGAGGTCCAAGTGGTCATTTTAATGAGTGAAGTTCCCAACACTAGAAGATGGTGGTGATAAGATAAAGTGTATGGTGGGGACCACTTTAGTGAGAAATTATTCAATATTGATGAAATGATCGACATTTCAGGTAAGATGGGATAAGGAATGTTCCATTTGGGTGTATAGGTTTTGGTGATGAGTGTTGCCTGGGTTTTGACCTGTTGAGTTCCTTAGGATGAATCGTGATTTATGGACCTATTTAGGTTTGGAAATGTTGATATAAGATCTTATAATCCTTCGTTGATGTAGAGTTTGGGTAACATTATAAAATTAAAAGAGTGTAATATGGTAAAACGTAATTTGGGCCACAAGAATTGGATTGGATCGGGATAGTTGAGTGTCGATTGGATGTTCCATGATGGTATGATGATACACACCACATTTCAATATGTCACAATATTCCCATTATTTGTTTCACTTCCTTACTATTTCGTGGAGGTATATGTCATCCTGGATATTCATGAATCCCTTGAGGAACATTGGGTTTGTTGTTTCGATACATAGTGAAATTTTTTTTTGAGGTATGCTTGTGTTGTTAGTTCGAGTGTTGTGGATGAATGGTAATATATAGGGTGAACCATGATATAGGGAGACTGTTATTTGGGTCTATAGGCCTAATTGTTTACCATGGCTGCCCATATAGGCTAGCGAGTGTGGCTCATGGATTATCCATTATAAGATGGGAAAATTGTAAGATCTCATACTTCATGTGGGGTGTGTCCTTATTAAATTTTTTTGGTTTAAATCCCATTAAGATGGTTAATGAAATTATTTTTGAGTTTATGAAGAGGACTAGAGTGTCCCAAGGGATCAAGACATAAATAAATAAATATAGGTTCATCCAGTTCATGTTGCTCATTTGGAACATGGATAGTAGTTTCTAGGTGCCTTAACCATGCTTCCATGGAAAGGTGGAGCATGGTTGGTAAAAACATTAATGGGTATGATAAAATCCACAGGGAACTGGAGAGAGCCATCATGATGTCTAAAAAAAGGATATTCAAACTGTGTGGGCTCCCTAGTAGACTGTTCATCCTAGACACCTATTATACAGAGGGTGGAACATGTTTGGTGAATACTTTTTCTACCTTTCGGCCTAACCATGTGCCCCCTTAAAAAAGTGGCATTTTATTATTTTTCTCCCTTGGGATTTATGGACCCTAAACCAATTTTCTTCTCAATTTCTCTCTAAAAGCAACATTGGTGAACCAAATCTCCCAAAATATCCAACAAATTGAACTTCCCCATTTTTAATCCATTTATAGTTGTTGGGACCAAGATGATAGTGATGTTTTTTTAATTCAAGTGTTTTTATGTGGAACGTTTCTGGAAATCACCTTACATTGTTTTTGAAAAAATTTCATAATGTGTATTATTTTCTAAATAATTGAATCCATGCTTTCAAAACATTCATATCAATGTTTTGAAAATAATCAAACTCATGTTTTTAAAAGAATCATAATCAGAGTAAATGCCCTTTATATTTAGACGAAGTTGTTCCGGATGAAAAGGATTTGATCGGACTCGACTCAGGTTTAGAATGAAAGTGAATACATCTTACTGGAAGTAAATGTCTTCAGATTCACTATACAACCTATATTAATGAAGTTAATGTTTTGAATAAGAGTATCTATGACTCTGATGAATCAATTGTGACGATGATTTGTCGATTTTTATTTCATGTAAATCATAAGTTGAATTGATAACTTGTGATATGAAATTGATGGATGAATGGTGGAGTGGAAATGATATTGTTAATTAGAAATAGATTTTATCATGATTTATTCTATATAGGTGGTAGAGGGAATTAAGTGATACTTATATATTTTAATAAAATTTCATATCCAGATGAAAGAAAAGTATGACATGATGTCGATTGAAGAGGCAGTGTTCTTTTAAAAGGTGATGTTGTTTTAAAAGGTGATGTTTTTTTAAAAGGTGATGTGATTTCAAATGGTGGTTCTGATTAAATAGGTGGTGCAGATTGGAATAGGTAGTAAAGATTGAAAACATCATTTCAATGTAAAAGTTAGGGCTGATTGAAGAGGTGACACCGATTGAAGAAGAAATTATGATAGAAGAGTAAGAGATGGTACAAATTGTTTTTCAGAATTATCGTACCCACAGAAGATAAAATTATGGAAAATAATATCCTAGCCAATCGAATCTAGAATGATCATATCGAGAATGTTCATACCTAGGATGATTGTATCTAGAAAATTTGTATTCATAAAAGATCATACTAGTGTAGGGAAGAATAGAAAGCAGGTGGAATGGATGGAAAGTTATGATAATTTCCTATCCAAGTATGACGTTGTTAGAGTTGTTCTCCAATGAATTTAACATCATGAAGTCGTGATTCAAGAACAATATATTGAATGATGTTTTCACTCTCATTTTGGTAAATAGAATAGAAAATAAAAAGAGATTTTTGAATGAATTATCAATGGGGATAAGTACAATCCAATAAAGTATCTTGATTTCAATCGGTTCTTAGAATCATATTTAGGAAATCAGATTCATATTAGTTTCTTTATACATTTTTTTCAATTTATACCAAGAATTTTATTGAGAAAATTAAATTGATATAAATTTGGAAATTTTAGTGTAATCATAATTATTATTTGAAATAATGTCTTAATAAGGACATAGTGTTTTTAGAAGAATTTAAATATTCAAGAAGCATTGAAAATGAAAAAATACATTCGAGGTTTTAGGGAAAATTGAAATTTAGTTGATTTCTTCTGAGCGGTAACCGTTTTTGGATTCCCACCCAGACCATTCAAGGGTAAACTATAAATAAAGAAGTTCTTTGTATATTATGACAAGTGTTACTATTCGTCAATATAGAAAGTGAAGCTCTGAGTTTTTAGTGAGAGAAAGTGATATCATTTTTTAGTATTGTATACATTTAAACAGAGAAGAATACTACTTCGTAAAATTGTATTTGGCTGGTCATCATACACATAACTCATCATACTCAATGGATCATCGTATTTTATTTGTTAACATTGTATTCAATTGATCATTGTATCGGGCTGGATTAATTGTCTTAGGGATTTCAATACTGTGTATCTAGGACTAAGGAAGTATTGTATACTGATTTTATCTGGTGTTTTTTCCTATCCCTTATATTCTATGAAGAAAATTAGTTTTGAATAAATGTATTGGAAGAATCATAATCGATGAATCAGACTAGGAAATTAGACCCTAGAAATTTGGACTCAATTTTCATAACAAAGTCTTGGAGGTTATAACCTTTTTTATGGGTAAGGAATTTATGAATTTTATTTCAATTGAACACATTTGTTGAATTAAAACAACGTGTAGTTAACATGAGTTGTTTCATAACAATGGTATTAACATATTTGAGCTAAGAGGGTGGAGACGCACCAGCGGTATTGTTTCATTGTGCTAAATGAGTATAAGGGTATATCCTACTCATTGTAATCCAAGGATTGTATTATAGTGGATTGTAAGGTACTGGGTCATTTCCAAACCATAAAAGGTTGTATCAATTCATATTGAATAGTTAACTTTGTAAGCCTTTATGTTTTCCTAGATGAGGGGATTTAATTTCTTTTACCATGGATTGAAATCTTTAACATGAGGTGATGGTTGTTTCAATTGAAAATGAGTACCGCTAATTCACCCCCACCTCTACTCTATGATACAATACACTAACTGGGAATCTACATGTGGTATCTGAGCTGAGGTTCCCTTATATATTCAATCCTGATGGAAAATTTGAATTGTGTGAACAGTAAAGGTATTCTGGTCATTGAGGGAAAGAATTATCATATCTGGAAGGATAAAATGAGGTATTATATTATGTCTATCAATTATGATGTTATTGAAGCTGCAACATTTTGGTTTTCATCCATTGATGATAAATCTCCACTTACACCTACTGATAAGAATAATCTTGAGAATTATGGAAGAGCGAAGAATTCCATATTGTCATCACATTCTGAACGTGAATTATTGAGAGTGAAATGGGTTTTGACAACCAAAGGTATATCAGAAAAATTGAAAAACATATTTGAAGGCAATAAAATATAAAGAAATAAAAACATCAAATCTAGATATTGAAGTATGAATACTTGAATATGGGTGAGCATGAATCTATTTGGAATTTCCATACAAAGGTGAATGATATTGTGAGAATTATCACATGACTTGGTGAAAAGCTAGAAGACTATATAGTTTTTTAAAATATTTTGAGAACCCTACTTAACAAATTCGATGAAAAATTATCTTCATTAGAAGATAGATATCGGGAAAAAATATTTCTTGATGATTTACATAGCACTCTTATCACTTATAAAATGAGGATAGTGAACGATATGAAATGACAAAGAAAAATTTGTTTAAAAATTTATTTCAAGGCTATAAATAATGAAATATCTAAAAATATTCTTATCAGAGAAGATGATGTTGGTTTTGAATCTAATAATGAGTTATTTAAAAATATCAATGATATATTAACGTTTTTTTCTAAAAAGGTGATAGCAGGTATAGAAAATTACAAATGGAAACTTCCCTTTTAATGTTTTGAATGTGGGGGAGTTGGTCACATTGGGGCTAACTTCCCACGGAGAAAGTATTAAGAGGATAATAAGGAAGAAGAAATAATTCCAATAAGATAATGGAATACACATGATTATAAAATAAATTTGTATTCTATAGGGGTAGAAAATAAATTCTTCACATCCAAAAGAAGAAGTTTCGTATATAATATTATGAAGCATAAGGAGGTGATGCTAAATCTGAAAAGTCAGTTAAGCATGGTATTTAAAATACTGTCATTGAAACTAGGAATGATGAAGAATATAGAAGCAGTAATTCTATCGATGAAGAAACTCAACATGAAATCCATTTGAATGAAGAGTTGAAAGAAAGTATGAGAAAAATCATAATACATGAAAAATAAAACGATTTGGAAGATGAATTATTAAACAACAAAGATTTTTTTCTAATGGGATATAAAATCTAATGAAAGATGTTGATAATTAGAACAAATATCATAAAAGATAAAATAATCATAATAAGCATCAATAGTTTATCATATATGAAAGAAGTTGAAGAGTTATAAGTTTTCCAAAAAAAACTCTGAAAAGATGAATTGAGATACATAAGTTTCTGAAACATTATCCCTATGGATGGTGAATATTCTTGAAATGAGAAACTGGAGAAGGATTAAAAAAATTTACCTTCAAAGGGTGATATATAATATGGAATTGTTTGTAAAATGAATAATTGTGGGAATGTCTTGCATGTCCCAAAAACCAAGAATTATGGGAATTCTGATGTTTCAATGTAACATGAATCCAAAAATATTTTGAAACAATATGGATCCAGAAAAGATGGAATAAAGAAGAAGAAAATAATTTATAATAAGAATTTTGGTGGCTCAAAAAAGATTGATTAGAATGTTTCTATGAATCATATTAATAATTATATTCTATATTGGAGTTTTTGAGGAAAATACTAATATTCTTGAATATTGATTGTATTGTGGAGGGATTCAGACACCCAATAAGTATGTGTTGGATAAAACCAAAACATTAATATTTTCCAACAAGTTATTAAAATCAATGATTTAGGGGGATTAAATCACCTAAAATAAAGAGGACTGGGAATGTTTTTGTGAATAAATCAGTGAAGGTTAGAGTAAACATTGAAAATAGGTTCCACCCACTAGAATCTAATTTTGAAATATGTGAACAACTTAGACACCTTGAAAAATGATGTCATGTTTTTTTACTAGCTCATCAAAAGGTTCTTAATACATAGAATCCAATACTAAAGATGTAAATGAACGAGGAAAAATCTCTTGTTCCTGAATCCACATTGAAAGCCACAAAAGGAGAGTGACCCTAGATACTTGATAGTGGTTGTTCCTCACAAGTGATAGGAGACTTGAAATTTTTGAAGAATATGAAGGATTTTTATGTAGGAATAACGACATTTGGAAATTATGAATCATTAAAAATCAAAGGTGTTGGTTCAACCAAAATTATAAAAGAAAAGTTGAAATTTAAGAAAAAAAAATATATGTTGATGGGATAAAACACAATATTTTAAATGAATCACAATTGTGTGATGAGTTTAATGAAGTTATCATAGATAATTTTGGTTTTTTGTGAAGAGTAATGAATATGGGAAGACGTTTACTAGTGGAAAACATATGAATGGGGATTTTTTCTAGTTTATGGATTCACAGAAATCATGTTACATGATCATGGTGGAAGGTAATCAGCTATGGAATAAAATTATTGGATAAATATCTCATTTAAATATGAATAATTTATCTAAAATAGATAGTGTTTTAGACATTCATGATTTTCCAAGAAGAATAGAGTGGTGTTTCACTATCTTGTATAAAGAAATGATAACACATAATGTGCATAACAATGATTATATTTGTTTAAAAGAACCCCTATAACATATTCATTCTGATATATGTGGGAAAATGAGAAAAAAAATCAACAAATAGATATAGGTACTCATTACATTCATTGATAATTATAATCAAATTACTTGTGTCATTCATATGAAACATAAGTCTAATGATTTGAAAATGTTTGAATGTTTTAGAAGGAAAGAAAAAATTGAATGTGAGTATTCAGTGGAGAAGTTGTGAATAAATAATGGTGGTGAGTATATAAGTGAAGAGTTTTAATATTGTCTTGAGAATAATAGAATTCATAAGGATTGTAGTTCCACATATACACCCCTACAAAATTGGGTTGTTGAAATAAAGAATACATTCCTGGTGGAAATGGGAAGATCCATGTTACTTGAACAAGGAATCTCTCATTACATTTGGAGGAATTCCTTGAGTACTATTATTTACTTTCACAACCATTGTTTCTATTGGCCTCAATAATATATTACTCCATATGATTTTTTTTGGAAAAAATCATACTCTGAAGCACATTAGAGTTTTTGGGACTCCTTGTGTTATAATGAACAAGGGATGAAAGTGTTCAATGTTTGAGGAGAAATGTTATGATGGAATATTTCATTGCAATGATCTAGAAGGAAGAGGATAAAGATGCTTCATAAAAGAAATAAAGAACATTGTTGATTTATATTATGCTAATGTAACTGAAATGGTTGAGAATGATAACCATGTTTAGGCAGACAAGGAAGCTGATCATGTTGAGGAAAATAATTCTGATAACAATACAATCAATTGTATTATCTCTCAAGAAAAAGAATCAGACTCACCTATTTCATGTGGTGAATATTATTCTAAAAAATATCATTGCAGGCTATGAAATAAAGTGGATTATCAGAATATAATTGGTAATCAACATCATAATATTCATATGAGGATAAAAAAATGCAATTACGCATACTTCACTATATTCAAAAGTAGATCTGATTGATGTAAATGATTATTTTGATAATCCGTAATGAGTTCAAGCCATGAATAAAGAATTTCATTAGATTGAAAAGAAAAATACATGTTAACATTTACACAATCCTGAAAATAAAACCATCATTGGAACAAAATAGATTTTCAAGAAAAATATGAATGAAGAAGTGAAGTTATAAGAAACAAAAAAAGATTTGTTTTCAAAGGGTATTCATGGATTAAAGGAATTAATTTCTATGAATCCTTTTCACTAGCATCCCGACTAGAAACAATTTTAATCATTATAGCTATTTATATACAACAAGGATACAATATCCTTCAATTTTATGTAAAATCCTCATTTATGAATGGTGATCTTGAAGAAGATGATTATATTGAACAACCTTGTAGATTTATTGTTGGGAAATATGAAAGTTATGTGTGCAAATTGAAGAAGGTATTGTATTGGGTGAAACCATCTCCGAGGGAGTGGTATTAAAAATTATATACTTTCTTAAAGATGATGAATTTATTTAAAGGAATAGTGGATATAAATATAAATATCAGAGAGATTCAAGACTATTACCTCCTTTTTATTTTTTATGTTGATGATATTAACATTGTTTAGGATGTTGAAAAGTGATGTGAAATATTTTCTGAGGATAAAATGATGGTATTGTAAATATCCGCGATGAGGTCTATAAAATAATTTAAAGGATTTAAAATCATGAAAATGAAAAATATATATTTTTATCTCTCATGAATAGTTTTCAAAAGAACATCTCATGTTTTTGTGCATGTAAAATTAAAAATCTACTTCCAGAGCCATTTTAGTGGGACCAAAGCTGAGTAAATATAGATTTGGGGAAAAGTGGATTAGAAAGAGTATTGGATATTGAATTGAAGCATATTGTATTTGACTACCTCAAGACCCAAATTTTTTTTATGATGTTACCATGTGCTCCAGATATCATAGTAATCTAATAGAATCACATTTTAGTGTTGGAGAATGAATTCTCAGATAAAAAAATGAAAAAATATTGGAATTAGGTATTTTGGATCAGATATTATTGACTAGTTTGTGTATTCAGATGCAGATTTGGCAGAAAATGATTATAATAGAAGATCCAAATCTGGTAGAGTATTCATTATGTGAAAAAATTTTGTTGGATGGAATTTACAAAAATAGAATTCACTAACTCTCAGTATGGTTTATGCTTAGTATGTTTCATCCACTCAAACAGCTACTCAACTCATGAGGTTGAAAACATAATAGGAGGATATACAAGTAGAAGTAACGTTACAATTTCTCTTGGGTTGTGATAATCAATGCACATTCATTCTGACTAAAAAATAGTTCAACACTCTTGTTCAAAGATTATTGATATCTAATATCATTTCATAAAAGTTCATGTGGAGGATAATGAATTGAAACTGAAATATGTTTCAACATTGGAACAATTTGATGATATATTCACAAAACATTTACCAAAGGAATAATTTTTTAAATTGAGTATAAACATGAGTTTCCAACCTACTTCTCTTCAATACTAAGGTATGTGCTTCTGTCCCCTCTATCGTAATACCTTTTGATGTATATTCAATTGGGGTAATTTTATTTTTTTCATAAATCAATCCATGTGATGCATGTAAAATAGAGAGGGTAGTGGGTATGTTGTGAATTCAGCATTGTTTTGTGATTGAACTATTCTAAAAGTTTGTTGGGGTGGTTGTAGTAAAAAAACACGTTTTCTTCCATGAATGTTGAAGAACATATGAGGAAGAAATATGAATATGTTTTCATAATCACATATTTTTAACAGCATGGTATTGCTATTAATTATTCTTATTTTATATAATGAGTTTGCTCACGTAGACTTATAATTGTTGACAAGTGATCCATTTCTTGAGGATACAATGTTCAATAGTTTATGAAACTTTCCCGATAACAAAATCCTATGGGGATATTTTTGGGATGAACTGTCGATGAAAATTTTTTGAATTCAAGTTTTGTCTATTATTTTCATTGAATGTTTTTGGAAATAACCTTTCATTGTTTATAGAAAAGTAATAATGATTATTATTTTCAAAAGAATCAGATCCATGTTTTCAAAATATTCAGATAAATGTTTTTTGAAAATATTTGGAATCGTGTTTTCAAAAGAATCATACACATTGTGATAGTCCATCGTAATGAGAAGAATTTATTCTGAAAGAAATGATATTGATCGGACTCGAATTAGATTCATAATGGATGTAAATATAACTTAATATAATTAAATGTCATCAGATTCACTTTTTAACTGATTTGAATGAAGTGAATGTTTTGAATATGAGTCCTTGTGACTATGATGAATCAATTATGAAGATGATTTTCCAATTTTTATTTCATATATATTATAAGTTTAATTAAGAACATCAGATTCTAGACTGTGGGAAGAAATGGGGAGTGGATGAGATTCCTCCGATTAGAAAGGGATATTATCCAAATTTATCATATCATGGTGGTAGAGGGAAAGAAGTGGTATTGATTTTTATTCAAAACAATCATATCAGGGTAAATGAAATATAAGAGATGCTATCAATTGAATAGGTGATGTTGTTTTAAAAGGTGATGTTGTTTTAAATAGTGAGGCTATTTTAAAAGGAGATGTTGTTTTAAGTTGTGGTATTGATTAAAAAGGTGGTTCCAATTGAAAAGTTGGTACCTATTGAAAAATGGTTCTGATTGAAAAGGTGGTACCGATTTAAGAGGTGGTGTCTATTCAAGAAGTGGTTATGATAAAAGAGTAAGACATGGTGCTGATTGTTTTTCAGAATTATCATACCCACAAAAGATTGTATTTAGAAAAATCAAATCCATGAAAATTGTATCCAGAATGATCATACCCAAGATGATCATATCAAGACCAATTTTATTCATAAGAAAAAATACTTGGGATTGGAAGAAAATAAATGAGTTAGAATCACTAGAATGTTATGATACTTTCCAATCTAAGTCTGACAATGCAAATACTGTCCTCAATTGAATTTAATGTCATGAATTCATAATACAGACATAGAAATATAAATGATTTTTAAATCTCAATTGGGTCAGGATAAAAGAAAAGAGAAGGATATTTTTGAATGAATTATCAAGGTGTAGTTATACATTTAAATGAAATATTTTGATTCAAATCGGTTTCGAGAAAGGTATTCAACAACTCATAATTGTATCTGTTTCTTCTTAAATTTGTTTTCAATGATACAGAGCATTGTATTGAAGAAATTAAATTTAGAAAAACTAGACTCATGTATTCAATTCACAATTTTGTATTCAAAAGATATTCTGGAGAAGGATATGATGTTTAAAGAAGAATCTATAAGTTTCAAGAAGTGTAGATGAATTCAAAATGCATTCATGGTTTTAGGGGAAATTTAAATGTTGGTGAATATGTGTGAGTGAGAACCGTTTTTTTGGGATTCCCACCAAACCATTTAAGGGTCACCAATAATAGGAGATGTATATTATAATTTATGACTATTGGTATAGTTCACCATAGTTGAGGGAGAATCAATGTGTTTTCAGTGAGACAAAGGGAAACTATTTTGTTTTGAATTTAAGACATTTTGACTGGGAAGTAGACAAGATTGTAACTTTTTATTAACTAATCATCATACTCAAAATTCATTGTACTCAGTGGAACATCGTATTGGATTTGTCAACATAGAATTCTACTGATCATTGTATCAGGCTGGAAAATCGGCTTCAGGATTTACATATTGGATTTCTCATACTAAGAATGAATTAAATTCTAATATGAAATGCGGATGATTAATTTCTATTGTATTCTCTCAAGAAAACTGGTTTTGAAGAATTGTATTGGATGAATCAGGCGTGGGGAATCTGACCGGGAATATATATCCTAGGAAAATCAAACTTAATATTAATAATAAAGTCCAGGAGGTTTGAACCTTTTTTCTAGGTAACAAATTGATGAATTGTAATTTAATTGAATATATTTATTGAATTGAAAAGAAATTTAGGTAACATGATTTGTTACATAACAATTGTGTTACCCTATTTGTGCTAAGAGGTTTCACACACACAAATGGTATTGTTTCATAGTACTACATGAGTGTAATGGTATATACTTCCCATTGTAATTAAAGGATTATTATCTAGTGTATTTTATGGTTTTTGTTCATTTCAAAACCATACCATGGACATAGATATTTTATTAAATAATGACACTTTTAAATATTTTTTTCTAATGTATGTGTGTGTTGACTTGTTTTTAGAAGTTAATTTAATACTCAATAGGAATTGATGTTTGTTTCAATTGAAAATAAACATAGAAGAAAAAAAATTATCACTAATTCACCCCCTCTTCGTCTCAATTATTCCTAGAATTTACTGGGAACATATAGGAGCGTCGTTGGGTGTTGATTGAAGCTCTATATTATTATTACAGTCTTATTCATTATTTTTATAGATTAGGTATCTTTTAGTTGTTGTTCTTATTTAAATTCACTAAAACCCTCTTTTCTAGCAGATCTAGGTTAGGGCATTGAAGAGTAGTCGAATCGAAATCAAAGGATATGGTTAAGTGACTGTTCAACATCAGAATTGAGGTATGTGGTCTAAAAGTTATATCCCATGGTATTTTTTCATAATTTATTAGTATTTGTTCTTGATTTGGTTCTATTGTTCTTTTTGTTTGATTTTTGATATTATAATTCTGGTTTTACATGGTTAAATAATGAATTGAGCCCCTTGGGATCCCCATGGGATGGATTTAGGTTGATTAGATCTAGATAGAGACTTCCCATGGGGTGTGTTGTATTCGTCAAATTGAGATTGGACAATAAAATATAAAATGTATGGTTTTTAGAGATTGATCCCAGGATTGTTATGTTTATCTTATTAACACCAGTTGATGAAATAAGTACATAAGATTTTTTGTAGTTGGATAACATAGATTATGAAATGGAATTTATTTTAATTGTGTTTAATTGATAACATGGAATAAGGGTAATATGGAATAATGTTAATATGTTAATGAGTTATTAATTATATGTGGTAAATATTTTAATGTGTTAATTAAATGAAGATGATTTATGAGTTGAAAAAACTATGAAATGTGAATGGTATTTTTTTTCAATGATTATGGATGTGAAATAGAATATGTAGAAAATTGTAAATGATTCATGTGCACACAGCTTCATTGTATGAGGGTTATTGGAATAATAGTCTACACCAATGGGTTGGGTAAGACTATGGAAATAAACACCACAACTATAATTCATTGGTTTATGGAGTTTGATTGGGTCTATATGCCCCTAACAGTTTTATTTTATGAAACTACCTGAACTGAGGCTTAGAGGTAAGTGTGTTATATTTGTTTGTGAAATGTTTTGCCACATGTGAAAAGGATCTATACTCATCCCATTATGAATATTAGTTGACCAGAACAGGATGTAGTTAAATTGATGAAAATTCATAACCCATATAACAAAATATGAAAATGTTTTAAGTGGATATTATTAACTAATAGCACCCAGTTTATCTTTCGGTTATCTTTTAAATTATATTTTACATGCATACATAATCTTTTTAGATTAGATAATATTTATACACTGTTTATGGTGACTTATCGAGTTTAACTCACATATTGATTTGGCCTCCATTGGGTGCCTGAGAAGACATCATTAGTGAAAGTCGGGAAAATAAAATGGGCCCTAGGATATATGGTTTTCATAGGCATTGGATTTTCATGGAAAAGGGATATGGACTTCTAATCAAGACCTTTTTGGGAGTTATTCGATTTTTTTTTATCATTTTGTGTTTCTATTGTAATTTTCATAGTGTGACATGAAATATCATATTTATTGTTTGTTTGTGGACATGTACACAGTTTTCGGAAGAGGGTGGTCATGCATGTTTATTTTTTATAGTTTATTTTATTTTGAATTTTTTTATATTGTGTCTTTCTCTATTTAAGAGGGTATATTCTCTCCACGTGATCCATTATACCATCTCTTCTAGTCAAAATCCTCTAGTAAACTGGGAGGCATGCCTTAGGTCATGTGGGGACCCAAATCTTGGAACCAATTCAGTATCTCCCAAGATGGAGACAATACAGGAAAAATGAAGGCTAACTAATGAACATATATATGTATACCACTCGATTCAGTTTTAAAATTATACTTCACTCATATTTTTGGTGGATTTGGAACCTAATAATGAATAGGTATGTATAAAAAGGATGAATTGGGTCATTGATTTTATGGGAACACTAGATGAATTAAATTAATGTTGGCAATGTACATGCTTGAGGATATGTCATTCGAATCACAAGATTTAGAAATTTAGGATAAAAATGAAATTTGATTTACATTGAATGATATTGAGAATAAATTAAACAAAAAATTATATCCTTACAGATTCAAAATTGTCAAAAAAATATATTTCATTATCATGAAGTAAGAGGATCTCTTGTTAATACAGTATTTAGCTACATTTATTAATTTATTCTTAATTCTCTCAAAAGGTTTTATAGGTGCATAATTTAATGACTACATTTTTGATTCCATTCTATGACCATAAATTCTCTCAATGATTTTTTTATTTTGTTTATTTAACAATATGGAGAAAATAAATCATTAAATTTTTGTAAAATGGGATATATTGGGAATCATATTGGATGAGTTGTGGATATCACCATAATAATTGGTGGGAAGTCAAATGTTGGCAATAATTGGTAGTGGGAAAAATACATCAAAAGTGGTGTAAAATCTCACAACCAGACCATATGGTATTCTAATTTTCCTCCATGAACTAAGAGTACGATTGGGTGGTTTTAGTGTGCTTGACTTGATCATATAAGGTAGAGTTTTATGGCACCACCTAGAGAATATCACAAAAAAACCTATGGGACAGCTCCATATTTATTATTGTAGTACTCCAAGGTATTGTTCTTTTGAATTTAATAAATGTTTCTTACAAATAATTTACTTCTATGGGGAATTATCATCCGAATAATTCCAATTATTGGGGCAAAATGAGTCCTGGTGATTCTTAGAGCACTAGAACTCCACAACAATTGAAATCTCAACAAGGCGATAATAAAAAAGGGAAAATGAGTAAGAAAGTGAATAGTGATTGTTAGGTAACCATGAATGATATATTTGATCCTTCAATTGTACAAGGTTTGATTCTTTTGAATTCTACCCTTATTCAATCTGTTTTTATATTGTTTCATACCACACTTTTATTACTTCTCTTGATGTTGATCCAATGGGTTTTTGTAATGAGTTTATTTCGTATATTTTGAAATTAAAATCTCTTCTTCAGAAAGAGTTTTGATATATTAAGAATACAAAATTATGAAAAAATAGGTGGGTAATAATTGGTGTGGGTTTTCTCATTCCTTGATGTGGACATCTATAACCAGATAGGGGGATTGATAGGTTGAAAGGGATTGTGAAAGGGAGAATGGAATGGAAATATAACTAGATAATTACCTCTAGTAACAATGGTAAGAAACATATCTTATCAGTTTCTACATATTACATCAGAATCAATGGATGATATTGTAAATATATAATTTCCAATTATAATTGGCCAGTTTCTTTCTTTTTTCTAGATAAATTCTTTGGTTCCCCCCCCCAAATAGAAATGAAGGGTTTGATTAATATCCTACTGAGGACCTATCCTATTTCACTTATTTTTATATGATGGAACTATCTAAATTGACAAATTAGAAATGTAACTAGAAGCGTTGGAGTGAAAAGGGTTTATTGGATAGAGAAATCCACATGGGATGCACTGGTCATTTTTTGATATATGTGGATGAAACTCTTATGCTCTCTTTGGATTATCATATTATTTATTATAAAGAATATTTATTCCCTTCCATGAAATGATTACATGTTTCATCAATTCAAAGAAACCTAGTGGTTCTCTAAAACTTGCTTATGTTTATGGTATCACCAACTATGAGTTTCGAAGGAGGATATTTTGGAAGTAGATTTTTAGGGAAGTTATGGCTATTATGAATATCTTATTATACACTTTGGTGTTATGAATTAAACAAAAAAATTTATGAAATTAAATAATATTATCATTCATTGGTATCTTGATTCATTTTTACTTGTTTGTTATTATGATATTATGGTGCATTATAGATGAAAAAAATAATCTCGAGGAACACTTGGTTATAATGTTGGGTATAATTCAGGAACATTACCTATCTGCTAAGAATTAAAAGATTAATTTTTGGATATAAATTTATAATTACATTTACATGTAATTTATGAAATTAGAGTATTCATTGATCCAAAAAAATATATATGTTTTATCTCTTGGAAACCACTGAATAATGTTTTTAAGATGCACAGTTTCCTTAGTTTAGTAGGATACTAAAGAATCTTTGTTCCTGATTTTCCATCTCATGCATCACAAATGAATGCTTTTACATGGAATGAAATCCCTTTCCAATTGAATTATGGGTGCCAAAAATACTTCCGTGAATGAAAATTTTGACTTACATCAGTGTCTGCCCTTATTTTTTCTGATTTAAGACATGGGTATTGGGTCTTTCTTGATTCATTTTGATCTAGGTTGGGATGCGTTATCATGTAGCGGGATCATGTCTCAGCTTATAGCTCAACATAGTTATAGGTCAATTATAAAAAGATCCCAATACATGATTTTGAAATATCTACTATTTTCCACACTTTAATGACATGTAATCATTATATTTTTCAAGGTATTTCATAATGTTTATGGTACATAAGAGTTTGAAACACATTTCCATCCAAAGAGATTTAAATATAAATAATAAAATATGAATGGAATATCATCAATTTTTTTTAGTACAACCTGATGTGCACACCAACTTAAGGGAACTATATAGATGATGAATTAATATAGAAATCATATAATAAATTGGACATAAAATCTTTGGATAAGTGGTACATAATATCTATCATTGTGGATATAAATCAAGAGTGTGATCAACATGGTGATGTTATTTAATTCTCTCCATTTTAATTTATTATTTATTTTATGGAACATTAGGGTAAGGCTATGATTTGTAATCCTAAAAGTGTTACCATTAGTTATAAACTCCATAATTGAGAGATCATTGAGGTATGCAAGATATAATTTATATCTGTAATATGTTTTACAAATCAAATAGCATTTCATATAGACTAGAAGGAACATATTATTATCTTTTAAAACCATTCAAGATGGTATGATCATCCAGGAATAGATAAGAAATATAATGTGATGATAGAATAGATCCGGTGGGATGTAATGAATAGGAAATTTGAAGATTTTTTCTTCAGAAGACTCACTTATAATTATGTCAATGAAGAGAAACAACAAAAAATTGGTATGTCACAATCATTACTGATTCTTGGGTATAAATGAGAGAAAATACTTCTGGACTTGTGTGAACTGTCTCTTATAAATTTTTTAGAAACAAGATTCCATGTTGATGATTCTATATTATCTCTTGAAGAAATCACACATCATCTCTATACATGAATCCCATAAAAATTAATATGTGTCTTAACAGTATATTTTGGAAATTATAAAGAATAATGGGGTTCTAGTTTTGATAATTTCTGATCAAGACCCAATATTTACATCTCAATTTAGAAATCCATTCGAAAATTCATTGGATTCAAAATGGGATGAGTACATATTATCAAGCACAAACCGAAAAACAATTTGGGTCAACTATCCAGATGTTAAAAGGCATGCTTAATTATTATTTTTTGATTTTAGACAGTCTTGTCAAGAGTACATACCATTATTGGAGTTATTATATAATAATATTTTCAATTCATTGATAAAAATATATCCTTTTGAATAATTGTATGGTCATACTTATTTTTCTCTTCTATGTTGGTTGGAAATAAGAGATACTTCACTTCTTGGACCTAGTCTCGTGCATGATAAAATAGAAAATATTTTGATGATCATATAGAGAATAGTGAAAAATCATATTTTTTTAGTAATCATATGTGGAAAATCGTCATTGACTGCTATTATTTGAGGTATTTGGTAATGTTATATTGAAATTGACTACAAGGAATTGAAATCATCATTTTGGAATGCAAAGAGTGTTTCCTATTTGATATATTGAACCTTTTTAGATAGCTAAATGAGTGGGTGATATAGATTATCATTTTGCATTACTGTTAGAGTTTAGCTCTATGCCTAATGTATATGTTGAATATCAATTCAAGTTGTACCATCATAATCCTAACCATGTGATTTGATGGAATCGTATTGATCTTGAACCATATGCAACATTGATTAATATAATGATAAATAATTTTGATATAAAGTAGAATATCATTAATGAGAAAATAATTGGTTTGGTATGGGTTTTCTAGGATAATGGTTAGATAAAGGATGACACATGTGAGTATGAAAAAGAAATTCTAGAGAAATGGATTGAACTTTTTCAAAACAACTCTGGGAATCTACATTATTAAGATGGAAATTAAATTGGTGGGGAGACCGTGGAAACCCCTTTTTCAAGTACATTACCTTATTAAATATATAGATCTTATATATATCACGTGACATGTTTCAAGTGGATTGGGGTGGTTTTGGATGGTATTGTAGTTATTTATAATGTTTCATGGTTAGTAATACCTATTCACCACCACTAGGAAACTATAAAACTGTTTTGGTGTCAAATGGGTTGGTGTACGGTTGGTTAATGGATTGGTCAAACCATGAATGTTAAAAAGGAATACCATTAAATGGTAAATGGGTGGAAAACCATGTTTGGTTAATGGTTTCCAAACCATGCAAGACATCCATTTGACATGTGCACCTAAGATATTTTCTAGGTACAGTTCACCCATGTTTTTAAAAAATTGATGGCCAACCCTGTGAGACCACTTGGATTTTATAGTATCATGTGGATGGTTGGTTCATGGTTTGAAAAACTATGTGACCAAACTATATAACATGTAGTTAATGACCTAATAATTTATTTTTGATAAACATTAAGGCCTATATCCCTAATTTTATCTTATTCTTCTAGGATAACAATTTAATCTTCCACTGTAGGCTCCCAAGGTGATTCCATTTGATCTAAAGATAGTTTTTGTTGAGTCAATGAATGTTAGATATCCATATTCATTATTAATTTATCACTCATTCCCATTCATCTTATATATACTATTCTTCTCTCCCCCAAAATTATATATCTAGTCCATTAGGGATATATCTATGTTTTATGATGATAATATTGATGAGGTATGTTTGAATCAATTAATGGGAATGCGATTAAAAGTCTTATATATGAAATATTACTGTGATTATTCTTTTTCTCCATCCATTGAGAAGTATGTGGATACAATTATATCTAACCCATTCTTGAACCTGAAGACTTAGTTTTCATTAAATTATTTCCTCAAAATTATTGTGAAATCCTTATGTATTTATTGATATAAAACCATTTTGTTTATCGCATCAGAAATATTCTGAAATTGTATGGATTTTATAACACCCAATTACTTATAGTTTTAAAATTATTATTTTAAAATTATTATTTTTTAAATAATTAAATGTGTTTGATTAAATGTTTCTAAGAAATAAATCATTATTTTTAATTGGTTTAGAGGAACATATGGGATTCAAGGTTAGAATGAGTTCATTTGTTTGTGTGCCCCTTATAAAGGGTGATGTTCTATTAGGGAACCTAATTATTGGTCACCTTGTGAAGATTTGGTGGATAAAAGAGAGACTGCTCATGTGTATGGAACTGTCACTTTCCATGAATGTGTACGATTGTGTGTATAAATAGAATAATTTTTATTACAAATGATGTGATATTATTAAAAGGATTTTTTTACTTCTTTTCATATAACATACTTTTGGTTTAGATATAAACTAATTTTAATGACCTGAACTATTTCATGTAAAATGTTCTTCCCTATTATTTTCCAACTAGTATGGGTTTGTAATTATTTGGGGAAATCCTATAGATATTATACTCACCCCACTCAAGGGAACATTGGATCATTTATAGATTTCATCAATTTATATATAGTTAAAGTGAATTTTTCATATTTTTTATAGAGGCGTCGAGATAATGAGGTGAATAAGAGTCGGAGTTGGAGCTTCGATTTGGATAAAGTGTTGATGTGGATGATGTATATTTTTTATATTTGGTTCTTGCATCCATTTGGTCATTCTACGATATTTTCACAATTTTCCATTGTTACTCTAATATTTTTTTTTTACATTTATTTACCATTTGATGTATTATTTACTCATGCATCATCTATTAGTTTAATACTTTTAATTATTGTGTAATTTGTTTTTTTATTTTAACGGAAAAATATCCCATAATATATTCATATGACCATAAAATTAACTGTTAGAATTTGGTTTCATGGGGATGTCACCTAAGGTTTGTTTCACCCTATCAGTTCTCAAGAAAATGAAGAGGATTGTAATGTAACATATGGTATCGGGTTTGTTCAGTCCCTGAGTTGGCAATGTTGTCATCTTCATTAAGTCTATCGGATAGAAATAGTATCATTCTTGGACATTCCAACTATTTTCATGGGATTTTCACAAGGTGATAGGCCCCTAAAACCCATAAATGTATTGATTGAAATGTTTTAGCTAACCTCTTCATGCTGAAAATCATGTTACCATGGTGGTTTGTGTATAATATTGTTTTAAGAAACATATATGTATGTTTTCACCTCATTTTTGTAGGTTATACTGATGAGTGTAGAATATCGTGAATTAATATTGATATCACCCACTAGTATTTCATTGACCATTTAGTAATTTATGATTTATTGAAAATTATTAGTATAGTAATAATGTTTGGATTTTTAAAATGAATCAAGTAATTTATGTTGCGTGTTGTGATTTGAAATGTTCTAATCCATTAGTTTCTATTGAGGGTTTATTTAGTGATGATTTTCTATGATCATAGTAATGAAACATGGATGATTTAGTAGATTACAACAATAGGAGGTCAAAGATATCTTGGTTTCAACTAAGCCAGAAGTGTTCCAAGAGTTGGTTTAGAAAATCATTTAGGATTTTCAAGACATATATAAAATAAATCCTAATGGTAAACGTTGATAAGTGGACCTTTCAAGTAATTTTTTAAAAAAATAATCCACCCATAATTTATAGGGATATAGAACCTAAGAAATTAGATCTATGAATAAATAAGATGAATCAAATTTCAATTTCCAAGGAACAATAGTTGAGTTGAAATTAAAGTAACCAATATATATGATTGAGGATCTTTCACAATAATTGTGGGATTTAGCAGACCAGGATAAAGTTGGACAAAGAAATAGATTGGAAATTTTTAAAGAATACTTCAAAAATTAATTATATTCTCACACATTCATAATTTTTGGAATAATATATTTTATTAACCTGAACTAAAAGGTTTTCTTTATAATAGAGTATGCAACTAAAATTATGAATTAATTATTCTTTTCCCTGAATGTTACTACAAGTTATTTAATGAATGAATTTATTTTACAGTTGGGATTATGTCTATAACATCACATATAGAATTATATTATTTATATAATAGATTATACAAATAATTAAATTGAGAAATGGCTATAGAAAGGGATATTTCAATGAATCCAGCTTGGGGAAGTGTGTTTATCATCACATGAACATGTGGGAACTCAAATTTTGGGAATAATAGGATGAGGGACACATACTTCCAATGTTGTGGAGAATATCATAACCAAACCACAGGGTTTTAAATTTTCTCCTCAACCCAAGAGTAATATTTTATGTTTTCAGGGTGGTTCACTTGAGAATATAAATTAGGATTTTATAGAACCTCAAAGATCATGTCACATATGTAACCAGATGGGACATATCTACTGTTATTTCCATAGTATTCCAAGACCTGGTTTTCAAAATAAATACACTTTTCCTCAAAATTCTTCTTCTTTAAAGAGTATATCCTTTCATAATAACCCAAATTATCTAAATATATCCAATAAAGGTGATTTTATGAACATCAAAACTCCTCAATAAATGAAATCCCAATAGGGAAATAGAGAAAAAGGGACAGTGAGTAAGGAACTATATGGTGTTGTGTAGATGAACCCCGAAGATCTGTTTGGTCTATTTATAGTTTGAGGTTTGATTCTATTGAATTCTACACATATATTTTCTTTTCATTATATAATTTCACCCCTCTATGTTCTTTCTTTTCATGTTGTTGATATTTTGGTTTTTTACATTGAGATGATTCCTTTAGTTTTGAAATTCCATACTCCACTTATACAACAAGTGTTTCTAGATTTTAAATGTTCAATAATTTTGATGAGTATGTGTGGGGATGAATTGGTGTGATAATTCTCTATCAATTATGTGGACATATATGAAATGATATTGGGGGTGGAATGGTTTATTGATTTAAATAACCAAATCGATTGTTATGAATCATAGGAGAGTTTCACATCATCCCTTAGAATTAACTATAACATTGAGGGATAATGGGATGAAAATGAATATAGTGTAGGATAATTAGTACCAATGGTTTGAAACAAATCTTATTAGTTGGATGTGGTTACTTTTTATTCCATTAATGTGTATGGAAATGGAAGGTTTCTAACTATAATTGACCAGTTTCATGATATTTTTCCAAATAAATTCTGTAGGCTTCCACCCAAAAAATATATAGTGACTATGACTGAACTCATACAGAGGAAATTTCCTATATCACATCTAAATAATTGGTTGTAAAAAATGACTAAAGGGATTTAAACCCAATTTTTAGAGTTGGAGGTAACAGGTCTCATTCCATCTAGAATGACCCTGTGGAAGGCATCAATCATTATTCGCGACGAAGAAAGATATAACTATAAGGCCCTATGTTCAATATTATAAGATTAACCAAGTTATCAAAAAGGATGTGTTTCATATTCTATGAATAGATGAACTTTTTGATCAATTTTGGTGGTCCTATTAGTTCTCTATTATTTACGTGCATTCATGGATTCACTATTGTTGAGATCATGAGGTAGATATTCTGAATAATTCATTTTAGAGCTTTTATGGCCATTATAAAAATGTGGTTATTCTATTTGACCTTAATAATTCACTAAAAGTGTTTATGAAATAGTTGAATTTGATAATTTAAAGTAATATTGATTCAATATATTGGTGTTTTTTGATGATATTATAGTATATTCTAGAAACAAAGTTGACCATTAGAAACACTTTCTTATAGTGTTGGATAACCTGTGGAAACATCACATGTATGTTATACTTTTAATTTTTGATTTTAGTATATAAGAGGTATGTTTCTTTGGACATAAATATTTTGAAAAAAGAGTTTTAGAAGATCCTGAAATGATATATGTTTTTATCTCTCAGAAAAAACTGAAGAATGTTTTCAAATATGAATTTTCCTTGGTTTAAAAGGATACTAAAGATGCATTAATGGTGATTTTTCATGCCTTGTCTCCCAAATTTTGTCTTTGAAACGGAATTTAATAACATTATAATGTAATTATGTGTGTCATAAATCCTAAATTGAACTAATGGTTTGACAAACATCATCATATATTCATATGTTTCTAGAGACAATACATGTGTAAGTTGTCTTTTGTGATGGATCATGATATGGGTTGGGATGTGTTCTCATGATGAGAGACAACATCAGAGCTTATGAATCACGAAAATTATAGGTTCATGAGAAAAAATTACAAAATATGATTTAAATATAACTACAATATTCCATGATTTTAAAACACAAGTTTGTGATTTTTTTGTTTAAATACCTAGTGTTTATTGATCATATGATTATAATACACATTTTCTCATAGACGGGGTTGAATCTATGGTAGTGGTGAAGGATAGAATATATTTAGATTTTTGACATTGTGTATATGTAAATGTTAGGAACATGGATCTCTATAAGTGATTCATTAATTATGAAGTCATATAATCAACTATTTTAATAAGATTTGGAATAGTGGTTGCTAATATTCGTCATATGGGATATGTATCTAGAGTGTTCTATGAAAGGTCATGTTGTGATGTTAATTATAATTTATTCTATATGAATTTTAGTGGATAATGTGATAGGGGAGGAAATATATGATCCTGAAACAATAACCATAAGTATGAAACTCAATGGTGGAGTACCATTAAGGTATATAAGACACACAAGAGATCTATATTGTGTTTTAGAGACCAGATACTTGTTCATCCATCCTATTAGTAATAACATCATAATTCCTACCCCCATTCAATATAGTATATTTATCCAAGAAATTAGAAAATTTATAATAATTTGAGAGAAAATTTTTTGTGGTTTAGAATTAAGATGATAGAGGTAGAGTTTTTTTGAGATTCCTCACTTATTAAAAGGTCAAGGAATAGATCCAATAGCCAGCTGGTATGTTGCATACATTACTAATTAACTTGTGGAAATGGGAGGGAATATCTATATATTTTCATTATTGGTTTTCCAATAATGTTTTGGAAACAAGATTGCATATTGCTGATTTTGGATCATCTCAAAAAGTCATCCCACTTCATTTCTATTTGTGAATACAATAAAATAGAATACTTATAAAAACACTATATTCATGAAATTATAATTATACATTGAATTCCATTATTAATAGTTTCTGATTGGGACCCTAGATATACATATTGATTTTGGATACCCATGCATAAATCAATTGGAACATTATTGACTATTAATGTTTCTTTTTAACCTCAATAGGATGGATATGCAAAGTGGATGAGACATAAATTCAATATAATTTTAATGGATTGGTTTATAAATTTTGAAGGAACATTGGAAGATAAAATATTTTTAGTGGACTACTGATAAAATAATAGTTATCATGCCTTGATAAATATGGATCCTTTAAAATTTGTGTATGTCCATCCATTTATTTCTCAAACTTTTGGGTGGAAGTAGGTGAGACATAACTTATCAGTCGTATTATCATGCATGATTCAATGTAGAAGATTCAAATGATCAAAAAGAAATTTTTTATGGATTAGAGTCCTGAAAAATCATATTCATACCATATTCAACAACAACTATTATTTGAGGCACTTTATATTTTTTTTATTGATAATATCTCCAATTATTGGACATTTTTATTTTGCTAAGAAATTCATGTTCTACCCTGGATAAATCATACCTTTTTAGGTACTTTAATGAGTTATTGATGAAAATTATTAGTTGGGTTTACCACCAAATGCTCTATTCTGTGCCTAATTTGTTTCATCAATATTAATTGAAGAGGTAATTGACTGATCTTGACTATATGATTTCATGGGATCTTGTTGATCATGAAGTTAATGTCACATCCTGTACCGATATATATTTTTGATAGTGAAGTGATGATCTTGTGTGAGAAAATATTCATTTTCATATAGGTTTTATGAAATGCCTCACAGATTTATAAAGCAGCATGATAGCATGAAGAGGAAATTGTAGTGAAATTGGTAAATATTATTTAGAACTACTCAATATCTTTATATTTGGTTTATTGAAAGGCCAATGATAGGGAGAAATTAACACTCCCAAATTTTGGTACTTTTCCCATTTTTTTTCAAAATTTGTTTATATAATACTATGGTAAATTTTTGAGAGGATAAGAGTGGTTTTGGACTGTTTTGGATGAATTTTTAAGGGTTTATGGTTCTTTCATTGATAGGAAAAACCATGCACCACCTCCAAGAAAACCTGAAACATTATTTGGGGTCACTATATAGAAACATGTTTGGCACATAGTTTTGAAAAACCGTATGATGTCACAGGTAAAACAATTAAATAGAATATAGAGTGAAACAGAATTATTGGTGAACAATTTTTATGAACATGAAATCAAACCATCTGGGGTTTTATCTTAAGATAGTTTCATTTCATGGTTGGTGTATAGTTTGACAAACCATAAAGACCAAACAATGTGGCTACTGGGATTTTCCACTTGTACGCCCACATTTGTTGCCTGTTTTGATTAATCATGGGACCTAACTCTATGAAGTGAAGTTAATGACCTACAATTTGAGGATAAATTTATATTAAGACCTTATAACCCCTATTTTTTCAATAATCTATACACTTATGAAATTATTATCCCTACCTTGGATCTATAGGTTATTCCTTTCAAAATAGAGATATATTTTGTCTGATCAAATCACGTTAGCGATCTAGATTAATTAGTTAGTAATTTTTATTTCTAGTTCATATTTGATATACTCTTATCCTGTCTACCATAAACATATATCTATACTTTTATAGATATATCTATGATCTATTATGTAAATTTTGGTGATGTAGATTTGAATCTATTAAAGGGAAGAAGTTTCAAGGTCAATTATAGAAGATATTAGTGGTGTTCTTCATGTTCACCATTTGTTGAGATGTATGTGGATTTTCTCACCTGTCCACCATAATATAACATGATGTATTAGTTTTGGTTAAATTATTTTGTAGTTTTTTTTGAAATCCATGTGTGGTTTCTGATGGAAATACTATTTGGTTATGGGTTTTTATATCTCAGGAAATTAGATAGATTTTATAAAACCCCATTTTTATAGTTTTAAAATGATGGATTTAAAGTTGTAGTTTAATTTTGATGAATGAAAATTGTTTGATGAATATTTAAAAGAAATAATAGTTTTTATTTAATGATTTGAAACAAAATTTGGAATATATGGTTTAGTTGAGTTCATTTTTGGATGCAACCCTAGGAAAGTGGCATATCCCATTGGAGCAGTTGGTTATTGATCACCTTATGACAACTTGGTGGATTGATGAGAGATGACTCATGAGTGTGAAACTATATAATAGATTGTATGTGTGTGTGTGGAAGCACCTGAATAAATATTCCAAATGATTAGAAATGTTTCAAATACATTGATTATTTCATTCCATGAAACATAATTTTTGTCATTATTTAAACTAAAATTATTTTATTTAATATTTTTTATAAAATATGTTTACGAGTTCATATTTTAGTGTTATGAGTTGGGAATTCTATGAGGAAATAATCCTATGTTTATACACAACCCATATTAGGAACATTTATTTGTATTCATTTTTCATCTATCAGAATATAGTTAAAGGTAAGGTATCATATTTTTTTAGTTATACACCATACTATTGAGGGGAATAATAATTAGATGTCATGCGTAGAGTTAGATTATGTGCTACTTGAGATGGTGTCTCTAAGTTTTCATTGTGTCTTTATAGGAATTTTTTCATGATTAGTTATTGTCACATCATTCCATTTTCACTCTATTTTTTCAATTTATTTGTTTTAAATGAAATTATACCTTTTGTTTTATTTTTTACTCATGAATAATCTAATATTATTGGATTTTTTATTATTCTATATTTTTTCCATTTTAAGAGAAAATTATAATCATATATTTTTTTATTCCCTAATAACTTATTATTATATATATTTGTCTTGGGTATGTAACCTATGTTCAGTGGTACCTCATCACATCACAACAAAAGGAGGTGGAATATGATGTTTCTCATAAACTAATGTTGGTAAACATAATTCTCTTTATCCATGTCAAAACATCATATATATGTTTTTGTTCAATCGACTGATCCATAATCCATAAATATATATATCTTTATTTGAAGATTCAACGAACACACCCTTACTAAATCACAATGATCTCATAAAATAACATGAACCCAACTTTTTAGTGACTAATTATACCCCATGAATCTAAATCCCATAATATGATATTTCACTTCACAACTGACACACTCATGGAAAGAGAAGAGATAATTCCATGAATTCATAATGGTTTCCTCTAAAAATAGATACCTTGACAGTTTTGGTCCACATGTCCCATAAATTCAATTTGGTTGTTCATCATTCCACTCAGAATCACCAGAAAACTATCTCTAAAATATATATCAATTCTTAGGTTAGTCTCCCACTTAGGAGAAACCACAGGTCACCCTTCAAAAGTATATATGCAAAAATTCATATTCAATGGAAGTGAATTTTCGATTCATGAAAAAAGCTCTGATATTTATCTATAACATATAATGTGTATTTAACCCCATGTTTATGAGGATTGGAACTACTCACCACTCCCTCATAAGAAAAATTATGACCAATAAATTTTGAAAATACTTCTCACAAATGAACATGAAGGCCTCTAAAATATTATCAATTTATAAATTCAAAACCTGACTAAATTTTGAGCCGCAATGGTCATCACAGAATATGATTATCTCAGTTCTCTAGAAGGTTTTATAGAAAGACCGTTATCATTTTTGGAATCTATCTTGATGATAAGTGACTAGATAGGGGTTCTATAAAAGTCTCTAACACCTCCACATATGAGACAAAACTCACAACACTCCTACCTCATCTAGTATAAAGATTCATAGAATTAGGAAACATATCCTTCTCTTAAAAATATTCATTAAGACTAGACCTTATTTTTCCATTACACACATCATTCTATAATTATGACTATTATCACCCAATGTTTGTTATAAAATAATAGATGGTGTTGATTAGGGGATAGAATCAAAGTATCGTCTATCAGTATTTACTCCTACGCAACCCACTTCCCAAAAAAATATCCCTTATAGGCCCCTTGATTTTATAGGAAAATATCTGATTTAAACACTATCCTATATTACGAGTACTATATATGTAATTTCCCTTGATATCCTCATGTGATAAGTTGACCTTCGCCACAGCTAGGGTTCACATTTATAAGGAATATTAAACTTTCCAATTTCACACATGATTTTTGACATAGGTGGTGTTTTTTAAAAATATTAATATTACAGATATATAATTTTACCTCACAGGTATCTGTCTGTTCCACTAAACAAGTATCTTTATACAATGAAAAAATTTATAGAAAACATCTCACAGGGTTCATGGCCCTCAACACATACTCAGATACGATCACTCTTCCATGTGAAAAACCCCACATCCTTTAATAAAACTCAATCATGAACAACATTTCAAAATCCAAAAAAATAGAATTATCCTATCATGAATTAAAAAAACATCATCCACTAGTGGATTATATGGTCATTAAATGGATGAGCTAGATAAAAACATGTTTCTTTAACTCCTTCTAATCCTCTGATGCCTGAGGATCATGATCACCATTTTTACCTTTGAGTCCAAATTATCTAAACACACACAACATAACCCACCAACATGTATTCTCAACCAGATCAATCAAATATAACATCCTCCAAAGGAGAAAAATATATTATAAGAACAAAATAGAGTGAAAATGACTCAAATCATATGTTATGCATATCCCTAAACTGAGTCTCAAAACATAATGCATCACCACCCACTAATTGGTGGTCAAGGTCCAAAATACATGTATTGGATCATTATGACACTATATTTTCATGAAATGTTTCTATTAGTGGGTAACACTCTATAAACAATAGGTTGAAACATTAAGGGATATAGAATATCTTGATGAGTTTACATAGGACACACATGAAGTATAATAAATGATTCATATTTAATTCATGTACTATATTTTTTTACGCCTTGAAACTACACTGGTCTCACTGGTCTAATAACCAAACATAATACCCCTTAACATTATTTAAATAATTTCCTAGGCTAGTACTAACATAAATAAATTACCTAAACAGTATCAATTGGATAGACTTTCTCTGATTCAACATTAACATTTCTTAACCCACTGGGCCCCATCCATGGCCGATAGTAAGCTGAGAGTTCCACCCCAATACCACCTCTAATGGTATAGGGGATGGTGAAAAACCAAATGGGTATATATCACAATATGGTATTCCATAGACCATAAAAACCTAAAACATATAAATATCTCTATTGTATAAAAATTATCATCAATTTTCATGTGTGTATGTATATAAAAATAAAATGAACTATATACAACACATACATGGGACATTTGGTACAAATAAATCACCATAAAGGAACATAAAAAAGGAAATATACATTTGTGGAGTCTATTAATATGATAGATAAAAGACACATTCAAATCATTCTCACTTAAAGTGTAAAGCCCCCAGATATTATGGTATGTCCTTTTTTAAATTTAATCTCTTTGATAGCTGGCGTTACACAGAAAAAAATGCTTAAATAAATGATTATATATTATTATTGTGATCATTATCACTTATTTTTTGGAATGGTTGGAATGAATGAGATTAATAAAAGTAAGAAATTATATTTTAAACATGTTTATAAAATTAATTAATTATTTTAAAATTAATAAAATATGAATTTAACATCCAATTTAACTTAAAGGTTTTGTTTTTTAAATAAGATATTTTTATACCTATAATGTTATTTTATCATCAAAAATTAAATTAATCACTATTATAAAAATATTATAATGAAATTTATGTGTTATATATTTAATAAATTATTTTCAAAATCTTCCAATACGTTTTATAGGTTTAATATAGGAAATAAATCCAATTGCATGCCTAAAAACTATTTTGTTCTACAAGGAAATGTTGGCGCATTTTGGTGAAGCAGTTATTTTAAATATGAATTTAGAAACATTTATAAGTTATATTGACAAAAATAAAGATAATTATTGAAATAATAAAAACAATATTATCATATCATGAAATTTTGTTATTGTTTTGAGAGGTTTTATTGTTTGATCAAAAGTTAAAATTATTCATTTTTAATTCAAAATTTTCTTTATTTTAATTTATTTATATAATTAAATTATATTTTAAATTATTTTTAAAGTATAATTATTTACATTAAGAATCAATAAAACCCATTTTTTTTATTTTTAAAAATTTCTCATTTAATTTGAATATAAATATTTTTCAAATGTTTGAACTATTCACTTTATAAAACCTTCTTTTTTGTTTTGCCTACTGGAATATTTTTTGTAAACAATTCCACTTTTCTGACTTGAATTTGGTAAAAAGTATTAAATATTTAGAATAAAATGGCCTAAATTATTTTTTAATGTCTTCTTGATTTTTATGTATAAAACATTTACCGTGTTGAAAAATAAATTTACCACAATATAAGTAAAAAAGTTACAACGGTTAATGTTTAATGGTAACAACATAACATACTAAAAAATTAAAACATTTAATGGTTGGTTGAGGTGTGGATCAACACTAAATAGACGATTCAATATTTATTTCTTACCAAAGTCATGGAATATAATTCCAACTCAATATGGTTTTCCTTAATTAAAAATTAATCATTATTTTATTCAATTAAACTCTCATCACTTTAGGTATAAATACCACCATTCGCCACACCTTTTTGACCCAAAATCCTTGTTGGTCCTCACATATCTATCCAAACATATCCTCCTCACTTTCTCCTAGTCAAATTTCTTCTTTTCTCACCAAATGACCAAATCCATGGTTCTCAAGTGTCTCTCAATGAGGTGATATTAAAGATGCTATTTTCTCAGAACACCTCTCTTATTTTTATATCTTCTTCTAATTTATCCTCTTATATTTCATCCATAAAGGAATAATAATTCTAGAATAATTTCCATACTTTAATATTAATTTAATAATTAAATATCTTATATCCATATCTTTTATTACCAAATCATATTCAGAAAAACGAAATTATTGTCTTGGTTATGCAATTTAATTTCTTCCATGAATAATTTTTTTGTTCATTTTCGAATTTTTCCCTTACTGATAGTCATAAAAATATTATTATTGTTAATATTTTAGTATGTATACTATATTATATTTCATTATATTGAAGAAATATTTACTCATAATAGCAAATATAATTAAAATAGTTCGTGGTGTTTGGAAAAACATCCAAAATTAAATAATTTTTTATCATTAAAATTTTATCAAATGAACCATCCTCCTTGTTAGAAACCAAAAAGATATATACGACCATTTTTTTTCAATTAATTTCATTCAAAAAACATAATTACACTTATATATTTTTAATTCCATTTTACATGATAATCCCTAATTTCACAAAAATTAATCAATCATGAAACCATGAAGCAAACACTCCAAGAATGATGAAATTGATTTTTATACCTCATAAAAATGATCATAAATGAACTAAAAAATATAATAAATCATATAAAATTAAATGAGGTTTTTAATTAAGTAATTAATTAATCAAATTTTATTATTTAGGATTCAAAGTACAATGTAGAGGACTTTCGGACATAAGTTAAGGGATCTCTCGGAACCTCCATATTACCTTCAGGTTATGTTTTCTACCTCTTAACCTCAATTTATCCATTAATTTCTCTTAAATAATTCTCATATATTATATATATAATATACATATGGATTTATATCTACTCAAATTTGATTCATGGGAAATTACATTATTTGTATGGTCTCTTTCTCAATTCTTCTTGATATGATATCTAGATTAAAGGGAACTTCTCTATTTCCCTGTCATTTTCTAGTACACTCGATAATGTATTTTATGTCAGAAATATTTTTTTAAAATAAATAATATTATCAAGAAATGATGTTTTATATCATTTATGGTTTTATGAATACAATTACTCCCTTCTCAACTGTGAATAATCTTTTTCATTTCCTTAAAACTTTAGTTAAGTGAATTATTTCTAACCACACTTCTTCATGTTTTCAATCTAGTTGGAAGAAATTAACTTTTATATATTATTTTCCTTATGAATGTCCAAGATTTATTTAACCCCTTATCTAATGGATACAATCGCTATATTTTCTCTATTTCTTCTTCATTACTATAACAAATTCAATCCATGGGTAACCATTATAATTATTTCTTATATTTGATTATTTATGTGGAACAAATGTAATTGAGAATGTAGTAATGGGTGAACTCATATAGTACTCTATTTCATTGGATAATGATTTAGTCTTATGAGGTGTCATGTTGGGATAGGGAGTAAACCTAATTCATTTATGTGACATTTTCTAACATGTTATATAGTCCTGAAGTTATCCATTACACCTGTTTGTGTCATGATATATATTTCTTCCACCTTAAATCATTTCCATCATAATATGATTCCATGTTCTATATTTCATGATTCAATATTTTTATTCATTATCCATAACTTAATGTTATCATGGTATGCCTTATAACTGACTTTATATTATTTTTTTCATTTTAACACCCTTAATAGGGTTTTTAGATAATCCCTTCTATCTATGTATTCCCCAGGTTATCCTATGTAGATATAGCAGCACAAAAAGAAGTTAAGATCTCATTATGGAAGTCTAATAATGATATGTTTTAATCTAGTGACATGTTTCCTAATTGTTTACATAGTCTCCCCAATAAACTGGTCTTTTTGATCCTCAGTTATATTCTATGGGTCACTCTGATTAAAAATATGTAATGGTCTATGAATAAAAGTGGGTCTCTATAGTTGGTATCAGAGCTCATTCATGTTATTTTAGGTGATTAGGTATAAAAAATTATTATGATCTCTAGGGGTAATACTATAAACATGGATAAAAAAGATTGAAACATAGGGAATCCCATGTTAGGATATAATTTTCATTTATAAGTTTATACTTCTATGTTTGAATATTTCTTTTTATTTAATTATCATCTCGGTATTAAGAGCACTCTTAATTTTATTTTTCTTTTGTACTTAATGGATGGAAATTAGATAACCCATTCCAAAAACTAATGTGATAGTCAATGTAATGATTTCCCTAATGATATAGCAAACATAATGGGAACTAGAGCTCAGGATATCATGGAAATAGTAGAACAAATGAATCAATCTTTGAATAATAACAAGAATAACATGGAATTCCATCCTATAAAATAAAAAGGTGTGGTCAAATAATTTATGTGACAAATTCCTTCTATATATTTTGGGTAATATAATCCCATCATCATGGAAACACGTATTAACTCCATTGATAAGATATTATATGTCCTCCAAATCTCTGAAGAGGATAAATTCCGAGTGAAGGTCTTTCGTTTTTAATGGGATGATGATTAGTACCGGAAAAGAATATAGAACATGACGAATAGATGTGAAATTGATTATATGTAATGGGAAGTATTCTAGAAAATAATTTTAAAAAAATATTTTCCCTAAAATCTCCATTTTATGGTAGATATGGAGTTCCTCATCCTGAATAAAAATAAATATGATTATATCTGATCATTTGGTTCAAACATAACAAGGCTTGAATGATATGATTTTTGTTTTGTCATAAGAACTAAAATTAAGGTGGATCAATTATTTAGTGGTTTGAAATTAATTCTATGAGAATATATCTCATTTAGATACATTTATAGCTATGATGATATTGTTAGTTGTTCCCTTATAGCTGATATGGAGAACAATATTTCTAGGTGTTCTCATGGGACTAAATACAATAAATGTAAGATGTGATCTTCTTTAGAAAAGATAATATAGAAATACTTTTATGGAATGAAAACACAAAATTCCACTTGTGAAAATTGTGGGAATAATAATCATGGATAATTCCTAAGGGGAACTAGAAGGCCCTTCATTTGTGCTAAATAGAGGCACCAAGCTAATCAATGCCAAAGTGCAATGAAGAAACGCACTAATGGGCCGGTGGAAAAGAAGGTTCAAATGAACACTATTCTTTTTGTTAAATTATTTAACTACAAGGAACACCTAAACTATGAATTCCAATTTCCTATGAAAAGTTTTTTAAAGGAAAATTTGTGACGAAAACCTCAAAGGATGTAATGGAAAGAATATGCTATCACTACTACGGAAGTGGGCCATAATAATATAGAATTTAGTTAATGTCATGGATAAGAATACTGGTCTCCCTGATGTATTATAAATAGATGAATGGTATATTTAAAGTATGATAATTTGAAAAATCGATTTCCTTAGGGAAACATCTCTATGGAGAATTGGAAATTTATACAATTAATAATTATATTGATACTTTTTGTGACATGTGAAAGGATAGAAGAGTTAAAGAATAAGATGACGAATATTAGTTAATTGAGAAAGAAACGCGATGAATGAAGTATTTATGTACAAGAATTAAAATATTATGTTCTATGAATCATGAAATATATACCAATAAATATTCATGAATTATTTTAAAGGAACATTTGTGTGATGGACTGCAAAAAAGATTTTATAGTAAAGGGATATTTTTTGATAGTAAATGATTTAAGGAAAGATAATCCTTATTTTTTGAATGATTCTTGGATAATAATAAGATAGATATATGTTTTATTGTGATAAAATAAAATGGATTTTAGTGTTGAACATGGAACTAAATAGTAATATGATTACAAGATGGTTTAAGGATTGATTTTATAGAATTTTAGGATTTATGTTCAAAAGAAAGAGATATTTTTTAAATACATTCATGTTTTCACAACCATTTTTAATAATTAACGTTATTAAAATGTTTTCAAGGATACATGATAATGATATTCACATGTTTGTTAAGTTCTACAAAGTTTTTCTAAATATTCATGAAATGTTGTGTTTGGAAATTTATTTACCTTCCATCAAAACATATGGTCATTGAATTTGGATAGATATATTTTCGGCAAGTCTTATGATTGGTTACTTAAAGAATAGATTATGATGAAAAATGTATATTATTGTTTGAGGTTAAATTATTATTTATTATATTCAAAATAATGTTCTACCCTTTTTTAAACATGTAAAGTCCATTGAGTAACTTCTGGATCTTATGATCCATTAATGGGCTTCAGACATAAAAAACAGTTCATTATGACCGTTATTTTCCTTGTGTGTGGAATGAAGTGAAAGTAGATCACATCACAACAAAAGTCTGAAAATATTTTATTAAAATGGAAATTTAAAAAATAATTTTATTTTTATCATGTTCTTTTCTAAATAAAAAATATTCCCTCTACTCTAGGAAGGATATTTGGAATTGAAAACGGTATTTGTTTAATTTTTTTATGAAGAAATCCATGTACTATTTAACCCATAAAATTTTTTTGGTATTGTTATGGTAGAATTTTTGAAGACCATGTCCTCTATCATTATCAATAAAAACATTATTGTTAGAGTTCTTTCTTGAGTCCCAATTTTCACTTACCAATAATTTTATCTTATTAAAAATACTAATTTTTTAATAAACTTTGAATTTCACTTTCCCTATTACTAGAGTATATTTTATTAACCCTATTTACAATGTGGCTTTCCCACAATAGAATTTTCAAGAATAAAACATTAATTTTCGATATTAAATTTCAAATTACGAGAACATAATTTTTTGGAGGATGGGAAAATGTTGCACCTCAAGATTTAATGGTACGTTCCTTTTAAAATATAATCTCTTCGACTGATTATGTTACATAGAACACCATGCATAAACAAATGACTAAATATTTTTATTCAGATAGTAATCATCCATCCTTTCGAATGGTGGGAAATAATAACATTTTCTAAATTATAAAAATTTAGTTTACACATGTTTATAAAATGAATTCATTGGTTACCAATTAATTTTAAATGAAAATAAAATCCAATTGAACTTAAAGGATGTTTATAATAAGTAACTATTTTAATTCCCAAATTGTATATTATATTAATAAATTTAATTATTCACTATAAATGAAATATATTAATGAAATTTATATGTTATATATTAAATAAATTGTTTTTAAATTCATCAAATATGTTTGATAGGCTTATGATAATAAATAAATAAATTTTTTTGTATAAAGAACAATATTCTTCGAAAATAAAATTTTTCACCATTTGATGGAAGGCCTATTATAAATATAAATTTTGAATAATTTTTTTTAAAATAATGGTCATATTTTTAAATAATAAAATCAAAATTATCTTATGGTGAAATTGTTGTATTTTTTCAGAGAAGATTCATTTCTTGATCAATAGTGAAAAATATGGAATTTTAATTGAAATCTGAAGTTTCATTTAAATTATTGATATAGGAAAATTTTATTTTAAATTTTTTATAAAGTATAATTATTTAAAAAAAATACATAAATAAAACTGATTTATTAAATTGAAATAATTTTCCCGTGGAAATTTGAAAAAAAATATTTGAAACACTTGGACTTCTCACTATAAAAAAACATGATTTTGTTGTGTAAGTGATAATAATTTTAAATTTTACCAAATTTATGAATTCAATTTTGTAAAATAGATTAACTATATTTAATAATAATGTCAAAATTAGGTTATAAGTTAATATTAATTATTTTTTATAAAAATGATGTTGTGGTAAAAATATATTTACTACAATGTTGGTGAAATACCGACAAAGGATAATATTAAAAGGTAAAAGTTAAACATACCTAAAAATAATTACATTTAGTATCCAGTCATGTTGTCGATCAACCCAAACCAGACTATAAAATATTAAATTCTCTATATATTCATGGAAATTAATTCCACCTCATTGTGGACAGCATTAATTACAAATTAATAATTAATTTAATCACTAAATCCCACATATCCTTATGTATAAATACCAATCCTAAACACCCCATTTTGAACCAAAAATCTATGTGGCTCCAAAAATATAGACCCAAAATTTTCATCCTCACTCTACCCAATTTTATGTTCTTATTTTCTCATCAAAAGAACAAATATAAGGTCCTTATGGTACTTTCAATGAGGTGATATCCAATAAGGAATTCTCTCAAAGCACCTATCTAATTTTCATTTCTTCTTATAATTTCTCCTCATGTTATTCATACATAAAGGATTATGTCACGAACCAACCCGGGTCGACCCTGAACTGGACACCCTAGTCGGTCCGCAACATGACCCGAGAGGCGTTCCCGATCCTTCGGGGCTGGAAACAAGCCTAGGGAATCAACATAGGCTGTGAGAATGGTTTGACCCAATATAAATAAATAAAGAAGAAGAAATAAAATAGATCATTGCCTAATAAATAAACCATGTAAACCGACTAAAAGAAAAAAACTCTTACTGAGTTCGACGCCGAAACTAACTGTAAGGGTTGGTGTCTTGAGAACCAACAGTTTTTTACTTGGATTACATAAATGTACTCTTATTATATATTGTTCATTTTTCTATATGACTATAATATAATAATGTCCTTTAATATTAGTTGCATTAATAAGGTCATGGAAGATCCCCGCTATGATGAAAACCTTGAAATGCTATAACAACATTCTTAAATAATGTTCTATGGTGGGATAACATACTATGATAGGACACATATTATATAGACCATCATGTGAAAGTACTCGTAAGAAGAAGAGACTCTCTCTCATAAAGTTCCCACTTAGTAATAACCAAGATGGAAGATTATGAGAACAAACCCATAAGTAGTAATCTCGCATGTCTTGGTGTCATTGGATATTACTATCTGCGAATGTGTGTGATGGTCCTTAGATTAGAGGATTATCATTAACTCATGTCATGACCTGCACAATAAGATTTTCTGATGAAAATCGTCATGTAGACAGTTGTCGAGAATTAGGGTACGTTGGGTGCATCATGAATGACATGTTGTTAATGGATAAGTCGAGGAAGGATTTTCCCTTCCATTTATAAAAGTTGATATCTCGGCCCTTTGATTGAAACAGAACTGTTGCATGAAATTCCATGGCCATGGTGAAATGACGAGATTATTTCAGGTAGTCAAAGAATTAAGGATCAAACATATAGGTTTATGAATCTTCCATGAAACCTGCTTGATGATATATTGAGACAAATGAATTAAATTACACAGTATGCATTCGTATGATGTGAGAGGTCAATGCGGTGTCAAATTCATTCTCTTGGGAGCCTTAACCTGTGGCTAGACGGTAATCTTGGACATTAGGCAAGCCCGCCTAATTCCAATGAGGAAGAGGCCTAGAGGTTCACACACTAAATGTATCCAAGTATTTCATGTAGAATAAAAATTATTCCTGTATGTTTTTTAATAATTATTCAAAGAAGCCTAAATTGTTTGAATGATGGACGAAGAAGGAAATGAAAAACAAGATATACACGTCGTTTAGTTTTTCATGAAACACATGTACACGCCATGTATTAATGATTACACACCGTGTAGTTTTTCTTTTGAAATGTAAATGAAACACAAGTACACGTTGTGTATTAATGATTACCCGCCGTGTAGTTTTATGGAAGAAAATACATGCCTTGTATTAATAACTACATTCTATGTACTTTTGCAGTCGGGATTTTGAGGATATAATATTTTTTTTATTATTATCAATGTTGGAGCATGTCAATGAATTAATTATTCGACATTTGGGTTTTCAATAATAGTCAATGAAATAAATAAAATCCATAACGCATTTATTTATTTTCATAACTATACAACCTCATACCTGATTATAAATATCCTCACAACCCCAACTCTTTTCCCACACCAAAGAGAATCATTGTGCACAACAATTCTAGAGAATTCTTTCAAGGATGAATGAACCTCTTCCTCAAAGAACTCTCTCAAGACCGAGAGTGATCCTCATCCATCCGATCAAGACGATCTAAGGAGGACAACGCAAGAAAAGGTTTCTCCAAGATAGCACCCAGAGAATCCTTTGGTGATGTCCATAGATACGAGGTGCATGTGTGGATCGCTGCTAGAGGAATTTCCAGGAATTTAAATTGATTAAATTATTTATAATCAACCTGTAACGATCCTACATTGTGGTTCCAGGAATTTCATTTTATTTTTCTATTTCTATGAATCGATCCGTGGAGACTAGAGTATATCGTCGTATTGATCCCAGATTGATCATTGTTAATAAGAAAAGCCCAAGTGGGAACATCCATCCACACCCTTTCGCTGCCCCTGGAACCTTCACTAACTTCATGTGACTTTGTGGGTCACTCTCCGACTCAATAATCAAGAATTTCCCGAGGCGAGCACACTCAAGCCGTAGCCTTCACAAGCACTAAAAACCGAAAATTACTATTGGTGTGAGTATTAAAACACAGTAGGCTAGCTCGATATCTATTCCAAATGCACTACCTTTAAAATAAAATAAACACTATTTCAAGTTTGCACTACTATTTATAAAAGTATGTTTTTTCTAAATCTATTAATTAAAAGAAAAGTAAGGACCATTTCCAAATTTGGGTTCATTTCATTACTGTCCATCGATTTTTTTAAAGGGAAAGTGATGCTTAATTTTTTTTTCAAATTTTTACAAAGAGGATTAAACACATTCATTTGAAAACCATTTCTAGAAACCATATCAAAACCAATTTATCGCTTTCCAAGGAAAAAATATACAAAAATGAACAAAAGTAAGAACAAAACAAGGGAAATGTAGAAATACATACAAGTACCGAATCATCACTGCATGTAACTAAAAGTCAATAGGCATGGGTGATCCTAGGAGATCAAGAATAAACTAGAAGACACCAATACATGAGACCTCATCCCCGTTGACATGTTACACACGTTGAAATAAAAACACCCAATACGCTTGACCATCCTTTCTCAGAAAGACCGAGGGAAAATCCCATAGTAATAAACCCAATATATCCACCTACTACGGGCCACTGGTAAGTACCATAACCTAACAGTGCGGCACTCATTCTTAGAATACTCTCTCAATATGCCATATTCCCATGTCTCGAGTATTTAGAAAGGGGGAGAGCCATCCGATGTCAGCCTAGTATCCAATCATAGTATATATATATATATATATATATATAATAACACACAATAGGTATCACCCCAAGTCTCCCCTAGGATTCATTTCATGCCTCAAAAATAAAAAAATGAAAATGGGTTCTAACCAAATAACACTAAAATTAGATTCTGAGAATACCCAATAAGGACCTCCCATCCATTTCATGCAGTCAAGGTACAAGAATCACCCATCGAGGTTTTTTATAATTTATATTTTTCACAAATCTCACCAAGGAGCCAAATGGGCCTTATGTTCTATCCAGAAAACATCATTTTTAAGAAAATGAACAATATTTTCCGAAAGAGTGTAAACACACAATTTACATTTCATAACCATCTATAAAATAGTTCATTTAACTCCCTCATAGAGTGTCTAAAAACCAATACCAATTTTATTAAAACACTAATGGACCACAATCCATTATCACATGTCAAATAACATTATATGTCAAATACACACTTTCACAACCATTTATGAAATATCATTTCCTCACAAAATCAAAATCAGTTTGAGACCATTTAAGGAGCCCTAAATACTACATTCATGTTTCTAATATTTAAATAAAAACAAACTGAATCATTTTCTATCCCAAGTAAACCATAAGAGCCAACTGGGAAGTTTACCAGCGATACATGAAATATTTACAATAAACAGTTTCTAAATTAGACTCAACCAGGTGAAAAACTAATGAGGAATTTAAATAAATAAATAGTGTGCGTAATTGTAATAAAACGGAATTATTCTTTCAAAAAATTATAATTTCACTACAAATATACGTCATAGATAAATTAACAGGACATTGAAAAATAAAAAATAGAATATATACACTGAAAGTCCAAGTTCCAGGTGAAGACCTGCTCCGATAAAATTAAATAAGGAAATGTTTAAACAGTATCATCCACTCAGGAAAGGGGATCTTTACACAGCCTTCTAATCACAGTACCAATTATATCATTGTGAACAAGATAATTGCAATAATCAGGAAGAATGAAGGACCAGCTAGAGATCACCTCCATGATTTCTCTTTTTCAGAGTGCATCCGCCACTTGATTTGATTATCTATATAAATGAGAAACCTCAAGGGAAATAAGTTCCACAATATTTAAAGATCCTATCCCAGTAGGGAGAATCCTCCATGGGTCATTCTTGGATCGCTCTTTGAGGATCTACACGGCAACATAAGAGTCCGATTTAATCCAAGTCTTCCTCTAGCCATAGCGAGTATCATAACATATTGCCTTTTTCATAGCCCATAGCTCTACCTCAAGAGCATGACAATTGCCAATGTAATGAAAGAAACAACCCTTTACAAAGCCTCCATAGGTCCTAAAGACACCACCACATCCAGCAGGTCCCAGCGCGCCAGAGGCTACCCCATCCACATTCACCTTTATATAATCATTGATTGGGGGGATCCACCTAATATAATTCAGCACATTATGCTTCCTCCCCCTACCACTTACAACAAGTGTTCTCAATAATAGGAAATTAGACATGTTATTGTTCATAGATACAGACTATTTCACCGAAGCAAGTTTAATGATTCGGTGAATCGCCATCATCCCCTCCTTGAAGGAGGGCCTACCACCATTGAATACTATATTGTTCCGGGCCTTCAAAATATAAGAAATAACAGAAACAGCAGCAACAATGACCAAGGAGTGAACCTGCTCACTGATTTATTCATGCATGAATGAATTGAATAGGGTTCCAATAGAATTGAAGACCAATTGACAATGAAAAATATACATTAAATACCTCCATAACCGAGCAGAAAAGGATCAATTGATGAAAATATGATTAGTAGATTCATCGGTAACAAGACAGAAAAAGCATACCGGGTCCAAATTCAAAGCTTTTCATTGAAGGGTAGTTTGGATTGGAATCCTGCTTTTCCAAATACGCCATATAAGAAGAGCATCAGCCGGAAGGATGAAATCCTTCCTCACCTCCATCACCCAAGTAGGAGTTGGATGTGAATTTCCACACTGCATGGCATAAGATAGTCGACTGGAGAATAAACCATTCATAGAAGGTTCCCAAATCAAGGTTTCCTGATCCAAATATTAATAAGAATAGATTTCAATTTGATGATTACCTAGAATAACTAATTGAGCCCGTGCGTTTCCCTACAAATCAGATACCCTAGTGTTACTCAAAGATAGAGGAATGTTAGTTGTATAATCAATAGGATAGGACATCCGCTATGATGTCCAGCAATTCAGCTAAGAGCTGAAACAGACCAACCATTTAGAATGTGACATAAGATTAGTATAAGTTTTCCTTATTGATTCCTAGACATCGGATCTCAGATACACCTTCTGCCTCCTATGTAACCTGTCAACAAATCTGTTAGAGGGAAACTCCAAGGAAATGTCACTACCAGTAAGGAGTCTCCATGTAAATTTTTGGAGCAATGCATCATTAAAAACCCTGACATCCTTGACACTCATTCCACCATTTTAGAGAGGCTTGATAAAGTCCATCCATTTAACAGTAACCAATTTCCTCTATTGTGTAGAACCTGTCCAAATAATGTTTCTGATCATTCCATTAAGTTCCTTGATCAAACCAGCATGCCACTTGTAAAGTGAGAAGGAGTACACAAACATTGAGGTGATGACTAAGTTCACAAGACAGATCCTACCAGCCTAGGACATTGATTTCCCTTTCCAGCTGGCCAATTGATTAATTATTTTACGAGAAATACCCTCCAAATAATCCCTTTTAAGTCTTCCCTAGAACATAGGAAGTCCAAGATAAATCAAGTGTAAAGAACCCCTTTTAACACCATGCCTAATGGGCACTCTGTTTGTCTTTACAGTTCGCACTCCTTCACCGAAGACTACAAAGGATTTACACTAGATTACAACCTGACCTGAAACCTCCTAATAGTGATTGAAAAATATTCTTTATAGCGGTGATGGTTTTTCTATCATCTTTAGAAATGAGCAGAATATCATCTGAGTAAAATAAGTGAGAGGGAGTGAAACAGTTCCTTCCATACACCATTCTCTGATAAGTCATAGAATTAACAAGATCATGAAGGAAAATGCTCAAATAATCCTCATCCATGGAGAACAGTAATCCAGATAATGGGTCACCCTGCCTTACTCCCCTAGAGTACTAAAAGAACCCCCTCGGTGATCCATTGATCAATATGGATAGTGTATCACTTTCCAAAATGTCTTTAACCAAGACAATAAATTTACCTGAATAACCATGCATATTCAATGAAGTGAAGATAAATTTCCATCTGATAGTGTCAAAGGCCATTGATATGTCCACCTTGTGTGCCATATTAACATTCCTGACCTTTTTTCTCATTATGTTGACACATTCGGAGGTAGTAAAGAGAAAATTATGTATATTTCTGCCATGCCCAAAGCCAAATTGATTAAAGGAGATGAGATAACTAGCAATATCACCAAGTCTTATTGCCATGACATTGCTAATAAATTTGGGGATGGAGTTCCCAATGGAAATTGGTATGATGTCCTTTATATCAAGGACATTTTCCTTCTTGGGTATCAGGAAAATGAAATTTGAATTCATTCTAAAAGGCATATAGGACTTATAAAAGAACTCCCTTAGTGCTTCTGTCACTTCCTTTTGTAAGATATCCTAGTAAAACAAGAAAAATTTATTGGAGAAACCATCAGGCCCAGCCACACTATCCATATTCAGAGAAAATAGAGCGTCATGAATTTACTTTGTGATAGGAATGTCAGTAAGTTTTTTATTTTTCACATCATCCAAGCTTGGTTCAATGCATATTATAAATTTATTTGAATTGTCCTCCCCATATTAAAAGTAGAGATTTTCAAAATATTATGTCACCATGTTAACAATGTCATTTTCAAAGGTATACATCTTATCACCAATTCTTAAATCCTTGAGATTCCTTCTTACTTTTTTCTCCCTGTGCATGAAATGAAAGAATCGAGAGTTCATATCCCCTTATTTCATCCATCTTGCACTGAGCTGATTCCTAGCTGGTTTTTCCTTAGGAGCTATCAAGTTATCATGCCTTGGGGCTGCTTGTATATCTTGTGAAGATATAGTATCTTGGGCCATGTTACCTTTTTTACATTCATACATGTGTGAATCTTCCTCTATGATGTCCTGATCAATTATGGAGAAATATTTTTTACTCTATTACATTATTCTAGCCTTAACAATTTTTATTTTACTAACAAGAATTTGTAAATAACTGCCTTGGACAGGATCCATCCACGCTTCCAAAACAATCTCTCTTCATCTAGGAACAATTATCCAAGCATTGTTAAATTTAACGGGTATGAGTGCTGACCTGAAAGTGCTAGCACAAATATCAATTAAAATCGGGTGATGATCATAGTGTAATCTAGAAAAAGGGATGCCAGATAATTCCATTTCCTCACTTTTTCTCATCAATCTACACCAAGAATATATCCAATTTACTAGCTTGTCATTCATTGTGAGTGTACCAATGGCAGGTACAATCAGCACCCATAATTGGTATTTCAATCAATCTGCATTTATCTATACATGTGGAGAAGTCCCCGGATGATGCACGATTGAAGTAACTCCCATTTTTCTCCTATGGCCTCAAACCTGTGTTGAAATCACCAAGAATGATCCATATCTTATCCATGTTCTCAGCAATTGCCAAAATTTTATTCCATAAACTTCTTCTTCTGATATACTAATTAAATGAATAGACAAAAGTTACACAAAATAAACCAGATTGAAAAAGGCTAGTTAGAGAAACAAATTGGTGATCAGTTTGAAAGGATTCAATAGTCACAGTGTTATGATTTAGCACCCATAGAGATTATGTATCAAAATCAAACTGATTTTCTGCAATAAATGAGTATCCTATAGTCAACCAATTGAAGGCCATCAAATTTGCAAACTTCTTTCTGGGTTCAGCTATGCCAATCAACATTGGTTTGTTGGTCAAAATAATGTGCTTTAGGGCCTTGACCGTAGGAGAATTTCCCAGAACCCGACAATTCCAGAAGAGGGATTTCATTGAAGAGAGGCGTGATGCCTAGTCTAGGGACCAACATAACTAGGTGATATGATTTCCTTTGATTCTTCCATAATATCCTCTACTTCTTCATTTGGGGGCCTGTATTAGGAGCACTGGCAACATCATCATTAGACAAAGATAAGTACCTATTGTCTAAACTGAGTGGGCCTGTCAGGGTATAAGGGAGTTTCCTTCTTGAAAACATTGTGGATTACACTTGGGAGAATTCCCCAGCTGTATCACTGGTACCTTGTACTGTCATCATATAAATCCCAGCATTAATGGTTTTCCCCTGCTCATCCTTCTCAGCCACCTGATCTTCATTCAAACTAGGAAGCATAGAATTAACATTAGGTTTAGAAGGAAGCACATCCTGAGGCCTCTCATCAACTTGATCATTTTCCATTTCATAATTATCCTCAACCCCTTGTACCTTCTCAAAAGCATATGGGATTTTTCCTTTCCCCATCTTTATTGGGGGGATCCTGATTGTCATTCTATTCACTAACAGGAGCCTCCATAGTAACTACCACTGGTTCTTTCTGAACCTCCAGATTGTCATTCTATTCACCATTAGGAGCCTCCACATAGACCTCAGGCTGATCCGTGTCATTCCCTTTCCTTCGACAGTGTAAGTCATCATGACCTTTGATGTTTCATGATGAACATAATTTATTTCTGTTACACTCTGAATGTGTGTGACCAAAAATGTGATAGTTTAGAAAGAATTTGGGTTTCCATTCGTATCCAATATCTAGAGTGATACTATCATCCCATGTAGTAAAGAAAACTTATTCAACTAAAATACTAGCCATGTCAACCTCTACCAGTATTCTAGCAGAGTGACCAATGTTGGGGTTATCAGTATGTTTGTCTATCAAATGGGATTTCCAAAGGATGAAGAAATGTCCCAAAGAATCTGGGGATGCCAATATAACCAAATAATCTTATGAATTCTTATCCTTAGTTTTGCGAATGTGTTCCTGACAGAACTGGAATCAAAATTTCTATCCCACTCATGAATACGAAGATACCCAGGGTTCAGCGAGATGGACCCCCGACTCCAAGCGTGCTGCTTGCATTCTTCAGTAGGGAAGATGATATGGTAGAACCCCTTTCCCAATAGCTATCATCTTCTAGTCACTGAATCCTTATATCTCCTCCAACCTTCTTGTAAATTCATGAAACATCCATGGCCTAACACCTTTTGGAATAATCACCCGTGCAATTATTGAGAATTTACATAACCTGACACGCTCCTCAACTACAGCTTGATTTGCAGATACATGGGTGATACACCCTTTTTTGATGATTCTCCCAGAACTCACAGCGTCACAGTCCATAAAGGAAAAGCCCCCATTTTTCTTGAGCACCTCCGCAAAGCTCCTCCCCTGGTTTGAGACATATATTCCACTAAATTTTCCAATATTCCGCATCGAGAAGAGTGAAAAAATATCACGATTCCCTATCAGATCCACATCCTTCACTTAGGAATTGATTTTCCCCGCTTGAACAGCATCACCCTGGATAGGGTTTTCACCACTCGCCGCTTCGAGAGTAGCCATCCAAAATAGAATATATATACATTGGGTGGAAAATTCAGTAAATATATGCATCTTAAATTTTAAAAGGCATTACAATTGGAACCTAACTCAAGATCAAATTGCAACCACAAAAAAACATGGAACCAAGAAGTGATGGAAATAAATGTGTCCGGAGCCTTTTGATAAAGTTCAAAAGCCTCAAAATTGAAGCCTGATGACAATGAAAAACCTGAGACTACTTTACGAGGGATTTAAAAATCATAATCCCACAAAAATAACAACCATGTCAACCCAAAACACCTAGTCAAACAAGGGTAAAAAAAGAATAAAATAAAATAAGTATAATGGTATACCGAAGGGGGGTTTTTGATTGGAGATAGATAGCCAAAGGGCCTATTGGAGCAACACTGGGAAGGAAGGTCAGTCGGGGAAACACTAGCATTGTGTGGGCGTCGAAACGGGGCAATGTCAGAAGGGTAGTTGTTGCGCACATGGGTAGTCCAAGTTTATGGCTCACTAGAATAGATCTGGTAGGGAGGAGGTGATGGGAAGTAGGGGAGTGTCGACCGAAGGCTAGGTGTAACAACAGGTAGATGGCAGGACCGGGGGGTTCGTGGCCAGAGGTGGGTGCGGCTGGGTGAAGCATGCATGGAAGAAGGAGAGCAGGCGCGATGGGGATAGTGAAAAGAGGCCGAGAGCTGGCTGGGTCACATGCCACCCATGAGGGAAGGGGGAGGGCATGCCGCTGGAGAATATGATAGTCAAGGGGGGTCGGCATTGGAAAACACTGCCACAAGGGAGGTGCACCAGGAATCAGGAGGGGAGACAAAGGCCAATCGGCCAGAGCAGGGAACAGAATGTTGGGAAGGGGCCGCTGGGCAGGGAGGGGGAGGGTAGCGCCAGTGGAACCAAGGGCGCTGGAACATGGCTGGTCGGGCTGGATAGGAGGTCCAATGCTACTGGTCGGTGGAGTCGATGCAGGAGGAGGCATGCTGCATTGGGGGAGATCGTGCAACCAAACAGTGGAGGATGTGGGTAATAGCTGAGCGAGGGAGAGATAACCAAAACCCTAAAAACAAATCTAAAAAACTAATAATAATGTATGATAAATAATAATAATAATAATAATCATCATCATCATCATCATAATATTAAAATTCATACTTAAATTGATTTCATTTATAAGATTTGTAATAACAAAATAATAATAATAACTTTAACAATATTATTCATAACATTTAATAACGATAATAATAATAATAATGGAAATTCTAATTGCTTAATAATAATATATTTAACCTCATATAATAATAAAAAAAATCCAAATAACAATAAACTTGATAATAATGGTCTTAAAAATCTCAATAACATTGATATTTTGTACTCATAAATATGTAAGTCATTTATGAAAACATTAATAATAATAATGTAAGAATCTGTACAGGTATCGGGATGACCGCACGGCTCCCACTAACCATGTGGTGCCCGCGGGCCAACTTAAATAATAATAATAACCAGAAAAAATAAATAATAATGGTCATAATAGTAAAAATAATAATTAAATAATAAAATGAACAATTTTAGTTTTCATCTAAAATAAAAATATTGAAATTTGTAACAACCATAAAAATTTTAAATGACATAATAAATTAATGTTTATTTATTCATTTTACTTCATCAAAGACTAAAAGGTCAGGCAGTTGTCTGGGCAAAGCTGCGCAATGTCGCGCTCCACCTGTGCATCCAATGACGTTGAACCCAAAACGCACACTTTTTATCAAAACTCAAAAATATCATCCGGGACTGAACTAGAACCACATCAAAAATAATTTAAATCTAAAGAAATCATAAAAAAATCACGGTTCGGGGTGTGACAATTCTCCCCACCATAAAGCTTTCTTCCCCCAGAAATCCACAACACTATCAAGTCGATTGATCAAAACCTAAGGATTCAACATAAAAATGACCTAACCTCTTATCCCAAGGATATCACACCGACCAATAGCAGAACATAACCTCATCGCCTGAAACAGATCAATAGTGGAGGGTAGGTATGATCGGACTCCCCACCATAAGAACTCAACCAGAATTCAATAACGACTTAAGGGAAAACCCAAAGAGACAGTGGGTCTCCCACCATAAAGGGCCAGCCTAATAGAGAACAAAAGGAAATCCAACTTAGACCTACACCAGGCCTTACTGAAGCTGGAAAGAACATAGCAAGGACGTTAATACAACTCACTCCCATCCAAAATGGGATAAGATCTTAAACAAAGACTCCCCACGACCTCAAAACCCTAACCCCATGGGCGGGGAGGTAGGGACCAATGACTGGATCAATGAAACTATGATGAACAATTGCTCCTGACCTACAACATCGAGATGGATACAATCCAATGCCACAACTGATTCAAATGGGTGGTCTACAGAAGGCCATTCATCAGCACCACACATCCAAAAAGGCACAATTACTGATATTACATGAGGTATAAGTACATCGTACTTTGTTTTTTTAATAAGAGGAAATTTACAATGACGGATAAACCACAACAGACATGCTAAGACTATGTCACCACAACGATAGTGGCACAACCATAACCAGACTCCTCAAAATTCCTCGTGGTTCTTAAATATGCTTCGGCTTCACTCTGAGGCCTTTTGGTTGGAGCTCTGATGGATGACACATTTCCTGCCTTTTAGTTAAGTTCTGATAATCACTTAAAGAAACATACATCTTTTTGTTTGACAAAACAAAAGACAAGACATCAAAATAAAAGTCAAAATGGAATTAAAAACTAATGTTCATCAAAATACACATGACATTACCACATTAGAAACCCAAAACACCATCAATACACTGCAACGATAAAATATCCCTTACACTAAAAGGAAACTTACACAAGATACATTAAAAAAAACCCTACAATTCATCACTTCTGAGAACTTTCCCCATGATGCTTTCTATCAACACCTCGAAAAAATCGTCCTAAGTGACCTAAATGTCCGCAATACTGGTAGGGCTTAGGACTACTTTGTCACAATGACTTCTTGTGACCCAGCATTCCACACTGATAACACATGTGGATCACTCACTTTGAATAGGTTGATGATAGATCCTGAGGCCTCTTGATTCCACGAACTTCTCCATCCAATTTCATTTCCATACTCATATCCTTTCCAGAATCTTCACCACTGCTCATTGGGATCGAAGGAGGGAGGAGAACTTTGAGCAATCTAGCCATCGTGACTTCGACATGAAAAGCATGTCTCGCCACATCAACAAATGAAGTTGGGTTAGACTATGACACCTTCGACTGTAAATCAGGGCGGAAACCTGCCTCAAAACTTTGAGCCTTCATGGTGTCATCTGTGGTATACCCTGAATCATAAGGGTCTAACTCTATAAAGTGCTGAAAATATTCCTACCCGGATCTATGGCCCTACTGTAGACAACACATCTCCATCCGCTTCATCACCCTTTCTTCTTCAAAGAAATACTAAATAATGAAAAATGCCTTGAAGAACTCCCATGTAATGTCTTGAAGGGGCGTGTTTAGAGACACTGACTTCCACCACATCCATGGTGAACATTCATGCATGAAGGTTGAAAACTTGACCTTAAACGAATCAGGAGACTCAATGAGGTTAAAGTCCCTTTCAATCATATGAATCCACTCCTCTACTATGGAAGGGTTTTCTTGACCATAAAATAGAGGTGGATTTAGCTTCTAAAACTCAAGCATGAAATCCTTAGGTTGATCAACTATACCATGATGACCCCTCCAAGCTTCAAAGAGATAACCGTTGGACAAGAAGAATCAAAAACCCATTCAAAGCCATCTCAATAAATATAAATCCTCAAAAAACACTGCATATTTGAAAGGATCTAAACATAATAAAACGATTTATCTTAACATCAAATCTTTATTTTTGAAAAAATCACTAATTTAAAACAAGATTGGTGGGTTAAACCCTCGTCATTGGTATTCCGTAGAGTCTCACTCACATGCATGTATATGTGCCACCCCGGGCATCCATCCGGCATACCATACATCTGTTCATAATCCAACATACGACTATGCATGTGAGAACCCCTACGAACACCAAAGAAAAAACAATACAACATTATTTCCCAAAAAAAATACTTTCATTCCACTACATTTAAAACAATCCACAAATTAAACTTTTAATTTGAAAAAATAATTTTTTTTTTCAAAACATTTTTCTATTTCAAAATCGAACCACTCTCAGAAGTCACAGGAGACCCAAATCACCTCCAACAGGGAACTAGTGTTGGAGGGAGACTTGACCATATGGTTGGTGGCCATATGACAATCATGTCACTGGATGTGAGAGTCTTTTTGGACCATGACCCTAGCTCCACATGGCTTGTTAGGCCATGCTGCATAAGACTATTAGCCCAACTCCCTTTTTTGAATCCCAATCTCATAACATTTCCATAAAAAAAATAAACAAATTAAACCGAACTCCCCATGAAAACATGAGGATCAGCACGATCAAGAGTTCAAGACGCTCTTCCTATACCTACCCCTCAAGTCCCCACAATCCAAGTTCATCTACCTTGACATCCAAAATACTAAAGGGAACCCTGAAAAGTGAGGTCTTTTAAGAGACGACCTCCTCTGATACCATTTTTTCATGAAACAACCTAGGTCATCCCTAAACCAGTCACCTGATCTGGCCTGAAACATGACCTGAGAGGTGTTCCTGATCCTCCTGGGCTGGCGACAAGTGCCAGGACATCAACAGAGGTAGTGGGAACAATTTTTAAAAATATAAATAAATAAAGCAGCATAAATAAAGAGAGCAGTACAGAAAAAATAAACACTGTAAAGAGAGTAATGGAATAGAAATGCTAACTGAGATCCATGACCGAACTAACTTCATGCAACCTCATGGGTCACATTATGACTTAACGATCAAGTGTCGCCTGAGGCGAGAACAGTCATGTTTTAGCCTGCACAAACACTAAAAACAAAAAAAGAACTATAGTCCTGAGTTTTAAAACATAGTAGGAAATCCTGATATCTATTCCCAATGTACTACCTTTTAAATAAAATAAACACCATTTCATGTTTTAACTAAAATTTATAAAAGTATGTTTTTATAAATATTTTACTTAAATGAAAAGTACAAACCATTTCCCATTACCATTTCCAAATTTGGGTTCATTTCATTAGTATCAATGGATTTTTAGAACGGTAAAGTGATGTTTATATTTTTCGAAATTTGTACAAAGAGGATTAAACACATTCATTTGAAAACCATTTCTAGAAACCAAGTCAAAACCAACTTATCACATTCCAAGGAAAATAATATACAAAAACACACACGAGTAAGAACACAAAAAGGGTAATGTAGAAATACATACAAGTAATAAATCATCACTACATGTAACTAAAAGTCAATAGACATAACTGAACATAGGAGATCAAGAATAAACCATAACACACCAATAATTGAGACCTCATCCCCGTTTACATGTCACACACGATGAAATCGAAACTCCAAATTCGCTCAATCATCCTTTCTATAGAATGTTGAAGGAAAATACAGTAGTAATAAACCCAATATATCAACCTACTATGGGCCACTGGTCAGTACCGTAACCAACTAGTGCAGCACTCATTCTTAGAATATTCTCTCAATATGCGAGATTACCATGTCTCAATTATTTATAAATGGTGTGAGCCAACCGATGTCAGTCAAGCATGTAATCACAATATATATATATATATATTATAATAACGCACAACAGGTCTCACCCCGTTTCTCCACTAGGATTACTCACATACCTCAAAAATAAAATAATTATAATAGGTTCTAACCAAAGAACCCTAACATTAATTTCCAAGAATCCCCAACAAGGACCTCCCACTGATTGCATGCATTCGAGGCATGAGAAGCACCCAACAAGGATTTTCATAATTTATATTTTCACAAATCTCACCAGGTTTCCAAAAGGGTGTAATGTTCTATCTACAAAACATTATTTTTAAGAGAAATGAAAAATATTATCCTAACGAGTGTAAACAAACCATTTACATTTCATAACCATCCATAAAATAGTCCATTAAAATACCTCATATAACATCTAAAAACCAAATCCATTTTTATTAAAACACTAACAGACCAAAATCCATTATCACATGTCAAATGACTTTATAAGTCCAATACACACTTTCACAACCATTTAATAAATATCATTTCCTCACAAAACCAAAATCAGTTTGAAACCCTTAACGGAGCCTCAAATACCACTTGTACGTTTCCAATATTTTTATAAAAACAAACTAAATAATTTTATTTCCCACGTAAACCATGAGATCCAATCGGGTAGTTTACCAGCAACACATGAAAAATTTACAAAAAAGAGTTTCTAAATAAGACTCAACCAGGTGCAAAACTAATGAGGTATTATATTAAATAAATAGTGTGTGTAACTGTAAAAATGACCTATTTTTCTCACAAAATATGAAATTAACTACCAATTTGCATCATAGATAAATTGACCAGATGTTGAACAATAATAAATAGCATATATATATTCCGCACAAAAGGTAAGAAATATATGAAACTTAAATTTTAAAACACAGTGCAATGGGACCCAACCTAATGATCGTAGTGCGATGACAAAACAAACCTGGAACCATGGAGCAATGTCACAACGCGTGTCCAAAGCCATGTGACAATGTCCAACACCCTTGAAACTAAAGCACGATGACAATTAAAACCCCGAGACCACTTCATGGGTGGTTTTAAAAATCATAAATCTACCAAAATAACCACAAAGTTAACCCAAAACTCATAACCAAACAAAGGTTAAAAAAAGAATAAAATAAAATAAGTGTAATAGTATACTGAAAGGGGGTCTGCGATTGTAAAAATATAGTCGAAGGGCTTGTCGGAGCAACACCGACAAGGAAGGTCAGTCAGGGCAACGCCGGTTGGGTGCGGGCGTCGAAACATGGCAATATCGGAAGGGCATTTGTTGTGCACAAGGGTAGTCCAGATTTGTGGCTCGCAAGAATAGAGCAGGTAGAGAGGAGGTTCCAGAAAGCAGGGGGTCTCAACCAAAGGCCAGGTGAACTAGCAGGTAGATGGAAGGACATGGGGTTCATGGCCAGAGACAGGTGCGCCTAGGTGAAGCGTGTAGGGAAGGAGGAGAGCAGGGGTGACGAGGCTACTACAAGGAGGCTGAGAGCTGGCTAAGTCACACGCCGCCCCTAAGGAAAGGGGGATGGCATGCCGCTAGAGACGAAGCTGGTCAGTTGGGGGGGTCGGCGCTGGAAAACACTATAGTAGGGCAGGTACACCGAGAAGTAGGAGGGGAGATGGAGGCCAGTCGGCCGGAGCCGGGAGGAGAAGGCTAAGATGACACTACCGAGCAGGGAGGGGGGGGGGGGGTAGTGCCAGTGTAACCAAGGGTGTCAGAATGAGGTTGGTTAGGCTGTAGAGGAGGGCCTACGCTGTTGGCCATAAGATTTTGACATAGGAGGAGGCGCGCTGCACCGGGGGAGATCGTGCCGCCAAGCAGGCGAGGTTAGGGGGAGGGTAATGGCCAAGCAGGGGAGAGATAACCGAAACGAAAAAAACAAATCTAAAAAAAATAAAAATGTAAACGAAATAATAATAATAATAATAATTATTATTATTATTATTATAATATTAATATAAATTCTAAAATTCAATTCATTTATATGATTTGTAATATCAAAATAATAATAAAAACATTAACAATCTTATTCATAACATTTAATAATGATAATAATAATAATAATTGTAATTGTAATAGCTTAATAATAATATATTTTAACCTCCAATAATAATAACATAATTATAAATAACAACAACTGTGATAATCATGGTCTTAAAATTCTCAATAATGTTTATAATTAGCACTCATGAATAAGTACATCTTTTATGAAAACATTAATAATAATAACGTAAGGAGTCACACAGGTACCAGGATGACCGCATGGCTCCCACTAACAATGTGGTCCCCACGCACAGACCTAAATAATATTAATAATAGAATGAAAATCTTAATAATAATTATCATAATAGTGAAAATAATAATAAAATAATAAAATTAACAATTTTAGTTTTCATCTTAAATAAAAATATTAAAATTCCTAACAACAAAATAATTTAAATGACATAATAAATTAATGTTTATGTATTCATTTTAATTCTTCAAAAAAGATTAGGTCACATAGTTTTCAGGGTGAAGTGATTCGACATCACGCTCCACCTATGTGTCCAACGAAATTAAACCCAAAACACACACTTTTTATCAAAACTCAAAAATCTCATCCAAGATTGAACGTGAACCCCAGCAAAAACAATTTCAAGACAATGAAATCATATAAAAAATTAATGCATGGTTCAGGGTGTGATAGAATTAAAATTAAATAATAACATAAATTCTATAATTTTATGTTTTAAGTGGAATATATTATATCTGTATATTTTATTACATCCTCTTATTCAATGAAACGAAACTATTGTCCATGTTATACTTGTTAATCACCTCCCTGAATAATGTTTTTGTTATGTTTCCATTGACGACTTAATCAATAGTAATAGAAATATAATTCTAGTTAAATAATATTACAATAAGTATATTATATCCTATTTATTGTTATAGAAGTAATACATAATCATAATAGTAAGTAAATTTTTCTAGACTGTGGTGTTCAGAAAAACAGCAAAAATAAATTAAACGTTTACCGTTATAATTTTATCTTATAAATCTTCATCATGTTAGAAACAAAAATGATATATGGGAACATTTATAATATTATAATTTCTTTAATAGCAGTTAATTTCACTTCTAGAGTTATATTCCCAATGGAAACCACAATCTATAATTATACACAAATGAACCGATCATGAAACCCTGAAACAAACACTCTCAAAACCAAAACATTGATCATTAAAACTCTTCAAAATCATAATATATAAACTGAATAAAATTATAATAAATAAAATAAATGTTTAATAGGTTATAAATTATTTAAATAATTAGTCTAATTTGGTTATCTCATTTAGTGAGTACAAGATTAGATCCTTTCATACATAAGGTAAGGGATCTCTCTGAACCTCTATATAAAAATTGATTTACAGTTTTTATATTTTTCATCAATTTAACCATTAATTTATCTTATAAAATCCTCCTATGTGATGTATATATTTTCCAAAAATATTTTTGTATCTCGATTTAGCTTTATTTGAATGGTAATTACATTATTTGTATGGAATCTTGCTAAATTTTCCTCGATAAGCAAGCCTGATTAAAGGGAAGATCATTGTTTCCTTCCCATTTTCATGTTCACTCCATATACTATTTTAAGCTACCAATATTTTTATAAAATCAATTATTTTATCATTCAAACCTATTTTAGTTCTTTTGTTGTTGTATAAATACACTTATGACTTTTTCCTATTTAAATACTATTCATTTCCCTTAAAAATACACTTATGTAAAACATTTCTAACAACTCTTTATCATATTTTCAATTAAGTTGGACATTATTATATTTTGTCTATTTTTTCATTCTGAATTTCCATGATTTTTTAACCCCTTCCCTCATGGATACCACTATTATATTTTCTATGGTTATGATTCATTACCATAGCTATTTCATTCCATGGGTAACCCTTATGATTATTTTATAAGTTTTATTCTTTACATGGCACAAATATGTATGATAATGTTGTTATGGATTCGCCCATATATCACTGTAATGAATTGGGTAATGTTATATTCTCGTGAGTAATCATGTTGGGATATGGGGTCAACCTAATTCCTTTATGATACCTTATCCATCATGTTATATATTCTTGGAAGTTAGACTTGACTCATGTTTGTGTCATGATATATCTTGATGCCACATTCGTATATTTCAATGATAATTATATTTAAGGTTCTATATTTCATTGAACCATTGGTTTATTCGGGATTCATTCCTTATTATTATCATATTATGCATTATAACTCATATTTCTTACTTTATTCTTGTGCTTATATAGAATTATGATAAATAGATGATTTATTTTATTCTCGTTTTTTCTAATTATGTACCTAGGATTCTAGAGAATCTATCCATTTTGATCCTTGATTGTATAATGATGGTATCTATTCATAAAAAACATGTTATCATATGTGTACAAAATGTGTGTCACTATAACAAGTACTCTAATAATGATCACCAGTTTCAGTGTTCACTCCCACAATAAAGGACCACCAGTCTCTATGATGAACATCACATAGTCACTAAAAATTAGCTATGAATTGACCACACCATCTCCACATCAACCAAGAATATCATCGAACATATTCATCATCTACAAACACAGAACATGTTTTTGGGACAAGACTAGTATATGTGTGACAGTAAAGATATCATATAGGAAGACCCCAAAATAATAAATATTAAATATTAATTTTTCTTATAACAGATACTAGTACAAGATACATACTAAGAGGAAGATAAGGAAGAATAATCCGGATATGATCTATAAATAGATCTATCCGGAATACATAGACTTCATAATAAACTTGAATTAAAGAATAGTATTTTAATATCATGAGAAACATGGGATTCTTGAAGTACCTAAAATTAAACATATATGGAAGTTTATATCCCAACCATATTGACATCTAGAAAGAAAATTAGGGGTTTGTGGGGAACCACAATCATTGAAATATTCATATTCCCTAGATCTCTTTAAGGGAATAAATTTTTATGGGTTATATAGACATAACATTTTTTATTAAAAAAAAGTTATCCTTATAAATGTTAGCAATGGTTAAAGAAATTTTTCGGGAGCATACCTGGATAGTTCGGATCCTGATGCTCTGAATTTTGGGGGAATAATAAAGGCATATAGTTAACGCTTATTTAGGTCTAACTGTTCACAGCAAAATCTATGGCCCATTACATGTGACACATGGTTTTTTCAAAAAGTGTGAGGTTGTTCTAGACCATTGGGTTTCATACAGTGGGTGTGAATGGGTTGTGCATGATTTTTATAACATTTTATTGCATTATATGTGGGGTGTTCTCTTTGAATTGTGGGGGTGAACACAATTGAAATATGGGCTTCCCGGATATGATGCTAAACCATGAAACCACATAAAAAGTGGTAAATTAACATTACCCCCAATATTATTTTAAATCATAACCCCTATTTTTCTTATAATCTTACACATATAAGCTCTACCATATCCTTTTTTATTTCTCAATGACAAATTGTAGGAATTTAAGGATCTCTCCCATCTAGTCTACAATTGAAATTTCATAAGTCTCATTGGATAAAAACCAGTGAGTTATTTATTTCTCTGGTGCCTCTTAATATTTTTATTCCTGTCAATAGTGTTATTTTTGTGTGAGATCATATACCATATTTTCAATATGTTTGTCCTTTTTCCTATTTTCTACTATTCGAGATCAGATTAAGGGCCAACAATATACGAGGATTCAACTACCAACTTGAGGTAGGTTTCCTCATTACATTCCCTCAATGTATTTCTATATATATATATATATGTTATAGTCTCACATGGAAAATATCACTAGTGCCACATAGTAAATGGATTGATTATTAAATTAAATGTGTAGGTTTAACCTATATGTACCAAAAGACCTATTAATTAATCATAAATGATTAAGCACCTTGAATTTAACCACCTATTTGGGTTTGTCTCAAAAATGGTTAAAACTGCCAAGGGAGGCCAATGATTTGATTAAACATTAAATGTGTGTTGTTATTCCCATATATTCTAGGATTTTAAATGTATTCAATTTCATGTAAATTAAATTAAAGAAAATATGTAGTTGAATAGCATGTCCATATTCTTTTGAACATTTTATTTCCCACTTGGGCTTGATATGTTCTTTATATCTAAATTCACAATTGACATAAATGGTACGATTTATGTTATTAAAGTATTTCTTTTCCTGTGGATGATTCGATCCACTTATGTGGTTATTTAAATTTATTTATTAAATGTGATGGAGAATCAAATTACACCTCTGAGTAAATGGTATGGTTAGTCCTTAAGCCCATGGCTATTAATATTTCTATATAGAGAGTGAGAGACTTTTTCTAAGATACAATTACATATACAGACTCTATAGTATTACTTAATTAAATGCATTTTAATGAACTTTTCATTCACCTTGGGTGATACATGGGTTATTATATTAACTCCATTTACAGTCTCACTTGGATGAAGATTTATATTTTCCATTAGTGATACTTGGACTCCTAATGTGGGCCGTGAAGGAGGGTCTAAGAGGGAAGCGTTTTTTATTCCATGAGTTATACCATTACTCTCAATGTTTAATACCAAGGATGGTATTAGAGGGATGATCTATATTTATTTTAAGAGTGACACTTGGCCTCTAGTTGTGGACCTCCAAGGGAGAACATAGAATGTAGTTACATTATAAAACACCATGAGCGATACCAGGGTTCCTATAAGGGATTCCAAGGATGGGATTGTATGGTAATGGATTCATGAATTCCTTGAGCAGAATCTGGTTTCCAAATTATGAATTCCATGGATGGTCTCATGTTTATTCAAAATATTAAATTAAATGATTCTATGATGTGTCTTCCAAGGTAAATAACAAGAATGTATTTAGTCAGAGCCTTTCTATTTACTGATAGACTTAATATAAATTTTTCTTAGGATATTATACAAGGGGGTGATTGGTCTTTGATTTGGGTTCAAATATTTTATAAATAAAATCATTGATGACTAATTAGTTGAAGATATTCCAGCATAGTACGATGCATGTTGCATTAGACAGGTGTCCCATGGGATCCTGGACCTGTGTGGTTTAATTATATAATACACCCCCATTTCAGTTTTTATTGATATCTACACACTATTTATAACATATTCATTGTCAGGATGTCCTTAGAATTTGTTAGTGGTGGCCTAATTATTTTATCTCACACCCTACTCAGGCCTCTTTTTAGTGCCCAGAAAACATCATGGATGCAAAAAGGTACAATGGAAAATAAACAGTTTGCAAAACATTACTAATTGTAGCATGGGTGTGTGGGAGCACAAGACTTATCTTTGGCTTTTGTTATTATCTGGATATAAACTTTTTGTATTTCAGTTATTTTGATACACTTATAGTTATTTGTTCCTTTTTCCATTAATGTGTATATTTTCACTTTGTATATTAGTCCATGATCATCATCATTTATATGACATTGATGGATGTGATTAGTTGGATATTTATATGACAGATGTTTATTCTTCATTTGTTATGTTATCTTTATACATTCACTAGGTTTTTATATTATTATATTACTATTATTCAATCTGATCGTGAGGGTATAGTCTCCCCAATATTCCCCTATGGACCCTCACTGGTAGTCAAAAGCCACTAGTATAAGGGAGAAAGGGTTAAGGTTTTGTGGCCAAATGGGTTCATTATAGTTGAGTGAACGAGTTATGTAATGTCACAATGTGTATCACATGAGTTTATTTCCTTTTATTTTCTTTATCATACTATATTTCGATGGTATAGAGGATAAAAATGACATGTTGATATTTCTCCACAAGACAGTACTTGGGATTAGTTAGTGAATGTATAGTTAAAATTGAAATTACAAAGAATGGGAGATATTATTCTACATTGTGCTATTGAAATTACAATGGTTACAGTGATGGTATATAAACATTATGGTTGATGTTCCTTATAATTAAATTTTTTTACCCTTTGCCTGATATGGAAATGAAGTATTGTATCATTCATTATTATAGGCTCTTGGGAATTTATTCTTCATGGATATTCCATGTAATTTTAATATTAATGGATGCATTCCTTGTAGTATATTTTGTTTTCTTTATTGATACGTCGGTGAAAATTTTGAAACATTTATTGGAGGTACTCTAAAATCGATTGATTGTGATTAAATGGAATAAAAATAAGTAAATTTCTTGTGTCTATGGTACTTTATTAGTTTACTGTTGTGATCTATAGAATTAATCCATCTTGAATGTGATTTATTATATATGAAACTATGAACTTAAATAAAATTGAATTCAATATTGGAATGGTCACTATTAAAAAGAGATTAAAATTTATATTTAAATGGTAGTTTTGTCTATAAATTAAAATTTCTTCTCAGTATAAAACGAAATTTAAATTATAGTAGAGAACTCCACCATGACCTAAACTGAGTAGTGGGTAGTTGAATGTGGTTCTTTATTTTTTTATGATATAAATGTCTCCCAGACAATTATTTATGAGAATGAAGAGGGTGTGAATTTTACAAAGAAATGATTGTACTTATACTATTCTTATTTATTCACTTCTAGAAGTTGTTAAAGATATAATTGACGCTTTTTGGGCCATTTTTAGAGGAATTCTACCATGAGGGCCTCGATTCATGCTCTCTGAGTGTGGAAATGACAAGGCTTCAGAGGTGGTGGGCCCTAGGCCACCAATAGAACCTCAAGTTGTTCAACATTCGACACTGCCAGTTATACCTGATATGGGAACTGATGTTAATTTAGGATAGGGTTTCCTATTATTTATAATGTCTATATAATGATCCCAGAAATCGTCTTCAAAAATGGGAGAGTCGACACATGCGTTTCTGCAGTAGAATCTGCCCCCGTTTTTTGGGGATAATGGTTGTTAGGCTATAGAGTCATTGATGGGGTCCATGCTACAATTTTTCAGGTATCATGAAGTACCTCTAAGGATGAGAGTGAACCTGTATATTAATATTATATAGGATTCCTCCAAGATATGGTGGAGTGATTTTACTTAGAATGATCATCATCTGGATATAGAATGGAGGGATTTTTTGAAGACCTTTAATGATTATTTATATTCCAAGGAGTTGAGGGTGGATAGATCCGATATTTTATACACAGGGGGTGGGGTGTCTTATCAGTAATGGTCTATTATTATCATTTCATGAATCTCTATAATTTTAAAAATATTAAATTAGGTGAAGACTTAACTACAACTATGTAATTTGAAGATTGTCTCGGGTATGACATATGATCATTATTGAATGTCATTCCCCGTACTACCATATCTAGGATTGTGAATCAGGTTCTTATCAAGGGGTGTATCATTATATAGGATAGAGGTGAAAGATATGGTTTCTCATCACTTATATCTATAACAATATTATCCTATAGTAGGAATCGTGATTTAACATTTCCATGTGGTGATATTATTATCTAGATTTTGTATTAAGTTAGGCATGTGAGGTTCCATTACTTTGGTAGACTAGGACCTATGAGGCCTATGTGTATGAGAAACCAAGTTGACTGCCAATCCTACGAAAATATGGGTAATATATAGTGATTTTATAAATCCTTTCATCTAGTATCTAGTGAGATGGTATTTGAACCAACTCCACATTGAAGCGTGGGGTTAGCAGCTTCTCTTCTAGTAAGGAGATAGATTGTAGTCTATCGATCTTGTTTATGTGGTGGCCATGGTCATTTTAGCCTCACACTAAACATTTCTTCCAATAAATATTACCTACATAATGTATCTATGATATATCACTAGGACATAGACTAATCTAGATGTTTATAATGTAATCGATATCTTAGGAGAAGAGTATCATACCTTCTATGGTGACAAGTTCTATTCAATAACCCAATATGTTAGTATCTTCAATTATAAATATATTTTATTATTAATATTTCATATACGTGAATGTTATAGTGAACCTTGGGCTCAATATTTATTTTTTCAATGGATTTATGGAACTAGTTACTTTTTTGGGGATTAGATCAAAATGTATTTGCTATTACAGGGTGTCCCCCGGGAGATATGTCATATTCTCTTTGTATGGGACCTATTATTCATCATGGTGATAGTGTTTGATATCATTATCAAGCTATACTATTTGGTTCCCTAAAATTCTTACGTTGACTTCTATCATTGGAGGGTGACTTTTACATCACCATATAGTAAGGTTTTTATTCAAAAGCATGAATTTTATGTCCTTGATAGTCAATCAGAATCCAAGCATCAAGGGTTGGGAAGGATGAAAACTAGATTTCTAGATTATATCTTTATGATCATGGTAGATTTTAGGAAAATTTCCCTCTAGTGTTTAACTATTTTAGGGACATTTTCACAGAAATATTTTCATAGATACATCTCAAGAGAGAGGTATAGTTCTCCATCAATACAGTTATTGGATCTAAACCAATATCTATTCCTCTATACAGGATGGATTCTCCTATGTTTATAGAGGTGAATAGGTTTTTTAGTGTATTTAGAAGCTATTTCATAATGAACTAGTTATTCTATAAAGGATTCAATGGTCCTCTAGTAATGAAGGTGGATGATACCCGCAATCCTTGTGTGGATGACAATTAGCTAAACTAGCTTATGATTATGAATCTATATCCACTTCCATATATATATACCGTCTCTTTGAGCATCTCTGACAATGAAGGGTTATATCTAATATTGATCTCAGATATTTTTATCATTAGTTGTGTGTTATACCATCAGATAAACCATGTGCAACATTTGGTTGTTGATATGTCTTGTATGATTATTTGGTCATCTCATTCAGCCTTACAAAATTCTATCTGGTTTCATGGAACTAATGAATTGGGTTTTCCATTAATATTTATATTAGATTGTGGTGGTACTTATAGATGAAATATTGGAGTATTCTCACACTTGAAATGACCATTACAAACATATTGTGACCATATTGAATACCTTGACAGATAATTAGATATATTTTAAGATCATGAATTTCAACATGGGTATGGATAATATTCACATTCATTGTTATATTATCTCATAAATATGAGTATCGGTTGACCCAAAGATAGTGAGAGATATAATATAGTTGGAGAAACCCAATAATGAATTATATATATGGTGTTTCATGGGGATAAATGGTTATTACAGATGATTCATAGAAGAGTTTTCACATATAGTAGAACCTATTATGTGATTGACTAATAAAAGTATGATTTTTATATTGTTTGAATCCTGAAAGACAGTCTTTTGGGATAAGAAATTAAGAATAACTTTAGAGAAAATCACGATTCAGCTTGTTCTGGAAAATCTATATAGTATATTGTTCTGCCTTAGGTATTAATCCAATAGTAGTTATTATAATTATCCAATGTTTATTTATTTTAACATTACCACACTTTTTTGGAATACTTAATACATCACACAAAGACATGCCCATAGATTATATTAGTCTAGTGCCTTCAGAAATAGGAAATCATAAACATCAGTGCATAATTGAGATACATTGTTTACCACTAGGTTCTTCTTGACCACAACCCTTCTTAAATACATCAATCATAATATATATATATATATATTCTTAATATGGGTAAAATGAAACATAAAAATGGGTGAGATCAGTTTCTCAGTAAAGGTGAAAAAATGGAGATATGTAAACATAATCATGAACATTAGGGTAAGAGAACATGATCATTAAAATATAAGATCATACCATTGATATGAAAAGATCGTATGCATGAGTCAGGGAATACATATCAGTACATCATAAGAAATGAATAATAAGGATATAAAGAACATAATCCATGAAATAACAACATAGTAATATGACATGGAATTATTGGGGGACACATAAACATATAAAATGATTTCCATAACAATCTAGGCATCACTACCAAGGATATATTAGTAGTATGAGTCTACTTATCATACCGTATTAGTAGTCATGGTTCCCTCCCTTAACCATCATGGTAGTCATGGTTCACTCCCATAATGATATTGGTAGTCATTGTTAACTCCCAAAACAATATTTAGTAGTTTAGTTTCACTACCTTAACCATCATTGGTAGTCAACATTTACTCCAAAGACCATCATACCAAACAAGGTCCTTTATGTATATCCAATTAGATACAAATAATTACCTAATGAATTGGAGATATATGTGTGTCCTGACCATTTCATTATTAAATAATACATACATATTTCATAATATCATAAATAATAATTTCATAACCCATGAAATAAAATGGGTATGATAAACATGTGATCATACTATAAACTATGGAAATAATACAGGTTTCATAATCATTTAATCAAGAGAATAAATAATGGAAATATGTTTCCTTATAAAACATCATGAAATCAATAGATAAACCATTTAGAGAAATAATATGAATGACATACCTGAAATTTAACAAAGTATGTGATCTTATATGGGGAAGAATGATTGAAGATCACTTGGAACAAGAGTTTTACTTAAAAATAACTTTTTAATACATAAAAAAAATAAATTATTTGGGAAACCACATTGAAAACATATTTAGGAATCATGAGAAATCATTTAAAACTATACTTGAGAAAAAATATCATTTCTTTGTAGAAATTTTTTTCTTTTCTTAAAGTGTATGGAAAATATAAACGAAAATATTTTATTTAAAAATAACTATGTAGGAATATAATGAAAGCATCAAGGAATTAAGGCACCATAAAAGTGTGAAAATCAATTTCTTTCATATACGATAAAAAACACACTTTCCATAATTTTTTTCACAAATGTAAAAATGTGCCTCATTTGGAATATGAAAAAATATTCCATTAAGAATGATTAATTAAATTTCATACATGGGTAAAAATGAATTTAAAAAATTGTAAAGGCTTAGTAAAAATATTTTTATATTTTTAAGAAAAATGGACATGGATGATAAATATACCTTAATAAATACTTATGTACCAACAATCCTTGAAAATAATGAGATTATGAAATTATCCCTTACAATATTATATTTAGTAGAATATATACCCTCTGAATGAAATACAATTATATGGAATTAAGAATACCATAATATTATGGTTAATACTCATAATATAAATTAATGTGTATTATGTACACCACTTACAACAAACAAGTAGTGTACAAGGAATGTGTCTCATAGAGGTAATGGTGTGACAAAAATCCCTTACCTTAGTTATAATTCCCTCCATATGTGTCTGAAACTCCTCTTCTTCCACAATATACCTCTAGATCTTATCATGGGGATAATAGATTTGATCTTTTTAGAATACCAGAACTTCTAGAACTTGTATAAGGATGTTAGGGGGGAAATGTGAAGGGTTCAGATCATGAAGGCTCAAGGTGACGCATGGAAGGGAGGGAGGATATTCCTTTTTATAGGACATGGGAGGGGAATGACACGTGCATGTCATGGGGTGTGACAAAAACAAATAAAACCTGAGTTAAAATGTAGCAAAGTAGGTAACCTAAGTTGTCTCTAGAGAGGATTTCACAACAATTACATTTGTCACTTAAATTAAAGAATGAAGAAGATGTTCTTTTTTACAGTTGTTTGAGTTGAAAAATAAAGAAAGCAATTTAAAATAATGGTTGAACTCTAATGGATGAAGAGAATGATGGGGTCAGGGTAGGATCACCTTTTGTAATGTCATAATACTCAGAGAGATCATCTTACCTCTCTTCATTTTGAATTTCAAATGAAAGACTCCTTGATCGAGTTATCTATCACCCTTGGTTAAAGAAGAAAATAGAACTCACTCCTATGTGCTTGAATGTTCATAAACAATCCCTAAACAACTAAGAAATGTCCTGATCAGGAATTGTTTCTCCTTATAACTCTAGAAAAAGTCTACTAGTTCCACACACGTGCCAACGATCATTAGACACTCACCACCTAACACAATCTGCATGATCGAGACAAATTGCATTAGGTGGAGGGAGATTAAAAGACTTTAACCAAAGTTATTAAAAATGAATACACCAAACTCAAAACATGATCGCATTAAGAGAATTGGGAAACACTAATAATATATTTCATTCAAAAGAAATATAAGGTTTTACATTTAATCATAAAACTCCAACATTACAAAAGATAAACTCCCCCTTCCCCGATCACTCAACAGGTTTACCCCTCCATGTGAAGGGTATTAGAGTTAAAAATGGAAGAAGAGATGATGATGAAACTAAGTAAAAATATAATAGAAAATACAATGAACATCAAAAAATTAATCCTCCATCACATCCCTTCTTTCACCTTCTTCAACCCCATTGAATGGAAGTGAGCACTCTTATTTATAGGTTTGGGGGTAGCAAATTTCCCTCCAAAATTACTCCTCTGAACGATTTAGTCCGGTTGGCATAGTAAATTACCGAATATGGGAATTTGTCCTTATTTAAAGTTGTTCCCCTAGATCATTTCTGTCGACCCAAAAAATGGGAGACTTATTGGTTCAATTATGAAGGAGATATGGATAATGTACTCCGGATACTAAATTTTGTCCAGGTGACTCTTCGAATTCCAAAACATAGAGTTCCAACGCATTAATGACATTTAAAATGAAAGAATAAGACGTATCCATCTTAATGAAATTTGTTCCTCTGGATGTCCTCTAGTTATTAGGAAAATTTCAGCTCCATGTGTTCGTCCATTTATGGGAGATGGTCCCCACAAAAAAACTCTAGAGTTCTGTACACAGTTTTTGAGGCCTGAATTCTGAGCTGAATTTGAGCTTCCAAATGATGGATTGTGCTTTGGGTCCATAAGGATAAAATGAATCCCACGAGCATAGAAATTTTAAAAAAAGAAATCATACAATTTGGATCATCTATATAAAAGATATTCCATAAATACAGAAGCTCCACAAACATCAAAATTTCCAGAATTAACCACTTTCCACAATGAATCCCATAATTCACCAAAATACTAAAATGATACAAATAAACTCAAATTGATTAATTTGAAGGGGTTAAATCATTGAAACACATATAAAAAATTATTAAAATATTATCTCTATAAATTCCCCCACACTTAGCACTTGGACTCCCAGACAAGTCAAAATCAAAATCAAATCAAACCAAATTCGAAACACATGCCATTGAGATCCACCTATTCCACAACAAGAAATAAAAGATATCATACCTCATCTATAACCATTATTCCAAGTTCTCAAATCAGTTCATTCAATATTTTTCCTCTTTATTTCTCCTCCCATGCACACAAGACACCTACCTCACATGAATTTTCTCTCATCTCACAAATATCAATTTTCAGCAAAGTGTTTCTCATCCAAACCAATGCAAGGGTCACCATAGGTTTGAAAAGCTTCTACATATCCACCTGATTTGAGTCGATGAAATTTTTTTATAATGAGAAATTTTCAAGGTTGTTCTCTAGATTTTGGTTGGTATGATTTTTATGTAAAAAATTCTAAGCCCGAATGAGGAGGGTTTGGATCTTTTTTAAGAAAAATTGCACAATTCTAACTTTCACTAAAGTATGGTATCCTCCTCACTTCCCATAGTAGAAATTCAGCTCCATCATCAAGAAATATCATGAAATGTTCAATAGCTCAGCATTTTAGCAGTAAAAATTTCAATATTCTTAAGCTTGATTTTCTTGACATCTCTAGAAAAGGCACAAATTTATTCTCCCATTAGAATCTCTAGAAAAGCACATCTTCATTTATCATGAAATCTCTATAAAAGGCACATCTTTCAACATAATGATTTTTCATCAGCACACACATCTCTTCAGAATTTGAATATTCACCCAATGTTTCACTAAATTAGTTTGCACAACACAAGACAGCTTCCCCCACACTTAAGTTCAACTAGATCATGCAATTTCACTTCAAGAGCAGGTTGGAAAGGGAAAATTGGCTTGTAATGTGGCTAAACTAATAGGTTGTTCATGGATTCTATGGGCTACAATGATTAATTTACAAGGTAGGCCATAATGAAAGGGATTATCTTGAAAATGGGGCTTTCAAACCAAAGAAATGCCTCAATCATTTAAAACACATGTACCCCAAACCCTCATGTTTTGAAAGGAATGAATCAAATTCTGGTTAAAACAAGCATGGTCTAGTACTCTCAAGAAGTGAGGTCAATGAAAAGAATATACAAACAATGGTTTAGAATCCTCAAGGGAATGTGATTTCAAAGATAATGATAGTGAGATGTGGTATGTGATTCAAAAACCTATGTTCTTTTCATGAAATTCCCAAAGAATTGAACTTGAATCAAAATCATTTTCATTCTTCATTTAAGCTCAGTTTCATGGAATAAAAAGGGTCACTCAATGACATGGGTTTGAAAAATGGAAATTATAATCATTTCAGCTCAAAATTTTCAAAAACACAGAAAAAATTAAAAAATAAGGAAACAATTTTGTTTTTTGAAAACACAGAATTTTTTCATTTTTAAAATTTTTTAAAAAACATACACAAAATGAAAATCCTAAACTACCATGGTTCCCTCCCCAACACTTAAATGATGCAGTGTCCTCATTGCATTCAAGTGGATTTAATATGTAATTAGAATTTCAAATTAATCATAGCAGCAAGCATGTGTAAAGGAGAGGTACAACCTAACTTATTGGAAATGCAACATTGAGTTATGCTCCTAAGTGTTTCACACTAAAAAACTACAAGAAAAAGAAAAAAATAAAACATAATACATTTATTGAAGGAAATAAAAATAGAAATAGGATGAGAAAAGAAAGATAAATCTTGGATTAATCCCCCAAGTGGGCCCTGGGTTTTGACTGCCTCCAGATGGGCAGTTCTAATCGTTTATCCACAATCTGATGGTGGGTGAAGCTTCTTTCTCATGAACCTACAAAAATTCTTCTTCACATCATGTTATTCATCCTTTTTTAGGGCACCATGGGTATAGTACACCAAATCCACCCATTGTACAATAAGATACAATTTTCATGGTGGGTGTAGGAAAATGAATGAGTCCTCATTTTTCTTGTTTTCCATTTTCACATCCTCCGCTTTATTCTCCAGTGGTTGTTGAAGGTATGCTGCATCATTGGAGAAATCAAAAGTATATTCAAAGTGTAGTTATATTTGAAAAAATATAATGCATGAAGAATAAATATTAAATTCTTCCCTTTCAATGTAAGCATGTTTGGGAAGCTCCAACCGTTCCTCTTTAAGTGCATCTTCCTTTTCTTCCTTGTCCTACAACACATTACATGAGTTGTACAAATATGAATATTTCAAGCGAGGGGAGGTGATACTCAATTCAGATTCAGTAAAATTAGAATATAATGAGTTCAAGAAAAGATCATCTCCCCGAGGATTCACGGCTTTATTTTCTTCTTTCTGTGGGATGTGCCTCTTGAAGTAGAGTTGTAGCAGATGGAGGACGGTAGTCAGGCTCCTCAACATTCTCTTCAAATTAAATCACATTGGTGGTGTATTCATTCAATGATGATGGATCTTCTACATTATTAGGAATTGGGGGAACAATTAGTTCATTACACTCCTTCCAGAAATAATCTAGATCATTTTGATTTACCATAATTACGTCATAAGGTGCATCTTCTTCATCAATATTCCTTAACAATGGATGAGAAGGGACAAATGAATCTCATTTTAATTTCATCATGGTCTCCCCGGGTTCATCAACATCAAGGATGAGAGGGGAATACACTTCCACTAGTGTCTCGGGTTTAGATTCAGCTTGAGGTTCTTAATCCAATGTAACCTTCTCTAAGGACTTAAATATTTGATAATCAATAGTGACTTGATTCACCATGTCCATCAGTTCATGATGCTAGATACCTGTGACATGGCCATTCATCATTTTCTTGGCCAAAATACTGAGTTCATCATGCTTTTGAAAGAGGGCATCCTCGTCATTATGAACCATTTGTCCCTGAAACCAAGAGTAATCAATCCAAGAATAATTATTGCCGTTGGCATACATCATGGAGTTTTTTAGATTCTTGTAATATAAAATAAATGAAAATATTTACAAAATGTTAGAATTAGATTGTTGGAACAGCCTCCCCGGCAATGAATCCATGTTTTGACACGTTCCTGTCATGGGGTGTGTCAAAAACAAATAGAACCTTAGTTAAAATGTAGCAATGTAGGTAACCAAAGTTTGCTCCAGAGAGGAGTTCACAAAAATTACGTTTGTCACTTAAATTAAAGAATGAATAAGAGGTTCTTTTTTACAGTTGTTTGAGATGAAATATAAAGCAAGAAATTTAAATGAAAGGTTGAACACTAATGGATGAAGAGAGTGATGGGATCAGGGTAGGATCACCTTTTGTAATGTCATCATATTCCCAAAGATCATCTTACCTCTCTTCTTTTTGAATGACAAATTAAAGACACCTCTATTGAATTATCTATCACCCTTGGTTAAAGAAGAAAATAGAACTCACTCCTAGGTGAATGAAAGTTCATAAACAATCCCTAAAAAACTAAGGGAAGTCCCGATTGGGAATTTTTTTCTCCTTAGAACTATAGAGAATGTCAACTAGTTCCACACACGTGCCAATGATTTTTAGACACTCACCACATAACACAATCTACACGATCAAGACAAATTACATTAGGCAGAGGGAGAATAAAAGTCTTTAACCAAAGCTATTAAAAATGAATACACCAAACTCAAAACACAATCGCATTAATAGAATTGGTAAACACTAACAATAGATGTCATTCAAAAGAAATATATGGTTTTACATTTAATCACAAAACTCCAACATTACAAAAGAGATACTCCCCCTTCCCCGATCACTCAAAGGTTTTACCCCTCCATGTGAAGGGTATTAAAGTTGAAAGGGGAAGAAGAGATCATGATGAAACTAAGTAAAAAGAAAATAGAAAATATAAATAACTTCAAGAACGTAATCCTCCACCACAACCCATCTTTTACCTTCTTCAAACCCTTTGAATGGAAGTGAACACTCTTATTTATAGGCTTGGGGAATATAAAATCTCCCTCTAATGTTACTCCTCCGAACGATTGAGTCTGGTTAGAATAGAAAATGACAGAATTTTGGAAGTCATCCATCATTAAAGTTATTCCCCTCAATCGCTTCTGTCGACCCACAAAATGGAAGCCTTATTGGTCCACTTATGAAGTAGATATGGCCAAACTACTCCAGATACTTAATTCTCTCCAGGTGACTCTTTGTATTCCAAAACACCGAGTTCCAACACATTAATGACCTTGAAAATCAAAGAATATTACGTGGCCATATCAATGAAAGATGTTCCCATGGATTTCCTCTAGATCCTTGGACAATTTCAGATTAAATGGTTTGGCCATGTATGAGATATGGTCCCCACAATAATCTTCTATTGTTCTGTACATGGTTTTTGAGGCCTAACTTGTGAGCTGACTTTGAGCTTCCAAATGATGGATTGAGCTTTGGGTTCAGAAGGATAAAATGAATCCCACGAGCATAGAAGTCCGTAAAAAAGGAATCATACAATTTGGATCAAAAATTTATATGATATGCCTGATATACAGAAGCTCCACAAAACTACTAAATTTCAAGAATTAACCAATTTCCACAATTATGCCCATAATTCACAAAAATACTAAAATCATACAAATAAACTCAAATTGAATAATTGTAAGGGGTTAAATCATTGAAACACATATGAAAAATTGTGAAAATATTATTTCTATCATTGAAATATTAGAATATCTCAAAATATTAAACATATAAAAATTAATTTTCTATTTGAAATGGACCAAAAATAATTTATTTAGAATATATGATGAAGATGGGTCGAAAACAATTCATAAAATAAAAATTATAAAATTTTTAACTATTTTTTATCATTATATTTTTGTTTTAATCGTTATTTTACACATTTTATTTCATCCATGATATCATATAATTTACATGTTGTGCTGTAATATAATAACTATAAGATTTTAAATGAACAATTAATGAGGAATTCATGACATTTTGAGACATATATCAATTATCTGGTAAATGTTTCCATTTTTATGAATTTAATAACATTTAATAAAATATAATTTATTTTTAAATATCAATAGTTCAAATTTTGACACTATTCATCATTTGAATTTTTAATAATATCATTAAAAAATATAACTTTCAACCAAATCCGTTAAATTATTACTAAAATATCAAATTAATTTAGAAAATTCATGTATGATATTAATTAAATTAAATTATATTTATTTAATTTTTTTATAATTATTTATTTGATTCTTCCTTAAATGAAGCGATTAGTATATTCTTATCGTGTCAACATATTATTTTATAATTTATTTCCAAAAAATTAAAAATAAGATACTAATATTTAGTTAAATATTTTATATTTATATATAATATTTTTACTTTACCATATCACTTATATTAAACCATATAAAAAATAATTTACTTGACCAAAACAATGGTGTGACAAAAATTTTATTCTCGTCGAATATAAAATTATAATTGCATTATGGTCATCCAAGTGGCTACAAGTTGTCCAAAAATATACCAAAAGATTCTATTGGTATGAAAACACTCATCCAATTAAAATAGGACAAGTTTTTGTTTATGTTTATATTATTTATAACATAATTTGTACCTTTAATTACCCAATCTACCCTTAAACATGTCAATAAAAATTATTACTAAAGTTACAATTCATAATATCCAAAAAAGGGATATATTTTCATAATATTAAATACTTATTGAAAATATGGAATCCATTTTCCATATTCAAATCAAATAATTGGATGAAATTAAGGAAAAAATAATCTCGTTGCTGGATTGAGAAAATAATGTTTTAATGTAAAATGTTCAAAATTTCACTAGTATTTTATATAGATTTTCATTTCAAAATTAATTCCAATAAAATTAATTGGGTTAAATGACAAAAAATATAATTTTTTCTAAAACCATTGAAAATTTTAATTCATCACTATCAATTATAATGAGGAGAATACTTTTTTGATTAATATTTAGTATTATATAATTATTCATCAAAACGTGACAATTATCAGCAAAATGATGAAAATTAAACGAGTGTTATTTTTTATATTCTACATTCAAGAAGAATACTATTTTTTCATGTAGAATATAAAATAGTTTCAAAAATTAGATTTAAAATAATTTTCCATTAAATAGATATAAAAATAACAATTCAATAAATATAGGGTTATAACATGAAATTGTGTTGGTTATTATCATATACCTATAAAATCTATTTGATGAATCTCCAACATATTTTATTGAATATATAAAATATATATATCTTTAGAATAATTTACTAATTAATTTAATTTATTAATAAAATATTACTTTAGATCATAATATGAAAAATATACCCTTTATATTCAATTGGTATATATTTATTTTAAACCAATGAATTAATATTAAAAAGAATATATTTTAATAGGTTAGTAAATAATAATAAAAATTTTAATTTCTAGTTTAAATATAATTATATTAAATAATAATATTTAAATACTATATTATTGTTCTATAAAACTCAGTCCTACATGAAATTAAAGCTATTTAAGAAACTCGCCATTATTTGTAACACAAGCCATGCATAGTATTGTGTATACTGAAATCTATTATGGGGATTCATATTTCACAAACTTATCTTTCTATAGTGTAAAACATAATACATCAATGAAATTTAAAAAATTATCCCCCATAAAAAACATGGAGTGTTACATTCTACCCCCCTGAAAATAATTTCTCCCTCAAAATTTTTCTCGGTTGTTAAAGTATTAATACATGAATTTTTCATTCATATAAACCCACATTATAGAAATGAATACTAAATATTACTTTTAAAAATGAAAAGTTATAAAATAACAGTTTTCCAATGTTAATCAGAACTATGTTTCTACATATGAGAACAAAAGTGACGATTAGGTAATGGTGAAAAAACATAGATAATCATAAATATTGATAAGTATCATTGATCACAAGAATATGTGTGTCCTAGAGAAATATTACAATAAAAAAACCCATAAACTAAAGAACCATGAAATAGTTTATTGATATCATCAAAAATGATTATAATAGGAAAACCTTTTACATCATGATACCTTTTCCTAATGTTGATGAATTCACATTAGAAGATATAATTACTTGGTTTGAGAATAATATAAACCTTTTTCAGACTAGATCAATTTGTATATATTCACTTATTCTAAGAAATTATGTTGAGTTTTATAACTCCTGATGCATTAATAGATCATGAGATTCATAAATATAATGATAGGTCATTCTATGTATCATTATCACAATAGAATGGTTAGAACATGTTATCAAATATGAATCAATCCACCTATAGTGAGATAACATGTAACGCCCCGACCCCAGTTACCCAGAGATGGTGCATTATTAAACAACATTGGCATGATCACAAAAGATCATGTCTCGAAAGTCTAATTATTTTAGAAGCCTTATATGTACCTGCTTCATTCATAAGTTTTACATTACATTATAAAATTAAAAACTACAACAACATAGTATCCATAGGCCATTGTCATATTCGTTAGACTATCCCTGAAGATCAGTCATAATATACTTTTCGCATCCTGGGAAAAATAAAACATAGAAAGGGGTGAGCTCAGATGCTCATTAAGGATGCAAATTTAGTGAAAGATTTCATAAATAAGAATAAGAATTAACGAAATATATAATACTAAAACAAAAGCCTTTTAAACCTGAACTCCGACGTAATATGGAAAAGATAAAATCAAATAATCAAATATAATTATTCACTTGGATGTTCTACCAGTCGAATAATCACATGATATATCAATATCCACTTTCATAATGATGGAATGTATAATTGTAGACATCATAACTACATAGTCAAGGCCATATTCCAAGACTACAAATAAGATTTTGTCAAGGCCTTGTGCCATGAAAATATTTTTCCCCATGAGACCAACCGATGCATGCAGAATCTATAGTGGGATCCACCCTTCACTTACTAAGTCCAATGCATTCCTCATTTGAAAAGGTTTAAACAAAACATAAACATTTGTATTAAAACATTAATACAAAATGTCAGTAATTTGTCCCTAAACCGTTAATGGTGAAAAAATAACACATCCACAATCAAATATATCACAAAACCTTCCATAAAATATGGATGTTTTGTTTCATAATAAATCAACTTCAAATAAGCTTAAAGTCCATTAAAGGATGTTGACATAGGTGAAATCAAAACATTTTTAGAAAAATATATCCTTCTATTTTGAAATCATTTAAATGTCATATAATTATAAAATAAAACATTTATTTTGAAAATATTTTTATAAGCTTGTAAGGGAAGCTTCGAAAATGTTATAAAGGTGGAAAATAGACGTGCCCGCCGTATACGTTAAGAAACCAATTCTAGCCTTAATTTTGTCGAAAAATGTCATAAAGTAACTTGAATGGAAAATGATGGAAAGATTCATTTCAAAAATGTAAAAGGTCAAATATTTTTATAAATTAAATTAACCCATCATCTATAAAATAGAAAAAATGTTTTTAGATACATTTTTTAGAAACACAGATGTGGATGATAAATAACTCTTAGTAGATAGTCAACTATATAACAACCTCGGATAATAAAGATATTGTGAAATTACCCTTTACCTCGTACTTTTCCATTTTCAAGGGTAGGTTAACCTATTGTATAATGGTGTAATTAATGTTATTAAATTATACAAGAACCATATGCATTAATATGATATCATATATGATTTTATAAAATTGCTTTGTTAATGATATTTCAGTAGTATCATCATTGCTGTTGTTAACTGATTTGTTTTCCTTTATATGATTTCTTACGTAGTTAATGTTTTTTATGGATAGGATGTATCATATTAATATTAATAATTATATTATGTCCTTAAACATTTTTTATTCATAAAATTAAAATTAGTTTTGAATGTATACGATGGGTAATGAATCTCATCACGTTCGTGAAGACGGTAATCCGTACATACGCACAAGCGACAATATCATTATTTTGATATTAATATCATATATAATTGGATTTTATATCAGATATAAATAATCCTTATCATGTTATGTTATTTATTTACATCATTTATACTCATTATCATACCAATCCAAATGATGAAGTGTTCGAATAACAAACTACACCACGATGTGGAGACGGTAATCCGTACGTACGTATGTGTGGTGACATTGTCATTTATAGAATGAATAGAATAATGAATATGGTGGTAAAATTTATATAATAAAATCACTGTATATATAAGATATTGGAGTTATTATATTATAATGGAAACAAAAAGTAATGAGGAAGTGCAAGAAGATAAGAACTTGAAATATGTGATAAAATTTTTATCTCTTCTCTAGGTTCTTCCAATTGATTTGATCAAACGGGCTCCTTGGGTTCAATTAATGACAAAATGAAGGACACTAGGATTAAGGGACGATAGTTTAGAGGATATTTGGTCTGGTTTTGCTAAGAAAATTGTTTTTTAGTGTATTAATTTGAGAGATGGGGAAGTTTCCTTTTATAAGAGGGGTGAGGGGAACCTTAGGAAAATATTGAAATATTATTTTATACTAACATAATTTTCTGTTTCTAATGGCTAAAAATGAATTATTTAATTTTTATGGTGGTTATGGTTCTAAAAACACTCAACCAATAGATTTTAGACAGGTTTGGGTCACTATATTAAACCTATCTTTTAGATTGAACTCTTAGTAAAAAACTTTGTCATTTACCATGTCTCTTTGTATTTTTATATTTTATGGTTAATAAACATACTATAAAATTCCAAGAGAACCTCATGTGGTTCATTAATGATATATATAATATTATTTATGCCTTTTTCCCAAATCGTATATTCTTAGGAATAGAATATCAATTAATAATATAATATTTGTTTAAAAAACTCAATTATGTCAATTTTGACACTAATTATCATTTAATTTTTGGTGAAAATCATAACAGCATAATTACTTAAATTAAAATTATTTAATAAACACTAACATTTTTTATTAACATATAAAAATATCTTAATTCATCAAAAGTCTCTAATTACATTTATTTGGATATTTAAAATATCATTTATTTGAATCATTCTTTAATAATGTAATCGCTGCACAATCATTCTTTCATAAATAAATTATATTATTTAATGTATAAATTTTTTAAATAAAATATAATTTTTTAGGAAATATATTTTGATTTATAATGAATATTTATAGTCTAATTTATATTGTGTTTACCCCAATATTAATAATGTTACAGTTATTAAAAGTTGAATTTAACTCTTTTAACTCTTCTTTAAATAAAATAATAATACGTGTCCTAATCTAATCCAAGTAGACCAAAGAGGGTCATATTTTATTCCGAAGGTTTTTTTGGTATAATTACACTTACCCAATATAATTAGGTCAATTTTTTAGGGTAATTATAATATCATTTCTACCCTTATTTACCACATTTACTTTTAATCGGGGTAAATAAAAGTCAAAAGTTACTATTCACCAAAAATATTATTTTTATATTATTAAACCACATTTTACTTATTTTTATTAGTCATTTCTCACATATTATGAAAATTAAACTCACAGATGTAGTAAGATTATGATTTATACAAATTTTCAAATGCTCGTAGGAGGTGGGTAAAAGGCGGTAAAAAGTTCGATAAAATTTTATATATCTAAACTTATTATAAAATGACTCCAATAAATTACATTGAGAATATATATGTATTATTTATCTATTTTAACCTAAAATAAATTTTAATAATATAACTAATTATTTAAATAAAAATCCAGTTTTAACCAATAACACAGTGTTTTTTCACTATTTATAAAAAATTGAATATTTTCAGAAAAATACAAAAAATTCAGCCTAAGATTAATTAGATATTCCCAATCCAAAAATAAAGTTCATTTTGAAAGATAAAATTTTTAAATTTAAAAGTGTCTATTAATATTCATAATGGATTTTATTATTGGTCGTGGTGTGTTATAACTCCAAGTATCGTACAACGCAAACTATATCATTATTCAAAGGGAAACATATCATGGGAGACTGGGGTGTTACATTTTCCCCTCCTTAAAATAATTTCATCCTCAAAATTTCTTGAATAATAATATATAAAATTATTTTTTTGGTCTTTCATCATAAGTTCCTCTGGTTCCCACATTGCCTATTTCATATTATGGTTTCTCCATAAAACTTTTCCCAGACGAGTTGTCTGGTTTCTCAACACTTGTTCTCCTGTATCAATAATCTTGATATGATTTTCGTAATAAGATAGTTCGGGTTCACGTTATAATTCTTCGTATGTGTGTAAATGAATTGGGTTAGGCATGTATTTTCTCAATAGTGATACGTGGAACACATCATGAAATTTGGAGAGACTTTGCGGGATTGCCAAAAGGTAAGCTACAACAAAAATTTGTTTTAGAATTTTGAAAGTTCCGATGTACCTGGGACTCAATTTAACAATCTTACCGAATCATATAATTCCCTTCCATGAAGAAACCTTCAAGAATACATGGTCTCCATCCTGAAATTCCAAATCCTTCCTTCGGTTTTCGGCATAGCTATTTAGCCTAATTTGGACTGCTTTGATATGGGTTTGGATAACCTACACCTTTTCCATTGTTAACTCGACAAGTTCTAAGCATATGAATATTCTTTCACCATCATCATCCCAACAAGTTGGTGTGCGACATCTCATTCCATATAACTCATCATATGGTGCCATCTGAATACATTATTGGAAGATTTTGATATAGGTAAATTCGACCATAGGTTAATATTTATCCCACATACCTTGGAAGTCAATTTAGGAAAATATCAACATGACTTATAAGGATTGAATAGTCTGTTTGGATTGTCCATCAGTTTGAGGGTGGTGGGCAGTGCTCAAACGAAGTTTAGTATCTAGGTAATTCTGTAGACTTTTCTAGAAACTTGATGTAAAATGGGTATCATGATCAACAATAATCGATAATGGTACTATATAAAGTTTTAAAACTTCATTAATATATTTTCTTTCAAAATCTTAATGTTCTAAATATTCTCTTACAGTAAGAAAATGTGCTAACATGGTAAGAAGATCAACAATGACCCATATTTCATCATTACTTTTTTGAGTATTTGGTAGTACCATGAAAATGTCCATCATAGTATTATCCCCTTTACTCTTAGATATGGGAAGAGGATGCATGACTCCTCTAGGTTCTTACCTTTCATCTTTCACTTGTTGACAAACCATACTTCTTGAGGCAAAATCATCAATCTCCTTCTTCACCTTGTCCTAATAAATATGTTATTTAAAATATTTATACATATTAGTGCAAATGGGGTTTATAGTGAAATTGGTGCTATTATCATCATCTAAAAATTCCCTTTTCAGATCAGATATATAAAAAAATAATGTCTCTTCCTGAATTTCAAAATCTCGTCTTCATGTATGAGGTAGATCAATCCTCCATCATTTAGAGAATTAATTTTCATTTGAAACATTTCATTATCAGCCGGATAACTTTTTATCCTTTCTAGTAAAGATGTTTTTGAAACCATTTGAAAAAGTATTGGTGGTTCACCTTCTAAGATTATTCCTATATCCATTTTCACTTGATCCATGAAAATAGGATTTCTTCCAACTCTCATCTTGTTCAAAACACCCTGATATTTTTCTCTCAAATCATCTTCCACCTTATTTACCTTCCTCTAGTGTTAGGGTATTGTGCAATTATAATCCTTGAGTAGTTAAAGCCATATCTTTTTCCTCATGTTGTGTTCTTTCTATGATAAAACATTCTTCAAACTCTTTTGATCAGTATATATCTCAAATTATTCACCATAGAGATAGTTTCTCCATATCATCAAAGCAAATATTGTAGCTACTATCTCAAGATCATGAGTTGGATAGTTTTTTTTCAGGAATTTTCAGCTGTCGTTATGCATAGGCAGTAACCCTGTCATTATATATAAAGACACAACCAAGTCCTTTCATTGAAGCATCATTATATGAAACAAACACATCATTCCCTGATGGTAGAATCAAGATAAGAGGATTGAATAATCTTCTCTTCAATTCTTCAAAACATTATTCACACTCTTTTGTCGAATCAAATTTACCCCCTTTACGTGTGAGATTAGTTAATGGGTTAGCTAATCGGGAAACATTTTGGATGAAATGCCGATAAAAACCTACAAAACCAATAAAATTGCATACCTCAGTTATACTCGTCGATGGTGGCCATTATTAGGATGCTCTTGTCATAGAAGGATAAATAGAGATTACATCCTTTGAGACAATATGTCCATGAAAAAAAATCTCCTGAAGCAACAATTCACACTTGCTAAATTTTCCATATAATTCATTTCATATAAGAGACCTTAGGATAATGCGCAAGTGGTTTTTGTGATATTTGTAGATTTTTTATTTTACCAAGATATCATTTATAAATACTAGTAAAATGTCATAAAGATATTCCTTGAAAACTCTATTCATTAGATCCATGAAAACAGAGGGTGAATTAGTCAATCCAAAAGGCAGTACTGTAAACTCATAATGCCTGTACCTAATTTGAAATGATTTTTTCATAATGTCTTCCTTCCTCACACACAACTGATGATATCCATATTGATGGTCAATCTTTGAAAAATATGGAGCTCCATGAAGTTGGTCAAATAAATCATCAATTAGATGTAGGGGATGCTCGTTTTTCATTATTATTGCATTGATCTCCTTGTAGTCAATCCACAACCTCATATATCCATATTTATTTTTAACAAAAAGGAATGGGGATCCCAATGGAGAAACATTAGGTAGAATAAATATCTTGTTACTCAATTCATCTAGTTGTTTTTTTAATTCTACTATTTCCACAGTGGCCATTCTATAAGGGGTCTTTGATATGGCCTCTTGAACCAGGAATTATGTCAATGGAAAACTCAATTTCTCATTCTCGAGGATGTCCAGGTAAATCCTCTGGAAACACATCAACATATTCTTTCACAATAGTTACATCCTATATTAGAATATTCTTTTCCTCACCCATAGTTATTTCATTCTCTTCCTCCCTAATAATTTAGTTTAGTTGAGCTACTAGGGGTCGATCTAGATAGGAATCAGGTGGTGATGAACCTTCTCTAAATATATGGTACTCCTTATCATCATCAAAAAATTTAACCACCTTCTTCATAAAATAAATTTTTACATCATGGTCTGAAATCCAATCCATACTAAGTATTGTATCAAATTCAATCGTGGGTATGACGATGAGATCAGTAGATAAATAATATTTATATGCCTTAATGGGAACTGATTCACAAAACATTGTTGCAATGATACTCCCCTTAGGGGTTTTGACAGAAAAATCCCTTGTTAAATCAAATTTTAAATATCTAATTTTCTTAGAAAACTTGGACGATATGAAACAATTAAATGATCCAGAGTCAAATAAAGCATTGGCCAAACATGATGAAACCATTAAATTACCTACCACTACGTCTTTCGGATCTTTAAACTCAGCTGTAGTGATCGAATAAGCTTGTCCGTTCTCCCTTGGCCTTTTTTGAGGAAATTTCCCTGGGATCATAGGAAATTCATTGGCATAATGCCCCCATTCTCAACAATTGTAGCATTCAACATTGATAGTCTTTTTCTTACCCTTTCAATAACGAGATTTGTGGCCCTTTTTACCACACTTGTAACCGACTCCCATTTACCTTCAGGAAAGTACCGAGCTGTTTCTTTCCACATTTACCATAAGATGGATATTCACCTTTTACCATGTTCACCTTATTTCCATTTCTAGAGTGTTAATCATATCACTTCTTTTCCTGCTTTTCTTTATAGTCATAAGACAACGATAATTCTTTTCATGTCTTGATATCACATGATACAATAACATCGCATGAAAAGAAGGATTATGAGACTAATGCTTGACGGAGAAATGGTTTTAACCAATCAAAGAAATGATTTATCTTACTTCTTGGGTTACATATATAATCTGCATTATGACTTTCTAACCTTGTACTGTTAGTCTCATACTTTATGACATTCTCAACCTCTTTTTTCCTTAGACTCATAAATTTTCATTCCATATCTGCACAATGGTCATGAGGAAATTATTTTTCTTATAAAATATCATCAAACTCCGTCTATTCCATACTTGATACCTATTAATATTCCATTTTGTTTTGAATCAATGACCCCCATTGATCTGCATCTTTAGTGAGGTGATAAACTTCCATGACAACTTTTTCCTTTTCGCTACTTCACAAAGCATAAAATAGTTTCTCGCAAGAACTTATCCATTACTCAGTTAAAAATGGATTTTTAGTCCCATTGAATGTTGGTGGTTGTTGCCTCATGAAGTGATCTAACATTTATCCTCTGTGTTGTGGATTAGGGTGATCCATATGGGTAAGGTTATTATTCATAACCCGAGTGAGTTGTCCTAGTATGATGATTAGATGATCCGTGATAATTGCATCACTAGCTCCACTATAATTATCTTGAGTAGGAGGGAAATCCCTAAATGGATTACCTGAGTTAATACTCGTTCCATAACTTCCACTATGCCCCATTTCTATTCAATGGCATAAACTAGATTAGTTTATGAATCACAATACATAATTCCAAACTTGTAAAACACTTAACATAAATTGACCTGTTTATGGATATAATCGATTATCATAAAAATATTTTCATTCAAGAAGTATATAATCATAAACCCTTAATAATTGTTTTTAACGAAAATGATAATTGTCCTAAGCATATCCCCTAAGGGTTTCGTAACCAAGAGTGCATCATGTCCCATTTTCGTGCACCAGTACACGTTCGAGTCTAGATCAAAGTTGTGTTTTTGGGTTTTACCCCCAGGTACATCCGTGCCAGAGCAACCTCTACCTATTCGTATGTTGAAAGGGATATATTTCTTTGAAAATACAAAAAATCTCTACATTACCAAAATTCTAGTAAGTTGTTCTATACTAATCCTCGATGTGTATCTTAGGGCAAGGTTCTCTAATTTGTGTTTATCTAAATCATGTTTCCAAGGTTTGTACTAAACTTCCTCTGATACCATCTAAAATTCCCTAAAACTAGTTACCTAGAGTAAGTGCATTATTAAATAATATTGGCATGATCTGAAAATAACAAGTCTTGAACGACTGATTTGTTTAGTAGCCTCGGATGTGCTAGACACATTCATTAGTTTTAAATTAAATTATGAAACAAAAAACTAAAAAATATAGTCTCCATAGGCCACACAGATATCACTTAGAATGTCCCTACAGATCAGTCATAATATACTTCTTCGCATCCTTAGAAAAATAAAACATAGAAAGGGGTGAGCTCAGATGCTTAGTAAGGAGAAAAATATAGTGGAACCAATAATAAATAATCATAATCAATTAATTACATTTATAAGGCTAAAACAAAATCCGATTAAACTTGAAATCTGAAATAATGTGGCCAATATAAAATCAAATAATTCCATTAACTTATTCAAATATTTATTCTACTAGTTAAATAATCACATGCAATATCAATAGCCACTTTCATAATGATGGAATGCATAATTCCAGACATCATAAACACATTGTCAAGTCCTTGTGCCAAGACCATAAATAAGATTTTTTCAAGTTTGTTTTCCAAGACACTATTTTGTCTCATGATACCTACCGATGCATCTATGAGGTATAGCGGGCTCCACCTATCACTTAATAAGTCTAATGCATTCCTCATATGAAAAGTATTAAACATAACAAAAACATTCATATTAAACTAGAATATGAATTGTTAACACATTATCCATAAGCCATGAATGGTGTAAGAACAACACATCCATAGTAAAACATATCAAAAAACAATCAATACAATGTGTAAGTTTTGAATCATAATAAATCAACTTCAAATATGCTTAAAATATACCGAAGGATGTTGACAGAGATGAAATCAAAACATTTTTTTAGGTAAATATCTATTTCTATTTTGAAATAATTTAAATGTAATATAATTATAAGAGAAAACATTTATTTTGAAAATATTCTTATAAGATTTTAAGGGAAGCTTCGATGATGTTATAATAGTGAAAGATAGCTACTCCCTCCGTATAAGTATAAAAAACATTCTTACCTTAATTTTGTCGAAAAAGGTCATAAAGTACCTTGTTAGGAAAATGACGGAATGATTCTTTTCAAAAACATTTATTGTCAAATAAGTGTATAAATAAATATAAAACGTTGTCTATTAAATAGAAAAAATGTTTTGAAATAAATATTTTAGAAACATAGATGTTGATGATAAAGAGGTCCTAGTTGGTAATCCCGTATTAAACAACCTCAGATAATAAAGAGATTGTGAAATTAACCATTACCTTGAACTTTTACATTGTCAAGGGTTGTTAAAACTCTAGTATAATGGTTAAATAATTGTTATTAAATTATACAATAACTATATACATTAATATGATATAATATATGATATTCTTATATTGATTTATTAATGATATTTCAGTAGTTTCATTGTTTCGGCTGTTAACAAATTCGTTTTCCATTATATTCTTGGTTATATAAGTTATGTTTTTCATGGATAGGATGTATCTTATTAATATTCATAATGATAATCAATCCTTAAAAATTATTTTTAGTCATCAAATAAAAATTATTCTTTAATGGATACGATGGTGAATGAATCCCATCGCGTTGGTGGAGACGGTAATCCGTACGTACGAACGAGCGATAATATCATTATTCTTATATTAAAATACCATATTATTGGATGTTATTTCATATATAAATAATAATTATCTTGTTATATTTATTATTTACATCAGTTATACTCATTATTATACCCATCCAAATGATGAAGTGTTCGAATAACAAACTACACCACGACATGGAGACCGTAATTCGTATGTACGCATGTAAGGTGACTTTGTCATTTATAGGATGGATAGAAAAATGAATATGGTTGTACCATTTTTATAACAATATCCAAGTATATATAAGATACTGGATTTATTATTTTCAAATGGAAACAAAAAATATAGAGGAAGTGGAAAAAGAAAAGAACATGAAAGAGGTGATGAAATATTTACCTCTTCTTCGGGTTCTTCCTTTTGATTTGATCAACATGGCTCCTAAGGTTTTATTTCTGACTAAAGGACACCACTAAGATAAATTAAGGATATTTTAGGGGAAATTTGGGCAGGTTTTGGCCGATTCAAATGGATTTTATGTTATGAATTTGAGCGAAGGGGAAGTGCCCCTTTATAAGAGGGGTGAGGGGCACCGTAGGAAAATATTGAAATATTATTTTATAATTAAATAATTTTTGGTTTATAATGGCTGAAAAATAAATTAAGTAAATTATAATGTGGTTATTGGTCTAAAACCACTCCCCCAATAGTTTTTAGGCATGTTTGGTTCACTATATTAACCTTGGCTTTAAGATTTAAATCTTAGTTGAATAATTGGATATTTACCACGCCTCTTTGAATTTTTATATTATATGGTTAATAAACATATGATAATATTCTAAGAGAACATATAGTGGTTCATTAATGAAATATATAATATTATTTAAGCCATTTAGAAGATCCTTAGATGTTTAAAAATAGAATATCAATTAATAATATAATATTTGTTTTAAATACTCAATTATGTCAATTTTCACACTATTTAGTTTTTGTTTTTTGTGAAAATAATCAAAGCATGATTACTTTGATAAAAATTATTTAATAAAAACTAAAATTTCATATTAACCTATAATATTAGTGGAATTCATGAAAATTCTCAAATTACATTATTTTATATTTATAATATTATTTATTTTAATCTTTCTTTAATAAGTTCATTACTGCACCGTCATTGTGTCAAAAAAAAATTAATTATTTAATGTCTAAAAATTATAATTAAAATACCATTATGTAGGAAATATTTTTAACTTTATAATTAATATTTATAGTTGAATTTATATTGTGTGTATCCCAATATTAAAAATACTTTTGTTATTAAACATTGAATTTAACTCTTTTAACTATTCTTTAAATAAAATAATAATAAATGTCCTAATCTAATACAAGTGGAACAAAGAGGGTCATATTTTATTCCTAAGTTTTTTTGGTGTAATTAAACTTATCTAATAGAGTTAGGTCATGTGTTAGGGTAATTATGATATCATTTTTACCCTTAATTACCATATTTACTTTCAACCACGGTTAATAAAAGTCAAAAGTTTCTATTTTCCAAACAATTATTTTCATATAATTGAACCAAATTTTTCTTACTGATATTAACTGTGTCTCTTGGAGTTTTTAATTTCAACTCACAGAAGCTGTAAAATTATGTTTTATACAAATTTTCAAATGCTTCTTGGAGGTGGGTAAAAGACAGTAAAAGGTTCAATAAAATTTTATATATCTATACATATTATAAAATGACTCTAATAAATTACGTTGAGAAAATATATTTATTAAGTATCTATTTTGGCCTAAAATAACAAGTTATTTAAATAAATAGTCGGTTTTAACCAATAACATTGTTTTTTCACTATTCATTAAAAAGTAAAAGTTTTCAAAAAAATACCAACAAACCACCCTAAGATAAATTTGATATTAAAAATACAAAAATGAATTCCATGTTGAAAGATTAAATTTATAAAATTTCAAAAAGTGGGTATTAATATTCATAACGGCTAGTTTGATTGGTCGTGGTGTGTTAAAACACTATGTAGCATACAACGCAAGCTATTGTATTATTCAACGGGAAACATACCATGGAAGCTTGGGGTCTTACATAACACTTTAATTTCACAAAAATCATTCGATGATTAAATTTATCTTTCTATAAATATATAACCTTAAAATTCAACTAAAATTTGAAAATCAATATCATAGGAAATTGGTTCTGTAGATCAACATAACATTTATCACCCAAATATCATAAGGTAGTTCTTGTTTGTCACATTCCAAATATATAAATTCCTTAATCATGTATTCTCATGAAAAATGGTAATATCCTAAATTACCATGAATCCTTATTGAAAACATGCAGATTTCATTATTCTAAAGTTTATTGGATATACTTCTTAATTTCATATTGATGTATAATTCATACATGATAGCATATCACACTTATCAACAAATACATAATTTGTTCCCATGACACTAGTATTATCCAATTTACTTATTCATATCCAATATATCTATATCGAAACATAAATATCTTAATAGAAGGGAAATAATAACAGTTATCTTTCCCTTAATAATCTATTCTCCAAATCTATCGCTATACAATTAAATCACATTTCTTGGTCTTTAAAACTATTCAACATATCCTTTCATATACTTAATGAAAAACTTATTTTGAAAATAGTTATATATTTCATTGTTCCTATAAAATAATATTTGATTTTGAAAACATATACACCATAATTATTCAACTTTATTCTTAAATCATTACTTAGGATCAATCATTTTATTCAATCTTGAAATATGAAATATGAATCACGTCTTAAGGTTCCTCAACCTTAATATAATAGAAATTTATAGGTTTAATGTAAAAAATAAATCTAGATCAGCCCATACCTTTCACATTTAACTTGAAATCTATTTATCCTTCGTAATATAATGTAAAATAATATCACTTAATAGATTCTCTTCTATGTATTTCCACATAGTAAATCAATTTTCATATTTACTACACATTCAACATCTGAAACATTCAATGTTATCCTAGATCCTTCTTGTTCCCAATTTTGATTAAAAATAGTGATAATATGGTGTAAGAATAACCCATCTTAATGGAAACAACATAATAATGAAATATAACATAGAATATGTCTAAATCCTAACACATACTTCTTCAAAAGTTTGTAACTTCTGTTTTTTGTAGGTTATTCAAAGACAAATTATATTTAAATCCTTAATGAGGGTTCATATTTTTTTAATTCCCAAAGTATATCCCTAGGGAGTGTAACAGTTGGTGTGAAAAAGGACTATTGTTGTGTACCATGTTGCGATTGAGTCAGGAATGGCACACCCTATCAGAGTTATTACACCTAGGAATGTTTTACTAGATCCACATCTACATTTAGTATCCAGACATAATGTAATCCTAGGAAACCACTAACTCTATAATTTCCAAAATTTCATGAAATTTTCATAAAAATTAACACTTCATTAGACATATACGTAGATATATCCCTAGAAATATACTTAGGAATATCTAGGGATATCACTAAAGTTCTCTCATCCTAGATTCCAATGGTTATGTAATCATTTTCACTGATACAAACTATAACAACCCATGATTAATGTACATTGACATTACATCAGTTTTTTTAATACATAATGAATTACAAAAACACACACCCATAGACCATATTATTCTAGGGCCTTTGGAAACATTAAAATATAAAAAATTGTACGTAATTGAGCTACATTATCTCCTACTAGGTTCTTCTGGACTAGTACACTTCTTAGACACATAAAACATAATAATAACATTATACCCTGAGTGAAAGGAAACATAAAAATGGGTGAGATAAGATGACCAGTAAGGGTAAGAAAGGGATATATATAAATATAATAATAAAAATAATGGTATTAGAACATTATCATGAAAATATATCATACCATGCATATCAATAGATTATATTATGATTCATAGAATAATGATTAGAGGTTCATAAGGAATGAATCATAAGGAAATAAATAACAAAATATATGAAATCCCAACATAGTAATATTACATGGTATTTCTGGAAGACACATAAACATGTAAATGATTTATATTCTAATATAGGTATTGCTGCCAATGCCATATTAGTAGTTTGGTTTTACTTTCCATACTATCATTATAGTCATGGTTCACTCACATGACCATCTTGGTAGTCATGGTCCACTCCCTTAACCATCATGGTAGTCATAGTTCCCTCACATAATCATAGTTTGTATTCAAGCTTCCCTCATATAGACATATTTGGTAGGCAAGGTTCACTCCAAAGACAAACTTAAATGATAAGGTCCCTTATGTCTATAACATGAAACATAAACCATTACCCATTGAATTGGAGGTAGATTAGGGTCACAACAATCTCATAATGAAATCATACATACATGTTCCCATAATCATAAACAAACATATAATTACCAAGGAAATTAACTGGGTGTCATAAACATGTAATCACATTATAACTGTGGAAAAGATACAGGTTTCATATTAATTTCATTAAAAAGAAAACATGTTAAAACAAGTGTTTTAATTAAAAATCATTACATCAAAACAAAAATCATTCGTAAAAAATATATTAACTGTATACTTTAACTATAACAAAGTCGGTCATTTGTTTAAAACATAAATCATTTTCCTAAACCTTTTCTTTGAAAAAATTCTAAAATGATATTAAGAAATTAGGAAAAATAATTTAAAACATTTCAAGTGGAAAAATTTCATTTCTTATTTGAAATTATTTTCTTTTATCAAAATGCTACAGCATTTTAAAAGAGACAATTTTATTTGAAAATAACCTTGTAAACTTGTAGCGGAGGCTTCAAGGCATTAAGGTGTCCAGAAATTGAGAAAATATTTTCATGTCATATAATTTAAAAATTATTATTCTTGTACTTTTTCTATAAATATCAAAAACCAACCTCATTAGGAAAATGACAGAATATTCCTTTCAAAATGAATAATAAAAATTTATAAAATTGCAAAAATTCCATTAAACAATTGTAAATTCATATTAAAAATATTCTAGAAAAAACTTTTAAGATCCACGAGCATGAATGATAAATATACCCCCAAAAATTAATATGTATTATCAATATTGGAAAATATTGTGATGGAGAAATTAACCCAGAAAACATTATTATCACTATAATTGTATTCCCCATAAAAGAAAAAAGTTATGTGGATATGAAAATAAAATAATCATATGGTTAATAATCATAAAATAAATTCTTGGATAGTATATAAACCTCACAGAATAAATAATTATCGTATAATGAATTTGTCTAAAAATGTAAATGTGAGATAAAAAATACCTTACCTTAGGTCTGATTCCATGTGTACGTGTCCGAAATTCATCTTGTTTGGTGAGATCCCCCTATATATTATCTTAGGGATACATGATATGGTCTTTTGATAATATTAGAACCTCTAAAACATGGATGAGGATGTTTGGAGGATAATTGTGAGGGTTTGGTCAAGATACAATCCTCAATGAGATGTGAGGAAGTGAGGGAGGAGGTACCATTTTTATATGAGGTCTGGGGAAATATTGGAAACACTCTAAATATTAAATTAATATAAATTAATTTTCTATTTGAAATCTTATCAAACTAATTTATTTCATAAATAGGATAATGATCGGTCTAAATATTATCATCCAATAAAAGTTATAAATGTTTGATTATTTATGTTCCCTTATCTTTTTGTTTTGACCCTTAATATACCCTTTTAATTTTTACTATGATATCTTGTAATTTAGAGTTTTTAGTTAAATTAATGACTATAAAATGACAACATACTATTGAATGATTAATTTATGAAATTTTAATAGTTATCTTCATTATTTGGTCGAATTTGGTATTTTTATGAATTTTAGATCAACTAATAAAATATTATTTATTTTATAATATTAATTTGGTCAATTTTGACATTATTCATTAGTTGACTTTTTAAAAATATCAGAACAGAAATAGACGTTCTAACCAAATTCATTATATTATCACTATCATGTCTATGCAATCCATAAAATTCATGTTTTAAGTTAATTATATAAAATTATATTAATTTTAATGTTGTATAATATCATTTATTTGATTCTTCCATTAATGATGAATTTACAACATCATTATTGTGTCACCGTATAATTAAATTTTTTCATTCCTCAGAATTATAAACAAATTACTATGATTTAGGTAAATATCATAACATTATAAATACACTATATATTCAATAATATCACTTATATAACCCCTTATTAAAACTATTTACTCGATAAAAATGGCATGATAAAATTTGTCTTCTCTTTGAATATAATATTATAAATGTAATACTGTCCTTAATGAAGCTCCCGGTTGTCCAAAAATAGACCCAAGTATTATGACGGCTAAAAAAACTCATAAAATTAATTTAAGTCGACTTTTAAGGTAATTTTACAATATTTATAATATATTTTTTACCATAAATTACCTGATTTACCCTTAACCAAGGTAATAAAAATTATTACTAATTTTATTATTCATAATGTCAAAAAAATAATAGGGACATATTTAAATAATTTTTATCTTTTGATTCAAAATATTGGATCCAATTTTCTGAATTCCAAATTTATAATTGTTATAAAATAATGAAAAATTTGTCACATTGATGGAGTGAGAAAATTGGTTTTTCATGTAAAATGTTCAAATGTTCACAAAATTTTTATATCCAATTTCAAGGTAAAATAAATTCCAATGACCTTAATTGGATTAAATTATAAAAACATAATCTAATTATACTTTAAAACCATTCAAAATAATAATTTAACACTATAAATTTCTTTGATGAAAATAATTGATTTCAATTAAAATTTAGTATTTTCTACAACTCATCAAAATATAAAACTTATTATAAAAATAACAAAAACAATTAATCTAAAGTAAATTTTCATATACCTATTTCATATAATAATTTTATATTGTCAAATAGAATATATAAAAGTGTCAAAAATTGTATTAAAATTGGGTACTTCATTAAAAGGCGATAAATTTACCCTTTTGAAAAATATGGGGGTTTTTGTATAAACTTTGGTGGGTTTGTGTGTTATGCCTAAAAATATTTTTGATGAATATCAAAAATATTTAATTTTATATATAAAATTTATTTTTCATAGATATAATATACTATATAATTTAATTTAATAATAAAAAATGTAATTTAGAGCTTAAAATTAATGTTTTGTCTTTATATTTAATTTGTATATATTAATTTGTTACCAATGAATTAGTATTATTAACCATATATTTTCATAGGTTAGTTAATACAATTCATAAATTTAATTGATTGATTATATCTTATTATATTAAATTATAATATTTTAATAATAAACTATTTTTCGGTAAAACATGGTCTTGCAAGAAACGTAAGCTATCAAAGAAAATGTATATTGTTTGTAACACAGGAAAAGTATCATTTTTCATATACCTATAGCTAAGATGATGTTTCATGTAGCATAATCTTATCATGGTGTAGTTAACAACACAAGATATCAATGAAATTAAAAAAAAATTCTCCCTCAAAAAATCTCCTGGTGTTATAGTTATGATGTAGGAGGATGGATTCATGGGATATTTTTCTCCTCAATTAGAGACACATGATTGGAACTACCCAATCATAATCTATTGGTAGACAATATTTTTCATGCTTTTCACTACTGGAGGAATTATTAACTAGGGTTTAATTTTTTGATGTAGGACCACAAAAGCCAAAATAAAATCATTAAAAACACAACTTGAATAATATAAAATTATGGTTGTCTGATTTCCCAAATTATTTTGATATTGAGATTTCTTATACACCCAGAAAGGGAAATACTATTACCAATGCTTTGAGAAATATGACTTTTATAGGGGCGGTTCTAGAGTCCCACAGTGAGTGGAATCATATTTCCATATTTTCTGATATGTATGTATATGTTCAGGACATAAATGTACAGTATATACTTTCATCATTATCAGTGGAATCATAACTATCAATGAGAGTGAAGATGATTTCGCTATATGATTCTGAGGGCTTGTTCCTACAGGAGGGTATTTTTGGTGATGACCCACCACCAGATTGGATAATTGATGAGGATGTGACTGTATGCCCCTAAATACGTGTATGGGTTCTTATAGTCATACATGAAAAGATTCTGTGACATTATGATTCCCATATATGTGTTGTGCATCTCAGTCATAAAAATATATATCAGGATTTATGCCTCTACTACTATTGGATGGGATTAAAATTGAGGTAGTTGGGGTTTTCACTCGGTGGTCCACCTATCCACAAGTGTAGGTATACCACAAGAGAGCAGAGGGGATTTTACGGACATTAAATATTCAAGAGTGTATACGAGATGAAATCACCATGTATTTGAGGATGGGGATTCCTAGATCTCCATGGGGAAGTGATGTTTAATGGGTGACTGTATATAGATTGAAAAAGGTTATCTAATTCATGATTATTTGGGAGTGTTTTTCATTGGATCATAACTGGAGTCTCTAATTTCCAGAGATCATATGCCCCCATGGGGTTCCACAACCTCTCATATCAGAAAGACATTATAAATTTATTTCTCTATTCCAGAAGGCATTTTTGAGGGTAAAAAGTTCATAGGTACTTATATGTAAATCCTATCACTCACAAATTGATGTTCAGTCTAATCATACACAATGGGGTTTTGAGGACATGCTTTGAGCATTTGTCCGTGATTTATGAGGCTCTTGAGAGAAACATGTACCTCTTATCGAGTGATCTTATAATAACATCTTCTATGTAACTATACTGATGGATCCTAATGGGGCCCTATGGTAGTTCATTCCATTTGACCTTATGTTAGTTAATGGAAGAAAAAGTAGTTCTACTGGGTCCTCAAATCATTTATCATACATTATAGTATTTTCATCTTAATATTATGTGGATTCCAATGGATCAAATAAGGAAAAATTCAATACTTCAACTGATTCCATAGACCACTAGAGTTTGAGGTGGGGGTTATGTTTTCTCACATGTATCACCTTGAATGGAGAATAAACATTTTTAAAAACAATAGATGATATCACATCATTACTCTGGTCACATTGATATTCTAAATAGATACAAGTTGAGAAACTATCAGTTGTAGTTACCTCACTGGAATTAGTCCATAAATGATGTCTTCCATGTATAAGATCTTTTCTAATATCATTATAATATGTCTCATATTCTTTATCACTAAGAGGTTGGTTTAGACGTTGATTAATCCTTTGAGAGTCATCATATCTATGATACTAATCATGTAGTGATGGTTCTTTAAGGCTGATCAGTTCCTCTAGTATGGGTTCTATTGTATCACGCCGATGTACCTGATAATACATGGTAGTGGGAGGCTGGCATATGTTACCAGTGGCCGGAATTATTCTCATATGATACTTTACCACACTTGGAAGATCAATTCATGGATGAATTGATTTTAGGGGGAAGATTGAAAGAACCCATCTTCTCTATGATTTATATATCTGTTAAATATTTTATTAAACTATTTGTTTTATCCTTATAATGATCCCTATGGTTTAGGGAGTGTTTTGAGAGATTAAGAGGTTTTAAAGAATATGGGGCTCCAATTTTCGGAGGAACAACATAGGATCGTGATTAGAACAGGGTCAGTGATAACTTTATACCTCAAAATTTGTGAACATGTAAGGGTGTCACAAAGTGTCTCCAAACTATGTGAGGGTGGTTTGGACTATATAGGGATGATACGTATGATTTTCATTTACAGGAGATGCATTTTCTAACCATTTGTAGTAGGTCATGTGGTGTGTGCTCCTGGGATAGTGTTTTTTTCAAGGTTGGCTTATGTTTTTTAAGTAGTGTGGCTAAACCAAGTCACCACTTAAATAGTTTAAATTAGTATTTTTCAATTTATTCTTCTAAATACTCATTGTTTTATCTTATCCTCCCATGTACTATAACTATGCAATCATCATTGAACTCCCTTCGTGCCTAAATCTAGGCCTTGATTGATCTCCCACATCTAGACATGAATCTAGCTTGCATAATTTTCATTTGATATCCACCAGTATGTTCTTTATTCCACTTTCACCTTTTGTCATTTTTCTTCCTCTAGATGTAGTTTTTTTTTTGAGCTCATATGGCCAATTTTCAATGTGTTTTTCACTCACTCAATTTCTTTTGTCCATCCACTTATTAGAGGCCAACTACGGCAAGGATTCGACTACCAATCTAAAGTAGGTGGTCTCCTACCTTTCACAAAAATTCTTAGTGTTTCTATATATGCTATTGTGACATGTGGAATATTATTCAAGTGATTATTATTAAATGTGTTGATTCATAAATTAAATGGGTAGGCATGACCTATATAACCTATGAGACCAGTTTATAAGTCACTAAATTTTAATGAACCTGAATTAAAAAACCCCTTTGAGTGTGCTTATTTAATGGATAAAAACCAGATTGGTGGCTTATTATTTGATTCTCATTTTATGGTTTGTTCAATTTTTTCATATTTTACTATATGTTAAATGAATATAATGACAATAAAAATGAATTAAATAAAATAATGAATGGAATACTATGTCGCTATGTATTTGTCTATTTTCATCTCGCTTATGAATGAAACAGTACTTATATCTAAATACCTAATTATTATAAATGGGAAGTATCATGTGATTCTAGGCCTTCTAATCCTATTCTTTGTTGAATACAGATTCTGAGGTGATATAAATTTATTAAATAAATTTTATGTCCTATTTAATTACATGTGAGCTTAAATGTTATGGTTAGTCTTTAGGTCAATGGCCATTTATATTTCCATAATGAGAGGGGTTGATGAGTTCCAAATCCTAATTTCATATATAGTATCATTAGGAATACATATTTAAAATATTTCTAATCAACTTATCATTTTCCTTTGGTGATACATGGGTTCTTTTATGAACACAATGGGAAGACTCATTTGGTATCTTGTTTATATATTCCTTTTGTGATACATGGACTCCTTATGTGGGATGTTGAGGATAGAATCAGAGGGTACATGGTTATATACCACAAGTGATAATTAAAATCCATATGTCAACACACAAGGATGGGCTAAAATTGAAAATATTTATATACCCCATGAGTGAAAATAGGGCTCCTGTTTTGGACCACCAAGGTTGTACATAGATAGTGGTGACATTATACCACTTCTAGAGAGATTCCAAGGATCATAAGAATAACAATTTGGATGATCTGATAATGTGTTGGGTTTATCTTTATCTAGAGTGATACGTTGGTTTCGAATTAGAAAAATCATTGATGAGCTCAGATTACATAGATATATTAAATTAAATTGTTGTCTGTTGTGTATGACAAGAAAATCATAATCTTGGATCCAATTGGATCCTTACTTTTTACTGATTACCTTAATATAGAAATCATGTTTGATATGATACATGGGGTATTATTGGGTTCCAATATGGGTCCCAAGACATTAAAAAATTTGTCATGACTGGCTGATTACTCATAGGTATTCCGTATTAGGACAAACTTTATAGTAGAGGATGGTTCTTCGATGGGAACATAGGTCTATATGGGTTTTTTATACATCGCCCTTCATTTTCATTTTTTATTAATACCTTTAAAATATATATTAAATACTCACAAAATAGTTAAAATTAGACATTATTGGAGGAGGTCTAATAATTTTATCAGACCCCTTTCTCAGACATCATTTTGGTACCCGTATAAACATAATGGATACTTTTAGTGATATGGGAACCTTTTTAGTTATTGAGTCTTGACTAATCATAGGATGTGTGTGGGGGAGAAGAGGATAGATATAGGTATTTTTATGATATCATAATAAATTATTTTAGTCTTTTTTCTTCTTTTGACATAGTTGTATTCTTTCCTACCTACTTTGATGTCCCCCTATATTTTAATTTTTTATAATATTTAACGATAATCATTTTTTATAAGACATTGTTGGATGTGATTAGATGGTCATTTTTAGGATGGATGTTTATTCTTTATTTTTATAGCTATCATTATGATTTTTATTTTAATTTATAATATGATAACAATGAGCTACACAATGATCATGATGGTGTTGTCTAACCACTATTCCACCAATGACCCTTTCTTTCAGTCAAATGCTTCTGGCAGATGGGGCAATGTGCTTGATCTCATGTGGCCAACATAGTAGAATTATTTTTTATTGAACCGAGTCAAGGATTTCACAATATCTAACATATCACTTATAGAAATAATATATGAGTACCTACTCTTAATTGAAGCATTTATTCATAAAATGGTAATGTTCCACACCAGACTATCCACAAATTCCATGTTACTATTAAAAAATCCAAGAGGGTAACCTGTGTCTCCCCAAAAATATACCTCATTCAAGGAGGTACATGTAATATATGGGAACTATTATCCTGTCACATTATGGTAAATCTAGTGTTTGTGGAGTTTTGGTGGGAAAAATAGTTTATTTAGAGGATATTGGTGGATCACTAATGATGGCTCATTTTGAAAAATGGTGGATCATCAATGGTGGCTCGTTTTCAACTAAGAGTGGATTACCAATTATGGATCATTTTTAACAAATGGTGAGTCACAAATGGTGGATCAATTTTAACTAATGTTTGAACATTATTAACTAATAGTGTGTGATAAATTATGTAACATTTTAAAAAAATAGTGCGTCAACAATGGTGGAACATTTTCAAATAATGTAGGATCACCAATGGTGAATAATTTTGAAATCATTGTGGATTTCCACTGGTGGCACATTTTAAACTAATGGTGGATCACCAATGGTGGTTCTTTTTGAGAAAATTGAAAATTATTTTAAAATAAAAATCTATAACCAATTGTAGAAAATTTTAAAATAATTTTGGATGAAAAAATGTGGATCGTTATGAACTAAAAGTGGATCATTTTAAAATAACAATGGATCACCATTGTTGGATCATTTCGAACTAATGGTCTATCACCAACGGTGGATCATTTTGAATGAAGGATCGCCAGTGGTGGATTATTTTGAACTAATTGTGGATCATTAATAGTTGATCATTTTAAACTAATGGTGGACCACCAATGGTGGATGATTTTAAACTAATGGTGGATCACCAAAAATGGCTCATTCTAATATTAAATGGGATTACCAGTGTTGAATAATTATTATTAATTAATATAGTATTTTGATATTTAATTTTTTTTTCCTTTTGACATCATTTTTCAAAAAAATATTAATGCATTCATTAATGGAATTTATATAAGATTCAAATGATATTAATCATATCCTAAAATTATAAAAAACCCTCCATTATAATTTTTCACTGTGTGGATTTATTTATATCTAAAATTAGTGGCTAGTAGAAAACATTTTGAGCCCAAATAGTTTTGTGTCTAATCATTTGGAAGGTAAGATCATTAATTTTTTCTTTCAAGCTAACATTCTCATGATGCAAGAGGTTCGACACTATTCATCCCTTGGATTCGTGGAACCTTGTTTCTCCTGTTGGTTCGAGTTACCCCAAATAGTTTTCTCATATATGTGCACCCCCTATTTTTGGTGTAACAACATGGATTAAATCATCATGGGTACCACATTTATTCTTTCTGTGTGTCATGTGGGATGGGTTTCTATTCTTATCTTGTGGGTTTATAGTTTCATCTGGGTTGACAATGTTAATTAACTGGTCCAAATGAAATGGAAATGTGCATGGGAATGATTCCTATTCTTTTATATCTTTTTTTGTATTTTGATTTTGAGATTATCTATGTTTTTTTGTACAACTTAAAACCATGTTAGATAGTATCCTTAATTTTTTTGTTTTGATATATGTTATTATTCCCATGATGTGTTAATTATTGTCACATCATAGTATATAAATGGTTAACCACTAATACTCAACCTATGATTTTTTTTTCACCGGGATATATGGATTCTGTGATAACTACCATAAATAAATAAGTTTAATTTAATTAAATCCCCCATGAAAAATCTCGAAAAAAAATTAAATTTCTGTTATAACATGTTTGTTGATGTTTTTGTTTTGTTTTCGTCTGGTTGTGTTGATGCAATTCCTAAGATGTCGAATTTTAGTGACGTGTGTTGGTGTAGTAGAAGTGATGTAGATATAAAGTGGGTGTTTGATGGTGGTTGAGGTGTAGTTGTGTTGTAGTGATGAATAAGTTGTTTAAATATTAGGTAAGGTGGATATTGTAAGTGACTGTTTTTCTATTGAGTTTTGGTTCTTATTGTGTCATGTTTTGGGATAGTTTCTCGAGTAGTATTGGAATTATCATGGATTTTATCATGGATGAATAAAATTTAAGATGATATATGGTTTAAATTGTGGGTTTCTAAACACAATTTAATTAGATGGAAAGGGTTTAATGAACGTTCTATTTTAATTATGTGTGTTGATCACTGATAATGTAGAAATTTGTTTATCGGAACATAGTTTTTGGATTAAGTCTTGTTGTGAGGTTTTTGAAATTTAGAGGAAGCGTAAATGTTATGGAATGTTGTGATTTATTTGGTACCTTGTGTTGTGGACAATTATTATGGGATTGTGTGAACTACTATATTTACATTGTATTTCCTTGTGATTTCATTATTCAATCCAACCATGTCGAGAACTGTGTTAACCCCCCCCCCCCCCCCCCCACATGGACATTTATATATACGGGTGTTATTTTTTCAAACATACCTATGGGAGGATAGATGGTAGCCTACTTAAAATTCCCCACCCCTCTTGCAGGAATTAGTGATATACAGAGACAGATATGCATAGAAGTCAAAATTAAAATGATGTACATGTGATATGATGAGATATGATAAGTTGGATTATGGTGGGGGACTATCATGGTAGGTGAAGGGTATGATGTTTATTTCCTTCATGTTCATGATAACCTACTAAATTGGTTATGATATGTGATGTGATGAGATAACCTTGTTGTTTTTGGGTGATATTGATGTGATGTGAAGAACTAAGCATCTATTGGTGAGATGTGATGTGATGTGGTGTAATTCAGAAGATGTGGGAGTGCTAATACATATGATGATGGTGTATGAAAGTTTAACATGTTTGGTAATGTAGTGTAGGGTACACATTATTGATATTCATCATACTACAATATTATACATGGATTATTTTTTTGGTGAGAGAGCCATTGTGAGGATGGGTTTGGTTAGTACACTCTTCTAGGCCCTATTTCATTCAAATATTTTCTCACGGGTGCATTAGTATTCTATTTACACATATTCATGAGATACTTTTTTCCTACTGAGAATATCTATATTATCATCCAATTTATATAAAATTTTATTTATGTTTACATAAGGAAATCATGGACTATGCTAAGTATTATTAGACCAGTCTTTTGGAAAGCCTTTTTTTCATTTATTTAGATTTATTGGGTACTTGATTTGGAGACATTAACCTGAATAAGTTTTATTTCTTCATTCATTTAGGAATGATTTTGGGATATTTATATATTTTGTCTTGGATTAGTTTGTGATGATTCATCTTACCACTCAATCCTATTTAAAATATTGAGGGTGATTCATCCAATACATGATATTTTTATACACACGATGCTAGTCTCCAACCCGAGACCTACTAAAGGTGTGACATAGGGGTAATTATCTCTCTTTTATCAATGTGATATCTTTATATGGAGGGGATCATGATAATGTGGAATCAATGGTTAATTTTTTAAATATTGGATGGATTATTTAGTGAGTAATTGTGAGGATTTCATGGGATGGTATGATAATAGTGAAAGTTGAACTTGGTGCATGACAGAGGCTAGGGAGATCAGCTAAGACATGAAATTTTAGCCTCCCACATCGTGATCTTGTATATGAACATTGAATTTATTGAATAACCATGTGACATGGAATATATTTTATTGTTGAATCTATTGAGAGGTATGTGCATCACAATGGATTTATTTATTTGATTGGGTAGTTTTAGATTTGTAAATGTTGTAGTGTGTAAAAATCAATTAAATAAAACCTAATAAAATTCAATACTATCAGGATTAGAAAATATTTACCCCTTTTTTATTATTGATCATAGTTATCATCCACACGTAGCTATGGAAATGAAGGTTTAGCTGGCTAACCCATTTTATTGAAAATGGATGATCTGATTGAGAATGATGATCAATGGTAGAGTAATTTCGTATCATTTAGTTTGATGTATGTAGATTTGAATTAATGTTGTATTTTGTTACTTGGGTAGTTGAATGAGGTATATGATTCATGGGTTCAATTATAGAAGGAATTTTAGGAGAATTTTCTTTCATTAAATAGGAAGGTTGTTAAGAGGAAGGGGTTTCTCTCCCTAAACCATGGGTGTATGTCTATATAGTGGTCTATGATCAGGTCCAAGGAATATGTATTATTCTAACAAGATATTTCCTAATACTAGGATTCCCAAGAGAGGAATCCTGATGAGGCACTCCATCCATTGATCTAGTGTGTAGTCACACCTTTTCTGTTAACACTATATGTAGAGGATTTTAAGAAGGAAGAGTTGATAATATAATGGTCAAACTCTTTCATACATGTAAAATACATGATTTATTACATATAATTAAACATTATACAACATGAATGATCAATAAGTATAGTATATTTCAGAATTTGGTACAAACCACTACATCTTCAACATGATATACAAAAAAATTATTGAATACTTTTTTGACATGATCATGATATTATAATGATATTAAAATTTTATGGGATATCCTGGGGGTAACATAACAAAGGTTTGAACTATAAATCCTATTAAGGGAAATAAAAAGAAATAATATAAATGATATAATAGGTGTTAGACAGTATGAAAATTGATATATAATAAAAGGATCGTAAATAATAAGGAATAATAATGAATAATAATTATATCATGGTAAATGTGTATAAAATATAAAACAATACATAAGAATGATTCAAGGCACATTTCACATGGAGGAGGATGATTCAAGGCTCATTGCACAAGGATGAGCATGATTCAAGGATTATTTCACATTGAGGATCATGAGTCAAGGCTCGTTTCACATGGAGGAGCATGAGTCAAGGATCACTGAACATGGAGGATTATAATTCAAGGATCATTGATTATGATTTATCGTGATAATAAACATTACCTAATGCATTGGGGAAATATCAGTGATCACCTTTCATTATTATTTCATTCCCATGATTATGTTTTCCAAAAAGGTCATATAACATATATTAATTCAACATCATAAGTTATTCCACGACCAAGGAATGTAGAATAAGTACATGTAATTCCCCAATACATATGTATATGATCATAATGTACAATAACCTTTATAGGGAAATGGATATGATATTCACTACAAGATTATTTTGGCATGGAAAATCATGGTGTAATTTTGGAAGCATAACAACATGATATAGAAATTCATATAATTTTTGGATGAGAGTGAATAGGGTATATAACCATTTAAAAATGAAATTTATAATTAATGGGACATTGAATTTCATTCAAAAAAATAAATAATTTGTAACAGATTTTGTCACAAAAGAAAAAATATTATAGAAAGAGGATAAAGGAGAGAACCCTTAAAAACATTCGACAAGGTAATAGGTTTTAAAAAAGTATATTAGTAGGGAAATTAAATGATAAATTTGATCTCATAATTTGTAAATAAATTTGGAAATAATGGGGACATGTAATATAACATCCAAACATAATTAATTTGAATTTAGATGGAATAACATTAAAAAGAGTTCATGGTAAAAGAGGAGAGTAGAAGATCCCTTACAGAATTTTTTCCTAGTGAAGGATTATGTAAGGATAAAAATTAGAGGGGATAAATAATATATCATTAAAATAATTTTAATTAGAGAGTAATAGAATCATATTAGAACAATTTCAATATAAAGAACCAAAATTATAAAGATGAATTTAAAGAAAGATTCTTGAATTGTGAGCGGGATAGGAAGGTGAGGATATATTACTTGATTGTGTGACTTAGAAGGCTTAAGAGTTGATTATTGGTAGATTGGGGGTTTTGAGGAATATATGGATTATTTTTTAGAGTTTGGTTGTGCTCCAAAGAGTTTTATTGAAGATAAATCGGACCTTGGGTGGGTTTATATAAAAAAAGTCTGGATGTATTTATTATTTTGGTTTTGGGAAATACGTAAAAAAATATTTAAAAATAAATACCATTCCATGGTTTTTAATCATGTTTTCACCCAAATGGTAGTGGTTTAAGTTATATTCTATGAACAAGTGCCGAATATAATAAAATAATTCCCATTATTATATGGAGGTGAGTCACATTATCAAAGAAATTATTTTAAAATAATAAAATATATTATATGTCTTGGTTGATTGAGGAATTATAAAACAAACAAACGAAAAAAATTACGTATTTTTAATTGGAAATGTATATTTTTCCAATTTTTCCATTTATTTTATTTATGAAATCACTATTGTCCCATTATAATGTCATAAAGCCCAAAGTTTATTTATACAATATTTAATTTTTAGTGAAAATTTAACTCTTTAAGAATATTATAAAACATAATTTAGATAATTTTCACATCATGATTCCAAAAATAATATTCATTATATCTATATAATTTTATAAATATATTAATATTCACTTTTAAAATAAAAAATGATATTTATTTAAAATGACATGTTTTTTGAGAATAATATTTTTTAAACCCTAATAAGAATTACACTGGACTAAATAAAAATTATAATTTCATTTATAATTAATTTATGTTATTTAATAATAATATTTTTTAAAATATTATTTATTTGAAAAAATATATTAATTCATCAAAAATATATTTTCAAATTGAATTTGAATGTTTACCAAAATTATTATTTGTTCTATAAAAATTATTTACCATGTATGAATAATAGGATGAAAATATATTCATTAATCTATAAAAAATAATGTACATATTACTATTGATTGGTTCGGGATACATATAACTTTAATAAAACAACATACACTATAATAGTAAGGTTTATGTTTATGGTTCTTTCATGTGGTCATTCGGTGAGCTTAGTTAGGGTTGTGATCTTAATTAGCTTCAAATTCTCTTGTAATTTTTTTTACCATGATTAAGTTATTAGATCTATTCTAGGGATTAGTATATGGAAAATAATAAAAATGATATCTCCCCCAGAATCTCGGATAAATGGGATTCATAGGGTATGATCCTACTAGTTGAGGTCATCACTTTGCCTATGTAAAAAGGACATGTTAAAACCATAAATTTATACTAGTCATGAGATCACTGTTCAATGGCCATATAATAAACTGTAATGATACATATTGGTTATTAAAATAAAATTTTATATAAGAAATAGAAATAAGTGCATGTTTATTATATATGTATATTATATAATAATACATTTAATTGAATAAAAAGGGGAATTTTATTTATAACAGTTCAGGTAATTACATTCTTACACCCATTAGAAATTTCACCATAAATTTTTTTTTCCCAAAATAAAATCGATGAGGGTAACTCTACATCATCACCTACTTTGGTTCCCATGTTTCTTATTCAAACATTTGGTTTCTCCAAAACAGTTTGAGGAGGGAAATTGCCTTATTTAATATAATAATTTATCTATGACATAAGTTCTTAATCAGCACCCCTTCATAGGAAAGATCATTCTCCAATGGCACCACATATAAATGTAGTACATGATAGGGGACTGGTATGTACATTTTTAAGATGGATACATGGAATAATTCATGTACTGAAGATAGGTTCTATGGGATTTCTAGTTGAAAGGACACTTCTTTGATGCGATCAAAGATCTCAAAAGGGATGTTGTGCCTTAGAATAATTTTTCTATTATTACCAAATCTCATCACTCACATATTTCGAGTTATGAAGAAGAATACCATGTCTCCAATGTAAAACTCTATATCTCATTGATGATTTCTAGAATAGATCTTCTATTGACATTTATTAGCTTGGGTGTGAAGCTGAATGGTCTTAAGCTTTTCTACCATTACTTCAACCATTTTAGGACCTAGAAATTTTTGATTATCAAGTTGAATCCATTTTTGTAAGAGAACTGGACCAAAGGAAGATGTTGGTACCATATACCGTTGAAGTCCATTACAAAATCCATGAATACGTTTTCAAGTATTTGGATAGTCCTCTCAGATTGGCCATTAGTTTGAGGATGATAAGACATACTAAAATTCTTCTCAGTGTTTAGATCATGATAGAAAAATATCTAGAATATGAAGGTGAATCTTCATTATCAATCAAATATAACCAATAATGGTACTCCACGATTCCTTACCACTTATCTGATGTATATCTATGCCATTTTATCCAGTGATAAATCCTCTTGAATCTCAATAAAGTGTGGAGTCTTTATACGGAAATCCAAAACTATCCAGATAACATTGTTTCTGTTGGATGTATTTTTATGTCTGGTGACAAAGTAAATGGTGATGTTTTAATATTTCCTTATTGGGTTTGGTAATGTACTCATCGTCCCATTATAATTCTTTCTTTAAATCATAACATGATGACATACTGGGAAATTTAATGTATATTTTGTGACAACCTTCTTCATGTAATAAAGTTAATAGTTCTCTTAGAGATCTGGATATAATTTATTTCCAGTGTGAATGGATAAAAAAAATTATGTGAATCATCCTATAGTTATTTATTTGGCTCATAATGTTAGTGAACACATAGTCTTGACTGAAATCTCATAATCCCTTCTTCATTAACCATGAAATCTGATTATTGTTTTTCTTCTTATTGTCTCCAAATTCTTTTAAATTCCTAAATCATTATTTTGGGCATCCTTTAGCCTTTCATGATTAGATGGTTGAAAAATAAATTGTGAAAGGGTTGATGATGTTCATTCCTTTATGCATCCAAAATATATCCCCTTCATATCTAAGAATATCGAACTCTTTCCACCCCTAAATGATGATATAATTATTGGATCCTTTCTACACATAGAGTCCACCACTTTTTTCTCTTTTCCATGATTATAGTGGATTAATAAGTTATAATCCTTGATTATCACAAACCATTTCTTAGGTTCATATTCATCTCTTTTTGTGTGAATATATATTGAAGACATATGTGATTCGTATATATTTCACCCTTCTCCCCAAATAGATAAGGCCACCTAATTTTCAAATGGAAGATCACCGCTGCCAACTCCCGATCATTTGTGGGATAGTTTTGCACATGAAGACTTAACTTCCTTGAAGAATAGGCTATGAGATTTTCATGTTGCATCAACACACAACCCAATAACTTCTTTGAAGCATCACTGAAAATAATGTATAGATCCCCACATATAGATAGAGTAATCAAAGGGGTAGTGATAAGACTCATTTTAGACATCATGAAGTGTTCTTAACATTCATCATTCCAAAAAACATGAATGCATTCCAATTTATTAGGGTAAAAGAGTTTTTTATCATGAGAAATTTCCCACAAATCAGAAATAATATCCACCTAGCCCATGGAAACTACGTATATCTACCATATAAGTTATCCTCAATCATCCTTCAATTTATTTTTTCATTTAAGGATCTATAGATATCCTCTTGCTTTTTATGATACTCCCCAATAATGAGATCTCCTTCAAAGGAACTCACACATTCTATACATTTCATGGATATTCAATTTTCACATGGTATTTAGAATAGTACTCAAGTGTTCCTCATAATCTCCTTGGGTTTTTAGTATATTATAATATCATATATATAACATAACACAAAATTGATGACGTAATCTCTAAAGACTCTTTTCATTAAATAAAGAAATATTTCTAGAACATTAGTGAGTCTGAATGGGATCACTATGAACTCGTAGTGCCCATACCTTATTAAAAATACTTCTTGGGGATATCCACTTTCTCCACCCTAACTTTGTAATATCCCAACTGTAGATCCTCCTTGTAGATGTATTTTTCCCCTGTAGCTAGTTGAAAAAGTCATAAATTCATGGAAAATGACACATGTTATTTTTTGTGATCATGTTTAGCTCACGATAATCAAGAAAAATGCATAATATCCCATCCTTATTCTTGATGAAGAGGACTGGTACACCCCATGGAGAATCACAGGGGTCTATCAATATTTTAAGAAAATTCTTTTATATTTGTTTCTTCAGTTACTCATGTTTCAAAATAGCCATCCTTAAAGCATTCTTAGACACTATCAATGACCCTTGTATATGTTCAATTGAATGTTAGACCTCTCGACTAGATGGATGATTATGAAATTCCTTGGTAAACATATTTGAGCATTCCCTCACAACAAGAATGTATTCAAGGATAATAATTTTCTTATACCCATTCAAATGATCTAGATAATATAACTCATAGGGAAATAATATCAATGCTTTAGGTGATGGTGATAAATAATATCCATCCACCTCCCTTCACATGTATAGAAACAGGGTTCCTTTTTGCTATACGGAGAGTAATTTATTTCTTATGGATATTTATATTGGCCATATAGAGGAAAATCCAATTCATTCCCACAATTATATCAAATTATCAAAAAGGAAGTGTTCCGAGTTCAGTCAAGACGTTAATCCCAAAACATTGATAGGGCATGAGTTATATAATTGGGATGGAATAATTGCACCATTATCCTTTACTAGTGACATCTCTACTTCCATGATTTGTAGTGGTGTTTGAATAGTTCTACTAAACATTCATGATATACATGGATACATAGAAGTATGTATGATAAACCTACCTTAATCTTTTTTATTATGGTTCTACAATATCCAAAATAGACTTAGGGTTTACTATCTTTAAACAACTAACCCATAAAGGGGAATCCAATACTATAAATGGAAAACATATAAATTTTATTTTTCTCCATTAATTATGTGTTTCTATGTTTAATAAAATGTTATCCATGATCCATTTATTATGATATATTCTTATGGTATTCTGTTATTCCCTTAATAAGGTTCGTAATGGGATTATGAATTTATGAAAGAATATCACTCTGGTGTGTCAAACCATGTGTGCATAAAGGCCCAATTTATTGTGCCATATTACCCCAAATTAGGCTCATAACATCTTTTCACAGTTGTTACCCCTAGGTACATTTCTGCCAAAACCACATCCACTTATAGTATCCGGATAGGGTTGTATTTTCTTGATAAACCACTTAGTCTATACATACCATAATTTAGGGATGTTTTCTTATACTTTGTATTATCCCTATGTCATTTATTAGATTCCTCCAATCCTAAGGATTTTACTAGAGTTTTTTAATAATAATCCATAAAATAACTGAACCTATCCCCTAATACCAACTATAATGACCATACTCTTTATTATTCTTCAAATGCCTAATTTAATACAAAAAATTACAGGGTATACAACCCAAAAGATCTCTAAGTATAATATCTTTGGGAATTAGGTACAAAAAATCACATCTGAACATGAAATACCCAAAAAAATTGAAAACTTCTTGAATTGATCATAATATTCCCATGATCTCAAAACTACATGGAAAATCATAGGGAAAACAAAAGAAAGGGGTGATTTATAAATCACAGTAAGAGAAATAAACAAGGCATAACATGAAGAAGATAATACATGTTAGAAAATAAGAATATAAGTGGATAATAAATAGAAAAATAATATTATGGAATGATATAGAATGATAATTATACCATGTTAAATGTGAAAAAACATAAAACACGACATAAGCATGAGTTAATTATCATTACACATGGAGGAGCATGAGTCAAGGAATATTGAAAATGAAGTATGGGTAAAGGATCATTGCACATGGAAGAGCATGATTCAAGGTACATTTCACATGGAGGAGCCTGATTTAAAGATCAATGAACATTTTGTGTAATGACACTAAATATTACCCATTTCATTAGTTCCCTATCAGGGTGTACCCATCATAAATATTTCTTTCTCAGGCTTAAGTGTGCCATATTTATCATATAACATGGATTTATTCAACATAATAATTTATTACATGATTAAGGAATGTGTAATAAATACATGAAGGTCCCCAATAAATAGGTGTGTGTGTATAATGTTTTGTAACCTTGATAGAGAAATGTGTATGGTATTCAGTATACAATTATTTTTGCATGGAAAAGTGCGAGGAAATTTTGACCGCATAATGGCGTCATATTGAAATTCATAAAATGGGTGTATGATAGTGAAATGATTCTCCCATAATTTATACATGAATTAAATAGTAAATCTACCATGGAAATTCATTCCCCCACATAAATAATTGAAAATAGATGGCATAATATAATAACATTACTTGAATAAATTTGAGAAAGGAGAGAACCCATATAAAATTTCGGCATGGTAACGGGTGAACATAAAAGTTCATAGGATGGAATAATGAGTGTGAAATGGGACATCATCATTTATAAAAATAATTTATAGTGTGGGGATATGTAATTTAATATCACAACATAAATAATTGGAAACTAAAATACATAAGGAGTTCAGGAAGAAAGAGAAGGCAGAAAGATCTGTTACGAAATTTTAGCATAGTAATGACTTATGTGAGGGTAAAAAAGAGAGAGGATAAATAATAAATAATCCAAATAACAAAAATTGGATAGTAATATAATCATATTAAATGAATTAAAATATGTCCAATTGAAATAATAAAGGCTAATTTCCAAGAATATTCTTGAATTGAATGATGTAGAGGAATTTGAGGATCCCTTACTAGAATGTGTGACACCAAAGGCTTGAGCGGGGGCTTATTGTGAGTTTGGGGTGCCTTGGAAGAACTATATGAGTAGGGTTAAGATTATGGTTATTCTCCAAATAGTTTTAGTGATGATAAATGGGATCTTCGGTGGATGTATATAGGATATGAAGATATTTATTTATTATTGGTATTTTGGACACTACATAATAAAATATTCAAAACTGAAAACCACCCCATGGGTTTTCCCATGGTTTCTACCAAAGTTTAGTGGTTTAAATTATTTTATAAGGCCAAGTCCAAAAGTTAATAAATTTTTTTTTCTTATGTGGAGGTGAGTCAAACTCTCAACGAAATAATTTTAAAATCGTAGAATATATTATATGTCTTAGAGAATTCATTATGTCTTTATAAAATAATTCAAATAGACATAAAATTTAATTATTTTAAATGAAGAAAATATATTGTTATATGATACCCTTTATAGTATCTACTACATCAATTTTGGTACATTAGGTTTTCATAAAACACAATGTTTATTTATAAGTTATATAATTCTTACCCCAAAATTTGAATGTCATAAAAAATTATAAAAAAATCACCATAGGATAATTTCGACATACCGATTATAAAAATATTATTCATTTTATTTAAACCATTTTTAAAATATCTTATTTTTCACTTCTGCAATAATAAATTATATTTATTGAAAATGACTAGTTCTTTGACAATAATAGTTTTCGAACCCTAATAAAAACTGCACCAGACTTCAAAAAAATATACGATAATTTATAATTAATATAATTTCGTTAATAATAAGAATTTTATTAAAATATTATTTGTTTCCAAAATCCATTAATTCACCCAAATGTATTTTACAATTGAATTTTAATGTTAACCAAAATTGCTATTTGTGCTTTAAAAATAATTTACAAAGAAACAATAATAGAATTAAAATGTATTGATTATTATATAGAAAATAATTTAAATATTACTATTGGTATGGTATTGATACATTCCCATTTAATACTCCATAATATTCCCTAATAGTAAGGTTCATGATGGTGGTTCTATCATGGGACCATTCGGTGAACATGGTTTGGGTTGTGATCTTGATGAGCTTGAACATCTACTATAAATGGTTTCACTCATCCTTATGTTGTTGGATGTAGGCTTGGGATTGGTCAAGGGGAAAGCCAAAAAATGTTATCTCACATGGATTCTCTGATAAATGGGCTTCATATGGTACACTTCTACTAGTTGAGGCTATAAAATCCTATGTCTGGGTCAAATGGGTTTATAAATACCCAATATTTATACAATTGATATGATCACTAATAAATAGATATATTGTTGATGTTAAAGATACATAAAACTCATTATTTTCAATTGGATAAAATAAAATAAAATAATTTCACTTGTTTTCTATATACATATTATAAAATAATACATTTAAATAGATAGAAAGTGGAGTTTTGTTTATAATAGTTCAGGTCATTACAGATCAATCGGATGAACTCATGAGGAGGCATACAATGAAAGGGGAACCAAAAGGGTTCCTTAAGGAGTATAATTTTTAGGTATTGGTCTTAGGAAATAGGTAAATTGAGTTCTAAAATAGCAGGGATTCCACCTCGTTAGGACCGCTTCTGACCGTCTAGGGCCAGTGGTTTTCGAGCTCTTTCATGGGACTTTATAGTAGTGTGTTTTTTATATGTGGTTCATGGACACCATTAGGATAAGTTTTCATTGGTTTCTCAATTTTAGTATTTTAGTGGGGGATATGTTCAGTATTACTCTCAGTAGCTATTTCTAATGAGGCTATTCTTGATGTACAGGTAGCAGGTTTATGATTTGGATAGAGTTGATGGGGAAGGTAGTGGACGACTAGAATATGTTCCTCGAGATTACGGACCTCAACCATAGAATGGTCCTGGAGGCCAAAACCAAAGAGGTATAGGAATTGGATGTGTTTAAATTCAAAAATTATAGGTAGCAGTGCAATATTAGACAAAATTTGTTTGAGGTATGATGTATTTATCTTCTACCATTTTATACGCTTTCAGTACAAAAATAACAGGGTGATAATTGGGGGTTTTATAGGTGTGATGAAGAATCCCAACTAAATTCATTTTTTATATAATTCAGAGGGGTTTATTTACTACCCCTAAAAACAATCGAATTTTGAAGGGTCTCAAAACCCCTCTAATATTTTTAAAACTATTTTATTAATATTTGGTATGATTTTTGTGGTAGTTATGTCAATACTCCATCTTATTTAATAATTAATAGTGTTATATGTTTAGTTGGATATTAGAGTCGCTATATATATAATATTGATTTTGATTTTATAGTATATGTATTTATATTACTGATTTGGATTTTAGAGGCTATATATTAAATTGAATATTTTTAATGTAAATATTGGTGGTTCACAGCCACCGCTAATCTCTTAAATTACTGGGGGGTTGTGAACCCCATAGAAAACAAGATATTAGAGGGGGTTGTGAACCCCCTAAAATATAATAAATTAGCAGGTGTTGTAAACCACCTATAATATATGAAATTATAGGTGTTTTACACATAAAAAATTATGAAATTTGAGGGGGTTGTGAACCCCCTCTAATATAAGACATTAGAGGGGTTTGTGAACCCCCAATAATATAAGAAAATTGAGGGTGTTTGGTCCCTTTCTATTTTATGACAATAGAGGGGGTTCATGAACTTCCACTAATCACATTGATTTGAGGGGTTTTGAACTGCCTCTAATTTATAACATTAGAGGGGTTCATGAAACACTAATAATCCCTTGGATTGTAGAGGGTTTTAACCCCGTAATTGCTTAAAAAAATAAAACCCATATAAAATGAAATATTAAAATTTATATGTTTGTGTCCACATGTGTGTGTGTGTTTTACATGAACACATTATATAAATATATTTAGATAAATTTTATATATATATATATATTATATAAATACTTTAAATGAATAACTATAAATATAAATAAAAATGTATACATATATAAATATTGGTATGCATAATATAAATCTAATTATAATTATATTTATTCTAATATATAAGATTAATATATGGTTTTATAAATACTCTATATTTTTATGATTATTTAAATTATACATATATAATATTAAATAAATTTTTATTGAATATTTATGTATAACTAGATTTATATTATATTATTTATACAAATGTACATAATAAATGAAAAAATAAGTTTATAAATATATTAAATAATCTAATTATATATATTTTATATTAAAAATATTTTATTATATATATATTAATTTATATTAAAAAATAATTTTATACATATATTAGTATACCATATTAATTATAAATTAATTTAGTAAATATATATATATATATATATGTGTCATTTGATTATATTATATATTTCCAATTATTCATATGTATTTTATTTTCTTTGTATATATATATATATATGATATAATACAAATCAATATAATTACATAAATAAATATATTATATAATTTTATTTAATATAATATGTGTATAATATAAATCATAAAAATTATAAATTCAAAAATATTTATAAAACCAACATATTATTTTAATTGTTTAAAAATAGGTGTAATAATAATAATAATAATATATGATAATATAATTGTTACACAAACACACACACACACAAATGTATATATATATATATACATACAAATAATTATATAATTATATATATTATAATTATATTATACCTACAAATATGTTATAAATACATAAATACACACACAAAAATATAAATGTATTTGTCAAAATATTTTTATATATGTAAATACAATTATTTATATATATTACTTATAAAAAAATATATTATATTATTTAGGATTATATATAGAAACACACACGCAGACACAAAAACATACACAAACACATATATATATTATCAAATATATTTTTATCTAAATAAATTAATTTTAATATATATATTATATAAAAGTTCATACAACAGAGTGGTCTCGACGCCCTTGATTGTAACATCAACCCCGGGGTAAAATTCCACTGACGGGGGATTTTTTTTTCCTAATTCAAGGGGGTGGGGACAGGCATGTTCACGTGCATGGTGAGTATTTTGGGGTACTTGTGGGGTTGTCCTGGGGTTGGGTTGGTGTGTAAGGACCCAACCCCAGTTTCCCAGACCTGGTGCCTTATTTTATTTCATTGGAATATAAACAAGGAATATGTATCCTGAAGGACCAAGTAGTTTATTAGCTTCTGGAAAAAAGATACAAATATAAGTTTAACATTAAATCATGTAATGAAATACAACACTAATTGATTCCATTAGAAACATCCATGCCTCCGAGATTATGTGTGTATGTCACTCATAACTAACTTCTACATATTCTGGGAAAATGAAACATAAGAAAGGGGTGAGGTCAAACACACATTAATCATAATAAATATAGTGTAAGATAACATAAACATAAAAATTATGCATTTTGAATTAATTAAAATGCATTCCACTATAAATAATAAACTTGAACACATTATGGAATGAATAGGACCTGAGTAAATAATGCCATAATAAAACAGAATCGTGGGTATTATACTAGTTGAATAACCACATGAACATTCAATTATAGGCTCCATAATGGGGGAAGTGCACATGCTGGACATTCTGAAACATATTTTCAAGGCCTCGGCCAAGAAATCTAAAATGATTAAGGCCTTGGCCAAATCGATATCACAAATTTGGAAAGGCCTCGGCTATGTCCATGTCTATTTGTCTAATGAGACATACCGATGCATCGAGGGGTTAAGTGGGCCCCACCAGTCTCATAATAAGTCCAATTTATTCCTCATATGATTGGGGACAAACATAAAAAACATATACATTGAAATTGAGACTAACATATAAAATGTAAATAATATTCCCCGAACATTAAGCTTAAATGGGAATGTATTTCAGAATTATTTTTGAACGTTTCAATTAAAAGGGGTAACTCCACATAAAATAAGGAAGGATTCTGGTTGGTAAATATATATAGAACAGTCACACATAATTTTTGAGGAGTACTTAAAAATAAATATTATTTTCATTTAGGTAATTTAGACAATAAAAGTAGCTCGAATAAAAATAGAGGTTCGTGTGAAAAAACCCTTACCTTTAGTTTGTTTTTGTTCCCTCTTGAACATAAGGTTCTGGAATATGAAATTTTAATTATTAAAAACTTAATTCAGAACCTATTAGAAATTTATTTCATCTATAATGATTTTATTAACTCTATCATGTCTTTATTTATTATTCAAAAGATAGAATTGTGTCGTTCTGGAATGTTCGTTTTCTAGATTTTCATAACCGGTTCACTTTTTTTGTATAATAGAGTTCATTTGGAATGAATGTAAATCTATATAATTGAAATTACATATCAATTATGAACATCCTGAAGTGTTAATGTTAATTTCTATCATTTGGATACATTTAAATAGGATGAATCATTTGATGAAATATTAATGACATTCACATTCATTATTTTAGATGTATTTTGATTATTAGGAATTAGTTTGATCATATGATTTAATAATATATACGTATACTGGTTCCAAAATATTAATTATGTTATAATACAGATATTATTGTATTTTTCAACTAAAAAAATGGTTTCTTGACTAGAAATGAAGGAGGAATTGAAGAAAAAACTTTATCATCCACGAAGGTTATATATTAGAACGACATAGATGTTGATTTCGTTTACAAAATAATAGGGAGAGAATTACAGTATTGATGATGTTTGTTCCATTAACATGATATAATTCTAGTATATAGATGATACTAGAGTTATCGTCATCATTTGGAAAGAGGAGGTTAGTATAGAATTAGAAATGATGAAAAATGTACTTAAAACTAAATGAACAAGAGAGTTGATTTATGCTTTGTAATAAACTCCATGAGAACCTCCTTAAGGGAAGGGGTTTTGGTCTTTTGGAAAGATTAGGAGATTCATGTATGTGGGGATAAACCAGGGATGGATATTTGGGCCGATCTTTGAGGATATTCAAGGAAGAGAGGAGTGAAGAGAGGAGGATGTGAGGGGGGTTTTATAGTAGAGGAGAGGAGTAAATTTTGAATATTTTATTCATTATTTTATTATTTCCCTCAAGACAACCAATAGTGTTGTTTAATGTGACCACTAATAGTGATGAGTTCATGTGATTTCTAACCAAGGGGCCTTGAATCACATATGATTTCATAAATAGTTCATTTAACTAATAATTTGTATATATGATATTTTATAGTATTTCACTATTCATAAAAAATTCAAGAATTTCAGAAAAATACAAAAAATTCACCCAACCCATTTTTCAACCTATAGAATTAACAAATGACTCTATTTTCCAAAACTAATTTACTAAATATTATTAATTTAATTTAAAAATAAAATGATAGTATATTAAAAAAATAAAAAATTTAATGGTTTAATTAGTTTTATATCATATTGACAAATTAATTAAGATCTCATTATATTGTAATCTTAATGAAATAAAATAATATCATTATTTACTATTCATAAGGGTCATAATACTATTCAAAAGTATATGTTACTATTCACCAAAGAAGACATTTGTTCTATCATACTCTAAATATCTTACTGATCACAACAATAGATGAACATTTTTTAAATTTCAATATATAATAAAGGGAATGTTGTGTTTAATGGATAGATTATAAAATGTGTTGTTTTGGAGGAAATTAAAACTAACTCTAATCCACATCTTCTTGGTGGATTAAGGGAGAAAATAGATGGGGTTTAACACCCTCTAATTTAACAACTTCTAATTTCAACACCATTTTACCATTTCTTATGGGGGTGGGTTAGGGAAGGTATAAAATAATTTAATTTAATAAAAAATGGAAAGTTGAGGGGTGGTTATCAAACACCCCTAAATTTGATATAATTTGATTTCTTAACGAGAGGGAGTTAAATGCGCTTTTAATCCACCTATTCTTTGTGGATTTATGGAGAAAATAGAGGGGGTTTTAACCATCTCTAATTTAACTGTTGCTAAATTCACCACCATATTACAATTGCTTTTCCAAAACTGCCCAACTCAATGTTAGAATCCACATTAGTGGAGACAATTGTTGACCATAGATAAATTGTTTATAGTGGGTTATAACCCCCTCTAAATGAAAAATAAATACACTATAATTACCTTTTTTTAGTGTTTGTTTGATTCCATATCTTCGCACTCCTTCGATTCATCCACTCTAGTATGTTCTTTCTGAATGGACATAGAGACACTTCATGTGCCCCTGTTGTTGACTACACAGATCAAATGTCAAATCATCTTCTCTATTGTGTTCTAGTTTCGTAGACTATTGATGGGACCAAATCCGTCTCGTAGAGACCCTTTATTTCTTTAGATTAAATAGTAAAATTTCTTTCATGGAATTGAATTGTTTTATTCTATGTGTGCTATTGTCGACTGCTTCCAAAGAAGTGTCGTGTTGTCCTATGTTGATGGTCGGTGTGTGGTTTTCATTAGAGAGAAAGGTTTTCATGTGGTATGTTGAAATGTAGAGCACCTTATTTACTTGATGGTTGGATTTTCTATGGATTAAATAGAGAATAGGATAGTGGAGGTTCCCATGGTCATAAAGAAATTCATGGATGTTTTTTCTAAGGAGGTTTTGGTGCTGCCCTTGTGAAATGATGTTGAAATTTTTATAAAATTATAGGATGGTTATACTCTGATATTGATGGATCATTATCTAATGCCACTTATTATGTTACAATAGTTAACACAACTATAAATTCTTACTATTTTCATACATTTATTTCCACATATTATTAACACCGTGGAAATAGTATATCTTTTGCCATAGTATATTTTTTATCATGGCATACTCCTACATTGGGTCAACCCTCCTACCTATACATTATGATCAAGCCCACATACTCCTCTATGAATGCTCCCAATAATACTATTTATCCATAGATGCTTCTGTCCAGTGATTCACTTCCTCCTCATATCTTCCCCCGAAAATCATCCCCCTCCGATGCGGCTCTGGCGTAGCTATTCATCCTCCGTGCCGATGCGGCTTCGACGCGGCCTCCCCACCTCCCTAGCAACTCTACTCCGACACATCCTCCCCACCTCTCAAGGATCGTCCTCCCCTGATTCTACTCCGACGCGGCAACCCAGCCTCCCTCGATCCTCCGCCTCCCCCCAATCATGATTTTGACCCCCTCCCCTGCTTCCAACTAGAGTTTCATGTACCTCTCATATCTGATATCTCGCAGTACCTCAGCTTCCGAGTAACTGATTTTAGAACCTTCTCATAACATAATAATTTCCAAAAGAAATTTAAGTCATTGTATATTTTGAATTGGTCACGTATTCCTTTTATTTTATCTTACTAATTTTGGATTCTTCGTTTGCAGAAACCCACCATTGAATAAAACATCCTTCTTCCCAGTACCTTAATCTCTTACTAGACACAATTCCAAAATCGGGAAGTGACTTCTCTATCAATTATGGTTTTTCCTCACCATGACAGCATCAATTACATTATTATTTATCTTTTACGACAATTTAAATTAACCTTTTCCCACATGGTTTTTTTTATTTTCTCACTCTGGTTGGTTTGTGCTGCCACTTCAATAGAATGTTTTTCCATCACATGCTTAATGCATTTTAGTTTTTTAAATTTGAATTAATATATTAATTTTTCTTCATTTATATCCAACATGAAGTTCTGTATCTACATATTTTCCATTACATATCATTCCTTCCTATATTTATAATGAGTTTCTATAAATATACAAGGCACTTTAAATTAAATGAACTTTTAAGATTCAATACATGTATAATTCATTTTTAAATTAATAATTTTGTAAATTCATATATTAATTTTTCTTTCATGGAATACACTTTTTGATTCATTTATTTAATATACATGGAGTCCCATTTTCTGCTTATATATACAATTTATTATAGAATTTGTAGTTTATAATAATTATGGAAGAAATTTCAATCACCTAATTTAAGTGATTTTATTAATTATCATTAATTTCATCATGGACATGTTATTTATATTGTTGTTTATATTAATATTCAGGTCACGCCATAGCCCAGAACAAAATTTCCTTTTTCCCACTTTATCATGATCTGAGACAACTATATATATTATCATTTATATCAGTGTTTATATTACAATTTATATCACAGTTCATATTAAAATTTATATTACATTTTATATTTTTCTGAAACTGCATGTTTGCATTCCAATTTATTTTTCCGCCTAAATAACATATTTTACCATGGTTTATATTGAAGCTTAAAACACATTATCATGTAATGACATTGAAATAACTTTTTTTTACATAGTAGTATATATTAGAGTTTATATTAATATATTTTTGGATTTTTGGTGATGGATCCAACTTCCTTTATGCATTATCATATACTGAAAGTAATGTTTTTATTCAATATAGATTCACATTCATTTACTTAATATACAATATATTTTTTGTAGATACATGAAGTATCTTTTTATAAATATGTAATAAATATCATTAAATATGTCTATTTTAATAACACAATATGGAAGTACATTGAAACTTTCTAATCTTGTACAAGTCTATAAGGTATGTTCATGGACATATGGAAATATTTTGGCTATTTCAAGGTAGTATTCTTTTTTCCTAAAAATATTTTCCAATATATTTTCCATTTTTTAACCATACTTATTATTTATTTGTAATATTTTAATTCCTACCAGGTGCATGACATCATTGGGAAATCATGTTACAATAGTGGATTTGAAGAATTCATGTGTTCCATTGTATGGACTGAATGGATCCCTTGTTGTATGAACTTGGGCTTTATAGTTTATGAATTTATTTCAAAAATTATTCCAACCAAGATTACATCCATATATTTTACATATTTTAAGGAATATTATATATTATGTGTAGTTTAATTCTCATATATTTTGATTCCTCTCTATATAATATTTTCTACATTCACATACATGAATATAAATTTTATCAACCTTTAATAAAATTCTTGAATAAATAGAAAATTGATCAGAAAAAGTTACACATTAGGATGTTATAAATCATAAAAAATAATCTGATAATTGTAATATAAATAACCCTAAATAAATACACATTTTAAAATTCTGAAATATGGATGTGTTGTAATACATAATATATAACAACTAACAGATATATGTCCTTATACATAGATTTATGTTTTTTTAAATACCTAATTTGATAATAACAAAAATATTTTCATACTATAATTTTTTAATTCTTAAATTTCCTATCCTTATACTCTAACTTATTCTTACACAAATATTAAAAGATACACATTTTTGAAAAAACTAAAATTTATACATCACAACAAATATAAAAAATGAAAATTTTTATAGTGATCGTCCTTATGATTCAATTGAAATATAAGAATACTAAAATATATATTTTCAAGAATTTAATTTTTCATTTTCTTATGCTCATGCTTTTATAAATATTGAATACTTCCATACAAATTCTTATGTCTTTGTCTATGCCTATTCTTAGGCTTATTATTATCCTTATACAATTACTAAAATTTAATTTTTTTAAAGTTGATAGTGAATATTTTTATGCTTATTCATAAAGGATTATTGCAATTATATGACATTATCAAAATAATAGTTTGAATTCTTATAATTATGGTTATTTCCATGCTTATACAAATAAAATAATAAATAGATAATTTAAAATAAAATAATATAAAAGTACCATAAAAAACAAAATAATATATAAAGCCTAAAAAATGCATTTTCATTGGCTTATTCTTATAAAAAATATTATTTACATTTCTTGGTCAAAATGTGAATTATGAGATATGAAAATGATAGAAAATACAAGTATTTACATGGCTTGGTAAAAATATGAGCTTACTCATTAGGGAAAACACCAGTTATGAACCATGTCGATAGATTCATCCACTATTAATTTAAGTGGTTACATCAGCATAGTCACTGACCATGCATACAGGAAATCCCACCATGTGCTTTAGAATCCCACTAGAGGTTCTCTATACTAACACAACAATCTACATCCCACCGGTTCTTATTTCTATCACGCAAAACATGGTCCTTTTAATTAGAGTATGACTACCTCACACAGTCCCTAAAATGGATTATTCCTCAAACCACTGAGTAGGACTTCCCTACTGCTCCTTGGTGTATAACGCATTTATCATGATCACAGGTGACACATAGGTCATTTTTTTCATGTTTCCATGATGCACATCAAAACCTGATTAGAGTGTCATATTGTCTTAAAAGATAATAGGTAGGCAGTGTTAGATTTAATGTATGTCATGGAATACCAAATTATTTATTTATTTTCATACTAGACATAGTATATTGTGAGGAATATTGATACCATGAAAATGGTATAAAATGATTGAACTAAGAAAAAACAACTCAAACTAAAATAAATACATCACACCTTAATGAAAAGAGATGATGGAAGTACATTGATGAGGTGTAGATTGATATGTGGTCATGTTTAAAATAATATTAAATGGGTTAACAAGTATTGATTAAACTAAATAAAAAATAAAAAATAGTAGTAGCAATAACATATGTGAAACTAACTTGGGTAAATATCAATTTGATGATATTGAATTGAATTTACATCTTTTTATTGTTTTTAAAAAGGGTTCAATATAATAAATCATCCCAAAAAAATTGTGTCAACTCACCCTATCAAAGAGGTTAATAAGAAGCTGAATATGTTCTTTCGTATTTCAGATTACATAACATAACTCAGTTACAAAAGGGATTGTGAAGGCCTTAACAAAATCAATTTTATTGATTAATTTAGTGGGATATAATTCCATGATTGGATAACCTATATGTCAATTGTTTTGGAAAAAAATATATCTTTAAAAGTATAACTATCATCAATTAACATAAATGTTTTTTGATCTTGAATGTTTTAAAAATTGATTTATGTTAAGAAAAGAAGAGCAGGTCCCTAGAAGAAAATAAATGAAAATGATGTAATAGATAAGGAATCAAAAATAAATTTTTCCAAGTTGAATTTTGTAAAGTGACATGTTTTAAAAAGTAATTTTCAATAATTAATTCCTTAAAATGGGAAACAATAAAGCAGAAAAATTTTAAAATGAGAAAACAAATCTCTACAAAAGAGTCTATTGTGCTTCGTCTGAAGCTCCTACGCACTTGAGAGGTCTCTTTCTATGTATTCCTACTTCACCACATTCAATATCCCTTTAATATTGCATGAGAATGAATTTATTCTTCCAACTAAAAATTTATCAGTTCTTTATTATATTGAAATAATTTTCAACCACAATACTTTATATTTATCCCACTTGAATTTTTTGATTGATTAATGGGGGAGAATTATTTTACTTTATTCTAACTTCTATTATAGCTATTTCAAATCCCATCAACAAATTTTGGAACTTACCCTTGTTTCTAAATAATATACAACTAAATAAGAATATAAAAGCCCTTATTATCCTCATCTATCAATACTTTTATCCAATTATCATGAACAGACATGTAGTGATCATAAATCCTCCTAAATTATTATATATAAAATCACCAAAATTGTTTGTGAATGAAACTTTATTGAACTCCCAAACCCTCAAACCTTTGATGAGGCCCATATCAATTCATGTTAATTAATATACCTAGATTGGGTGTCAATCATATATGATGACCCACTTTCATGATCTTCATCATCTACAATTTCTCATCCATGAATTGGAAGGTTTAATGACGAAGCATGATCAAACTCCACTTAGTTTAATAGATAAATTTAGTAATCGGTCCATCTTAATCAACTAGGGAAACAAATATTGTAATCATAAGTGTTTATATCAGTGAAAAAACCCCACATTGTAGTCATAATTATACTAAATACCCTAACTTCTCTACCACATTAAATTGTACAGATTTCATGCATTCATATGTGTACATGAAGTTTCAATGTTGGGGAGTAATGCGGTCCAATGTGTATTCTTTAATTAAGACCTGTGAGAGAAAAAACTAGAGAAAACAGACCCTTAAACTCAATCTCCAGTGAGTATTTATCTTAAACATAGTTTATGTACTGCCTTGTCATTGATCTCAGTCAATAGCTCATATTATTAAAAGTTGTTCATCACCTTGACTTAATAATAGTACAATATAACTCAATATCAGTTGGCAGATCATTAAACATGTTGGGGTGACTTCATCACATCATCCCTTGGATTCATCTTCCAGAAACCTCATCTTCTGGTGAAGTTCACTATTGACTCATTTGAAACCATTAATATCTTTCTCTATTATAACATCATCAGAATTGACCAACCCTGAAATGAAATAAACTAAAAAATTATAGTTAATTCCTAATTAATATTGTGTGAATCATGTGTTCACATCAAACAGATGATACTCAATTCATCAATCTTTTTTTTTCAACCACCTTCAGTTGATGAGTTTCGACCATGAATTCCATGGTAAAATTCATAGGTTTAGCTCATTTGGTAAGGTGGATGGAAATAAACCATTGATTATTTGAAAGAACTGTATGAAGGTGAAAGGATAACTTACAGTTATCTACGACACCATACAATAACAAAAAAAATACAAAGATATGTGCATAAATTGTATGAAAATAGTCTGAATCATTGGAAATATCCTTACAACATGAATTATGATTCTTAAAAACTATTCAGTAAATTTAATGAAATTCTGCTGGTCAACCTTAATAACTATTTATCAACCTTATAAACTTTTAAAATAACCTTATGAAATATTTATTATCATCTTTACCAACTATAAAAAAGGACTATATGAAGTTAACAATATAAAACTAAACCCAACAATAAAATATATCATTTCAAAATAAAAAATTAAAATTAAGTAAATTATAAAAAATAACAAAAAAATAATTTTTTTTCAAAAATGAATCCTAAAAATTTTAACATGAAAGATTTAGATATTAATTTTCATATAAAAATTTTCATTAAAACCATTTTAAAAATAATATTTACATTTAAACTTATATGGATGCCGATATTTGTATAAGATACTCCATGATTGAGAAGGGACAAGGTTCTGCAATGCATTGATCCTCAAACATAAGTTTGAATATTCTACCCCCTGTGATAGTAGATAGTTGTCACCAATTTTGGGGAAGTGCGCAGAGGGTAGGGAGGGGGAAGGGGGAGGGGGATGTGGGATGTGGGGGTGCAGGTGGGGAGGGGGAAGTGGGTAGTGGGGTACAGGTGGGGGCAGTGGGGTGGTGAAGATTGGGGGGGAGTTGGGGTGAAGGGTGAGTGTCTAGGGGGTAGTGGGGTAAAGGGGGTAGGGGGATGAGAAGTGTGTATGGGGGTAGTGGGATTGAGGGGGGGGGTGGTAGTATGCAAGGGGTAAGGAGGGGGATGTGGGGGAGGGGGCTGTGGGGGTGCAAGTGGGGGTGTGGATGGGTAGTGGGGCTACAGGTGGGGGTGGGGAAGTGGGGAGGTGGGATTAAGGTTTGTGGGAGTTAGAGTGAATGGTGAAATTGGGGGTGGTGTGCAGGGGATGATGGTTGGGGGATGTAAGTAGGGAGTGAAGGGGGAAGGGGGGCAGTGTTCAGGGGTTGTGGGGTTGAAGGGAGCAGGGGAAGAGTGTTCAGGGAGTATGGAGGGGCATGGGGTCTGTGGCTACAGGGGGAGGGGGTTTCTAGGAGGTGGGGTAGTGGAGTGCAGGTGTGGGGGGCGGTGTGTAGGGGGTAGTGGTGGTGAAGGGAGTAGGGAGGGGCATGGGGTGTGGGATGCCGAGGGAGGTGGAGGGGTGTCCAAGAGGGGGGGGGGTTGTGGGGGTGCAGGTGGGGGATTGGGGGTGTAGGTGGGGGAGTGGGGTTGAAGGATGGGGGCAGTTTTGGAGATGGGGGAAGGGGTTGTGGGGGTGCAGGGGAAGGGGGATATCTAGGAGGGGGTGTCTAGGGGGATATCATAGGTCTAGAAGGAAATTTCAGCATGTATTTGGAACTCATTTGTGCCTCAACACGAATTTCGAGCCTCAAATGGAAGGGAAGAGAGGTTGGACTATCCAGACATTGGAGGTCATCTTGTTGGCATGTTTCATGGATGTAGGAGTATTGGGGGTGAATCCTTCCCTTGGTTATGTTTTCTTATAGAAATATCTATCAATGATCCATTGGAATGGCCCCATTTATGGTATTTCATAGTTGGTCGTGTCATTCTACATTGTTCTATAGAGAGGTTGGGGAGTCTGTAGTTGTTGGTCCAGATGTATTGTCAATAAAAAAAGATAGCATTCACTTGGATTTATATAGGATTATATAAGTACAGCACTGAAATAATTCTTAGGATGATCATAAGCACTGGCCCATGGAGTTTGAATTTGGTGACCATATATTCTTAAGAGTCTCCCCTCGATGTAGGATGTAGTTATTTGGTAGGACGGTAATCTTTATTCATGGTTTTTTTGTCCCTTCTAGGTTTTGGGGCATATTAGATAGGTGGAATATCAATTATAATTTCAACCACATATGAAGAGGATCCACGATGTTTTCCACATCTCTCATCTATGTCGATATCTTCATAATAAAACCCAAGTCATTGAATAAATGGAGGTGGATATCTATTATGACCAAAAATTGATAGATTATCCAGTGAGGATCCATGATAATTAATAGAATGTTATATTAGGATGATCTATTCTCTTGGATCGTATTATATGGAGGTATAATGGGATGGGGGAATGTACTTTGGTTTTTGAGACACAGGTGTGTTCCAAGTGCCCATAGTTGTTTATAGGTTTTACATGATCTATTTTTCATTGTTACATTCTATTTGTACCATGATGTATTATTAAATATGTTTTTACCAATTTATGTGATTTGTGTTGTGTGAAATGTGATTACATTATGACATGTGATAATAGAGGATTTTATTCTTAATTGAGGAACATTATACTATGATATGGTTAAACCCATGTGGGTGAGTCCGTACCTCATAGAGAATAAAGTATCTTTACGTGTAGGATGGAATTCATAGAATCCTATGTTTAGGGAAATATGGTTTGTTCATCATTTTTGGGTTTTTTTGGTTAGTATGTCTAGTTGGTGGCATAATTTCAGGTTTAACGAGATCCTTGAAATTTATCTCAAGGGATAGTTGTTTGGATCTTACATATCATTCCTTCTATGATTGATTTTAATTCTCATGGTATAGAATAGTTTGGGTGGTATCTTATGTAACAACACAGACCTCCTAACCTATTACATTGCAGGGCGTCTAGTGTTTGCGATGTTTTGGAGGGAAAATGGTTGTATTTTGAGGATATTGGTGGAAATTTTTAAAATGATAGTGGATCACAAATGGTTTACTATTTTGAAAAAGTTATGGATAACCAATGATGGATCATTATGATCAATTGGTGGAACTCCAATGGTGGATCGTTTTGATTTGATGGTGGATCAGCAATGATGCATTATTTTGAACTAACAGTGGATCCCCAATGGTGGATCTTTTTTAACTAATGGAGGATCAACCACAATGGAATATTTTGAACATACGGTGGTGATCCTATATTGGATCATTTTGAAATAATGGTGGACCACCAATGAGGGATCATTTTGAACTAACAGAGGATCACCAATGGTGGATCATTTTGAAGTAATGTTGGATCACCAATAGTAGATCATTTGGGAATAATGGTATATTAAAGATGGTGGATTATTTTGAACTAATAGTGGATCACCAATGGTGGAACATTTTGATGAAATGGTGGTTACTAGTACTAAATCATTTTGAACTAACATTGGGTCACTAACGGTGGATCATTTTGAACTAACGATGGATCACTAGTAATTTCTCAATTTTATCATATGGTAGATAAAAAATGGAGTCTCATTTTGAACTAAAAGTGGATCAACAGTGGTTGATTATTTGGAAATAATGTTGGATCATTAACAATGGGTCAATTTAAACTATTGGTGGATCACCAGTGGTCTGGAATTTCTAGTTTTTTATTTTTAAAATCATTTTTGACAAAAAAAATGGTTTTAGTGCCTGTATTAATTGAATTAATGTTATTTCAAAAGAGAATATTCATATTTAACAATTATAAAAAGTATAAATACCATTTATATGGTAAAACATGGTTTCTATAATCACATCTGACTTTAATGGACAATTAAAACCATATCCATTCTTACTGAATTGTGGTCCAGTATTTCAAAATACAATATATCTCCATCATTATTTTGGGATTAATTTCTCTTAATACAGTAGGTTCCAAATCCTTCATCCGTTGGAGTCATGGAACAATATTTCTATAGTTGGATAGAGTTCCCCAAATATCTTTCCTCCTGTACTATCACCCCCTATTTTTGTGTAGTAAGTTTGTGTACATCATATTTCTTCTTTGTAGGGTTCCCTCATTTCTCCATTCTATATATCAGGCATGATTAATTACTCATTTTTTATCTTGGAAATATATTATCATCCATATTAACAAAATAATTAACACATATAAATAAAATGTAAAGGATCAAGGGAATTATTCTCATGGATTTATATCTTTTGGATATTTTGATATTGAGGTTTTCATTGTTTTTTATATCACAAAACACCATGGTCATCAATATCCTTAGATTTTTTGTATTTATTGTGATTCACATGATGTGTGATTTTTTATGAAACCATTGTAAATAAATGGTTAATCACTTATAATAATTTAATTAATTTGTTACAACAGGATATATGGCTAGTTTGATAACACCATTAAATGATGAAATGGGATTGAATAAAAGACCATATTTGAAATATAGATAATTCTACATGTGTGTTGTAAGATTTTTATGGATGCAGTTCTCTGTTGTGTCTTGGTTGTGTTGATGAGATGCATGGGAAGTTGATTTTGTTTAATGTATGTAGGAGAAATGGATGTTTTGTGGTTGTGCATTGGGCTGGTGATAGTCATAGTGGTGTGGTTGTATAGAAGGGATGAAAAAGTGGATGTGAATTTATGGAAGGAGTAAGTTGGATGCAGTTATTTTATTGTTGATTTTTTATTTCTTTTGTTTATTGTGTTAAGATAGTTTCCCAATGAGAATTGGAATTAAAAAGTATTTCCAAAGAAGAATAAATAATAACAGGATATGTGGTTTAAATGGTTGGATATTAAATATAATTTTATAGTAATTTTTTTAATACAATGGATATTTTAATTTAAATGGGTTAATAACTGATAATTCGGAAATTTGAGTTAATTAATGATAGATTGGGTGTTATGGCTTCTTTTGGGGTTTTATTCATTTAAAGTTCGAATAAAAGTGAGGGAAATATGTAAGTTGATTAGTACCTTTATTTCACACTCTTGGGATTGAATTTTGTGTAGCTATTATTTATACATTGTATTTCCATTTGATTTCATTATGTGTTCTATAAATGTAATGAACCATTTGACGAAATCCATATATATAAATTTTGCGGATTTTTTTTCCAACATCTCGATGGGAGGATGGATGGTCAGCTACCCACTCTTTTATGCTCCCTCTTCTATGAATTGGTTATATGAATGGGTTTTGATGGCTAGAAGTCAAAATTTTTGTTTTATGCATGTGATGTGATTAGATGACATGAGATGGATTGTGGTGGGGTCATTCGTAGTATGAGGAGAGAAATATGTTATTCCTCTTAATGTTCAAGACACCCTACTACATTTTCTATGAGATGTGATGTATTGGGTTGGGTAATGTTTCTGCAGGTAATATGTGATGTGATTTGGTGGACCAGATACCACAGGTGGAATGTGATGTGATGTGGTGTTATTCAAAAAAGGTGGGAATTCATGGACCTATGAATTTGGAATGTGAGGGATGAAAATAAGAGGGAAAGTGGTGTAGGGTACCCATTATTGATATTATTCATATTACATTATTATTCCTGTATGGGTTATTTTTTGAGTCAGTAATAGTTAAGATGGTTTTGGGTAATACACTTGTGAACGTCTTGTTTTGTTATACAATTTTATCAATGGTGCATTACAATGCTCTATTACAATATGAAAAAGAGAAATTAACATTACAATTGAGTATAAATATATCCTCACACTACATATATTAATCTATTTTTAGGAGTCTGTGAGGACTTAATGGACTTCTCTGGACTTTAATAGCTCATAACTTTTGATAGTTTTTGTTTCATTACATTATCATTAATTTTCGGTATTGATTTAGAGACTATTACCCATAACAATTATATTAATTAATTCTTTATGAGAGTATTTGGATTATTTTTTAAATTATGTCATGTAGTTTTTTTGGATGATTCATTTATTTACATGATACTATTTAAATTATTGAGGATAATGCATCCCTTACTAGATATTTTTATAGCCTCAGTGTTTGTCACAATCTCGGGGCCTACAAGAGGTGGGAAACCTAAGACATTAACTTTATTCCCACATTATTATAATTTTTGAGGGACTGGGTTATGATATTAATGACAAATACTATGAAAACAACCATGATATATCATGTAGAAGGATACCATAGAGGTATAAAAAACATTCCCTCAAGAATATCCCTAATTAATGTCATATATTACCCCTATGAATCTAAATTATCCAATCTAATAATCCATGAAACCTAAAAAATTAATAATTGGCATCCTTAATGTCACCAAAAAGACTACTCTTTTTAGGGGATTCATAAACTAGTAGATGATCTTCATCCCTAATTGAGCTTTGGGATAGAAGGATAATGATTCCAGAAATATCTAATCCAACACTCCAATTATATAGGGGTTCTTAATTGTACCTACAATTTGATCAAGAAATATTAAATCTTGGGACCCAGGAATGTGGGGGGAATAATAACCCAATAGGTAACATTACATAGAAGATATTACACAATCATTATATAGTGGGAACACAAAACCTATCTATAAAAAATCCTACAGATTGGGGGTTCCTTTTCCAGGGTAAAATAGGTGTTCTTGGATTGTGAAAATAAATCCATAATGCTGGTCTTATATAGCTAATTTCAAATATTATCTATCATTCCTATTAAACAACATCAGATTCCCTGACAGAATATAATATAGTGATCTAAAAGGAAGAAAAGATGGATATGATTTTTATTAATAAAAATTTGATACTGAGTGAGTATATGTAGAGAACTCCCCACTTATGTGATTCATTCCATGTGGTGGCCTCTAGGAAAGCTACATTGTGTTCTCAATGTGGTGGTGGGAACAAATATGATGATTTTAGTTCCCACACACATGGGAACATGGTTATAACATTTTACAGGATGTTCTAATCTCCCAGGTCAATTTAGTGGCCCCTATCCCACCATGGTTTCATGACAAATCACTCGATCATGTCATCCAATTTGATAGACCACTTCTATGGGCCACACACAACATGGATCACACATTGGATATATGTTTTTTAAAAACAACCAAATATGGAGGCCCATCTATCAAAATGTCCTTTTACATCACATTGTGGGTGGGTTTCCATTCAATTACAGTTTATTTAATGACCATTTGGGGGTTCCCCAGCCACCGACACCCCGGATCACCATGGGGGCCTACTGGTTTTTCCTCCCAAATTTGGTTTCCACGATGACCACTCCCTATAGTGAAACCACTAGCTACCGCTATAGTTAACTCTTTCTATGGATTCCTATTATCTCACTATATATTACCCTTACATTAAAAATACATTAAGTAGTATGATTCATACACAATACCATATTATAAAAAACCCTTGATATATTTTTAATATGAAATATGACCATTAAAACATAACCATTCAATTAGTTTGTATAAATTGATGTAACCACATTAAAAAATAAAAAAATATATTACAAATAAATTTAAAATGCAAGTGACAGTGTTCTATAAAAATATCAGTTTCTATGCTCCAAATTGAGTTAGAATTCATATTATTTTCCATAGAACAATCCCAAACCGAACTCAAGAAATTGCTTCTTGATTCATATCATTTACAGGAAAAGATTAAGCTTCTATAACATGTTATAAAATCCTTGATAGCTAAATCTCCATCATTTAGTCTCACTATTTTTTATCTTACCCTTAGTTATTTTGTTTAATTTATAAGTTGAATTTATATAAATTATTATGATATCAACATGATATTATTATATATATATTTAAATGGGAATATCAATATAAAAATCATTTTAAACATAATATATTTTTATTATTGAGTTATGAGTTCCTATGATAAAATTAAATTTTATAACATTTTATATGAATATAAATATAATTGTTTTATCGTGAATAAAATTGATATTATTTGAAAATAAATACGAGTACTTTCAAAATATACTTAAAAAAATTATTTCCAAAAACATTATTCCGTGCCTCGGGACATTATATTATAAAAATATTTAAAATAATTTTATAATTTAAATTAAAAAAAGTTAACTTCAATTTTGAATTCACCATATTAAAATTCAAATAGTATATTTTTTTTGTTTTTGGTAATGATTGGATTTTAGTTGAAAAATAATATTTTTGTGGAAAATATAATTTTTATTATTTTATCATTTTCTAATAATGTCCTATATAACTCTCTAAAATTACAAGATAAGATCATTCAATTCAATATCATATGCAACCCAAAAAATCAAGATTAAATAACCACCTCAAACAAAAATTTCATAAAATTTAATCTCTTTGATAGCTTATGGAACACGAACCCCGAATCTAAATGCAATGTAATATAGTATTATTTTATAAACTATTTTTTAAAATGGTTGGTATGAATAATACTAACTAAAATATTAAAATAATGATTATCAATATATTAAAAATAAAATAATAATCATTTAATAGAAAAGAAATCTTTTTCAAAATTTGGATTTTTCTTATAAGAATGATTAGTCACACTTTGTAAACATTAATTAAATTTTATTATTCACATGTTTAGAAAAAATATTTTATAAAAAGAAATATAATTCGTCTATTGTAATAATTAATTATCTTATGTTTATTTTTTGTTATTTTTATGAAATATTTAATTTTTTGATGAATAGTGAAACAGTCTAAATTTTAAGTAAAAATTATCTTTTCAAATAAATTATTTTTAAATATACATTATATTTTTAATTAGTTTAAAAGTATTATTAGTTCAATTTTATATCAATTAATATGAATTATGTATTTTTGTTCATTTTCATCAGGAATTAAAAAAACATTGTAATATTTTATACTTTTACTCTTTAAAGATGATCTTTATGGCCGTGTCTTCAGGATTGATTTTAAATTAAAATTTTCTAATTCTGGGAATTTAATTTAGGAAAAATAATTCTATATTTTTTTCATATTAATATATCATTTCCAATAAGTTCAAATTGTGTTTTGAATTAAATCAATAGTTAAAATGGTAAAATGTAATTACCACAGTTATTAAAAAATGGATTTATAGCGGTTAATCTAGAATGATATGGGTTATGTTGCACTAAAAACAATTTTAAAATATATTGGATTAAAATATTTCGTAATTTTTAATTATTGGATCTGTAATGTTCCACTATTGGAGCCTTGTGAAATGACCAAATCATTGGTGAAATTCATTCTTTTCAATAATTACAAGTGTATCACTCACCAAACCTATAAAAGGCCAGCCCATATACCCTCCTCAATACTAATTTAAACCATTTGGGTTAGGCCATTACCATAGAAAATTAATTCTTAACTTCCCTCCACTCATACTACTTTCCTTATTTGGTTCATAATGCCAACCTAGGAAATATTTTGGGGAATTCATAAAGAGATTACACGAAAATGATATAATGTTCTTCAATGAGCGTTTATATTTTATTTTATCCTCCATCCCCTTATTTTTTAAAACCATTATTATATAATAAACTTAGAATAATACATATATTTAGGTGTTTTTTATTAATTTAATGACCTACAACCAATTACACTTTCATAATATGCGTTAGGAAATCATCATTTTATTTTATGATGAACTACATGCTCGCGAACCAATGTCATTCGTTTTTCCAAAACAAACTATTCGGGTTGGTCTTTATGAAGGATATAAATAATATATAGTGTATTTATACAACAATTTTACATTTTGATTTAATATATCATAATACCATTTTACATTCAATTCTGTAAGAGATATAATTATGTCGCTCGTGTTTTCAATGGACTACCTCCTGACGAAGCGATGTGATTCATCCCTCACTAATGCTTTACATGAATGGTGATAAGGATAAATTTATTAATTATATTTGAAAAAAAGAAATAATTTTGATATATTTATATTTCTAAAATAATAATATATATCATTTTATTTCATATATTTTTATTGCATGAAATATGATAACATCGTTTGTGTATGTGTTGATTTCCACCGTCACAAAAACATTTGATTTTATATTCATCACCAAAACAAATGGATGATATATATAAGTATATTTAATTAAATAAAATGTAATATAATATATTATTGTCATTATAGAAAGATAATATATTACTTGCATTATTTCTATAAGGGTAATTGGAAAATAGAAATGTTACTCGTGCTTACATATGGCCTACCGTCTCTATGATAGAAACATAATTCTTCCATAAAAACCATATTTCATGATTTGTATTAAAATTACCCTTGATTTATAATTATGATAATTATTTCAAGATTATTATTCTAGTGATTTTGAAATGATATAATATGCAAAAGAATCTGAAATTTGAACACAATTCACAAATCGGAAAATAATGCAATTTACACACTAAATAATGAATATAATGAATTATAATTAACAAAAATGTGTTAAAATGTTATTAGAGGATCATATATGATATTATAAATAATATTATAGCTCTTGAAAAAATTAAAAACGTTCTTAAAACCATTCTACATGAAGTGAGAACATGTAAAACTAAAGGAAAGCCTAAGGTATAGGGTTTTCTCACATTTTCCATTCATTAAGGCAACTTTTTATATTATGAAACAATTTTATTATATGGTGTATATGTAACACCTCAATATTTTATGGTGAGCCTCTTTTTTATATTAACTTATTTTATAGCATACATTCTTCAAAATTGATAAAATATTAATATTTAATTATTATAGTTATCTCTATGATTCTGGGAATTATAGAAATGCATGAGATTATGTAAATTATGAAAATAAATATTGAAAGTGTTTATAAAAATAATTTACTTATTAACAATTAATGTGACATGAAAACCAATAGAATATAAAGGATGTATTTTTATAAAAACTTTTTTTAATACCACAATGAAATTTTATATAAATAAATAAAATAAATAACTATTAGGGAAACATATTAATTAAATTTTTATATTTAATATTCAATAAAATATTTTTACATTAATGAAAAATATTTTTAGAGGTATAAGATAAGAATAAATATAATTTTACTAGAAAAATGCTATGTTTTCTTAACCACCGTTTGGCCTTCATTTGATGGTTCACTTGTTTTAAAACATGGAAATGGTAATTTTATATATTTTATTGATGTAAATAAATATCATTTTTAAAATAGTTATTTTAGAATCATCTTACGGTGAAATTTTGTAATTTTCTTAAAAAAATTATCTTCCATGGAGTAGTGAAAATATTAATTTTTATAAAACTATCATTTTAATTATAATTGATACTATATTGATGATTATAATGATAACATAAATATAAAAGTACAAATAAAATTTATGAACCTTATAAATCATAATGTGATATATTTATATCACGGTATTAAAAAATAAATCTTTTAGAAATTATTAAGTGTTGATATTTTTATAAAACATAAATGTTTATTTTCAATTTTATAATGATTATAGTGATTTAAAATAAAAATTATTTTCATAAAGTATTATAAAAAATAAATTTTTTTTTTCATATGATTTTAAGAAAATTTTATGACACCTTAGTTAGTTTTTCAAAGTTTTATAATTCAGTTATAATTTTAAAATTTGTATTTTTGAGTAAATGATAATTTTAAATTGAAACATTAATTTATCATATTTAGAAAATAATTTTCATAAAATATATTTACTTTTTAAACATTACACAACAAAAAATTGTTAGTGTAAATTTTTCGGATTTTTCTTAAATACTTGAATTTTTGGTGAATGATAAAATATGATAATTTTTTATAAATACTAAACACATGAATTTTTGTGTCATTATTATATATGGATTTGTTATGAACCATTAGTTCATATTCACATTACATAGTTATAGTATTTTTTCATAATAATTAACATTATTTCTTATCCTGATCCTAACTAATAAACTACTTAATAATATATTCAACAAACACCTCTATCCTCCTCTACAAATTCTACCCATGACCACCTCTTCTCATCTCACAATTCAATATTTGAGACTATTCCAAAATCTTCCCAATAATATTCCCAATACCCTTCCTATTTACATTTTAATCTCTTCTTAAAAACCAATGAAAACCTTTTCCCTAAGGAGGATCTCAAGAATGAGAAATTTAAGAGGTAAAACCTATTTCTTTTTTTTAATTCCTTTTCAAAATATTGTATTTTATTATCTTATCCCTACCTCCCCTTGTCTATGTGGCATGAAAACACCAGTATCGTTTATATACTATAATTATATCATTTTAATGTAAGATCCACCATCAATCTATTTTCTCTCTATCTTTTATTCTATAAATGAAAATATCACATGTGATGTGTCAATTTACAAACATCATGGATGATGAAATTTCATTTTCCATTAACAACTTCATTGCTGGTATAAAACCCATTTTTATGGTTTTAAAAAATTATTATATATTTATTACACCATTTTTAATTTTATTAAACTATTATATACACATTTTGTTAATTATTAAAACAAAAGTAGTTTGTGATGATAAAAACATTGAAAATAATCTAAACGATTTTCACTAACATATTATCTAACGAATCATCCTTGTTTGAGTTGTTTCCCTAGAACAGACATCTTTTTTTGATAAACATATATTAATTGAATGTATATTAACAAAATCCTTATCAAATTATTATTGTTCTTATGCATGATAATGTCCTAAGAGTAGCTATCGCACTAAAAGGTCCAAGAAGATCCATGCTATGATAAGAAATACGAAGTTCTATGTCACTATTATTGAACATATGTTCTATATCCAAATGATATCATTTGAAGGGACAAAAATAATATAGTTTATCAGGGGTGGAGATTCATAGGACTTTGAGGCACCTTCTCTTGGTGTATTCCCTTTGTAATGTCCAGGAGGATATTACGATTACTAGAACCACCAGTAGGAAAGACACATTCATAATTGACATTGGGTATCTTATCCACAAATTTTTTCATTGGTCATTATAATTTAATAAAATTATTAATGGGTACTATTACTCACACACATAGATGTATTTGAAAAGACTACGATGATATATGATCATGATGATGAAGGATATATTGGGTGTGTCACTAGTAATACCGCGTTAATGAAAAATATGAGAAATTATTTTTTTCATTCTATTCTATGACAGAAGTTGATATCTCAGGCCCATTGATGAAAATGATATATCCTAATGAAATTAATTTCCATGGTTCTCTACTAGCATGTTCAATTTTTGGGAAGTTAGAGAATGAGAAATCGAGCACATAGGTTGTTGGCACTTTCAGGGAACCCATTTAGTTGTAGATATCGAGATAAAGGTATTATATTACACGGTAAGCATTGGTATGAGGTGTCATGTTGAAGTGACATTATCCTATTTCTCTATAGTTGACATAGTGTGTTAATTGATTCTAAACATGGAATTTTGGCTCCTACACCTAATACCACTAAGAAAGAGGCCTAGAGGGTCACAAACTAAGTGTATCTAGTATCTCAATTAAACAATATATATATTATTTATTATTTGAAAAGTTGAATAAATATTATTCTCGATTTTTGTTTAAAAATTATTCATGGATTCCAGGTCTCATTTAATTGAACACTAGTTTTTCGATAGAATATATTGTAGGTGGGATAATTAATAAATATTTATTTTCTATTTATTGAATATAATATTAATATATTTATTGTTCTATAATGTAGTGAAATTTATTTAATAAATACATAGTCATTGTTATAGGTTCAATAAATATGGTGGAGGATTGGCCAACAATGTTAATTTCCTAGTTAGAAATACAAATATTGAATATTATTCATTTAAATAATATTTATTTATAAATCGCAAGATAAGCGCAAGTCCAAAAATAATAATGTTACTGTTATTATATAACATTGGGGTTTTTCTAGGACTAATAAAATAATTATGGAACTTCTGTAAATTTTTTATTATTACCATAGAGAATAAAATACCGGGTTATATTATTCTCTTATTAGCCAATAGATATCCAAGTGATTTCTATTAGTTGTGCACAATGAATTGGAGTATTGCTCTCAATCCTAGAGAGTTCATACCTCTCCATGAATTATCTCATGAATAAGAGAGATCATCCACTATCTGATTATGGAGATTAATTTGGAATCACTTCTCAAGGTGATCGAAGGCATACATGGAATGTGAAAGGGTCTTCCATGTAATCTTATGGAGACTCATTCAGCGACATTTGGAGATACGTGGAACACTTGTCAATCACCAATATAGTATATCTAACATTGATCTCTAAAATGAATAAAAGTTTCACTGCAGATATGTGTTCGAACGCATCAATAGAGAAAGATTCACCTTGGAGGTAATTCTAGGATTTAATTAAATTAATTAGAAAAATATTATGATCCTTTCTCTTGGTTCCAGAAGAAATAATTGTTTGTCTAAATCCTTTTTTAAATTCTATGGATATTTGTGTATATCATCATATTGACATTGGATTCATCATTGAATATGGAAAAAATAAAAGTTGGGCACCAACCCTCTCGTTCATCCACTAAGCACAAAACCTACAAGTGGTATTATGTTGGAATATTATTGTTTAATATTATTTAAATATTTCATTTATGATTATTTCAATAATAATTTAGTATGTCAATTCAACTTTAATCATTCTTTATATTTGAATTACGGGATCTATTTATTTATTCACAGTTTATCACATATCAATCTGAAAGAATCATTTTAATGAATAAAATGAAAACAAGGAACTTCCCTAGAGGTGTCAAGGATCATGGTCGTATGACACCAGACTATACACCGTGCAATTGGAATTACACGCTGTGTTTTAGTGTTAAACAAACCAAGATTTGGTTTTGTAATAAATTTTAGATCTTACATTAAGTAGGAATTAATGAAATCATTAATGACATTTATTCCATACATTGTTGACCCGAATTAATTGGCACATGGAAAAAAGATTACACACCATGTGGCCCACTGTAAAGCACGCGTAGTCCCTTTGAGTTAGGGTCGAGTCGTGTATCCCATATATGAAATTCCCTGCTGGAGACCTTATAACATAGAGTCTACACATCATGTGGCCCACTGGAAATGTCGTTTACTCTAAAGATTTCTGAATTACACCTCAAATTCCCTTTCCCCAAGAATGTACATTGTTACGATTAATGGGAGGGTACACGTCGTGTAGTCAGATCTACAGGTCGTGTACTTCTTCCAGATTACGCATATTTAAAAAAAAATTTATAATGTATCCCTTGAGACATGTTCCTTCAGGTGGGTGTAAATATGAGACATGACATGTGATAGGTTTTTTATATATATGTATATAAATGTTTAATTAACATATGTGTAATGTTCAAATATCTTAACATAATGTATGAGTTGTATTAAAATTATAATTTTTTGTGCATGTTCCGTGTCACTGAGAATAAAGAGTATACAAGTATAATATATCATGAGTAGTTTTTTATGTATATTTATCAGGATTATTCCACGTTACAAGTATTTTATAAGGTTAATTTTAAATGAATTCTTATTTGTTTAAAATTTTAATGGATGACAATCTCAAGGAAATTCAGAAAATGATGAAGATAAAAGGATTGATTAATTAAAGATAATAATTAGTCAATTTGAGCTTCATTTATATTAAATAAGAAATATTAAATAATTTAATGATGGTTTAATTTAATTCATAATTCGTTTCATGTGGGTAGATGATCGTGAGCTAGAACATATCATTGTATCTGATTTGTGTCCTTTTAATTTATTATTAAATAAAGTTGTTTGAATGATTGCCTCCTCTCTCCATTAATTTGTAAGTCATGTGTGCCCAAGGTTTATTTTATGATAACCCCCTTTAACCACTCAATTGTGTGTGTGTAAAATAATATGTAATTAATGGAGCTCCCAAAGTAGGGGATATGGTTCATGTTAGGAGTTAAGGTGAAACCAGTCCGAAGAAATAAAAAGGTGCACTGGTGGAAAGCTGTAAACACATACCTAATTGGTTTAAGCTGTTTCTCTCCTAGGTCAATGGTAAGTTTATCAAAAAATAGATAAAATTACCATTATAAAAAACTCATGTCCATTCCCTTTATTTAATTTCTTTTATTTGTATGGTTATTGATTATAGAAGTTTTTTCGCCATCAAATAATTAATGAATTAACAAGCATTCAAGATGGAACTAAAATAAACGGTCTTATGTGTTAATATTAACTAATAAATGGTTATTCATAGTTTATTATACCACTAAATACAAAAAGTATGTGAAAAGATAATGAATGGAAATTTATGAATAAAGGAAAAAATTCCTCAATAAAATATTAAGTCGGTATAGTCGTCAATTACCTTTGGTAGAATAGAACCTTAGTTTAATGTGCTTGACCATCAAATGATGGGGTGCTTTCAATTATCAGAAAATTTTAATCTGAGGTTATTTGGTTGAATTGACTTATTTTACATCAATGTTTTACTGGAAAAACATTACTTAGTGTATCTGAGAGTAAAATTCTTAAGAAATACAAAAAATTGGGCTTTTAGGATTGGGGAGTCCAATCAATGGATCAACGAGCAATGAGTTAATGATATTGGTATTTTGAATGCCTACCTAAAACCATTCAAATTGCTTGACCAGCCAATATTGGGTAATGTGAGGGGAAATATAGAACCATGATACTAGAATTTACAAGTTACATGATATTCTAAAGACAATAGTGAGGTATATTAGGTTTCAATAAAATATTTGGGGACTTATAAATGTTTATTTATTTATTTTTCATAATTTTATCTAATAAAGTACTAAAAATCTTTTAATTTTTTTTTAAAAAATAATTAAAAATGAAACCAAACATATCATTGGATTCAATACACGAGAAGGAAAAATTTTCCCTAGGTCTAATTTATTGGAGTGGAAAAGGTGCCTTCATGTCATCCTTCTCCATGAAAGGAAACTATATGTGATGTAATAACCATTATGAGGCATGACTATAAATGAGGTGAGGGATGATGAGATCTCTATGTAAATAAACATCAATATGATGCTACAAATGTTCAATACCTAATGATATCAACCATGACCAATGTGATATGGAAGAAACATGATAAAATGGATGATTATAGCATGATGTATCACCATTGGGATTTCAATCAAGAGAAGGTGAGAGAATAGAGGTAAGATATCTCTAATGATATTTTCACCACTGTCCTTAGAGAGTATGTTCCAGCAGGGTTACTTATAGTCCAACTTGTTGGCTAAATTGATCTTCATGACATATCAGGGATTAAATTCCAAGATAATTTGTGTACATATCTCATAATATCATCACTATGAAAGACCTTATCTGAATTTATTGTGATTTATAATAAGAGAAATAATGAGAAGAGAGTATCGGAACATCTTACATTAATTCTCCAAGTGGATAAGTACATGAGAAGTGAAAATCCCACAGTTCTAATAGTGAATAGGAATTCCAAGGACAGGTAAATTGGGTCAAAGACTTATAAACATTATAAATCACCCGAGAACCATCCAACCAGGAAGAAGATGATCCAAAGGATATGTAATGAAAAAGAGACAATAAGCTTTGCATGTGGAAATTCAGGCCACTGGAATATGAACTGCACCAAGAGGAAAAGATACACCAAAGGTGAATTTCTTATTTAGTGAAATCATTCCATTTCTACACATTGTTTATTAGATATAGCTTTTGGTGCTCACATCTGTATTCAAATGTAGTAACAAATTATATTAAGGAAAATTTTCAGATGAGAGTTTGATCTACGGGCTTCCAATTGTTCGAGAATGGCCTCTCATTCCATTTGTGACTACCACCTTTCATTTACAACTTGTATGATTTTGGTATTAAATTCCTCTGATTATGTATCTTGTGTTAGTAGGAACATAATTTCTATATCATGTTTGGATATAGATGGGTTTATTATCAAATTCAAAAATAAATTTTGTTTCTATTATAAAGAAAAAAATGTTATGGTGTGGAACATTTAAATAATATTATGAATGTATTAAACAATGAAAGTAAATTTTTTGGACATCGATAATTAATCGAGTTCACATAACTCACATAACACGCAATTGTGGAATCCCCATGAAGGTCATGTAAATGATAAGAACTTAACAAAGCTCTTTCAGGATGGTTATGTAGACTCTTCTAAGCTAGATACAATTTATTGATGTCACACTTATTTACAAGGTAAAATGACAAATCACCATTTTGTGGATTGGGTGAAATGGACAAAAATATTCTATGATTGGTATATACTAATGTGTGTGGAAAATTTCCAGAAGAAGATATAGGTGGGTATTCTTACTTCATAACCATTATTGATGACCTGAGTAGATCTAGCTATATTTACTTGATGAGGTATAAGTATGAGTCCTTATAGAAATTCAAGGAACTCAGAAATTATTTATATAATCATATTAGTGATAAGATAATGAATCCTCGATAGAATAAAGGTGGAGAATATCTTAACCATGAGTTCATTGAATTTTTATGGGAGTTTGGATTCTACCTCAACTCACTCGACCATATATTCCATTGTGGAATGGTGATAGTGAATGGAGGAACTATATATTTTTGGACATGTTAAGGATGATGATGAGTAATGAAGATCTTCCATTATCATTTTGGGGATATTCATTACAAACTGAGGCATACACATTAAACTGTGTATTAAATAAAGAAAAAAATGGAATTCCCTTCTAGTTATGTAATGTAAAGAAACCCATTTTTTCACATTCAAATGTATGTGAATGGAAGGCCTTTGTCAAGGATTTATCAAGAAACCAAAAATAGACCTGTGGAATGAGGTGTATCTATATATGTTATTGGAACAAAACAAATGGATACTACCTATAAAACCCCTAAGAAATGCAAGTAAATCTGTCTAGACAAGCCAAATCTCTAGAGAGGGAGCACATCCTCAAAAATGATACTGGCAGGAAGATGTACTTTGATGAAGTTTATTTTCAATATATATATAAGTTGGTATAAGAAAAAGTTCCTGAGGTCCTCGTGGAATAAGTGGTTCATAAAACAAAAGTACTGTGTATGAGTCTAAGAGAGGTAAGGGAATGAGAAAGATATCGTTTTCTAGTCAACGATGATGGTGACTCATTATTGTTAGACAATAATGAACCTCTCTCTTATAAAGAGCTACTAGTGATCTTAGAATCTACAATATGGCTAAAAGCTATGAATTCATAGATGGATTCAATCTATCAGAACCATGTTTTGGTTCTAGTCGATGCACCAGTTGATCTAAATCATGTTGGGTGGAAATGGGTATTCAAGAAGAATCGGGACATGGAAGGTAAATTAAGTACCTATAATGGAAGTATAGTTTCTAAAGTGCTTAAATAGTTTAAATTAATTGACTATGATGAATTCTTTTCACCATTTTTCATGTTTAAATCGATTTGAATCATATTTTCCATAGAATATTACCATAAATATGAGATTTTAAAATGGATGTCAAAATATCATTCCTAAATAAGAACCTTCAAGAATATGTCTTTATGAACCAACTAAAAGTGTTTGTGACACCAGCTGATGCTATAATGATTTTGAAGTTTTAAAGATCCATTTATTGGATTTATCCAATCATCTAAGTCGGGTAACATTTGATTTCATGAATCCATAAAAGAATTTGGTTTCATTAAAAACGAATGTGATTTGTGGGTTTACATAAGGTTTAATGGGATTGCATTGGTTATCTTAGCTGTATATGTTTATGACATATCACTTTTTCAAAATCACATACTGGTCTTTCCATCTAATAAGGACTGTTTGAATAGGTGATTCTCCATTTTAAGCATAGAAGAAGTAGCCTACATTCCAATGATCATGATCATTCATGCTAGATCCAATATTCATCGTCGAATAAGCCAACATACATATATTGACCAGATACTAAATAGATTTACTATTGAACAATCCAATAGAATATTGGTTCCAGTGTCACATATTTTAAATCTTTCTATAAAAATTAGTCCCCATACACAACAAGATAATGGCTGAATGAGTAAGATATCATAGGCTTAAATGATCGGATCTATCAAATATTCCATGGTATGTACTATACATGATGTTTCCTACGAACTGAGCCTGGTAGGTAGATATCAAGAAGATCCTGGATAATAGAATTGGATTACTATTAATAACATTCTTAAGTATCTAAAATGAACTAAGTATATGTTCCTAGTGTATAGAGGGTATGATGAGCTTCTTAATAGATGGTATGATGATAATGGTTTTTGGACAAATCATAATTGTCTGACATCCCAAATGGGATATGTTTTACTTCACAATGGAGGAGTTCAGAGACGAAAGTGTTCAAAGCAGCTTGTTTTCGCTGATTCTATAGCATTTTCCATGTAAATAGTGGATTCTGATGTATCCAAGAAAGAAGTCCAGATTCAGAATGTTTTCCCAGAGCATGATGTTTTAACAATAGGTATAGACGCTAACATATTGTATTGCGAAAATACTTCATCGGTGGCTCTTGAAAAGATCTATAGTCACATCAACAAAAAAATCACATACTTCATAATTATCACCTCTTGAGGGGTTTATATCAAAGTGGTGAAGTTGAAGTGAGCAGAGTATCCACATGAGAGAATGTGGAGGATCCCTTGACTAAAGACATATCTCAAAAAATCATGACTATCTTGTGGGACATAGCATACATATGGTCATTAGCAGTTGGGTATAGAGCAAGTGGGAGTGTTTAGGAGTAGGTACCCAAGAACCAACTTCTTTTTTAATTTATGAAACATATTTATTCATTGGATGTATATTAATAAACTACATATCACATCATGTTTGTTCTTATGCATGACATTGTATGTGATAATTTCCTAGGAGTAATTGTCACACTAAAATATCGTAGAATATCCTGGCTATGATGAGAACCCGGATATTCCAGGACACTATTCTTGAGCATATGTTCTATATCCAGGATATATCATTTGAAGTGTCTAAAAAGATAAATTTTATCAGGGTATGAGACTCATAGGACTTTGAGGCACCTTATCATGGTGTAGGACCCTGGTAAAGACAAAGCGTATATAATTAGAATGAGACCCTCCAGTAGGAAAACTACATTCATATGTTTCATTGTATATTACTATCTGTGGACATGTTTATTGGTCCTTAGACATTAATATAATTATTAATGGGTGTTATGATTTACTCAATTAGATGTATTGGAGAAATCCATGATGACATATGTTCACAGAAAGGTATGATATATTGGGAGCATCACGAGTAATATTGCATTAATGAATAATATGAGAAATGATTTGTCCCTTTTATTGTATAATAGAAGTTGATATGTCAGGCCCTTTTAAGAAAATTATATAGCCCAAAAAAATTTATTACCAGGGTTTCCTATAGTCAATATCAATTTTTGGGATGTTAATGAATGATAAATTGAGGACATGTGTAGATGTCCCTTGCATCAAACCTTCTTGATTGGGGATATTGATAATAAGGGATTATATTACAAGGTAAGAATTCGTATGAGGTGAGTGTCATTGCAACATTATATTATTTCCTTGTGAGTGCCTTCACATGTTTCTAGATGCTAACCGTAGACATTAGGCTACTCCACCTAATTTCACAAAGAAAGAGGTCTAGAGGGTGACCCACTAAGTTTATCAAGTATCTCAATTAAATAATATATATTTATTATTTAAAAAGTAGAATATGGATTATTCTTGGTTTTAGTTTAATAATTATTCATGGATGCCTTGTCACATTTTTTCTACACTAGTTATTATAGAGAATATATTGTGGGAAGAATAATAAATGAATATTAATTTTCTATTTAGTGAATATAGTATTTATATATTTATTATATATTAATGAAGTGATGTTTCATTAATAAATAAATTGTTATTATTTTGGGTTTAATAAATATACTATAGGATTGGAAGACCGAGTTAATAGTCCAATGAAAATGAATATTATTGAATATTATATTATTAAATAATATTTAATTATAAATCATAAGATAATATCATGTCAGGAAATAATAATGTTACTATTATTATATGACAAGGGGGCTTTCCTAGAATTAAATAAATAATTAAGGCACTTGTGAAAATAATTTTTTATTACCCTTGTGAAAAAAATACATGGTTATATTATTCTCATATTCAAGATCCGCTAGCCAAGCGATGTTTATTGGTTGTGCACAACGAATTGAAGAAAATATCTCAAGTCTAGAGAGTTCATCCCTCTCCAAAATACATCTCAATAAAAAGATAGATTATCCTCTAACAGATCAATTTGAATTCTATTGTAACTATTCTCAAGGAGATCGAAGGATGACATCGCAATCAGAAGTAACTTTTGTTATAGCACTCTGATACTCCTTCAGTGATGTTCGAAGATACGTGGAACACATGTGGATCACTACTTGAGGATATCTACCCATGATCTCTATAATGAAACATAGGCACATTGTAGATCTGTGGTGGAACACATCAATGATGAAAGAATCACCTTGTATGTAATTATTGAATCTAATTATATTAATTATAAAAAAAAATATTAATATTCACTCTTGCTTCTAGGGTAAATTCATCTATTTATAAATCCTTTATTCAATTCCGGGGATACTCTCATACATCATCTTATTTCTACTGGATTTATCCTCGATTATTGAAAAAATAATTTTTTTGCACTGAGCCACCCACACTTCCACTGTTCCTGAAACCTACAATCCTCACCTCGAATAACTAAATGACGTATATAACAATTTTATATTATTTATAATCATAAATAACATATAAATTCAATTATAGATATTTATTTTCCTTTTACCTCAACATTCATACTCATATACATAAAAAACCATGAAAACCAAGGGAACGAATGCCCTCAAATGATACAATCGTATCTTATAACTTATGAAAACGACCATAAATTAAATGAATAAAATTATATTAAATAAAATAAATGTGTAACACCCATATTTTTTTGAAAAATAAATATAAATGCATGGAACTTTGTTTTAAGTATATATTTATAACTAACAATTAAAACATAATTTTTCCACTTCTATGTTTTGAATTTCAGGAAACTGTCATCTACAATTGTGTTCAGTATGTTATTGGGAGTCTAATGAAACCACCTTTTTTTGTGAATAGTAACATACCCTTATGAATATTAATATAAATAGTAATATGACCCTAATGAAAAATAAATTTTATTATCATTTTATTTTTGTAAGGCTTTAAGATAATATCATCTTGGTTAATTTCCCATCGTGATATAGAAGTAGTTACAGAATTAGAATTGTTAATTTTTGAATTAAGTATGCTTTTATTTAAAAATTAATTTAATAATATTTAGAAAATTATTTTAAAAAAAATTACTTCATATTTGAATTCTACACATCGAAAAATGTTTAGGGTGTTTTTTTGGGATTTTTATTAAATTCTTGAATTTTCGATGAATAGTGAAATACGATAAAATTCTGTATAATCAAATTATCAGTAAAATAAACTATTTATGACAACAGAAGTGATGAAAGGATAGTTGGTTGGAAATCGCATGCCATTATTACTATTTGAGGTCACATGAACTATGACTATTCATAATATTGGGAAGAAAATATTTTAATAATGATTAAAATAATGAAAAATGCCCCCTCTCCTCTACTATAAATACCACCCTCACTCACCTATTCTTCCAACACCTTTAAATCCTGGTTACATACCTAAGTTCATCCCAATAATCCTCCCAAGGATCTTCCCAAAGTCCATGAGTAGATGGTATTATAAAAAGTCCAAAACCAAATCCCATAAGAAGGATCTAAAGAAGAATAGATCAAGAGGTAAACATCCTCTTATATTTTCTTTCTTTTCACTCGTTTTATGTTATTATCTTCCATTCCTTGGGCTTATGTTGGGATATTTCATTAAATATCCCCCCCCCTAATATCCATATTATGTATTATTGGTGAGATATACCCTTTATCTCATAAAACTATTTTTAGGAAATTTTAGGAGATGTTGTTAGGATACCGAATGTTCGTGAGAAATTTCTGACGTTTTATTTTATTTCAAGATTCCGTTCATTTATTCTTCTTTCCTCGCATCCTATTAACCAAGAGGATTGAAAGCTCTAGAATCATGTATATTCTGTATGTTCTCATGTTCCTGGAAAATTCATTATCAATATTATTCTCTTCCCCCACATATTCAAATAATTAAAAACATTGTCCATGATATGTCGAATTACCGACATCGTGGATGATGTGAATTCATTTTTCAATATATCCTTCAGGTATGGTCATTAAACAATTTTCATGGTTGAACCAGGTCATAATATATATATTATGTCTCATCCATGGTTCGAGAATTATTTTTAACACTTGGTTTTAATTTATAATACCGAATGATGTCGTTATTATCAAAGAACCACTAAAATGATCTTAACGAACATCATTAATGTTTTAAATTATTAATCATCCTCCTTTAAGAATTCAAAATGATAAATGGTACAATTTATGTTTACTGAATATATGTAAATACTAATCCCTTCCAATTCTTGAGTTTCACTTCCAATCGACGAGAACATCTATCATGAACCAATCTTGGAAATCATGTAAAGAACTCACCCAAAAATAGTGCAAGGAGCAAAATACTAACAATTAAAGGGTAAAATGATGTTACTAAATGATCATAATAGATTTTAAAAACAACAAAGTATTTATTTAAAATACTAATAACACTCTTTTATCCATTATAGATGACTTTTATAAATTATTGATGTATGACAAGCCTGAGGTAAGGTAATTATTAACCCGATTCCAATTATTTGGGTTAACCTTCTACTACATTTTTTATGTCCTATTAATTTTTTTTGTGTGGTGGGTTTTATTTATATTATGTCTAATAATGTTTATTTATAGTGTGTAATAATATTATATAACCTCTATTATGTCTCACTTCAATTATATGATTTATGTAAGGGAATTTTCCTTTAAAATCCTCTTTTTAAATTTAGTTTTACGAAATTCCAAAGCAATGTTTTTATGGAATTATTCATGTTGTATGAAATTTTTCGTTCTTGGGAATTTTTTAAAATGAAGTGTGGGGCCTATATTTCCTTCAAATTCATTGGGTATGTGTATGTTAGAGGTCGGTCATTTGGTTAATCCATGTATAACTGTGATGGTTACACAAATTGTAAGGTAGTCGTGAGGGTTACAATTTATAATGTAGTTTTGAGGGTTAAATGTTATTTAAGTAATTCCCTAAGTTAAAATTATGATTATATTTATGTTCTAATTTTCTATGTATATATTTTGTTAATCTCTTGTTACACAATGTAAGTATATATGGGTGACATGAAAGTATTTTTAAAATGCTTTCATACATTATGAGTATTCATGATCTAATGTCCTCTTTCCTTATTTTTCATCCCATACTGAGATTTTGTGCTCATCCAATGTTTTTAAATTATTTTCAAAGGTTAATGGATGTGTATGACAAATAAGGAATCCACGTTAAAAGTTGAATAATTGTCAAGGAGTCATGTTTATGTTTTAATATTTTATATTATGATAAAAATGGAAAGTCTTTTTATGGTATCCACTCTTTATTAACGTGTAATGTTATGAATGTATTGTCCCAATTATCTAAATATATAAACGTGAAAAGATCCTGAATGTAAAATAAAGTATTTTATTGTCTAAATTCATGATTATGTATGCAATAAGGACGAGACCTTATAGTTGGTATCAGAGGATGGTTTAGATAACTTTATGTTTTAGGGTGATGTTAAAAAAATACCATAAATGATTTTCACTTAATGATTAATTTGAAATGTTACAGCCTTTAAATATCACCATGTTTCTTCGTCTAAGGTATGTTTGTTCAGAATGGTAGTCCATAGAAGAAACAAGGAAGATGAATAGGAGAGGGGCTAATAGAACGACATACTTCCGAATCTGTAGCCCATAATGGTAGGGATTGGAACCGAGCAGTTTGTGATAGTAATGTCTCATCTATAGAAAGAAATAAATGGTGGTGGAATCCATGAAAGAGAACAATTAGATGTACCATAACGAAACATGAAAATGGTGGAACATTTTAAGAGACAACACCCTCTTTCTTTCAATAGATCTTCTGACCTAGTAGAAGCTGAAGGATGGATCAAAGCCCTTGAAAAGATATTCAATTTTATGGGATGTTCAGACAATCAAAAGTTAAGTATTTCCATTTATAATTTTGTAGGGGAAGCTAATCAGTGGTGGTTAATGATAAGGAATATCAGGGATTGAGAGGATTTTCAAGCCTTATAGAGGGATGAATTTAAAATTCTATTCCTTGAAAAATATTTTCCTATGGTGGTGTGACATAGGATAGAGAAGAAATTTCATGAATTGAAACAAAAGAATAAATATTCAATGGTTTTGTATGAAGCTAAATTCAACCAACTGGAGAGGTATGCTCTAAATCATATTTTGGATCTTGATAGCAAAATCAACCGCTTTTACTCAGGAATGAAGCCAAGTTATCGAAGGGAATTGGACTCACGTGAATTCAAATGTTTTAAGAAACTTTCATCATGTACTGAGAGTGTAGATGTGGAGATTGTTGAGGATCATGGGCTTTTTGGAAATAAGGAGCAGAAGAGGTCTAGATGAAAAGTGATGGGTATGAATCAACCAAATAAATCTGATGGCAGGAAATTCCAATTTCTAGTTTGTGAAAATTGTGGCATGAAACACCCTGGGGAATGTCTTAGAAAAATCGGGAAGTGTTTTAAATGTGGTAAGGTTTGATATATGGCCCGAGATTGCAATGAAAATGCACCTAAGACTAATCTGTATAGGAAGATGTAAGTTGTTTTAAATGTGTTGAGATGGGTCATTATGAAAATTCATGCCCAAAGAAAGATCTTAATGATTCAATGAATACAAACTACAAGAAGAATGGTGTAGTGAGATCATTTGAGACTACGTCAGTAGATGTTAGGCCATCCCATGAAGTTGTATCAGGTACTTTTTTTGTTCACTCATATTCTTCTAATGTTTTTTTGATACAGGGTCTACACATTCCTTCATCACTGAGAAATTTTCTGGAAAATTGGAAACATCACCTCAACAATTGAGACCCAAAATTGTTGTTAAAACACAGAGGGGAAATGTTATAGAAAATAGGAATTATAATAATCTATCTATTATGGTTTGTGGAAATAATTTACCTGACAACCTTATTGTTCTACCCTTATTCACGTTTGATGTGATTCTGAGAAAGGATTAGCTTTCTATTTATCATGTTAAGATAGACTGTCGATCTAAAGAAGTTGTTTTTTCAGAAAGAGTTTTAGTTTTTATATAAGTACGAACCCAAACAATTGATAAAATATTAGAAAGGAGAGAAACCATTGAATGATGGAAATTAAAGTTATCTTTATCATATTTTTCAAAACAAGGGAACTATTCAGATTAATGATATGCCAGTGGTAAATGAATGCCATTATGTTTTTTCTTATAAGTTACCTGGTGTCATACCTGATCGTGAATTTTAATTCACAATTGACTTAGTTACTAATGCTAAGCCAATTCCAAAACCCAATATCGTATGGATCCTATAGAACATCATGAATTGAAAATTCATTTTTATGATTTTTTTGATAAAGGATTCATTCATCCTTACACTTCACCATAGGTAGATCGATTTTTTTTGTTAAAAATAAATATAGTTCATGAGACTTTGAATTGATTAGGGATCTTTGAATAACATCACTAATAAAATCAAGAATCCTTTGCCTCATATCGATGACTTGTTTGATTAGCTTCAGGGAGTTCAGCATGTTTCAATGTTTGAATGGAGATCCAGATACCATTAGCAGAAGGTGAAGGAGGACGAAATCCTGAAAATAGCCTTTCATACTAGATATGGGCATTATGAATTTGTTGTTATGCCATTTGGATTAAATAATGCAGCTGTTGTATTCATGAATCTAATGAACAGAGTATTTTATGTGTTCTTTGATAAGCTTGTGGTTGTGTTTATTGATGAAATTATTGTATTTTCTAAAACTAAAGAGGAGCATGAAAAACATATAAGTTTTGTTTTTCAATCCTTAAAAGAAACGAAACTGTATTGAAAATTTAGAAAGTGTGATTTTTGGTTGAAACAAATTTCATTTGTTGAATTGATAAAGGATTATGATTCCACAATCAATTACTATCCTAGAAATGAAAAAAAGTGGAAAATTCCCTGAGTCGGAAACATCATGCATCATTAACCATGTTAAATATGGAACATGATTCCTTGATTAATGATTTGATGAATTTTGGAATAGACTTTATTGATGTAGGTAATACATCATTTTTGTTTCAGGTTTCGTTGCAGTCATCATTGGAAAACATAAGAGAGCACATATGGATGACTCTGAGATACAGAAAAAGGTAGAATTGGTTAAAATGGTTAATTTTCCAGAATTTAACTTTGATAAATGTTATTTTTTAAGATTCATAAAAATGTTGTGTGTGCACGTAGTGATTCTCAAATAAATAATGATTTATTTTGTGAAGCTCATTGTTATCCATTTTTAGTTCATCCTGGTTGTACATAGATGTACAGAGACCGTCGGGAGTATTAATGGTGGGATGTAATGAAAAAAGATATTGCTGATTTTACCATGAAATGTTTGACATGTCAACAGTTTGAAGTAGAGGGCTAGTTACCGAAGGGGATTCTTCCAAATTTTCCAATGCCAGAGTGGAAATAGGAGAATGTATCCATGGAATTTTTGGTGAGACTATGAAATACGTCTTGAGGTATCAATGCGATTTGAGTTATTGTTGATTGGTTGAAAGAATCAGTACATTTTATTTGTATTTGAGATACAAAGTCATTGGATCAACTTTCTCGAATGTACATCAAGGAGATTTTCATGTTACATGGAGTTCGTCATTCTATTGTTTCTGAATGAGATCCTAGGTTCACTTCTATATTTTGGAAGGGAATTCCGAAGTCATTGGGACTAGAAATACAATTCTGTATAAGTTTTCATACTCAATCAGATGGGAAATTAGAACGAACTATTCAGAAATTTGAATAACACTTCAATCTTGTTCAATTTACTACTAGGGATGTTCAGATTAACATATTTGATTTGTTGAGTTTTCATATAATAACAATTTTCATTCCAGTATACAGATGGAACCATTTGAGGATTTGTACGGAAAGCAGTGTCAGGCTCCAGTGTTTTGGGATGAAGTCGGTGAAAGAATGTTGATGGGGATAGAATTAGTAGAAGAATAGGTTGAGAAAGTGAGGATGATTCAGCAGCACATGATGACAACTCAGAGTAAGTAGAAAAGTTATGTAGATAACAGAAGGAAATACTTCTCATTCGAGGTAGGTGACCATGATTTCCTTAAAATATCTCCTAGGAAAAATGTGATGCATTTCGGTAAGAAAAATGGATGATAAGTCCACGGTTCATCAGACCTTTTGAAATCTTGGAAATAGTTATACGAGTTCCATACTGAGTAGCTCTACCTCTAATTTTGTCCCTGGTAGACAATGTTTTTCATGATTCGATGTTGAGAAAGTATGTGTCGGATTCATCAAATGTCTTGATCCCAGAAGCATTTTAGCTGGAAGATAACCATTCTTATAAAGAGACCCCAGTTTAGATACTTGATAGAAGGGAACAAGTATAGCTGAATAAGGTAATCCACCAGGTAAAGGTTTTATGGAGAAACCACACAATTGAATAAGCAAATGGGAGTCTGAAAATGCTATGATGGAAATGTACCCTCAGTTGTTTAATAACTAAATAAAATTGTTAGGACGCAATTTCCCGAAGAAGGGGATAATGTAAAACCCAATTTCTTTTAAAATAAAATGAAATTCATTGGACATTTTTTTAGGTAGATATTTATATCTAGACATTAAAATATAATTTTTTCACTTCTCTGTTTGGGATTTCAAGAAATATTCATCTACAATTGTGTTCAGTATATTATTTGGAGTCTGATTAAACCAACTTGTTATTATTTGTGAATATTAACATACCCTTCACTTCTGGAATGTTGGCCTTTCCCCACGGTTAGATACCAATGGTTCTATGAAACCGTTGGGGAAGGAGGTTTTTACCAACGGTTCATTAGAACCGTTGGCATAGAGGTTTCCAGGGAGCTTTTTCCCAACGGTTCATGAGAACCGTTGGGATAGATTGTTTTTTACCAACGGTTCTCATAAACCGTTGGCATAGATGAGGTTTTTGCAGGTTTTTCCCAACGGTTCTGTAGAACCATTGGGATAGATATACATATGCCAACGGTTTTTAAGAACCGTTGGCAAAGGTCCTCCCCAAATTCCCAGCCGCCTGTTCTCTCCCCCATTCGCGATACACAACCCTAAAACGGGAGCAGCAGCCGATTTAGGCGATTTTGGAGGAACTGCCGGCCTTCAATTTTCCAGCTCTTATTCAGGTTATTCTTCTTCTTAACTGAAAATGTATTCAAATGTTTGGATAGTATTTAAACCTATTTTCATTTTTCCCATCAGTTTAGGTGATTTTGGTGCTACTGCCGGCCGGACCAGCCTAAGGGTGAGTTTTCTTGAAAATTCCTTTTTGGATTTTACCCCTTGAACATGGGATGTCATTTGTGAAAGGTTATATAAATCGAATTTATTGTTCGATTTCTGAATTGAATTGTAAATTAAATTAATTAAGGGTATTTTATGTTTTGCATTCCCCTTTTAACACATGAATGCCAATTATTTTTTAACACATGTTTTAATTGTATTGCCTTGCCAACGTGAGTAAAGTAGAGACTATGCTATGAATCTATGAAATTGGATTGAATTTATCTTATATTTTGTGTTACCATGTTAGATATATTATAACTAATGCATGTGATATCTTTATAGTCTTGTTAGGAGTGTTCTATTAAAAATTCCCATGTGAGTGCTTGAATTTTCATTGAATTGCTAGCCATTATGAGTTATGTTGAGACCATGATATGGAATTGATTGATTAAGCAAGGGAATCTCATTATCTTGTCATTAAAACATGAGTAAATGAAGCTTCATTCTTTTCAGGTTATTATTTGATTGAGTCGCCATTTTGAGGTGAGTTGTATTAAATACCTTAGTTTTTGACATTGGTATGTTTAATGAATTGTTTAAATGAAATAGAATTCATTAAATGATTAATAGTAAATAGTGATACATGGATTCTATTAGGATGCCAGGTATATAGTCTTGTTTCTATTAACTTATACGCTTTATGTGATAAATGGATTCACAGTGGAATTCCACGGATAGACTCATTTCTTTGAATATTGATTAAGCCATGGGTGATACATGGATCCAAGGGAGGGATTCCCTAGATAGACTTATTGAATGTAGAATTATATTCCAATTGATACATGGATTCTTATGATAATTCCATAGATAGACTTATTGAATGTAGAATTATATTCCAATTGATACATGGATTCTTATGATAATTCCATAGATAGACTTATTGAATGTAGAATTATATTCCAATGATATGCGTCTTGTGTGGTGGTGGTGTGGTTTATGTGTTTTATGGTAGTAGTGAAGTGTGTGATTATGTAGTTAATGTGAACCCATAGGTTGAGTATTTTGTGCTATCTATATATGTTGTATTTTTATGTTATTTCTACACATTCCCAACCAGAGTTGGATAAACTTACCAACGATCAGAGGTTTTGAGTTATGGGAATTTTTTCTAATATCTAGGATGGTGGTTATATGTTTGGATAGCTACCATGTCTTCCCTACTCTTCCTTCAAAAGTGATTGACCATGTGTTTTTAGGAAAGATGCGATGTGATTGTCCATGTGTCTTCAGGTGAGATGTACTATGATTTCCCTAGTGTTTTTCGGTGAGGTGTGATGTGATAAGGATATAATAAGATGTGGCATGTGGTTGGGGTCATGTAGGGTAGGAGGATGGCACAAGGTTGATGTTATTCATGTTCATGATACCCTACTAATATGGTTATGGGATGAGTCATGCTGTTATGTGATATAACACATTAAGTTCTTGTTGGTTTTACATTTTTTCAATAACACATTTGTATGTTTTTTTGATATGTGTAGTTGATACCTTGATTATTTTCTTCCTTTATCGTTTACTTAAATGTATATTCTATTATAGTTAATGCCTATTGAATTGTTTATGACAAAATGACTTATATAAATTCTTTTTACAGAATGGACAGAAGTTGGATGTATGAAACCGATCGGATCTCAGATGATTTTCAAAACAATTTGGAGAGCTTTATAGATTTTGCATTTCACAATGCTTCAGATAGTGGTCGCATACACTGCCCATGTTCCAATTGTGTTGGTAGACCTTGGTTGAGCAGTGAAGAAGTCAGCTACCACATAACCAAAAATGGGTTTCAAGCAAACTACTTTCTGTGGTATCACAATGGGGAGAAAACGAAATCTCAAATTGGTGATGATCGAAATGAAAAGACTGGAATGGAGAATTTGTTAGATGATCGGTTTCCGTTTATTCGTCATCATGAAAAAGAAAGGATTTCGACTCAAGAAGACTTCGATATGAGGACAGCTGATGCATCTAGTGAAAATGATGATATTGATAGGGTGAAAAAATTGAATGATGCTGCCACGACTCCAGTATATCGGCAATGCGATAAAATGAAAAAGCTGGAATTTTTAATCCGATTATTTCATGGGAAAACTATGTATGGGATTTCTAATACAGCAATCGATTACATTCTTACCCTCTTGAAGGATTTACTTCTAGATGATGCAGATATTCCCTCAAACCACTATATGGCATGGAAGTTAGTTGAGGAACTTGGATTTTCAAGAAACAAAATTCATGCTTGCCCGAAAGATTGCAGTTTATTCTGGGAGGAAACCGATGAATGAAATGATTGTATAAAATGTGGCACATCCCGCTGGAAGTCAATATCTGATGGAACACAATCCCGCGTTCCACAGAAAGTAATGTGGCACTTTCCATTGATCCCCAGACTCCAGAATCTTATTATGTCTGATGACATATCAATAAAAATGAGATGGCATGATACCGAGAGAAAGAAGACTGATGATGAGTTGGTTCATCCTGCAGATGGATTTTCATGGAAGAGATTTGATGCTCGACATCCTGATTTTGCAGCTGACGTGCGTAATGTGAGGCTGGGTCTTTCATGCGACGGTTTTAATCCGTTTGGGCAGATGTTTACTTCGCACAGTACATGGCCAGTTTTTATACACATTTATAATCTTCCCCCATGGTTGTGTATGAAAAAACCTTTCACTTTCATGAGTATACTCATATCTGGTCCTTCTGATCCTGGCATTGATATTGATGTATACATGCAACCTTTAATAAAAGAGTTGAAGCTTCTTTGGGATGTGGGTGTGCGCACACACGATGCATGTTCGAAAGACATATTTCAAATGCGCGCTGCGCTTATGTGGACAATCAATGATTTTCCGGCTTATGCAATGATGTCTGGATGGAGCACGAAGGGGAAACTGTCATGTCCAGTTTGTATGAAGAATACACGATCCAGAAGACTGAAACATCGTTGTAGTTTCAGTTTTATGGGACATCGATGATTTTTGCCAAAGGATCATCCATATAGAATGAATCGTCGAAGATTTGATAATACTATAGAGACCGATGATCCACCTCAGCGTATGTCTGGAACTGATGTGCTTAATGAATTGAAAGATTTCAGTTTTTCGTTCGGGAAGGGTCAAATGAAATCTGGAAAGAGAAAGAATGTTTCCACAGAAACCTGTTACAATTGGAGGAAGAGGAGTATCTTTTTTGATTTGCCTTATTGGTCAACCAATTTGCTACGTCATTTATTAGACGTAATTCATATTGAAAAGAATATATGTGAAATGTTGCTTTCAGTTCTTCTAAATGTCAAGGGGAAGACAAAAGATGATTTACGATCTCGACGTGACTTGGTGGATTGGGGCATCAGACCATAATTGCATCCTGTGCATATCAGTGAGAATAAATGGAAACTTCCATGTGCTTCTTATGTGATGACACCTAATGAAAAAAAAACAATTTTTGGAAGTATTAGAGACTATTAGAGTTCCTGATGGCTATTCAAGCAACATATCTAAACGGGTCAACAGAAGAGAGTTGAAGCTAAAATCATTGAAGACTCATGATTATCACGTTCTACTGCATGAGTTGCTTCCAATAGCAATCCATCATCTTTTGTCCAATAATGTAAGGGTGGGTGTTATTCGGTTGTGCCATTTGTTTAGAGATCTTTGTGCTAATATGTTGTCCAAGTCTTTCTTGCAAAAAATGTAGACAGATGCCCCATTAATTTTGTGTGAGTTGGAGAAAATATTTCCCCCATCATTTTTCACATGCATGCTGCATCTGACTGTCCATATTCCAACTGAAATACTTCTCGGAGGACCTTTTTCTTTTCGTTGGATGTATCCAACTGAAAGAAATATGTTCAAATTAAAGTCTTATGTTCGAAACAAGAATCATCCCGAAGGTTCTATCGTGAACGGTTACTTAGCTCAAGAATGTATGGATTTCTGTTCAATGTATTTGTCTGATCTTACTACAAGAATGAACAGACCAATGAGAAATGAAGAAGAACAATATGAGCAAATTGAACCCAGTTTTCCATCACTTCCTCAAACAGGAGGAATTCCTGGATCATATACATTGAAGACATTAAGCCATGAAGAGCGGGAGATGGCACATCGCACAGTTTTGTTCAACTGTGATTTGTTCGATGACTATATCAGGTAACAAAATTGAATATGTATATCTTACATATATATCTGTTAAACTATTCATATTTTTTTATCTACAGGGAACATAAAACAATGATAAATAGGAAGAATCGTTCTTTATCTTTGAGAAGGAGAGAGACTTTGCATAGCAAAGAGTTTTCTGCTTGGTTAAAATTGAAGGTAAAAATATTACTGTTTAAATTAATTATTTCAATATTTACTTAAGTTTAACTGTCATTTATATTACAGGTATTGAGTTTGTCTGCTGACTCTGTCTCTGAGGAAATAAGATCTTTGGTTTTTGGTCCTAATACCGTGGTTCGTGACTGTAAATCAATTGTTATCAATGGGTACAGATTTATTTTCACTGAACGAGCCAAAAACATGAGAACACAACATGATGGTATTATGGTTACTGCCACAACAGATTGTTATGCCAGCGCATCAGATAGTAGACCGCGACTTGAAAATTTGGGTTATTATGGAGTCGTTGAGAAAATAATAATATTGGATTATTACTCTCATGGACGAGTCACAATGATGAAATTCCATTGGTTTGATTCGATGAGGAGACATGGCACATTTATTGATGATTGTGGATTTCGAGTAATTAATATGACCCACACTCTTGCAACCGAAGAACCATATGTGTTGGCATCAATGGCTAAACAAGTTTTTTATGTCAAAGATCAACTTCAACATGAATTTGGTGTCGTAGTTGAAGTAATTCCAAGACATATTTTTGATGATGCTGATGATGGAATTGACACTGTCCCTATTGCCATTGGAACCAATCCATTTATTTCTTTTGATGACTCCAATAGCTCAATTGTCAGAGTTGATTGTGAACCTGAAGTTGTGGTTGGAAATATATAGAATCATCCATCCATGTTCTCAATTCTTTTGGTTTACCTCGAGTTGGGTTGTTAAGGTTGGTAATATTCATATTTATTTAGTATTGATCACAAATATGTTTTAGCTGACTTGACCGTTATGTGAATTTTCAATGTTTATTGGTTGCTGTTTTATTTGAATTGCATTTTCTAATTTGGAATTGAACTGTATTCAAACCAAATCAAACAATATTTCTAACTTGGTGAACATTACAACTTGTATGTTTTATTAAATTCATTCAAGCTCTTCTAAAACAATTGATAGCTAAATTACCAATGAATCCCCTCATTCTCTCATATATTTAGTTTTTTGGTTTACACATTAATTTTCTTTTTCTAATTAATTACATATTTGTTTTCCAATGCAGGAAATGAAGCCAATTGAAGAGAGACGAAGAAAAAAAATGGCGGAGAACAATCGTCGGATGGAGGAGATGGGCATTCCACCATTAGTGCCTACAGTGAGTACTTTATTTCAAATATATATATATATATATTTACAGAATATATAATGTCATGTGATTAATTTTTTTTGTAAACTTTTTTGTAGGATCCACCATTACGTCGACAGTTATTCGACGAGGAGCCTAGTACTGGTCCTAGTACTCAGGCCGGTGGTACGAGGAGGGTTCGTACCAGAGGTGGACATAGAGCTGCGCGTGCCCGACTAGACCCTGCCCCTCCCACTGACATTTCAGCCTTCCCACATTCTGATCCCGGTGTGTCGTTAGGGATACACGGGATATTTAAACCTCCCATGTTTTCGCTACCTTCTGCATCTTCTGCCCCATCATTTTCACATCCCATGATGATTCCCACTCCCTAGTCAGCATCAGGTCATACAGTTGTTCCATCTTCTTTTCCTTCTACTTCTGTCTCTCCGAGCTTTTATATTCCATCGTCTTCGACTCCTGTTCCACCAGAGGGTGTTCCATCAGGTTCTGTGGATCCGGCGCCACTCATTGATCAGACTAGCACAGGTATATTTATAAAACCCTATCAAATTTTTATAGCAAAATTTATTTTCATTATAACATGTTTTGATAAAATATTTGTTTTTCTTTCATGACAGATACATCTACTGAAAGGAGGCGGGGGTGGGGCCGTACACGCATGTGTTTGGTGTGGAACCGTCGCACACAGGTTATGGTGGAAAATAATGAAGACAATCAGATGGATGAGAAAACAGGGCAGCAATGTCGGAGTTTTATGGCGACGCTTGCCAAATACTCCGACATCATTCCCGTCAGCCCGTTGTCATGGAGACATTTGCCACATGAGGTCAAAGATAGAGCTTGGGCAGAGATATGGGTAAAAAAATCTGTTGTATTTAATGCCATGAATTTTTTTTGTATTTATATAAATTAATATTTTCATTTCAGCTTCGATTTAATTTTCCTGACGGTGAGGGTGCACGAATGGAACGTCTAAAGGATTTAGGCGAGCTTTGGAGAGCCTACAAGCATGAGCTGTATATTGGCTGGAGTGCTAGAGTTGGCACTAAGTTAGAGGCGGTACCAGTCGTGGATGATTGTCCTATAGAGCAGTATCGTCAGATGATTACTCATTGGACGAGTACCCAGTTTAAGGTATGAATTACATTTGAGGTATTTAAATAATAACTTTCAAGTTTTTAATTAATATTATCCTTTGCATTATCGAATTTTATTTAGGAATCATATGGAAAAAATAAAAAAAACATTGATGCAAAAAAATACCTCCATACACTAGGACGCACGACGATGCCGGATCATGAGAGGCAGCAGGTATGACAATTGTTTATAAGTTTTCTTTACAACTTACATTTTCTTTTGTTTCCTCAATTATTTAATTATTTTCTGAAGTCTTTATATAAATTTTGTTTTCAATGTCATTGTAGAGGCAAGTACAAAATATTGTAGGACATGTGCCTCGAGCAAAACTGTTTTGCTCGAGTAGACGAAAAAAGGATGGACGTGCTGTCAACGAAGCGACTCAGCAGCAGATTGTAAGTTTTAATCTGTTGATTTTATATTTTAATATCTATTTCATAACTTAACAATATATTTATATTTGTAACAGGATGCTTTAGAGGCCCTCGATGCCCAAGAAGCAGACAATTTTGGGCCATCTGATCACTTACATCAGGTGTTGGGAGATGATCATTCTGGCAGAGTACGCAGCCGACCTAGGATAGCCCCGACGAGGTATTGGCCTACCTCAGGTATGAGTTGTAGTGCCACCGAGCTGCAGCAAGTTAGGGCACAGGCAGAACAGGCTGAGAAAAGGGCCACAGAGATGGCAGAACAGTCTGCATGGGCGAACAGTGCATTTATGAAATTTATTGAAGTTCTACGTCCAACACTTCCAGCAGAGGCCAGCCCAGCGATTGATGAATACATGTCGTCGATACATTCTATATATGGTGCACCAGGTGGCAGTTCCAGTGGTGGTCAGGCCGATGTCGAGCTTGAAGATGATGATGGCGAGCAGTCTGATGCGGAAGAGGAGGGAGATGAGGAGGGCGAGGAGGTGGGCGAAGGCGAGGAGGAAGGCGTTGTGGAGGGTGATGACGATGAGGAGGATGATGACGAGGGCGATGATGATGATGATGATGGAGATGGTGATGCTGATGTGGGACATATTGATCCGTTACATTTTTTACTTGAGATTTGATGTTTAATCTATTCTAGTTGTTGGTTTTATCTAGACTCGTAGTATAGTATTGGAGTTGAGTTATTTTTATATATTGTCTGTTTTTATGGATGTTGTTGTCTTTTAGTGGTTGTGTGTTTGAGAACTCCCTGGACAACCCCCCTCATTCATGGACCCTGGACAACCCCCCCTCCCCCTTGGACCCCGAACACCCACCAAACACCCCCCGGACAGCCCCGCGGACAGCCCCCTGGACAGCTCCCTAGACAGCCCCCCGTACAGCCCCCAACCCTCCACCCTGGACCCCGGACAGCCCCTCTGGACATACCCCGCACAGCCCCCCCACCCTCATCCTTGGTCCTCGGACAGCCCCCCGGACACCCACCGGACAACCCCCTGAACAACCCCGGACAACCCCCTGAACAACCACCGGACAGCCCCCTAAACAACCCCGGACAACCCCCTGAAGAACCCTCAAACACCCTCCGGACAGACCCCGCACAGCCCCCCCACCCTCATCCTTGGTCCCCGGACAGCCCCCCGGACACCCACCGGACAGCCCCCCCGGACAGCCCCCGCGGACAGCCCCCTGGACAGCCCCCCGTACAGCCCCCAACCCTCCACCCTGGACCCCGGATAGCCCCCCGGACAGCCCCCCGGACAACCCCCACACCCACCCCCCCACCCCCCCTTGGACCCCGGACAACCCCCCACCCCCCCTTGGACCCCGGACAACCCCCCAAACACCCCCAGGACAGCCCCCTGAACACCCCCGGACAACCCCCTGAACAACCCCCTGAACAACCCCCGGACAGCCCCCTGAACAACCCCGGACAACCCCCTGAACAACCCCCCAAAACCCCCCGGACAGACCCCGCACAGCCCCCCCACCCTCCTCCTTGGTCCCCGGACAGCCCCCCGGACACCCACCAGACAGCCCCCCCGGACAGCCCCCCGGACATCCCCTCCACCTTCCTTAATTTTATTAGCTCTGAAATGTTTCATAGCACGATCAACTAAAATCTAATCCATACTAAATATGATATAAAAATATTCTATATGAATTTCCATAAGATTTTATGTGAAAACAAAAAGTGACATACGAAAAACTGACCAAACGCATTCGAAATGTGTTGATGCTTTAGGACAACGATCCATGGGTCATATGTGACGTGTACGAGTCATCCCCGCCTCAATCCGAGGCGCGGTGTGGTCGGAACAACTCAAATTATATGTCTTTTCTTTCAAAAGGACATCATTTTAAGTGAAAAACATCAACTGGCATCGTTCGGCCCGTTTGGACCCCCCTCACGCGCGTTTACGAAGCGCGCGCATCACTTAAAACACGAATATTGAGCCGTACCGCGCAAACCGCACGTCCGATTGAGGTGCCGTCTGCGCGTACACGTCACGAATAATAATTAGAATGTTCCACGGTGGTTTCAGCTCAATCTTAGGCCGTCCGCTATGAATTTGACCGTTGGACGCCCGTTCTGGCCGTTTATGACACCATAACTGCGTTGTCGGTCACCGCGGGCACACGACAAGTCCGATTGACGTGCCGTCTGCTCGACCACTTCAGAAATCAGTCACCCGTATTTGTCGTCTGATTTTGAGGCCATTCCGACATCGTTCGGCCCGTTTGGACCCCCCTCACGCGCGTTTACGAAGCGCGCGCATCACTTAAAACACTAATATTGAGCCGTACCGCGCAAACCGCACGTCCGATTGAGGTTCCGTCTGTGCGTACACGTCACGAATAATAATTAGAATGTTTCACGGTGGTTTCAGTTCAATCCGAGGTCGTACTCTATGAATTTGACCGTTGGACGCCCGTTCTGGCCGTTTATGACACCAGAACTGCGTTGTCGGTCACCGCGGGCACACGGCACGTCCGATTGACGTGTTGTCTGCTCGACCACTTCAGAAATCAGTCACCCGTATTTTTCGTCTGATTTCAGGCCATTCCGACATTGTTCGACCCGTTTGGACCCCCCTCACGCGCGTTTACGAAGCGCGCGCATCATTTAAAACACTAATATTGAGCCGTACCGCGCAAACCGCACGTCCGATTGACGTGCCGTCTGCGCGTACATGTCACGAATAATAATTAGAATGTTTCACGGGGGTTTTGGGGGAATCTGTGGTCGTCCGCTATGAATTTGACCGTTGGACGCCCGTTTTGGCCGTTTATGACACCATAACTGCGTTGTCGGTCACCGCGGGCACACGGCACGTCCGATTGACGTGCCGTCTGCTCGACCACTTCATAAATCACTCACCCGTATTTGTCGTCTGATTTCAGGCCATTCCGACATCGTTCGGCCTGTTTGGACCCCCTCACGCGCGTTTACGAAGCGCGCGCATCACTTAAAACACGAATATTGAGCCGTACCACGCAAACCGCACGTCCGATTGACGTGCCGTCTGTGCGTACACGTCACGAATAATAATTAGAATGTTCCACGGTGGTTTAAGCTCAATCCGAGGCCGTCCGCTATGAATTTGACCGTTGGACGCCCGTTCTGGCCGTTTATGACACCATAACTGCGTTGTCGGTCACCGCGGGCACACGACAAGTCCGATTGACGTGCCGTCTGCTCGACCACTTCAGAAATCACTCACCCGTATTTGTCGTCTTATTTTAGGCCATTACGACATCGTTCGGCCCGTTTGGACCCCCCTCACGCGCGTTTACGAAGCGCGCGCATCACTTAAAACACTAATATTGAGTCGTACCGCGCAAACCGCACGTCCGATTGACGTGCCGTCTGCGCGTACACGTCACGAATAATAATTAGAATGTTTCACGGTGGTTTCAGCTCAATCCGAGGTCGTACGCTATGAATTTGACCATTGGACGCCCGTTCAGGCCATTCCGACATCGTTCGGCCCGTTTGGACCCCCCTCACGCGCGTTTACGAAGCGCGCGCATCATTTAAAACACTAATATTGAGCCGTACCACGCAAACCGCACGTCCGATTGATGTGCCGTCTGCGCGTACATGTCACGAATAATAATTAGAATGTTCCACGGTGGTTTCAGCTCAATCCGAGGTCGTCCGCTATGAATTTGACCGTTGGACGCCCGTTCTGGCCGTTTATGACACCAGAACTGCGTTGTCGGTCACCGCGGGCACACGGCACGTCCGATTGACATACCGTCTGCTCGACCACTTCAGAAATCAGTCACCCGTATTTGTCGTCTGATTTCAGGCCATTCCGACATCGTTCGGCCCGTTTGGACCCCCCTCACGCGCGTTTACGAAGCGCGCGCATCACTTAAAACACGAATATTGAGCCGTACCGCGCAAACCGCACGTCCGATTGACGTGTCGTCTGCGCGTACACGTCACGAATAATAATTAGAATGTTCCACGGTGGTTTCAGCTCAATCCGAGGTCGTCCGCTATGAATTTGACCGTTGGACACCCGTTCTGACCGTTTATGACACCAGAACTACGTTGTCGGTCACCGCGGGCACACGGCACGTCCGATTGACGTGCCGTCTGCTCGACCACTTCATAAATCACTCACTTGTATTTTTAGTCTGATTTCAGGCCATTCCGACATCGTTCGGCCCGTTTGGACCCCCCTCACGCGCGTTTACGAAGCGCGCGCATCACTTAAAACACGAATATTGCGCTGTACCGCGCAAACCGCACGTCCGATTGACGTGTCGTCTGCGCGTACATGTCACGAATAATAATTAGAATGTTCCACGGTGGTTTCAGCTTAATCCGAGGTCGTCCGCTATGAATTTGACCGTTGGACGCCCGTTCTGGCCGTTTATGACACCAGAACTGCGTTGTCGGTCACCGCGGGCACACGGCACGTCCGATTGACGTGCCGTCTGCTCGACCATTTCATAAATCACTCACCCGTATTTGTCGTCTGATTTCAGGCCATTCCGACATCGTTCGGCCCGTTTGGACCCCCCTCACGCGCGTTTACGAAGCGCGCGCATCACTTAAAACACGAATATTGAGCTGTACCGCGCAAACCGCACATCCGATTGACGTGCCGTCTGCGCGTACACGTCACGAATAATAATTAGAATGTTCCACGGTGGTTTCATCTCAATACGAGGTCTTCCGCTATGAATTTGACCGTTGGACGCCCGTTCTGACCTTTTATGACACCAGAACTGCGTTGTCGGTCACCGTGGGCACACGGCACGTCCGATTGACGTGCCGTCTGCTCGACCACTTGATAAATCAGTCACCCGTATTTGTCGTCTGATTTCAGGCCATTCCGACATCGTTCGTCCCGTTTGGACCCCCCTCACGCGCGTTTACGAAGCGCGCACATCACTTAAAACACGAATATTGAGCCGTACCGTGCAAACCGCACGTCCGATTGACGTGCCGTCTGCGCGTACATGTCACGAATAATAATTAGAATGTTCCACGGTGGTTTCAGCTCAATCCGAGGTCGTCGGCTATGAATTTGACCGTTGGACGCCCGTTCTGGCCGTTTATGACACCAGAACTGCGTTGTCGGTCACCGCGGGCACACGGCACGTCCGATTGACATGCCGTCTGCTCGACCACTTCATAAATCACTCACCCGTATTTTTCGTCTGATTTCAGGCCATTCCGACATCGTTCGGCCTGTTTGGACCCCCCTCACGCACGTTTACGAAGCGCGCGCATCACTTAAAATACGAATATTGAGCCGTACCGCGCAAACCGAACGTCCGATTGACATGCCGTCTGCGCGTACACGTCACAAAAAATAATTAGAATGTTCCACGGTGGTTTCAGCTCAATCCGAGGTCGTCTGCTATGAATTTGACCATTGGACGCCCGTTCTGGCCGTTTGTGACACCAGAACTACGTTGTCGGTCACCGCGGGCACACGGCACGTCCGATTGACGTGCCGTCTTCTCTACCACTTCAGAAATCAGTCACCTGTATTTGTCGTCTGATTTCAGGCCATTCCGACATCGTTCGGCCCATTTGGACCCCCCTCACGCGCGTTTACGAAGCGCGCGCATCACTTAAAACGCGAATATTGAGCCGTACCGCACAAACCGCACGTCCGATTGACGTGCCGTCTGCGCGTACACGTCACGAATAATAATTAGAATGTTCCACGTTGGTTTCAGCTCAATCCAAGGCCGTCCGCTATGAATTTGACCGTTGGACGCCCGTTCTGGCCGTTTATGACACCATAACTGCGTTGTCGGTCACCGCGGGCACACGACAAGTCCGATTGACGTGCCGTCTGCTCGACCACTTCAGAAATCAGTCACCCGTATTTGTCGTCTGATTTGAGGCTATTCCGACATCGTTCTGCCCGTTTGGTCCCCCCTCACGCGCGTTTACGAAGTGCGTGCATCACTTAAAACACGAATATTGAGCCGTACCGCGCAAACCGCACGTCCGATTGACGTTCCGTCTGCGCGTACACGTCACGAATAATAATTAGAATGTTCCACGGTGGTTTCAGCTCAATCTGAGGTAGTCCGCTATGAATTTGACCGTTGGACGCCCGTTCTGACCGTTTATGACACCAGAACTGCGTTGTTGGTCACCGTGGGCACACGGCACGTCCGATTGACGTGCCGTCTGCTCGACCACTTCATAAATCACTCACCCGTATTTGTCGTCTGATTTCAGGCCATTCCGACATCGTTCGGCCCGTTTGGACCCCCCTCACGGGCGTTTACGAAGGGCGCACATCACTTAAAACACGAATATTGAGCCGTACCGCGCAAACCGCACGTCCGATTGACGTGTCGTCTACGCGTACACGTCACGAATAATAATTAGAATGTTACACGGTGGTTTCAGCTCAATCCGAGGTCGTCCGCTATGAATTTGACCGTTGGACGCCCGTTCTGGCCGTTTATGACACCAGAACTACGTTGTCGGTCACCGCGGGCACACGGCACGTCCGATTGACATGCCGTATGGTCGACCACTTCATAAATCACTCACCCGTATTTGTCGTCTGATTTCAGGCCATTCAGACATCGTTCGGCCCGTTTGGACCCCCCTCATGCGCGTTTACGAAGCGCGCGCATCACTTAAAACACGAATATTGAGTCGTACCGCGCAAACCGCACGTCCGATTGACGTGCCGTCTACGCGTACACGTCACGAATAATAATTAGAATGTTCCACGGTGGTTTCAGCTCAATCCGAGGTCGTCCGCTATGAATTTGACCGTTGGACGCCCGTTCTGGCCGTTTATGACACCAGAACTGCGTTGTCGGTCACCGCGGGCACACGGCACGTCCGATTGACGTGCCGTCTGCTCGGCCACTTCAGAAATCAGTCACCCGTATTTGTCGTCTGATTTCAGGCCATTCCGACATCGTTCGGCCTGTTTGGACCCCCATCACGCGCGTTTACGAAGCGCGCGCATCACTTAAAACGCGAATATTGAGCCGTACCGCGCAAACCGCACGTCCGATTGACGTGACGTCTGCGCTTACACGTCACGAATAATAATTAGAATGTTCCACGATGGTTTCAGCTCAATCCGAGGCCGTCCGCTATGAATTTGACCGTTGGACGCCCGTTCTGGCCGTTTATGACACCATAACTGCGTTGTCGGTCACCGCGGACACACGACAAGTCCGATTGACGTGTCGTCTGCTCGACCACTTCAGAAATCAGTCACCCGTATTTGTCTTCTAATTTCAGGCCATTCCGACATCGTTCGGCCCGTTTGGACCCCCCTCGCGCGCGTTTACGAAGCGCGCGCATCATTTAAAACACTAATATTGAGTCGTACCGCGCAAACCGCACGTCCGATTGACGTGCCGTCTACGCGTACACGTCACGAATAATAATTAGAATGTTTCATGGTGGTTTCGGGTGAATCTGTGGTCGTCCTCTATGAATTTGACCGTTGGACGCCCGTTTTGGCCGTTTATGACACCATAACTGCGTTGTCGGTCACCGCGGGCACACGGCACGTCCGATTGACGTGCCGTCTGCTCGACCACTTCATAAATCACTCACCCGTATTTATCGTCTGATTTCAGGCCATTCCGACATCGTTCGGCCCATTTGGACCCCCTCACGCGCGTTTCGAAGCACGCGCATCACTTAAAACATGAATATTGATCCGTACCGGGCAAACCGCACGTACGATTGACGTGCCGTCTGCGCGTACACGTCACGAATAATAATTAGAATGTTTCACGGTGGTTTCAGCTCAATCCGGAGACGCGGTGTGGCCAACACCACTCAAAGTGTCCGTCTTTTGTTTCAAAAGGACGTCATTTTAAGTGAAAAGCATCAACTGGCTTACGGAAAACCGACCAAACGCATTCCGAATCTGTTGATAATTTCTCCCAACAATCCATGGGTCATATGTGACGTGTACGAGCCAACCCGGGATGAATCTGAGTCCTGGTGTGGCCGGGATAAGTTTAAGTGGCTCTCTTTTGTTTAAAATGAACACCATTTTCAGTACATACGGAAAAACGACCAAACGGATTCGGTTTCCGTTGAAACTTTAGTAGAACGATCCATGAGTCATATGTGACGTGTACGAATCAACCCCGCCACAATCGGAGACGCGGTGTGGCCGACACCACTCAAAAAGTGTCGGTCTTTTGTTTCAAAAAGATTTCATTTTAAGTGAGAATCATCAAGTGACATACGAAAAACCGACCAAAGGCATTCGGACTGTGTCAACACTTTAGCACAAGGATCCATGGGTCGTATGTGACGTGTACGAGTCAATCCTGCCTCAATCCGAGGTGCGGTGTGACCGACACCGTTCTAACTGTCTATCTTTTGTTTAAAATGGACAGGATACGCAAAACCGACCAAATGCAAAACCGACCAAACGCATTCTGACTCTGTTGATAATTTATCACAACGATCCATCAGTCATATGTGACATGTACGAGCCCACTCGGGCTCAATCCGAGTCGCGGTGTGGCCGGGATCAGTCTAAGTGGCTCTCTTTTGTTTAAAATGGACATCATTTTAAGTACATACGGAAAACCGACCAAACGCATTCAGTTTCCAATGAAACTTTAGGAGAACGATTCATGGGTCATATGTGAGGTGCACGAATCATCCCCGCCACAATCCGAGGCGCGGTGTGGTCAACACTGCTCTAACTGTGTCTGTTTTGTTTAAAATGGGTAGGATTATAAGTGAAAAGAACTGGCATATGCAAAACCGACCAAACGCATTCGGTATCCATTGAAACTTTAGGAGAACGATCCATGGGTCATATGTGACGTGTACCAATCATCCCCGTCTCAATCCGAGACGCGGTGTGGCCGACACCGCTCTAACTATGTCTCTTCTGTTTAAAATGGGCATGATTATAAGTGAAAAAGAACAACTGGCATACGCAAAACCGACCAAACGCATTCCGAATCTTTTGATCATTTATCACAACAATCCATGGGTCATATGTGACCTGTACGAGGCAACCCGGGTTCAATCCGAGTCGCGGTGTGGCCGAGATCGGTCTAAGTGGCTCTCTTTTGTTTATAATGGACACCATTTTAAGTACATACGGAAAACCGACCAAACGCATTCGGTTTCCATTGAAACTTTAGGATAACGATCCATGAGTCATATGTGACGTGTACGAATCATCCCCGCCTCAATCCGAGCCGCGGTGTGACCGACACCGCTCTAACTGTGTCTGTTTTGTTTAAAATGGACAGGATTATAAGTGAAAAGAACAACTGGCATACGCAAAACCGACCAAACGCATTCAGAATCTTTTGATAATTTATCACAACGATCCATGGGTCATATGTGACGTGTACGAGCCAACCCGGGTCAATCCGAGTCGCGGTGAGACCGGGATCAGTCTAAATGGCTCTCTTTTGTTTAAAATGTACACTATTTTAAGTACATACGGAAAACCGACCAAACGCATTCGGCTTCCATTGTAACTTTAGGAGAACGATCCATGGGTCCTATGTGACGTGTAAGAATCATCCCGCCTCAATCCGACATGCGGTGCGGCTGACACCACTCAAAGTGTCCGTCTTTTGTTTCAAAAGGACGTCATTTTAAGTGAAAAACATCAACTGACATACGGAAGACCGACCAAACGCATTCGGATTCTATCGATACTTTAGCACAACGATCCATGGGTCATATGTGACGTGTACAAGTCAACCCCGTCTTAATCTGAGATGTGGTGTGGCCGACACCGCTCTAACTATGTCTCTTTTGTTTAAAATGGACATGATTATAAATGAAAAGAACAACTGGCATAGGCAAAACCGACCAAACGCATTCGGAATCTTTTGATAATTTATCACAATGAACCATGGGTCATATGTGACATGTACGAGCCAACCCGGGATGAATCTGAGTCGCGGTGTGGTCGGGATGAGTCTAAGTGTCACTCTTTTGGTTAAAATGGACAATATTTTAAGTACATACGGAAAACCAACCAAACGCATTCGGTTTCCATTTAAACTTTAGGAGAACGATCCATGAGTCATATGTGACGTGTACGAATCAACCCCGCCTCAATTGGAGACGCGGTGTGGTCGGCACCACTCATAGTGTCCGTCTTTTGTTTCAAAAGGACGCCATTTTAAGTGAAAAACATCAACTGGCATACGGAAAACCGACCAAACGCATTAGGATTCTGTCGATACTTTAGCACAACGATCCATGAGTCAAATGTGACGTGTACGAGTTAACCCCGCCTCAATCTGAGGTGCGGTGTGGCCGGTATCACTTCAGGTGTATGTATTTTGTTTAAAATGGACATCATTTGAGGTAAAAATATATGGTATAGAAAAAACCGATCATATTATGAATTGAATTTCAGATTCCACGTATAATTGTCATCTAAATTTTAAATTGAATTCTATATGAATTATGTATGTTTAGGAATTGTAATTTAATTATGGATTTGTATAGTTTCAGGATCCATTATATGTTAAATGTGTATGAATTTGTTCGTAATTGAATATGTATGTTTTATTTTATTACTGGTACAATAGTTGGATCGAAAATGAGGTGAAAATGAGGTGAAAATGAGGTGAAAATGAGGTGAAAATGAGGCCTGATGACTGGTGGTGATGGACATGGGACAGGGGCTGTGCAAATTGCAGGGTGCTGCAATTTGCAGCATAGGGTATGCCAACAGTTTCAAACCGTTGGAATATATGTTTTTTTGCATGTCTTTTCCCAACGGTTGTAAACCGTTGGGAAAGACTTCACCAATTCCCAACGGTTTGGAACCGTTGGGAAAATGTTCCATGGTATTTGGTTTTCCCAACGGTTTGGGAGAACCGTTGGGAAAAACTATCCCAACGGTTCACCCAAACCGTTGGGGTAGGGTAACTTCTATGGGCCTATTGCAACGGTTGCCAGTAAACTGTTGGGAAAACTTTTCCCAACGGCTTACTTCCCAACGGTTATCAGAACCGTTGGGAAAACCTTTCCCAACGGTTTCAGGGGCTTTCGCAACAGTTCTGAACCGTTGGGAAATAGTGTATTTCCAGTAGTGCTTAATAATAGTAATATAACCTTAATGAATAGTAAATTTTATTATAATTTTATTTTATTAAGGCTTTAAGATAATAACATCTGGGTAAATTTTTCATCGTGATATAGAAGTTGTTATAGGATTAGAATTGTTAATTTTTTAGTTATGTATGATTTTATTTAAAAATTAAATTAATAATATTTAGAAAATGATTTTTGAAAAATGGATAGTGTAAATTATGGGGATTTTTCTGAAATTCTTGAATTTTCGATGAATAGTGAAATATGATAAAATACTGTATAATCCAATTATCAGTAAAATACAATATTTATGACATCATAAGTGATACAAGGAAACTTGATTCGAACTCACATTCCATTTTCACTATTTGAGGACACATAAACTAATACTATTCATAATCATGGGAAAAATATTATAATAATGATTAAAATAATGAAATATACCCCCTCTCCACCACTATAAATACCACCCTCACTCCCTTATTCTTCCCACACCTCTCAGGCCTTGTTCCATGCCTATGTTCTTCCCAATGCACCACCCAAGGATCTTCCCCACATCCTAGAGCTTCTAGTCTAACAAAATTACCAAAACCAATGGCCTTACGAAGGATCTCATGGAGAAGAGATCATGAGGTAAACATCCACTTTTTTTATTTCTTTCATTTTATGTTATTCTCTTCCTTCCCTTTTGATTATGTTGGAATATTTCATTCCGTATCTCCCATTACTATCCATATTATGTATGATTGATGAGATATCCCCTTTCTGTCATCAATCTATTTTTATGAAAGTTTAAGAGAGGTCGTTAGGCTACTGAATTTTATTGAGAAATTTATGATGTTTTCTTTTATTTTAATATTCCTTTCTTTTATTCATCATTCCTCAACTCCTCTTAACCAAGAGGCATGAAAGCTCCACAATGTCGTATATTATATATTTTCTCATGTTCATGGTTGATTTATCATCAATCTTTTTCTACACAGCACTTATTCAAAAACTAAAATCATTTTCAAGGATATGTCAAATTTCTGACATCGTGGAAGATATGATTTCATTTTTCATTAAATCTTTCAATTCTGGCCATGAAACCAATTTTATGGTATAACTGGATTATAATATATGTACTATGTCTCATCCATGGTCATGGAATTCTTTTGTATACATGGTTTTAATTTATAAAACAAAATGAGGTCGTTATTATCAAAGAACCAATAAAATTATCTATATGAACATCATTAAGTTTTTAACTTATGAATCATCCCCATATAAGAATTAAAAATGATAAATGGTATAATTTAAGTTAATAGATATATGTAAATACCACTTAATTCCAATTCTTGAGTTTCACTTCCAATCGAAAAGAACATCTATAATGAACCAATCTTGGAAATAATGTAAAGAAGTCACGAAAAAAAAGTTTAAAGTGAAAAATACTTACAATTAAAGGGTGTAATGTTGTTGTGAAATGATCATATAAGATGTTATAAACATAAAATTGTTTCTTTAAAATACTAATAACACCGTTTTAACCATTATACATCTTGTTCAAAAACTTTTTATGTAATACTAGCCTGAGGTAAGGGAATTCTTAACCAGATTTCCATTCATTGGGTTAACCTTCTACTTCATTATTTATGTGATATTAAAATTGTTTGGGCAGTGGGTTTTGTCAATATAATGTTTAGTTATGTGTATTTATAGTTTGGAATCATACTCATTCCACTATATTAAGTCTCACATTAATTATATGATTTTTGTAAGAGAATTTTCCTTTAAAATCCACTTTTTAAATTCGGTTTTACGAAATTCCAAATAATGTTTTTATGGAATTATTCATGGTGTATGATTATGTTTTGGTTCATGGGCATTGTTTATCATGAAGGGTGGGACTAATATTTTACTCCAATTCATTGGGTACGTGTGTGTTAGAGTTCATCCCTATGGTTACTCCAAGTGTAACTACGATGGTTACACAAATTTTTAGTCAGTCATGAGGGTTACAAATTATAAGGTTATCGTGAGGGTTACAATGTTATGTAAGTAATGCCCTATGACACCTTTAGGATTATATTTATGTTCTTGTGTTTTGTTTGGATCTTTTTCAAATCCAATGTTACATAAAGTAAGTATATATGGGTGACAAGCATGTCTTTTGAAAATGATTTCATATGTTATGAGTATTCATGAAGTAATGTTTTCTTTACTTATTTTTCACCCCTTACTGTGCTTTTGTGCTTATCCCAAGTTTTAAAATTATTTTCAAAGGTTAATTTATATGTAGGAAAAAAAGGAATCGATGTTAATTGTTGAATAATTGTCAAGGAGTAGTGTTTATATTTTAAAGCATTGTATTTTGAAAAAAATTGAAACAGTTTTTTTGTAATCCACTATTTGTTTCACTAAAAATTATTTATTTATAAAAGAAAGTGTTTTATTGAAAAAATTCAAGATTATGTATATAATGAGGACGAATCCATATAACATGTATCAATGGTTCTGAATTAATTAATTTGATGATTTAATTTTAAAATCTTGGACATTAAGGTCATGTAGAGAACACATTTAGATAGAAGGTAAGAGTTTATTCCTGAACCTCCATTTTCCTTCGGTATACTCTTCCCATCACATTACCCAAAATTAATTCTAAGTTATTTTTCATAAAATTTTATATATTCCAAAATTATATTTCCATATCATATAATATTTATTTTGTGGTATAATAAAAGATTTATAAGTTTCCCTTTTCAATTCCACCATAAAAGAAAGCCATATTTTTATGAAATTTTTTAATTTCCTACCCATCTTCAAGTAAAGACAATAATGTATTTTAAACAACCAATATTTTTCTAAAATAACTATTTTTTATCATGAAAGACTATATTATTTAATTATTGGTGTTATAGATTCAATAATTTTTTTTAAATTTAAAATACTCTTTAATATTTTCCCTCAAACCATACTAAGGAGGGTCATTTCTAATGATTATTAAAAAATATTTTTACCTATTTTCACATACGTTGTACATAAGTTATGCCTCAAATATAATTTAATTTTTATTATATTTATCTTTTTGGATATTCATGTTTAGAATCGGATTTTTTGACAAATAAAAATGATTTTCCAAAATAAATCTTTTTTCCAAAGTAAAAAAAGATGTTTTCTCATATTAGTATTACTTATGTGAGTAATGTTTCTTCTTCACCCCGTTTTAATTATATTTGGTGTATATACTAACCGTTGAAATATTATATCATGAGTATTATTTTTGATATGATATTATACGTTTCTTTCAGTTTTATCATGTTTTAAATGTTTCAAGTGGTATGGGGCACATTGGAATGTTAAATGATTATTTTCCTCAGGAATTTATCAATTATTTCATTAGAGTATTTTCATTAATGGTTATGATTATAATAATTAAATATTATATGAAAAAATTTAATTTTATATTATCTTATTAAATTGTAAATTTTTCTTATGAAGACTGCATAGGAATAAGTATGTAAAGGTCGGGGCCCACTATAGCCCCTCGATGCATCAGTAGGTCACATGATAAAAAACATAAATTGATTTTGGTTGAGGTCCCAACCATATATTTTAAAATGTATTGTCTATGGACTTGATGATATGATTCAGATGTCCAAAATTATGGGTTCCCTCATTATTATTTTATTAATTGATAATCCGTGTGAAATTTAATTTTGTATAATATCCATTATTAAGATTCATACTCATGAAATTATTTTTATTCATCTTTTATTACATCCATATTATACTGATGTTTATGCTCTAATGGAATGTTTTTTTTAGTCATCCAATATTCCTTAATATTAATATTATCTATTGATGTACTAATCAACCTTTCTGATCATCTGATCTCACCCCTTTCATTGTATTTTTGAATGCAATGATGTATATTATAAATGATATGCAAGGATAATATATGAGTTAATTGGAGTTTCCAATAGAGTTGCTGTTTTTTTCATTCATGTTGAAATGTATAGTGAATTTATATAATATGTATTTCAAACAACTAAATTGATCCGTACTTTTGGATTTGAGTATTTTATTAATGCCAATGTAATAAAGCAAGGCACTTGCTTTGGGCTATTGGGGTCAGGGTCTTTATAGTTGGTATCAAAGAAATTTCATTATAAAATTTGGAAACTGGATATATAAAAAAATTATTAGGGAACATAACCATACATATAATTTGATGATAAGAATAGAATAACATTGTATAATTTTTTTAAGGTTGAGATTATATTGGTATTATTATAAATACGTCCCTCTCTAGATACTACAAAAGGATGTTGTTCTGGCATAGATATACCTAGGAGTAATAACCCTAACAAGGTATCCCAAGAAAGCCTCAGGGTAACCTAGTACGTGATAATGATCCTATTGGGCACCAAGTTTTACTCTCCATGGGGATATTCTTATGATAATTCATAGCCTATTTAAAAAAAATTATAAAGGGTTTAAAATTAAATATTTCCCTGATGAAACCATGTATATGTCTAAGAGATTAGATAAATTTAAATTTTAAAATTTATGTTAAGTATTTCAATAGTTTTGGACTATATGTTTTGTTTCCTAATGTTCTGATCTAATCTTGTGAATTTCACTATTTATAAATGGATCCTAGTGGAAGTAATGGGAACCACATCAATGCACATTATTCAAAGAGTAAGAATGATCATTTATTTCATGGGTTTAAAAAATATTTTAAAGGGAAATAGTCTCTCAAAAATTATCATCATATGAGGAGATAGTATCACGTAATAAAAATAATTAAAAATTGTTTTAAAGATACTATATGATCAAATAGAATCAAGTTAAAAGGAGTACAACTAGGGAAAATTTGATTAATGGAATGAAGAGAAATAAGTATTTTCCCACAAGTGATAATTGTGTAATGAAGCACCAGGGTACTTGATTAAAAGGAATGATAGATTTCTAAATGTGTGTAGAGAAATGAAACCATACTTTTTATTGAAAGGGTAAGATTATTTTTTCCAATTTATAATACTTCAATTGAAAGGATGTGGGACAAAATAAAATTGAATTTTTGAAGCATCAAAGGAATACACCCCAAAAAAGGATAACAGATCTGGGTAAAGCTTATGACAATATATAAGATGAATAGAAGTAATTAAAATTATTGTGTTTGGATTAAATAATTATGTTATCAATGATTATTTTTTTTATAATAATCATGGGATATATATGGATTTTACTGTAGTACTTATACTTCATGTAATTTGAAGCAAGTAATGAATATCACCTGTAATCAAGAGAAGTGATTCAATTGTTAGGTGATATTTTTGAAAACATATTTATTGGTAACAATAAACCTAAATATGTTCTTGATGTCGATATGTTAATAAATATATTTTTATTGTATATTATTAGTGATAATTAATGTGGTTAATGATATGATGGTTTCTGTTATGCTGGAATTATTAGATGTATGCATTTAAGGACATTATTCGACAACATACGTTTATATTCATGGAAGAATTCATGTTTCAGAATGGATTAAAATGAGATTATGCTATTAATATATTTATTATTTTAAAATGAGAGCTACTTAATTAGGGGAATATTATATTAATTTGATTCATGAAATTTAGCGACCTTCATTCTAAATTTTTCTTCATTGAATGTGGATAGACTTGTTTTAGTAGAGTCATAAAATTAAGTAATTATTTAATGGATTAAGATTTGAAAATTATTGATCATTAATTACATTTGATATCCATATTAGGATTAATTAAACATTTTATGGTTTAAGGAGTAACTCATGGACTATTTTATTTGTTAAAAGTGCGTCTAGCATGAAAAATACATCTTGAGCATTCTTTTCTAGGTTTAAGGGATGAATTGAAAATAGATTGAATCAAAAAAGAGGATAATATTAAGATTATGACATATAAATTAATGAATATTATTTTTTCACATGTGCTTATATGAATATTGAAAAATCAATCCATGATAGAAATAATATTTTGGAACAAAACAGTAATCTTTTAAATTTTTTATAGGGAAATCAATGGACTTTTAACTAATCCCAATATTTATGGTTTTATGGTGGTAAAATTTATAATGAACATGTCTTCTATCAACCATATACATAACTTGATACTAATATTTTTATTCCATATTTCGGTTTTCACAAGATAGTATTGTTGTCCAATTTGAAATCTTAATTTTTTGTGGCATTTTCATTCCCATTTCACTCTTATATAGAGGATGTTTTATTAACCCCATTTCCCATGAGGGTTTCCAAAAAAGGAATTTTAAGGAATCAAACACTATTTATCAAATTGAAATTTAAAATTTTAATTTTTTAATTTCTTTATGGAGGGGATAATGTAACATAAAAAAATTTTATGGTATACCTCTTTTTAATATTAACTTCTTCGATAGAATACAATCTAAACAAATGCTTAAATATTATTATTTAATTATTATAGTTATATAAAAGTAGTTGGGACTGGTGGGATTGAATTAGATTAATTAAATTATTAAAATATATATTATACATATTTATAAAATTATTTCATTGGTTACTAATTAATTAGAAATTAAATGAAGTTAAATATAAAGTATGTATTTTTTATAAAAACTATTTTTATGCTCATAATGACATTTTTTATTAATAAAATAAATTAACAACTATTAGTGGAATATAGTAATTAAATTTATATATTATATTTCTAATAAAATATTTTTTCATTCATCATGAATGTTTTTAGAGGCATAATATATGTATAAATCCTATTTTACGCATAAATGGTTACATTTTTTGTTACACAGTTTTATCGTCTTTCAATGGAATAGTTATTTTGAAACTACTTTTTTTCACTTTTATTCATTATATTGATTGAAAAAAAAATTATTTTTAAAATTGGAATTTTAAAATTTTCTTTGGGTGAAATTTCAGTATCTTTATGAAAATAATTATTTTCTAGTGAATAGTGAAAAATCGGGATTTTTGTAAAACATTCATTTTTCATAATAATGGATAGTATATTTAAGATTACAATAGTAACCTAACCTATGAAAGTATAAATAATATTTGTTAATCTTATAATTTTAAATTTTATATAATTATATAATAGAATAATTAAATAGATGTTTTGAAATTATTGATTGATTGTTGATATTTTTATACAACTTAAATGTTTATTTTCAAATTTATAATAAATAAAATTATTTAAAAGAGAATGTATTTTCATAAAATGTAATAGAAAATTAATATTTATTTCTTTTTATTATATAATATTTTTATGAGATCTTAGTTATTTTATCAATGCTTTATAAATGGAGTAATAATATAAAAATATTAATTTTTCGAGTAAATGACAATTTTTTATAAAAATTAAATTTATCATATTTATAAAATTATTTTTCATAAAATGGACCAAATTTTACAATTTTATAAATCAAAATATGGTTCTGGAAATTTTTTTTATTTTTATAAAATACATGATTTTTTTAATAGAAAAATATAATAATTTATGATTAAAGCTAAATACAAGTAATTTTGAGTCATTACATATATACTGATAAGAAAAGAAACATTAGTTTGAACATACATTCTTTAGTTACTACACATAGTCACTATAATCAATATTATTTCCTATCTTGAGTGAAAATAAAAAACTAATAATAAAATATTAAAAAACACCAATCTCCCCCACTATAAATACCACCCCTACGACCTCTCATCCTCAGAACATTCAAGATTTTATCCATATCCAAATTCATCCCAATAATCTTCCCAATCCCATTTTCCTTTTCCAGGATCATTAGGCATAATAAAAGATGAAATCTTTTTCCCTAAGGTTGTTCTCCAGGAGGAGAAATTGAAGAGGTACAAAACCTTTTTTCTTTTCTTTTAATTTCATTTCAAGTTATTTTTTGATTTCTAATCTTGACATAACCTCCCCATTTTGAATGGGAATAATAACTCCTATATCATTTATATACCATAATTCTATCAGGTTAATTTATGATCCATCATGATACTCGTTTCTCTCTCTCTCACTCTCTTTTATTCTATAAATAAGAACATCACCCGTGATGTGTCAAATTACCATCTTCTTGGACGATGCATTTTAATTTTCCATTAATGTCTTAAAATATGGTCATAAATATATTTTTATGGTTAAAAAAATTATTATTTATTTATTTTATCCCATTTAATGTTCTAAAACTATTATATAAAAAATATGTAAATTAATAAAAAATAGTTTGTGATGATAAAAAAACGGCCAAAATAATCTAATGATTATCACTAACTTATTATATAATGATTCTTCCCTAGCCCAACTATCAAAATGAATTATAAAAAAATTATTCTTGTGGATGTTAATTAATAATATATAAATTCAATTATAGATATCTATTCCCATTTTACATAAACATCCATACTCTTATACATGTAAATTGATCATGAAATCCAAGGAAACAGACGCTCCAAATGGTGAAATAGTTTCTTATAACATAGAAAACAAGACCATATAAGAACTTAATATATTATATTAAATTAAATAAATATAGAAAAGGTTATAAGTAATTTTATTAATTGATTACATGTTCAGAACACTTTCGTACATAAGGTAATGGTTGCTTCCTGAACCTCTATTTTTGTTTGGGATACGCTTCCTCTCTATTTACCCCAATGTAATTCTCAAAAAGTTTATACATTTTATATATTTAGGTTATATTTTCTAAAATCGTATATATAGATCAATTGATCATTATTTTATGGGAGAATATATGTTTTATATGGGTTCTTTTTTCAATTCCTCCTGATATGCACTACTGTTAAATAAGCTTATACCAACGGTTACAAACCGTTGGTAGAAGCCCCAAAACCGTTGGGTTGTGAGGCGTGGGGATAGACATATCCCAATATTTCAACCTGAACCATAGTGATAGGTTGTCTTGATTTTCAAAATACCAATGGATTAATTTTAACTATTTGTAATTTTCTATCCCAACGGTTAATAATTGCGGGTTTATACAACTAGACAAACGGTTTTTAACTGTTGGTATACACCAATTGAAATGGTTCATAGTGAACTATTATCATATGTCTAGTAGTATGGGTATACACCAATGAGTTAACAACTGTTGGTATAACACATACAACACAGTACTCCAAAAGGGTTCATTAGAACCATTGGTATAAAAAACTCAACATTTATACCAATAGTTCATAAAAATGTTGGTATTTCATCATCTCTGCAAAAAACCCATACAGACATCTCTGAACCATCCCCTCAACCAACTATCCTTCCATCAATCCCCTCTTCCATTGAGCCAAAACCAGCATACATCTTCCTCCCCTCTGCAGCAAGCAGCCTATAGTGACATCCCCTTATATTCAATTCTAGTGGCCTCCCCTTGTATGAAATTCTAGCGGCTTCCCCTCTCTAATCCCAGTACATCACTTGCAACAAAAATCATATAGATGCATCCACTCTGGAATTTCAATGGATACCAACAAAATAATGATGAATAAGAGAAACAATAATGTAGACAATATACTATGATGAATACCACACCAGAAAATTGAAATTTTATAAAAAACTCTTGCAGAAAATACAATGTACATAATTCAAAAAAACACTCATGAAATGGATTTTATGTCCATGTGGTGATTTATTTGGGAATAAAATAAGAGTAAAGAGAATTTATTCCCTTATCCTCATTCATGTGTCAGCAAATCCACTCATGATGTAGTTTGGTGAAATAATAAATATAGGGAATTGCACTTCATATTTATGAAGGTTACTATTATGTTCCTTCAGTAATATAGAATGTGGACAAGGTATTCAGGGTAAATGGATAAAGAGGGGGATTACTGATTCTTTATTTTAGATCCTTTGATAGTCTAGGTAATTATACTGGGTTAGAATCATGAACTATGATAACAAATATCATGTTTTTTATGATTTTTAATATTCAACTCTTTTACATAAATTAGTAGAGCTTTCAGAATTTTCAAAAGAAGGGGATGTTAAAATACGATGAAGTTAACTAGGTGTTTATACAATGTCATCAAAGATAATATATCATGGTTATGATGTTTATGTGACACCCTATATTATTTGCATGAGTAAACTAGAAATGTAATTAATTTTGAGAATTTGTTTGATCTGAGACAATTGAATTATGAATACCTATTATAGTGTGAATTCAAGGTTACAATGGATGAGGTCTTATTATTAATTATTTTTATGTTTACAGTTGAGATATTTATTAAAATATAATGAATTTATTTTCCATAATTATTTATGGTTTTAGTTCATAGTGTGTTCACATGGGGCTTTTCAACATGATTAATTCTTGGAATGTAGGGTTTATTTGACATTTATGTGCTTTAATGTGATTGACTTCACTAATGATGAGGGATCAAGTGTTTAAATTACAAAAACAATATATATGTTGTTTTCTTATATAACTTATTGGATGTATTCTACATAGTATGAAAATAATATTACTTCTAATTAATTGTATTATGGATTATATGGTGAGATTATTTTTGATGACGAATACATAGTCTCTCCATGAAAGGGATGTATATTGACCCTTGGTTAGTCAGTATAGGAACTAGTTATGTTGGTATTTAATCCCTTTTTTATGGCTATGATAGAGTCTAATAACTCATTGTGTCACAAATAACCTATATTATTTTATTCTATATAACTTATTAGTGGAATTATACATAAAAAATCATTTATCTAATGTTTTACATGATATGAATCATTTTATAATTATGTCATTATATGTTCCTGGATGTGACATAATATTCGAGTGGGGTGGTCTTGTATACCGATTATTAATATGAATGGGAGCATGAAATTGGGTGATCTACCCATGGAATTAGATTAATTTTAAGTGTTGAGATTTAGATGATCTATTGATGCCTTCTAGTAATTAATCATCATGATCGAGAGATCTGATATCATGTTGGTGTGTGAGATTGAGAATTTATGGGTTAATTAAACTAAAGGATGACATACCTGTGTTTTTATATAAGACTAGTTTTTTTAAGGAGGGAACTGTATTGAGATAGTCAATGGAGTGTTGGGGATGCATTATAGATATTTGATTCCTATGATGCAGACCACCATTTGTTGGAATTGGTCTGTGGGATCCATGTATTATAGTGGGGATCACCATATGTTTGGGGACAACTGGTTTATGATTAAATGTTGTCTTGGGATATATGGGAGAAGTTTTATGTAGTCTTGATATTAATATGGTGATGAGTAGAGATTTTGATGTTTGGTGAATATTGGGGATTGGTGTTAGTAGTTACCAATCCAAAAATAATTAGATATTACAAGACAAGATTCAATCAATTATCTATAAATTAATGATCTATATAGTTCAGTATTTATAAATATATTATCACTATATAATATAGAATATCCTTGAACATCACTCTAGGGTTTATGAATGTTGTTCAAATGTATATGATATGTGGTCTCACCATGCAAGGGATTTATACCTCTGTTAGTTCCACCTCCAACACATTAAATTTCATCCCATTATGAAGGAATTTCCTCAAAGAATATATACAAGAGTAAATGTCTGAGGAAATTAGATAAGAAACCTCGCCCAAATTCATCAAGTAAGTAGTGAGCATTCAGACTTTAATCATCAAATTTCATAAGTATCTTTTCCTATCCTGGTTAACTATGTCGGTTCTCTTCAAGATACATAGTGGTATGAACATATATATCCCAGAAATATAAACCTTCCATCCATTCATCATGCCCTGTTTAATAGATAAGGTCATCGTAGATTATAAAATGAATGAGGTCGAAGATGGTTTGATCCTAATGTATGATGTGGGTGCAATATTCCTCATACCTTTTGACCTAACATGATTGTGAAAACTCATCAAATATCATAATATGGGTAACAATTCTCTGACAGAACTAGCTAGGATGGAAGCATCATAGGGAGATAGAAAGGATTTATCCTAAAATAGAATATACCATCGGGTCTATATCACATTTTCTGACCTTTTTTAGGCTTCAACCCCATTAGGGTGATGGTGTCCCTAGAATTCTCCTTGAAAATATTGTTTTAGTTGAAGGGGAATCAACTGTGCATAAATGGTGCATTTTAGGAACACATTTCTATCATCCCTTGGGCTAACGTTGAGGTGAAAGAACTTACTACTACATTAACTGAAAAAGGTAAATCCACAGCACTTAACATTATTTCTATTCATTTGAAAGTGTTATTTATGTAAGTTGAATCACATGTATTATGTGATTAATTATGGAAATTTCACCTCAAGGATAATACATGCTAGATACTTTGGCATAAGTATCTGTTCCCATAGAAGCCATCTATAAACCATTCCCACCAAGGGATGTGATTACGAGTCCCTCACTCACCACCTTGTTCTTGAATTCATATATGTTTCTTGACTAGGAATGAGATAAGGTTTAGATTACTCTACATTTCAATAAAAAAAATTGGTGAAAAGTGTGGGGAGAGATATAATTAATGGTCTAAGAAGGTCCCTTTAAATAGATTAAGGTCCATTTTGAGCACTTCAAGTACATGTTCAGAACCCTCAACTCTAGTGGGATTGGATATCACGTACTATATACAAGGGTGAATGAGGTTGTCACCATCAAGAAAAAGAATAAGGAATTTTAATTGAATCTAGAAGTAGTGGATGTTTCATGATTTGATGAACAAAATCAATAAAATTACCTAGAAAAATTCTCCCATCATGAAATGGAATTAGCGACTCACCAAAATTCATTCAATGGTGGGAGTGTTGAAATTGATAGGATTCAATAGAATTTTTCCCGACCATGCTACATGTTGACAATTGAAAATATGATTTTAGGAGAACAATATAGGATCCATGATATGGTAGAGAATGTGAGGAATTATGTTTCTTCAATGGTAGTGTGTAACACCCAAAGATTTCTTAGTACATTATCTCATTAAAATAATTTAATAGCTTGCACTACACGCAACACCGAGTTCGAGCACACCACAACTTACTAAACAAACCATTCAAAAAGCGGTTATGAATAGTATTAAATGAATTTTAAATCATATACACTCTTATAATTTTAATATCCATTTTATGTGTTTCTTAGATATAATATAAGAACAAATTCATTTTTCAGAAAAAATAAATATTTTTCAAAAAAATATAATTTTAACACCTTTTAATGGAGAACCCTATTTAAAACCAATATTTTACACTTTAATATATTCAATTAAATGAATTCATATTAATCTATAGAAGTGGGAGATAAAAATTTTTTTCGGATAACTTTTTGGAACTTTTCTGATAACATTAATATTTTGATGAATAGTGAAAATTACTATGTTTTAATTGGAAACACCTTTTTTAATCGTGATAATTTATAGTGATAAATTATGTATTTGTATGGTTTTCAAGTATAATTAGATTATATTTTTATAATGTAATTCAATTTTGGTCTTTATAAGTAATTTCACATTTCAATTTGACCTAAACCCCTCTTAATGTTTTGATATTTTTTGTTTTTAAAAAACCTGCTTTTTGGTTTTTACCATGAGAATTAATTTTAAATTAATAAATATAACTTCTATGTTTTTAATTTGGTAAAATAGCCTTCAATTTTGAATTAATAATATCAAAATTATCTTAGGGTATATTTTTGGTATTTTTTCTGAAAACATTCAATTTTTGATGAATAGTGAAAAACAATGCATTATTATTTTACACGGACTTTTTATTTAAATAATTAGTTATTTTATTTTAACTTATTTTATGTCAAAATATATACATAATACATATATATTTTCAACTTAATTCATTGGAGTCATTTTATAATAATTTTTTATATATAAATTTTTATCGAACATTTTACCGTCTTTTACCAAACTTCTGGGAGCAATTACAACTTTTTATAAAACACAATTTGATCTCTTATGTGAGTTGAATTTCAAAATTCCAAGTGAAATGGTTGGAATAATTATAGAATATTTGGTTAAATATGATTAAAATAATTTTTTGAATAGTAACTTTTGACTTTTATTACCACAGTTAAAAGTAAATAGGGTAATTAAGGGTAAAAATGATATTATAATTATCCTAAAACATGTCCAAATTCAATTAGATAAGTATAATTCGATCACAGAAAAACCTTAGGAATAAAATATGACCCCCTTTGGTTCACTTGGATAAGATTAGGAGATTTATTAATATTTTATTTAAAGAATAGTTGAAAGAGTTAAATACAACATTTAATAAATAAACCATTTTTAATATTGGGTTATGCATAAGTAAATTCGACTATAAATATTCATTAGAAATGTAAAAAAATTTCCTACATAATAGTATTTTATTTATTATTTTTATACATTAAATATGTTGATTTATTTATGACACAATGATTAAACAATAATTACCTTATTAATGAAAGATTAAAATAATTGATATTATAAATATCCAAATAAATAAAATTTTAGACTTAATTGAATTACACTAATTTCCTAGGTTAATATGAAATATTGGGATTTATTAAATAAATTTTTTCAAACTAATCATGCAGTTATGGTTTTCACAAAAACCAAATACTAAATACTATAAAAATTGAAAGAAATGAGTTTAAAAAAAATACTATATTATTTATTTATATAATATTCCTAAAAATATAATTATCAGACAATGGAATTAGATAAGGTAATATAAATAAATAAAAAACCAATTCAAGTTCCCTTTTCTTGTTAATGTAATTTTATTTACCATATAATATAAAAATAAAAAGAGACATGGTAAATGTCTATCTTTTTAACTAAGGGATAAATCTAAAAGATAAGGTTAATATGGTGACCTAAACCTGTATAAAACCTATTGGTTGAGATATTTTCAACCCATCACCAAATTATATTAGAAATAAATTATTTTTTAACCATTATAAACCGAGGATATGTTATTATAAAATAATATTTTGAGCTTTTCCTAATGTGACCCTCAACCCTCTTATAAAAAGGTACTCCCCTTCTCTAAATTTTACACCTCCAAATCCATTTGGGTCGGCCAAACCCTGACCCAATATCCTCCGAAGTTTTCTCCCATCATTCTAGAGGCCTTAATTTGGTCATAAATCCAACCTATGGAACCCCTTTGATTAAATCAGAAGGAAGAACCCGAAGAAGTGGTAAATATTTCATCACCTCTTTCAAGTTCTTTTCTTCTTCCACTTCCTCTTTCTTTGTTATTTAAATTATATAATAATAACTCGAATATATTCTATATACTGTTATGTTATTATAAAAATGGTACAACCCTATTAATTTTTCTATCCATCCAATAAATGAACAAGTCACCATATGTGCGTACGTACGACTTACCGTCTCCACGTCGTGGTGTAGTTTGTTATTCAAACACTTAATTATTTAGATGGGTATAATAATTAGTATAAAAAATGTAAATAATAAATATAAAATGTTAATGATTCTCTACATATGATATACCATCCAATTATATAGGATTTCACAAATCAATATAATGATATTGTCGCTCGTGCGTACGTATGGATTACCCTCTCCACGACGCGATGAGATTCATTTCCACATTCACCATTCAACAATGATTATAAAAATATATATTATTTATAAGTATTAAATATATTACTTAATAATTCTACTAAAACATATATATATATATATATATATATATTTATTTAAATATATCTTATTCACATAGTTCTGTTTAATACGATATGAAAACAAAAACTACGTTTAAGCGTACGTATGACATACCGTCTCCATAAACAATGTTTTCCATTTCATATAAATATCTATTATAAATATTGATATTATAAATATATATGATATATAAAACATTTGTTATATTATGGAATTATGTAAATAATGATCTAAATGATACAATCAAGAATAAGAAGTTAAAACACCTACAATAAAGGAAGCGATTATTACCCGAAATGTTAATTTAACATGGAAATCATTATTAAATGGGTAGTATATAGTCATAACTGAATCATGTATTATATAATAAATATTAATATGGTTCTAGAATAATTTAATAACATACTATGGAAATTATATAAGACGGAAAATGTACCCTCGACCAAAGGAATGTGCTAAGTAAGGGTTAATTTCACAATTTCGTTATTATTTGAGGTTGTTTTTACGTAAATATATACTAGGAAATATTTATTATCATTATCCATGTTTCATAAAATTGTTTTAAAAGATATTATTTTTAAAGTACCTTTTTACTAAAACATCATTTTAAATGTTTTTACGATTTATTCGTCTAAAAATTCCCCATTAATGTCCATGTTTTCAAAATGGTTTTAAGGATTTATTTATATGGACATGAATTTTTTAAAATGATAATTCCTTTCAAATGTTTTAATGTGGTATGTGACACTTTGATTCAAATCTATATTTTAAATGTCTTACTTTATAAAATTGTGTGACTTTTAAATGAATTCATTAAAAAGGGATATTTCTATCAATGAATTTTACTAATCATTATCAACTATGTCAACATCCTTTACAGGATATTATTCTTGATCAAGGATGATTTGTTATTATACAAATATTTTATATTGTATTGATGGTTTTGTGATATTTTTGATTGTGGATGTGTAATTTTTATACCATTCATGGTTTATAGATAAAGTATTGAAATTTCTTATGCTAGTTTTAATATGAATGTTTATGTTATGTTTAAACCTTTTCATATGAGGAATGAATTGGAATTAGTAAATGATGGGCAGATCCCGCTATAGCTTCATGATGCTTCATTGGGTATCATGAGAAAAACTATTGTCTTGGCATTAGTACTTCACAAAAATCTTATTTGTAGTCTTGGAACAAATCCTTTACTATGTGGTTATGAATTCTGGCATTATGTGTTCTATCATTATTAAATTTTCTATTGATATTAATTCTGATTATTCGACTAGTAAAATATCTATGTGAATAAGAAAATTGAATTATTTGATTTATCTTTTCCATACTATGATGACGTTTAGGTTTAAAAGGCTTGTTTTTTAGTCTTATACATTTCCATAAATTTTTATTCTAATTTATGAATGTTTCTGCTATATTGTTAACCTTACTGATTGTTTGAGCTCACCCCATTCGTAGGTTTTATTTTCCCAGGATTCCAAGAAGTTTAATATGATTAATAAGAAGGGTTAAGCTATGGTATTGATGGATTTCACAAAGTATTCTTTATGTTTTGTTTTATTTTCTAATGTTTAATGTAATTTTCATTTATTTAATCTATTTTCTAAGACTGCTAAACTGATCGGTCTTTTGGGAATTGATTCCTTATTTTCATGCCAATGTTAGGTAATAATGCACTAACTCAGCGTTACTGTGGTCGAGGCATTATAGTTGGTATCAAAGGAAGATTATAAATCACCTTGGAAACTATATTTAGAAAAACTATGATTAAAAAAAATTAACTATAGATAGACGTTGAGGATTAGTATAGATGAACATCCTTGAATATTGGTAATATAGTGATTTTGTGAATTTTATAAGCAAAACATCCCTATCAGGATACGAGAAGGTAGAGGTGGATCCGACATAGATGTACCTAGGAGTGAATACGCTTACAAGGAATTTCGAGTTTGACCCGGGGTATTTTGGTACACTACAATGGGCCTTGTTGCACTCTTGGTTAGTACACTCCCAGGGATATTCTTAGGATTATTCATATTTTTTTTAGAAGCCATTATGAAAAACATAAGAGTAAATATTTCATCAACAAATTTTTTTTATGATTATAGATTATATGTATGTTCTTTTCAATTTAAATTAGGTATTTTACATGTTTGGAATTATGCATTGTGATTCATAAACTAACCTAGTGTATGCCATTGTTTAGAAATGGTGCCCAATAGATGGAATAAGAACTCCAAAAATATGCTTGATCCTAAGAGTTTGACAGATCATATCTTTCATGTTATTAAGCCAAAATTTAGAAAGGAAATAGTCTATCGTGTATTATCATCATATGACGAAATAATATCATGTATTAATAAGATAAGAAAATAATTCTCTGAGTCATATGGCTTTGAAGGGAAGCTAGGGAAGAAAACAATTGTAGAAAGAACGATGGATGCAAGGAATAACAGAAAAAAATATTTTCCCATATGTGATAAATGTGGAAAGAATCACCTTGGTTAATGCTTGAAGGGAATGAGAGTTTGTTATAAGTGTGAAGAAAAAGGACACCATGTATATCATTGAAAGGGTATGAAATTTTTTTCAAATGTACAATTCTTCATCTACAAGGAGTTGGGACACTACGCGAATAAATGTCCAAATCATCTGTGTATACGCAAAATGTTTCTATTGGATAATAATATTGTTATGATACTACCAAAGATGAAGTGGAATGGTTAAGATTTCATATGTATTTAATAAATTTTTGTGTCATTTGAGTATTGTATTAATGGTGTACATGTTATAATATTTATAAAGTATATATGGATTGTACTGTAGTAATATTTCATTAATGACTTGAGATTGTGTGGAACAAAGAATAGTGACTCAATTGCATGTTATTTTTTTGGAAATTATATTATTAAGAGAAATTTAAACCGTAATATGATTAAGATACTGAGATAGTGATTTTGGTATAATATATGATTGATTTGGATTAATTATATTTGATATTCTTGACTACCTTAAAACTGATTACTGATTTGTATATTCCTTTATTGTTGGTGTTTACAACATTTTTGGATATAAGGAGTATATCCAGTATTATATAAATAATAAGGGATCATGAATATAATCAATATGGTAATATGATAATTAATGGTGTTACAGTGTTTTAAAAGAATACATGAGGAAGGTATTCACATGTAATTACGTGAAAAAAAGGATCTTCATTGTGTTTACCTTCCTTAAAAATTTTGGACTATTAGTTTCGACAGATGTATTTTGGATAAGTATAAAGGTTGGAATATTTTATGTTTGACATTGGATACTATTGTTAATGTTAAATAATTTATTGAGATTATTATTAGATTGCCATAAAAAAGACAACCCGAAGGTTGGGCGACAACTCGTCGCCTCTGGCAAGGCCACGAGACTTAAACCCAGAACCAAAGGGAGACAAGGGTACATCACCTTCCACTGGCCAATGTGATGTCATGGTTTGTATAATGTAGTTTTATAAAAAGTCTGATGGATGAATATAAATTAATTTTTTAAACCCTGTATGATTAGGATAAATAGAATGTTTTTTATTTCTATTTTCTTTTAGAGTGAATGATGAGTCTGTTGTAGGAATTTGTTGAAGGATTAAACTCTACTTGTAAAGTATATATATATATATATATATATATATTTCCTCTTATTTTATGAATAAATTAATTCTTATATTTTATTAAATTGATCTTAAACCCAAAAATGTCTTATCTTAATACCATATTTGTTTTTTGAGTCGACGATATTTTACATCAACATAGATTGATGACTTTGAGGCCCCATATTTTAGACATGCTTTTTATTGAAAATATCAATCACAACCTATAAATATTTAATTTTTCCCTTTAATTATGTGTCTCTAATTTCCAACAATGTTCTCCTAATCATGATCATAATTTGGTGGTGACTTTTTCATTTCTCTTTCCCTATTATTACGACTAAATTTTGTTAACCAAATTTCTGATGTGGGTTTTCCACAAAGGTATTTCCTATTTTAACTATTTGTTTTTGAAAATCAATTTCAAATTGTGTGTAACTGATTTATTGAAGTAGGGGAGAATCTAACACCCCAATATTTCATAGTAAGTTATCTCGTTAAAATTATTCAATAGCTTGCGCTACACGCAACACCGAGTTCGAGCGCACAAAAACATACTGAACAAACCGTTCAAAAAAAGTTACGAATATTATTAACAAAATTTTAGATCTTATATATTCTATATAATTTTAACTACCATAATATGTTATTCTTAAACAAAATATAAGAAAAAATTAATTTTTTAGAATAAAATAATTATTTTTCAAAAAATGAAATTTTACGGCCTTTTAATGGCGAACATGATTTAGAACCACTATTTGACACTTTAATATATTCCATTTAATGAAATTAAATTCTTTTTTAGAATCATTTCATAAAAATTTATTGTGGATAAATTTTTGGTGATTTTCTATTGACTTTTTATATTTTGATGAATAGTGAAAAATACAATGTTTTAATTTAAAACAACTTTTTTAATGGAAATAATTATAGTGATAAATTCTGAAGTTTTATTTTTCTGATGTAAAAATAGATTATATTTTTATAATTTAATATAATGTAGGTCATTATAAGTAATTTGACATTTAAATTTGACATAAACACATGTCAATCTTTTGATAGTTTTTACTTTTAAAAAACTATCTTTCTGGTTTTGAAAACGAGATTTAAATATAAATTAATAAATGAAACTTCTATGTTTTCAATTTTGTAAAATAGGAATAATTTTTGAATTCGGAATATCAAAATTAGCCTAGGGTATATTTTTTGTATTTTTCTGAAAGCATTCAATTTTTGACGAATAGTTAAAAACACTGTGTTATTATTTAAAACTGACTTTTTATTTAAATAATTAGTTATTTTATATTAATTTTTTTAGATCCAAAAAGATACATAATACATATATATTTTCAAAATTATTCATTGGAGTCATTTTATAATAAGTATATATATATATTATTTTATCGAACATTTTACCATTTTACCCACCTTCTAAGAGCATTTAAAAATTTGAATAAACCATAATTTTACAGCATCTGTGACTGGAATTTAAAAAATATGAGAGACACGGTTGATATCAGTAAGTAAAATGTGGTTCAATAAGAAGAAAATATATTTTGGTGAATAGTAACTTTTGACTTTTATTTACAACAGTTAAAAGTGAATATGGTAATTAAGGGTACAAATGATATTACCATTACCCTAACACATGTCATAATTCTATTGGATATGTATAATTCGACCAAAAAAAACCTTAGCAATAAAATATTTCCCCCTCTATTCCACTTCGATAAGATTAAGACATTTATTATTATTTTATTTAAAGAAGAGTTAAAAGAGTTAAATTGATCTTTTAATAACTAAACCATTCTTAATATAGGGTTATACATAAGATAAATTTGACTATAAATATTAATTATAAAGGAAGAAAATTCCAACATAATGGATTTTTATTTCTAATTTCTAGACAATAAATAATTTAATGTATTTATGACACAACGTTGATGAAGTGATTACCTTATTAATGAATGATTAAAATAATTGATATTATAAATATCCAAATAAATGAAATTGGAAACTTTTGATGAATTAAAATCTTTTTTTGGTTACTATGACATGTTAGGGTTTATTAAATAATTTGTTTTCGAAGTAATCATTCTGTTATGATTTTCACAAAAACCAAATACTAAATAGTGTCAAATTTGTAATAATTGAGTTTTTAAAACAAATACTATATTATTAATTGATATAATATTACAAAAAATCTAAGGATTAGAAAAATTAATTTTATAAGGTTATATAAATTTATAATGAACCACTTGGGGTTTTCTTGTCTTGTTAAAGAAGTTTTATTAACCATATAAGATAAAAATACAAAGAGACATGGTAAATGTCAAAAAATTTAACTAACTCTTAAATCTAGAAGATAAGGTTAATATGATAAACTAATCCGGTTTAGAACCTATTGGTTGAGAGGTTTTGGACTCATCCACAGCTTATTTGATAAATAAAGCATTTTTCGGCTATTATAAAACGAAAATTATTTTATTATAAAATAATATTTTAATCTTTTCCTAATGTTACCATCACCCCTCTTATAAAAGGGTACTTCCCCTTCTCTTAATTTCACACCACCAAAGCCATTTGTCTTGGCCACACCCTAACCAAATGTCCCCCAAACATTCCTTCCATCATCCTAGAGGCTTTACATTGTTCAAAAAGCCAACCTATGGAGCCCTTTTGATCAAATCAAATGGAAGAACACGAAGTAGAGGTAAATATTTCATCACCTCTTTCAAGTTGTTTTCTTCATGCAGCTCCACATTATTTAGTGTCTCCATTCCAAAATAATAACACTAGTATCTTCTATGTACCGTGATGTTATTATAAAAATGGAACAACCATATTCCTTATTATATCCATCCTATAAAGGACAAAGTTACCATACATGCATACGTACGGCTTACCGTCTCAACATTATGGCGTAGTTTGTTATTCAAACACATAATTATTTGGATTGGTATAATAATGAGTAAAAATAATATAAATAATTAATATAACATGTTAATGATTCTTTATATATGATATACCATCCAACTATATATGATTTCACAATCAATATAATGATATTTCCACTCGGGCATACTTATGGATTACTGTCTCCACGACGCGATGAGATTAATTTCCATATTCACCATTCAACGATGACTATAAAAATATCTATTTTTAATAAGTATGAAATGTATGAAATAATTATTTTACTATATATATATATATATATCTTATTCACTTTGTTCCTTTCAATACGACATGAAAACGGAAACAACGTTTATGCGTACATACGACCTTCCATTTCCATAAAAGGTCTTTTCCATTTCATATATCTATCTACTATACATATTTATATTCTTAATATATATGATATATAAATCATGTGTTATATTATGGATGTATGTAAATCATGATCTATATTATACAATCAAGAATAAGAAGTTAAAACACGTACGATAAAGAAAGTGATTATTACTCGAGATGTTAATTTAACATGGAAATCATTATTAAATGGGTAGTATAAAGTCATATATGAATCATGTATGATATAATAAATATGAATATGGTTCTATAATAACATAATAACATTCTATGGTCATTATACATGTGGTTAAACGTACCCTCTACTAAAGGAAAGTGCAAGGTAAGGTTTAATATTACAATAACTTGATTATCCGAGGTTTTTCTCATAAGTATCTACTGGGACATATTTATTAACAATGTCCATGTTTCATAAAAGAGTTTTCGAATGGATTATTTTTAAAGTACCTTTATACAAAAACATCATTTTAAATGTTTTAATAGTTTAATCTTCTAAACCATTCTCATTAATGTTCATGTTTTCAAAATGGATTTAAGGATTTATTTATATGGACATCAATTATTTAAAATGTTAATTTCTATCAATAGTTTGAAAGTGGTATGGGAAAATTTCATTCCAAATTATCTTTTAAATGACTTTCTTTATAAATTATGTGACTTTTAAATGATTTCATGAAAAGGGGATATTTCTGTCAATGATTTTACTAGGCATTTTCCACTATGTCAACATCCTTTATTGGATATTATTCTGGATCGAGGTTGATTTATTATGATACAAATATTCCATATTGTATTGGAGGTTTTGTGATATTTTTGACTGTGGATGTGTTATTTTTATACCATTCATGATTTATGGATAAAGTATTGACATTTTGTAAGCTAGTTTTAATATTAATGTTTATATTATGTTCAAAACTTTTCATATAAGGAATGCATTAGACTTAGTATATGACTGGAGGAGCCTTCTATAGCTCCTCAATGCATCAGTATGTCTCATGAGACAAACTAGTGTCTTGGAACAAGGGCTTGACAAAAATCTTATTTGTAGTCTTGGAACAAGGGATTTAATATGTGGTTATGATGTCTAGCATTATGCATTCCATCATTATTAAATTGAATATTAATATTAGATGTGATTATTTGACTAGTATAATATACATGTGAATATGTAAATGACATTATTTGATTTATATTTTATATATTACGATGAATTCTATGTTTAAAAATCTTTTTTTAGTCTTATACATTACCTTAAATGTTTATGCTTATTTGTGAATGTTTCCACTATATTATTATCCTTACTGATTGTTTGAGCTCGCCCCTTTCTTATTGGTGTGATTTAGCTTCGGAAGGAACCTAGTTTGTGGGGATGGGTTATAATACATAATTTTGTGGAGGTTGTTGACCAGATTATTGAGAGTATATTTAAGTAATGGTGAACATGCCAAGAGAAGACTATAGTGTGTGGGATGAGGATTATTTTCATTGAGTAGCAACTAGGATGGGTCCGAGGGACCCTAGAGGATTCCCATGTGGAGGAGATAAGAAAGCATATGGGATCCAGTTGTGATTTTGTGACTAAGACATTATGGAGGAGAATAATCTTATTTTTCTTGTTGGATGATTAGATGTTCATCAAGGCCTAGTATAATCCAAGAGATATGAGTCTAGACTATGTGACTGATAGGATAGACTAGTATATGTTGGATAGGATTAGTGGACTGAACAACCCATGCGAGGTTGATACAATGTATGGAGACACTTTGAGACACTTGGGGTTATGTATTCTATCTCATGGAGACACTTGGGGTTATTTCATAAATCCAATATACTATAGAAATTTTCCCACACAATATGTTAGAAAAAAATTTCCATCTCATGGAAGACCCCATGGGTAATCTAGCTTCAATGTTTCCTCACTCTCACACCTCATGGAGTTACTGTATAAAAGTGATCTAGATCAACTAGTCTGGATAGAATCAATACCCTCCATTAATAGAAAGTAGTAAAAGAACTAATTTCCAATGAGATTAATAGAATAAAATTAAAACTAAACAAAAACATATATGTATCCTATGACAATACATGTAACCGCCGAATTTATAATAACCATAATGCCGCATTAGTTAAATCAATTTCCTGTAATCAAGGGGGAAAATGTTCCATTTAACAATCTCTTAATTTTTAATTATGTTCCTTATATATAATGTTGTTGGAAACACATGACTAGTATACTTAGCCAATGAATATGAACCGCAACTACATTTGTTGAGTTAAATATTGTGCACATAACCCTATTCATTATGGAATGATCCTCACATGGACTACAATAGATTTTTGGTAGTTAATCCTGCTCTTGATCCTAGTCGGAAACCAGTACCTAAACCAGATGGTCTACTTTGTCATGAGAGTGTAAACCATTTCATTATACTATACTATGAATAACGATGTTGGTTTCTTTTCTAAAAAAGATGGGAATTTCTCAAGGCTTGAATTCCAATCGACTTTAGTTCCTATGTTAATGGCCCATTAACTATCTATAGATGTCAAGGGGTGTCTCCCTTGGGTGTATTGTGGTTTTTAGGGTCTATATATGATTTATATGGTGCCTACATATTTTGAAAAATGTTTATTGCAAGGATATTTTAGTGAATACATTGGTCAATTCAAAAATATAACCATTGTCAAATTATACATACCCACTTTTGATAGGGAACACCATCCAAATAACCATCTCATAAATCCAAGACCAAAATTTTACTTTAACAATTATAATTACATAATATATGTAGAAACAACATATGTTTTATGAACTAATCAATCAAACAAAAAGAAACTCCTCAAAATAACCCATAAAATCTCATATAGCATCACTCACCTCCAATTAGCCCACATCATTTCACATCTTAACGACGACAAAACCTCACCACATATATATCTTCATTAACAAAAAATCATCCACCACAATATCAAGTCCAATAACAGTCTATAGAGGAAAATATGATGTTTTTAAAAAATCATGAAATTTTTATTGAATTCATTGTTAGAATGAATGGTTTAAAACCTATGAATCTACCCCTAAATTTCAGTAAGACTCTATTTTCAAATAATTCACAATTTTACCAATAATCCAGCACATCATGAGTTGGTTACTACCTAGAACTCTAGAAAATAAAAAATAAATTTGAATGGTTATCCTTACGTGGAAGCACCGATCAAGAACCCTCAGTAAATTTGGGAGAAATGAAAAGATGAGGGGAGCTGAGAGAAGGGGATGTCACATGATGTGTTCAACCATGGGGGGTGTTGTGCATGACTGTAGAGGTGGTTGGGGGATGTCGTCATAGGAGATGGGTCCGAGAGGGGAGGGGATGCTTCTAGGAAAGGGGGCCAAGAGGGGAGGGGTAACTTCAATGGGATCTGTGAGGGGAGGGTGATGACTTTGACAGAGTGGGAGTCAAGAGGGGAATGGGGAACATCGCCATTGGAGAGGGAGTCTAGAGGGGATGTGGGCTGTGAGGCGGAGGCAAAGGCTGATAGGTTGAGGAGGTTGAGGTTCGGGAAGGGAGGAGATTGCCGATAGGTGGAGGTCGGGGAGGGTTCACGTAGGGGATGAAAAATTCAGAGGGATACCAAAAGTAGTTGGAAATCAGGTGTTTTTTACCAAGGGTTGATAAAAACCACAGGTAACATTTAAAATTTCCAACTATTTTGTTAAAATTTTGGTAAAACCTAGCCTAAATTATATATACCAATGGTTTTATAAAACTATTGTTATATGTTCTTTATCCCAATTCAAACCATTGGGATATAAGTGTTGTTATAGGCTGGCTTTCCCCTAGTGAAGCAACCCCAATTTAAAGAATCATTCCAATTTCAATCCCATTTTCAAGTACAATCCATAATATATTTTAATCCTACAATATCATTGTAAAATCACAATTTTTAAAATGAGAAATTATCTTATTGCATTTATGGTTTTATGAAAAACATTAATCTTTTTTTATTTTTAAATAATTAATAATATTCTCCATTTAATAGTACTAAAGAGACTCATTTATAACATTTCTTAAAAACTATTTTTACATGTTATCACTTAATTTGGACGTAAATTTTTCCATAAACATAATTTCATTATCCTTATAATTTATTTTTTGGAATATTTATGTTTAAAAACTGATTTTATGAAAAATAAAAATCTGTTTCCAGAAGAACTCTTCTTTCCAAAGTAAAGAAGTATTTTCCTCATCTCACTTTTACTTCTGTGACATATAGACCGTGTTCGGTACTTATTCCTTGTATGTGTTATATTTTCTACTATTTCATATATCATATTATGAGTATTATTAATCTTATGAAATTTTATGTTTAATTTAATGTTATTATGATATAAATTTTTCGAGTGGTATGGAACTCTTTTCAATGATTAATGATTATTTTCCATAAGAATTTATCAATGATTTTATTATATTATTTTCATATATGATAATGATTGAAATATTTCATAGTGGAATGGGAAGAATTTATTTAAATATATATTTTTAAATTGATTATTTTACTTATGAGGAATGCAAAGTACTTAGTACGTGATGGGTGGGGACTAGTATAGCCCCTAAATGCATCGGTAGGTCTCATCAGACAAAATAGAAATGAATTTTGGCTAAGTCACCAACCATTTATTTTGAGATGTCTTGTAAGGGGCCTTGAAAATATGTTTTAAATGTCAACAATTTTTCATTACCTTATCAAGATATTAGTTATTAATAATACATGTGAATATTCGAATACTAAAATATCCAAGGATAAGCTTCTTATTCTGGTGATTATTTTGGGGGAATTATAAATACATATTTTATTCTATATATGTTATTCTAATTTTTATGTTCTAATTGAATTTTATATTAGTCATTCATCACGACTTATTGATTATAATAGCTTCCATTATATTACGTACCCTTACTGAGAATCTTATGTCACCACTTTCTTATGTACTATTTTTTCTAGGATGCGATGCTGTATATTAGGAATGAATTTTCTGGATAATATAGGAGGTTATGGGTGTTTCAAATAGAGTTTCTATGTTTTTTTCATTTCAAGTTGTAATTTACAATTCATGTATATAATTTGGCTTCCAAAACTATTAAATTGCTCAGTTTTTATGAATTTGAGTCTTGAAACTATTCCAATGTAATAAAGTAAGGCACCAGCTCTGGGATACTACAGTCGGGGAATTTACTTTATACACTACCCACATCACATGTAAAATCCTGAATAGTACATAATTCATCATATATTATATTTGAAATTAAATTATTCTAACATAGGGGATTTGACTTGAAGGTTACAATGTGGTAAATGTTATTGTGCAATCCCACATTCTTTTATTTTTGTCATCATTCTATTTATAAAATCAATTTATTATCATAATAGTTCATGGTACATTACATTTCACTTATATATATATATATATATATATATATTTGTATGATGGATATGATTATTTCCAAACCAACATTCCATTATTACGTATAGGTGTTAAATTGAACATGTTTTATAGACTTCGGAAATACATATAAATATATATCCTTTACTCAATACTATACTTGATGAGATTGAAAATAGTTTTTCAATTAAATTGGTTTTAAAATATATGAGTAATTTTTTGAAAATGAAATACATATATGGGGCCATGTTATAGATAGTCCCTTCATTCATTAGTAGTCTTAAGAGATGTATCAGTGGGGAAAATTAGATAGGTTTTTACCTAGTAGTTTTAAACTATCTTAAGGATAGATCTTGATGGTAAAAGAATCATTTACCCAATAAAAGTGACATCTAAAAATTTAGAATTTAAATCATTTATAATTAAGTTTTTTTATTATCCATGATATTTTCATTATGATATTATCTATGTACACATTTCATTATTAGTTTAACGATTAAATGGAAAGTGTTTTTAGTTATTTATATTTTAATATTTATTTTGTATTATCTTTTCATGGTCATAATGTTATTTAAATTGATTGTGTGTTTAGATATTTATATTTCCATATTGATTAACCTTATTGATTCATGATATATTCCACTATATATAACTCTTTATGATCATTTTAGATCACCCTTATTTTGTACCCTTTCCCCATGATATGAAAAATAAATCACTGAATGGGGTTTCATTGATGGAGTTAATTTGATTTTGTTATATTTTATTCTTTATTTTCCAATTCTCTTGTAAAATATATATCATGTATATATTTTGTTATACAAAAATTCTAAACTAATATATCATTCATTATTATATTCCTTATATCTATTCCAATGTAATAAAGACGCATGTTCTATGCTATTAGAGTATGGTTCATTATATTTGGATTCATGTGAAATTAGTAGAAACCCGAGGAACTATAAATATACCGAATGGCCCAATGACCTAATATTTTTTTTCAGACAATCCCCCTTTTAAGGATAATGAGGGTAACCTCATATGACCTCAAATATATAGAGACATAAATATAACCTGGTGCACAAACAAGACTACTAAAAATTCCCCTCCACAACATCAACATGGTTATAGAAATAATCCACCAAATAATTGATACTTTGCGAGCTATCCAGTGAGAAAAATGCATGGTCCTGGTACCGATGGCTTGCCTATTCCCTCTCAATCTTCTAAATCTTAATAGACATGCATAGTGAAATCTACCTACTCTGAATTCCCATATGATGAATTTCATTATAGAAATTCTGGACCAAGCCATTAACCAAAATACAAACCATGAAACTCTAAAATGAAAAATCATTCTCAACTTTTTCTTAGACCCCATCCATATGATTAACCATCCTCCTTAGGTTTGCCACAAATCTATCCATTTCCCACGGTTTCAGTAGAATTTCCATTCCATTTTGAAATATTTCCATCATTCCATCACTGTACATCTGACTCTACCACAATTTCCAAAAACTCAAATCATTCCTCGCTCAAAAAAAACAGAGAACCAAAGAACCTCCATCACTCTATTTTAGGTCTACCACCTACAGCTCTTAATCTCAACATAAAATATTTTCAAAAATAAACAACATTAGATATTCATCGACCAGATTTTTAAGAAAACAACAATGTGAAAAAATTAAACTGTGGAGAAACATCGATGCTGATACAATAAATCCATTAGCTTCCTTCTCATAGAATGTCACTCTCATGAAATACATCTATTGAAGATAGACCCCATTTCTCATGTAAGACACAATATGGTTCATCTGCACCCAAAACAAAATAACGAGAATCGAAAATCAAGGGAATGAAAAAACATCCCATAGATAAAGGCTACTCAAACACCAAACCAGACTGAAAGAGATCATTATGAAATCCAGATTCATGTCTCGTTTCCACCATCATGTTCTATCCTAGTGACCATGATGACCACCCCACACACTCCTATGTGACAATGAATCTATGACACCAACTCTGATATATAAGAATATGGATCATTGAACATGATATTCACCACGCCCCCAAATTAACCCTACCCAGTGAAGGAGGGAAGATCGAGGAATGGCCGGAAAATGGTCTGAAATTACAAGGTGGTCAATCCAACTAAGTCACCATGACACCTCCACTCAAAGAAGAACCACCGCCATGAGACCAAAGAGAAGTACCATCGAAGAGAGACTGAGGCTGACGTGAGATGGAGAGTTGAGCAGTGATGGTATGGTAAAGGAACGTATTATGTATTTTTTTCCTTACAATGAATCCATGTTTATGTGATATAAGTAGACCTGGATCAATAACAGATGTACCTAGGTGTAATATATATGAAAAGGGTTAACAGGAATAACATAATTATAATATGGTTATAAAAAATTCATTACTATGGACCTATTTTTACACTACTAGAAGATATGTTCTAGGTAATTCATATTTTCTTCACAAAACATTATGATGGATTTGAATAGATAAGGATGATGAATGACCAAGGTCAAATATGAAGTTCCTTATATTGAAAATAATGTGTTATAAATTAAACATCCTATAAATGGTAATATGATTTACCAATTATGATTATTGTTTCTTACACTATACGTTATGGTTTTAGTCAATGGATGGAGCCTAAAAGAATTATGTTAACATTAAACATTATGTAAATTGTGGTGACTATAAGAAACCAAATTTGATGAATACTATACTGAAAGATGTTGTGAATATTAAAAATCAGTTATCACAAAATATAATTAACCACCAAAACATTAACCAACAATTTTACTCACTAAATAATGAAAAAGAGATCAAGTGGTGGATACTATATAGGAAAGAAGGGTTGATTTATTTCATGTCAAAAATGTGGAATGTGACAAAAAAAAGTGCATTAATGGAATATTAAAATGCATTATGTGTGGAAATAGATGTTATAAAGCTACAAATTATCCATAAAAAATGAGTTGTATGAATGATGGAAGTAAATCCCATCCTAAAGATGCATTTATAAATTGTAGTCTTAAATGCGGGGAAAAGGAAATTATCCAAGTCAATGAACTCTTTTAAAGGTTAACCCCTAGACCAAGGAAGGGACTATGTTAAAATAAAATGGAGGAATAATTTTTGTATTGTGTTTTGAGAATTAAATCGTAGATTTTTTACAAATGGTTTTTTGGTTATATAGATTATGAAATATATAGGGATTTTGATATATTTATAAGAACATGTGTATTCATTAACTAAAGTGTTATGGATACAATTGTAGGTGTATGACTTTATGATGGATCATAAGTTCAATATCTTAAACACCCCTTTTTAGGATATATATGATGGGATTACACAAAGATTAAGGATATTTTGAGAGGAATGCATTGCAAGAATATGTTTTGGTATAAAATTATATGATGAATAATTCTATTAAAATTTATATAAATAATTATAATTAAATTTTTAACCTTTAGTGTTTTCAAGATCATTAATGACATTGTAAAATCATTAAAATAAGATCATTAGACTTTGTTTAAAATGGTTATATTAAAATACTTAATAAAATGGCTATTTAATGAATAATATTATTTCAACGATGTCAATAATATTTTATTGGAAATTTTATAAGAATTATTTTGATATGGTTTTTGAAAAAGGATAACCCAAATGGTGGCTGACAACTAATCATATCTGATAAGGCTGTGGAGCTTGAACCCATGAATTTAAGACGATAAGGGTTTATCGACTACCAATTTCCTACATTAATCCATCATTAATATGTCATTGTTTTTATTTAGACAATTTGAAAGAAAATATTAATTATGAACCGGTGATGTTACATTTGAGTTTTAGAGAATAATTTATTAAACCAAATAACGTTTTCTAACTATATTGGTTTTGGAAAATATTTAGTGACATATTTGAATACTTATCACTCTTTTATGATTCATTTGATCTATTGAATGTAAATTTTAGTGATTTTGGAATAAAAAAATCATTTATTCGTATTCATCTCATGGATTAAGGGATGCATTGGAAATCGATCAATGAAAAAACAAAGGATGAGATTATTCTTATTAAATAAAAATGTATCATGCATGTATATTTCATTATATTATGGACTATTAAATAATTCCACAACATTAAGAAAGGGATCTTGATTCAAAAAAGTTACACTATTAAATAAATATAAAATAAATTAAATGGACTTTTATATAATCGTAGTTCTATGGTTTTGAGGCCCGTAACATTCCATTTATCATTCACTCTCATGTGATCAATGGCCTCAATATCTCTCTCTTTAATTATTTATACTATTATTCAATGTCAATATAATCAATTTCCACCAAATTTATCCTAATTAAAATACTATTTATGAGTTATTCCATATGACCTTGGTATATCCATTTCTCTCTTATTAAGAGAATTTTTTATTATCTATTTTGACAATGTGTGTTTTCATCAAAAGAATTTTCAAATGTCAAGCCCTAGATTACTATGATCAACTATAAATTGTGAGAATGAAAATTATTTATGGTGGGGAGAATTTAAAAACATAAAATTAAAAATTAAAAACAATGTTTTCAGTAAATTATGGGAAATGATACACAGTTCTTAAAAAACACACAAAATATATTTCTTTAAATTTAATCTCTTCCATAGCTTGTAGAACATGCAACCCCGATTATAAAAAACTATAATATAGAATACCATTATAAAAAACTAGTTAAATTAGTAGGTATTCAAATTAAGAAGTAATTACAAATATTATGTTATATATTGATTATAAATAAAATAAAATTATTTAAAATGAAAACAAATTTTTTTATGAAAAAATGTACTTTTCTAAAATATGGATTAGTTGGGCATTGAGAATATAATTTAAATACAATTTTTACCACATTTAGAAATTTATATTCTAAAATTAAATTCATTTTCAAAATCATAATATCAAAATTATCTTAGGGTGATGTTTTCGTTGTTTTTCAAAAATGTGTCATTTTTCAATGAATAGTAAAAAAATATTGAATTTTAATTTAATACTCATTTTTCTTTTAAATTATTTATAAACATAAATTATATTTTGAATTTTTTTATTATAAAATAAGTTAATTTATATATAAATTAATCCAATTTAGTTTATTTTAATAATTTTCATATTGAATTTTGACATACAATCTCTGTAAACATTTGAACATCTTGACTTTAAATTTTTTTGTTCTCAAAACATATATGGGTAAATTTTAATTTAATTATTTCTAATTATATGAATTGAATTTATAAATATGGATAATTTTTTTGAATTAGATTAATTTATAATTTATAAAAATGTTGGGATAATTTTTTGACTAGAATGAATAGTGAAATGAGTACAAATTCATTTTCATATTTAATGAAAAATTTATTTATTAGGGTTTTAACTAGAAATATAATGGTTAAATTAAACTATAATATTTTATAATGTATAATGGACAGAAATATTAGGACTATATCCACTATTTTCTCATGAAATTTCCATTATTAGTTCCTTTTGACAAGAATACCATGGGTAGAATTTATTCTTTTAAAAAATAAAATCCATGTAACTTTCCTCACCTAAAAAAGGACAAAATATCTCCTATATTATTCCCACATTCACACCCCTTGTTTCATAAAATCCCTAACCTAATCTCATCCAAAAATACCAACCCTCATCCTAGAATTATTATTTTGGGATCAAAGTGTAAAAACCCTTACCTATGTATTGTAGAGTTTTGTCTAATTTATTACGATAGAACTAGATATAAAAACTAAAATATTGAATGACCAAATAGATTATTCTCCTTTTTAAACTTGATAGATACATGAAAATAACTCAAAATTTAAATAAAATAAATAAAAAAAGTTTTTCCTTGAGAATATCAGTATTCCCCCATATAATAACCCTTCATTATCAATCATATCACACATTATGGTATCCTAGGGGAAAATAAAATATAAGAAAGGGGAGTTATTTAATACTGAGTAATGTTTATGTATAATAGATGCTACCATAAATCAGTAATCATAATAAACATGAAAAGTTAAATAAATTAACACTCATTCCATCTAATCAATAACATGAGGAAAATATGGTAAGAATAAATGATGATCAATTAATTTTATTTAAATAATACCATGGAAATTAAAATTAAGCATGGATATTTTATCTAATATAAAAATAATGTGGAATATCAATAATTGAATTCATAATGATGGAATACATAATGTAGGACATCTAGAACTTATTGTCAAGACCACAACGTATACCTGATCTAGTTTGTCTGACGAGACATACAAATCCCTTGAGGGGATATAGCAGGATTCACCCATCACATATTAAGTTAAAATAATTCATAATATGTATGGGGATAATCATTAAAAACATTAAATTTTTTATTTTATACTAGTATAAAAAATGTTAACAAATACCCCAATTAATAAAGTTAACCACAAACCATCGAGAGTAATTTTAATGGTATCAAACTGGAACATTACCAATCAAACTGATCATAAACCATATAGAGAAATAAACAATATGGAATCATTAAAACATATCGTTAGTAAATCATAACTATAATAATGGTTTCTCAATTGGATGAATAGATATTCAAGAGAGAGGTAATTAATAAAATAATTTTGAGGAAAATATATATTCTAGTTTAAAATTCATTGATTTTAAAATATGAATATAAAAAAGGAAAATATTATTTGTAAATAACCCTGTAAACATGTAGAGAAATATTTAAAGCATTAAAGAACCATAATGGATGAAAAATATTATCTTTTTATATAAGTTAAAAAACATTCATTTCCTATTTTTGT